>OZ022264.1:127732330-127944830 GCA_963978885.1 Nemotelus pantherinus | reverse complement strand
GGTCACTGATAAGGGGAGATAAGAAGTTGTATTACGCTTCCGTGCTGAGAAGTAGGAGAATGACGTCGATGTGGAGGATGGCGTCACTGATGGTGCAAATTATGTGAAGCATGACGCTACGGAGGAGGATGACGATGAAAATTATGTGAAGCATGCCGTTTGGCCTTGACTGTCTTATTAAAATTGGGATGAATAAATATTGAATTTCAAAGCGCCAGCGATTATCGCATAGCGTGTGAATTAGAATTTTATTGATAACAGCAACTGAATTTCACAGATGTTATTTTGTTAATGTTTTTTTATAATCATGTTGTGACCTTAACCGTCTTATTAAAATTGGGATGAATGGCTTTGAATATTAAATTTCGCATAGCGTTTGAAATAATTAGAATTTGATTGATAACAGCATATGAATTTCACATGAGAAATGTTATTGTTTTTTATAGTCATGTGCTTGTGTCTTTATTCAATTTTAATTATAGCCTATGGGGTGAATGGCTTTGATTTCGCAACAAGAGAAATGCTAACGTTTTTTATAGCGAAGATGGGGTCATGTGACCTTGATCGTCATAGCGCCGGCGATTGTCGCATAGTGTTTGAAATAATTAGAATTTTATTGAGCGTTTGAAATAATTAGAATGTCAACAAATGAATGAGAAATGTTATTGTTTTTTATAGTCATAGATTTGTGTCTTTGACCGTTTTATTTAAAATTGGGGTGAATGGCTTTGATTTCGAAACATGAGAAATATGACAACAAACGAATTTCACTTGAGAAATGTTATTGTTTTTTGTCATATGTTTGTGTCTTTGACCGTTTTATTAAAATTAGGGTGAATGGCTTTGATTTCGCAACATGAGAAATGCTAGCGTTTTTAGCATGCGCGTGATAAGAGAATAGGATATCCGGTGAATGAAAATATTTCAACAATGGTACAGCGTGTAAAAAAAGCAGTGACTATGAAAAAACTTGAGTTTCATTGATAGCAGCAGCAAACGAATATCGCAACATGAGAAATGCGTTTTTTAGCATGTGCATGATAAGAGAATAGGATTTCCGGTCAATGAGAACTATACGACAATATGATACAGCGTGTAAAAAAAGTGTATTTACGTGATAAGAGATTGTTTTAAAAGGAGGCTGTTTGCAAGTATCTACATCAGAAACGTTTAGTGCGAGTGACTGCAAAGTGCTAGTAAAAAATATATTCAAAAGTGTTAAAGTGCTAAATTAATCAGCTGGTAAGTACCAATTTTCTATATATATAGAGTTAGTGAAAATAGAAGTGTAAAAAAAAATAATGTTGTTGAAATCGGTTAAAATTGGGCCTCTATAGGCCTCTATATAGCCATGTGTATATGGTTGTTTATGTGTGTGTGTGTGTGTGTGTGTGTGTGTGTGTGTGTGTCTCTGTATGAAAATAATTTGAGCCAGTGAAACAGATTGGAAATAAAAGAGTAGTTTTCTTCCGCTTCCAGGTTTAAAACGCTCATTTAGCTCGGTAGGCAATAATCGGGACGCTACTATAAAAAAAGCCAAAATAGAAGCTATACAAGCATTCAACGATATCGCAAGATATTTTAAGCCTTTTATTAGCGTGAAAGACTTGGTTATTAACCAGCCGTACAACGTGTTAAACCAAGGCCCGAGAGGGGCTGTAGTGCTACGACGACGTACAAAGTGCTGAATGGTAGCGTGAAGAAAACAAAATTTGGCGAAAAAATTTGTCTTGAATTGGAAGAGAACGTACTGTTCTTGCCTGACCGATACAACAAGCTAATTGGGGAAACGTTGGACATTATAAGCAAAAGTTCGTTGTCGATTACATCAAAAGGTCTAGTCAAGGACGGTGGAGGCATATACGACTAACATCTTATAGATATTGGAAAATCTGTTGCGAAGAACCCAGTCGATGAAATAGAGAAGCCGGTATTATATGCGGACGAAGACGATACTATTGACGACACAATTTACTCGCAGTGGAAAACATTGGTAGTGCCGGGAGATACAACATCATCGCGACACATAATTTAGTTATTTATATTATATATACTCTTAATATTTGATTAAGTATATAATAAAATTTTATTGCATATAATCTATAATGTTTGCCTGCCCCAGTTGTAGCAAAAATTTTAACCGATCAGATAATTTGAAGCGTCACATCAAGAGTATACATGAGAGAACGGAATCGATAAGCATATGCAGTATTTGTAAAACTGGGTTTGATAATTCAGGCAATTTGAAAAGACATATAAAGTTAAAACATGTTATAGAGAACTCATCAAGTGCACAATCCCTCCTAGCTAAAGAGTCAGATCGCGAGAGCTCGAATCTTGAGTTGAATGAGTCTATGTCCGAAAATAATCAAGTGGTGCAAGTTCAGCGTACAGCTATCAAAAGAAAGCATGATAATGCTGATAGTATGCATTGTCATATTTGTGAAAAAGACATTATAAAATCATATTTTAAAAATCATCTGAGGAGTAATTTACATAAAACAAATGTCGGTAAAATCAATAATGTTCAAGACGAGAAGGTGAAGAAAATTTCGCAAGCATTTGCAAGTCGAATAGCCTCATACCAGATTAATAACGCAAATGAGAAATCAAGCATTGAGGAGTTTTTGAGAGGAGAGAATAATTGTTTCAAAGAACTATTGCAAAATCAATTTCATGAGCTTACTACGGTGAAAGTCAATGTAGAACTGTTTGCAATTTACATTAAATTCGATGTGAACAAAGAAAATAGCTCGAGTGATTTGAAATCGTTTAATACCAAAAATGTTGTAGTTACTATCGGATGCGACCTTGATGAAGTGTATCAGAATTTTTCGGCTATTATTTTAAAGAAAAGTGAAGAGTTTCAAGAGCGGGATAGTGGATGGGCATTCCAGCAGGTTCTCTACTTACAAGTCAACATTA
This sequence comes from Nemotelus pantherinus, assembly GCA_963978885.1. Classification (NCBI taxonomy): domain Eukaryota; kingdom Metazoa; phylum Arthropoda; class Insecta; order Diptera; family Stratiomyidae; genus Nemotelus; species Nemotelus pantherinus. Next base: position 127,941,905 of record OZ022264.1, on the reverse strand, counting down.
ATAAATATGAGCCATTTCACGGGGGATCCTATTTACCACTGCCAAAAGAAGTTGCCTTGAAAAAAGCATGTGTTAATATTAAAAACTCTGATGATGCATGCTTTGCCTGGGCTATAGTTTCAGCTTTATATCCTGTTGAACTACACTGTGACCATGTCAACTCATATCCATATTATTCAAGTGTTTTAAACTTGGAGGGTGCTAGTATGCCGATTTGTTTAAACGATATCCCTATTGTTGAGCAAAATAATGGGATAAGCGTCAACGTTTATGGGTGGAGGGACGGTTCAATTATTGGCCCATTTTATTATTCTAAAAATAGACAAAAGCAGCACATAAATTTACTCTATATTGAGAACGATAGTGGTAGTAATGGCCATTACTGCTGGATAAAAAATCTAAGCCGATTGGTGAGAAGTGGATTGTCCCACCACGAGCATAGATCATATTTATGTGATGGTTGTCTCATAAAATTCACAACTATTGAGCGATATAATAAACATATTGAGCATGATTGCAATAAAATCCGCACAATTCTACCAACAGACGATGATAAAATTTTGAAATTCGAAAATTTCGGCAAGCAGCTCAAAGTCCCCTTCATAGTCTATGCAGATTTCGAAGCTATATTGCAACCTATTCATTCATGTTCTCCTTGCCCTGAAAGTTCATTTACCGAGAGCACTCATAGGCATTTACCATTCAGCTTTGCATATTATATCAAATGTAGTTATGATTCATCTCTTAACAAACTAGAAATATTTCGGGGTGAAGGCTGTGTTGATGTTTTCTTGATTAGGCTGCAGCGCGATGTTGAGAAGATAATCAAAATCTTAAAAAACAATAAGCCGATGCAAATAACAGCCGCAGAGGAAACACAGTTTCTAGCCTCTATATCTTGTCATATATGTGGGCAAAAATTTGGTCCGGAAATTCAGAAAGTGCGAGACCATTGTCATTTAACTGGAGCATTTCGAGGTGCAGCATGTAATAATTGCAATCTTCTTTATAGAGTACCCAAGTTCATCCCAATTGTTTTCCATAACTTGAGTGGCTATGACGCCCATTTCATATTTCCAAACTTTGGAGGAGATTCCGATAATATTAGTGTAATTCCCAAAAACAAGGAGAAATACATTTCCTTCACGAAATACATGAGGATCGATGAACAAAACATTGCGTTAAGGTTTATCGACTCATACCGATTCATGAGCTGTAGTTTAGACCAACTTGCCCAAAACCTCAGCAAAGACAAATTTTTCGAAACCCGTCGATATCATCACGACGATGAGCTGCTTGAACTTGTCGTTAAGAAAGGTGTTTTTCCTTATGAATACATTGATTGTTTCGATAAACTCAATGAGTCATCCTTACCAGCTAAATCATCATTTTATAGCACATTGCAAAATAGCGGCATCACCGACGCAGAGTATGACCACGCTCAAAATGTTTGGAGAAAATTCAACTGCCAAACTCTAGGCCAATACTCGGATATATACCTGATCACAGATGTGCTGCTACTGACAGATATATTTGAGGAGTTCAGAAATGTACGCTTGCAGACCTATAAGCTTGATCCGGCTCATTATTTCACAGCACCCTCACTTAGTTGGGATAGTATGCTGAAAAGCACTAAAGTCGAGCTGGAACTGCTGACCGATATTGACATGTACCAGTTTGTAAAGCGTGGGATAAGGGGCGGGCTATGTCAATGCAGTAAGAGACATGCAAGGGCAAATAACAAATACATCTCTAAATATGACTCAAATCTTGCTAGTAACTACATTTTGTATGTGGATGCGAATAATCTTTACGGGTGGGCAATGAGTCAGTACTTACCCATAAGCGACTTCCGCTGGCTAAATAGCCATGAAATTGAGCGCTTGGATGTAATGAATATTGAAGACGATGCATCTAAGGGTGTCATTTTGTCTGTTGACTTACATTATCCGGTAGAGCTCCATTCAGCGCATAATGATCTCCCATTTTGCCCAGAAAATCAAGTTCCCCCTCTTGAAACTTCAAAATACAAAAAATTGTTGGCAACTGAATCTGATAAACAGAATTATATTATTCATTATAGAAATTTAAAACAGTGTTTACGGTTCGGGCTCAAATTAGTAAAGATAAACCAGGCATTAGAATTTACACAGTCACCCTGGCTAAAAACTTATATAGACTTAAATATCGAAATGCGTACAAAAGCCGCAACTGATTTCGAAAAAGACTTTTATAAATTAATGAACAACAGCGTTTTTGGTAAAACGATGGAAAACGTGGACAAGCATGTTGATGTAAAAGTTTCAACCCATTGGGAAAACATCGGCAAGAAAAAAGGGGCAAATTATTATATTAGTAGACCCTACTTTCACAGTAGTAAAGAAATCAATGAGGATTTGGTTCTGATTCAAATGAATCGGGTGAATGTCGAATATAAAAAGCCTATATATACCGGGTTCGCAATTCTTGATTTATCGAAAACACTCATGTACGATTTTCATTATAATTTTATTCAAAAGAAATATAAAGATCGGGCGCAGCTTCTCTATATGGACACAGACTCATTCATCTACGACATTGAAACATCCGATATTTATGAAGACATTAAAAATAACATTAGCTTATTTGATACAAGCAATTATGACATAGATAACCCATATAATATTCCACATGCAAACAAAAAAGTGCTGGGGAAATTTAAGGATGAAAGCCCTCTAGCTCCCATTACAGAATTCATTGGCACTAAAGCCAAATCTTATTGTATAGTTACCGATGAATCATGCATTAAAAAAATAAAAGGAATAAAAAAATCTGTAGTAAATAGAGAAATAGAACCATCAGACTTTCTTAAATGTGCTCAAAATAATAAAATTAAAATGTTTAGCAAAATGTATGTGTTCAGATGTGATAAGCATCTTATTTATACTAGATTAGTGAATAAAGTAAGCCTATCGGGTGATGATGATAAAAGATTCATCATACCTAATTCTTGTAGTACATTAGCATGGGGCAATAGTTTAATAAATAAATATACGTAGCATTATAAGAAAAATTATGTTTATTGTAGATAAGTTCAACAAAATTGTTACAATAAATCATTCTTATTTATCCATGAATTGTGTTCTTTTGTAAATCCTAGCCATTTAACATAGACTTTGGATCCTTTCGCCTTCAAAACTTTTTCCACTAGGAAATCATTTGGGTATTTTGTTTTGCTCAGCTCCAGTTCATAGAAACAGCCTCGCACCGGGTTTCCTTGGTAGTCGTCAAGTAAGTATGTAACTGGATTCGTGAGCTGCACTCGACGAATTTTAAATATTTCAGTTGTCCAGTTTGATGTGTAGCCCTTCTCAAACATATACTTGTATTTACTGATGCGAACATACTTGCCAACTTTATATTTCGACCATCCATAAGTTTTAGTTTGATTGAAAGCTGAGGATAGTAAGTTGGATTCATTTGATTTGTTAACGTCAATAAGCCGCATCTTTATCGTACGATATATAGTTTTATTGTACTGATTTGTTAAAGCCTTTATGTTTTTAACCCATTGATATGTACCATTTGCACTGAATTGTCGCCAAACCAGATTTTTCAGAGTTCTATTGAAGCGTTCCACAATCGATGCTTTTTTTATGCTAAATGTTGAGTAGTGATTAATATTATATTTTTCCATCAGATGCTGAAAGATTCTTTTCCATCATCTATTTGAACGTTCTTCGGCACTCTACCACCGCTACTATTGAAAATAGACTGCATGAGCTCAGACTGCCGTTCTTCCCGATTCTCATGATTTGATTGTATAGTGAATATTATTAGGGCTATTAACCTCTAACAATGCACATATTGGTGTAATAAAATACTAAGTTAGTTAAGAATATACATTTTTTTATATCATTCATTATTTTTTATCATAGGTTAGACTGACTGCTGACTCATCGTAACTTTATTAGGTCAGATCTTGATTTTAGTGAATTCAAAGTTAGAATATATACCATGAATATATACGGTATACAAATTATATTAACTAAACTATCAAAACATGAGAATCGGGAAGAACGGCAGTCTGAACAGGTTAATAACCATATTGAATTGATAAACATCGCTGTTTGGACAGACGCGCATGAAGGTCTTACAGTATAATTGTTAGTGTTTGTTTGTTATCAACAGCATATGATATATTAATAGAATTGTATATAGTATTATCATAAGCTTATGAACATATAAAAAGGGATGATTAATAACCCTATTGAATTTTCATAAAGATCTCTGTTTGAGCAGATGGGTACGAAAAGTAAACCTTGGAAAAGCATATCTCTTGGCACACGCGTGGGAATAACTATGGCATTAGATGCTTGTGTCTTTGATCTTGGTAACGATTCTGTGCTATCTCCATGCTGTAGAACTATTATTGTTATCAGCACGATGCTTTTTAATAGAATTGTAGTCAAATTTCACCTTCCGATTTGATCTTTAGCCATAACCATGATTAATCGGATTGTTGTAGAACATAATTTTATTAGTTTGCAGCAATGAACGGTTTATTAATAGAATTATACAAAGTATTATCATACGCTTACGAGCATATTAAGAACATTTTTGAGACCGGCACTTAAGAGGAGCACGATGACGTCACAAAGAGAAGCAGGCCGACACTTAAGAGGAGCACGATGCCGTCACAAGTGATGAAGAATATGAACGTTGGAATGAAAGATATGTGTCGGTTCTAACGCAAAAGAGGAGGAGCAATAAGGATACGGTGTCTGCGATTATTGGTTCGCGTATGACGTCCGCGTATGACGTAAACGATCTTCCTTGAACTGATAAACAGCCCTGTTGAGCTAATAAACAGCCCTGTTTAGCTTTTAAACAGTCTTATTGAGCTAATAAATAGCCCTGTTTACCTTTTAAACAGCCCTGTTGAGCCCTGTTGCGCTAATAAACAGCCCTGTTTAGCTTTTAAACATCCTTGTTGAGCTAATAAACAGCCCTGTTTAGCTTTTAAACAGCCCTGTTGAGCTAATAAATAGCCCTGTTTACCTTTTAAACAGCCCTGTTGAGCCCTGTTGAGCTAATAAACAGCCCTGTTTAGCTTTTAAACAGCCTTGTTGAGCTAATAAACAGCCCTGTTTAGCTTTTAAACAGTCTTATTGAGCTAATAAATAGCCCTGTTTACCTTTTAAACAGCCCTGTTGAGCCCTGTTGAGCTAATAAACAGCCCTGTTTAGCTTTTAAACAGCCTTGTTGAGCTAATAAACAGCCCTGTTTAGCTTTTAAACAGTCTTATTGAGCTAATAAATAGCCCTGTTTACCTTTTAAACAGCCCTGTTGAGCCCTGTTGCGCTAATAAACAGCCCTGTTTAGCTTTTAAACATCCTTGTTGAGCTAATAAACAGCCCTGTTTAGCTTTTAAACAGCCCTGTTGAGCTGTTTATCAGTTCAAGGAAGATCGTTTACGTCATACGCGGACGTCATACGCGAACCAATAATCGCAGACACCGTATCCTTATTGCTCCTCTTCTTTTGCGTTAGAACCGACACATATCTTTCATTCCAACGTTCATATTCTTCATCACTTGTGACGGCATCGTGCTCCTCTTAAGTGTCGGCCTGCTTCTCTTTGTGACGTCATCGTGCTCCTCTTAAGTGCCGGTCTCAAAAATGTTCTTAATATGCTCGTAAGCGTATGATAATACTTTGTATAATTCTATTAATAAACCGTTCATTGCTGCAAACTAATAAAATTATGTTCTACAACAATCCGATTAATCATGGTTATGGCTAAAGATCAAATCGGAAGGTGAAATTTGACTACAATTCTATTAAAAAGCATCGTGCTGATAACAATAATAGTTCTACAGCATGGAGATAGCACAGAATCGTTACCAAGATCAAAGACACAAGCATCTAATGCCATAGTTATTCCCACGCGTGTGCCAAGAGATATGCTTTTCCAAGGTTTACTTTTCGTACCCATCTGCTCAAACAGAGATCTTTATGAAAATTCAATAGGGTTATTAATCATCCCTTTTTATATGTTCATAAGCTTATGATAATACTATATACAATTCTATTAATATATCATATGCTGTTGATAACAAACAAACACTAACAATTATACTGTAAGACCTTCATGCGCGTCTGTCCAAACAGCGATGTTTATCAATTCAATATGGTTATTAACCTGTTCAGACTGCCGTTCTTCCCGATTCTCATGTTTTGATAGTTTAGTTAATATAATTTGTATACCGTATATATTCATGGTATATATTCTAACTTTGAATTCACTAAAATCAAGATCTGACCTAATAAAGTTACGATGAGTCAGCAGTCAGTCTAACCTATGATAAAAAATAATGAATGATATAAAAAAATGTATATTCTTAACTAACTTAGTATTTTATTACACCAATATGTGCATTGTTAGAGGTTAATAGCCCTAATAATATTCACTATACAATCAAATCATGAGAATCGGGAAGAACGGCAGTCTGAGCTCATGCAGTCTATTTTCAATAGTAGCGGTGGTAGAGTGCCGAAGAACGTTCAAATAGATGATGGAAAAGAATCTTTCAGCATCTGATGGAAAAATATAATATTAATCACTACTCAACATTTAGCATAAAAAAAGCATCGATTGTGGAACGCTTCAATAGAACTCTGAAAAATCTGGTTTGGCGACAATTCAGTGCAAATGGTACATATCAATGGGTTAAAAACATAAAGGCTCTAACAAATCAGTACAATAAAACTATATATCGTACGATAAAGATGCGGCTTATTGACGTTAACAAATCAAATGAATCCAACTTACTATCCTCAGCTTTCAATCAAACTAAAACTTATGGATGGTCGAAATATAAAGTTGGCAAGTATGTTCGCATCAGTAAATACAAGTATATGTTTGAGAAGGGCTACACATCAAACTGGACAACTGAAATATTTAAAATTCGTCGAGTGCAGCTCACGAATCCAGTTACATACTTACTTGACGACTACCAAGGAAACCCGGTGCGAGGCTGTTTCTATGAACTGGAGCTGAGCAAAACAAAATACCCAAATGATTTCCTAGTGGAAAAAGTTTTGAAGGCGAAAGGATCCAAAGTCTATGTTAAATGGCTAGGATTTACAAAAGAACACAATTCATGGATAAATAAGAATGATTTATTGTAACAATTTTGTTGAACTTATCTACAATAAACATAATTTTTCTTATAATGCTACGTATATTTATTTATTAAACTATTGCCCCATGCTAATGTACTACAAGAATTAGGTATGATGAATCTTTTATCATCATCACCCGATAGGCTTACTTTATTCACTAATCTAGTATAAATAAGATGCTTATCACATCTGAACACATACATTTTGCTAAACATTTTAATTTTATTATTTTGAGCACATTTAAGAAAGTCTGATGGTTCTATTTCTCTATTTACTACAGATTTTTTTATTCCTTTTATTTTTTTAATGCATGATTCATCGGTAACTATACAATAAGATTTGGCTTTAGTGCCAATGAATTCTGTAATGGGAGCTAGAGGGCTTTCATCCTTAAATTTCCCCAGCACTTTTTTGTTTGCATGTGGAATATTATATGGGTTATCTATGTCATAATTGCTTGTATCAAATAAGCTAATGTTATTTTTAATGTCTTCATAAATATCGGATGTTTCAATGTCGTAGATGAATGAGTCTGTGTCCATATAGAGAAGCTGCGCCCGATCTTTATATTTCTTTTGAATAAAATTATAATGAAAATCGTACATGAGTGTTTTCGATAAATCAAGAATTGCGAACCCGGTATATATAGGCTTTTTATATTCGACATTCACCCGATTCATTTGAATCAGAACCAAATCCTCATTGATTTCTTTACTACTGTGAAAGTAGGGTCTACTAATATAATAATTGGCCCTTTTTTTCTTGCCGATGTTTTCCCAATGGGTTGAAACTTTTACATCAACATGCTTGTCCACGTTTTCCATCGTTTTACCAAAAATGCTGTTGTTCATTAATTTATAAAAGTCTTTTTCGAAATCAGTTGCGGCTTTTGTACGCATTTCGGTATTTAAGTCTATATAAGTTTTTAGCCAGGGTGACTGTGTAAATTCTAATGCCTGGTTTATCTTTACTAATTTGAGCCCGAACCGTAAACACTGTTTTAAATTTCTATAATGAATAATATAATTCTGTTTATCAGATTCAGTTGCCAACAATTTTTTGTATTTTGAAGTTTCAAGAGGGGGAACTTGATTTTCTGGGCAAAATGGGAGATCATTATGCGCTGAATGGAGCTCTACCGGATAATGTAAGTCAACAGACAAAATGACACCCTTAGATGCATCGTCTTCAATATTCATTACATCCAAGCGCTCAATTTCATGGCTATTTAGCCAGCGGAAGTCGCTTATGGGTAAGTACTGACTCATTGCCCACCCGTAAAGATTATTCGCATCCACATACAAAATGTAGTTACTAGCAAGATTTGAGTCATATTTAGAGATGTATTTGTTATTTGCCCTTGCATGTCTCTTACTGCATTGACATAGCCCGCCCCTTATCCCACGCTTTACAAACTGGTACATGTCAATATCGGTCAGCAGTTCCAGCTCGACTTTAGTGCTTTTCAGCATACTATCCCAACTAAGTGAGGGTGCTGTGAAATAATGAGCCGGATCAAGCTTATAGGTCTGCAAGCATACATTTCTGAACTCCTCAAATATATCTGTCAGTAGCAGCACATCTGTGATCAGGTATATATCCGAGTATTGGCCTAGAGTTTGGCAGTTGAATTTTCTCCAAACATTTTGAGCGTGGTCATACTCTGCGTCGGTGATGCCGCTATTTTGCAATGTGCTATAAAATGATGATTTAGCTGGTAAGGATGACTCATTGAGTTTATCGAAACAATCAATGTATTCATAAGGAAAAACACCTTTCTTAACGACAAGTTCAAGCAGCTCATCGTCGTGATGATATCGACGGGTTTCGAAAAATTTGTCTTTGCTGAGGTTTTGGGCAAGTTGGTCTAAACTACAGCTCATGAATCGGTATGAGTCGATAAACCTTAACGCAATGTTTTGTTCATCGATCCTCATGTATTTCGTGAAGGAAATGTATTTCTCCTTGTTTTTGGGAATTACACTAATATTATCGGAATCTCCTCCAAAGTTTGGAAATATGAAATGGGCGTCATAGCCACTCAAGTTATGGAAAACAATTGGGATGAACTTGGGTACTCTATAAAGAAGATTGCAATTATTACATGCTGCACCTCGAAATGCTCCAGTTAAATGACAATGGTCTCGCACTTTCTGAATTTCCGGACCAAATTTTTGCCCACATATATGACAAGATATAGAGGCTAGAAACTGTGTTTCCTCTGCGGCTGTTATTTGCATCGGCTTATTGTTTTTTAAGATTTTGATTATCTTCTCAACATCGCGCTGCAGCCTAATCAAGAAAACATCAACACAGCCTTCACCCCGAAATATTTCTAGTTTGTTAAGAGATGAATCATAACTACATTTGATATAATATGCAAAGCTGAATGGTAAATGCCTATGAGTGCTCTCGGTAAATGAACTTTCAGGGCAAGGAGAACATGAATGAATAGGTTGCAATATAGCTTCGAAATCTGCATAGACTATGAAGGGGACTTTGAGCTGCTTGCCGAAATTTTCGAATTTCAAAATTTTATCATCGTCTGTTGGTAGAATTGTGCGGATTTTATTGCAATCATGCTCAATATGTTTATTATATCGCTCAATAGTTGTGAATTTTATGAGACAACCATCACATAAATATGATCTATGCTCGTGGTGGGATAATCCACTTCTCACCAATCGGCTTAGATTTTTTATCCAGCAGTAATGGCCATTACTACCACTATCGTTCTCAATATAGAGTAAATTTATGTGCTGCTTTTGTCTATTTTTAGAATAATAAAATGGGCCAATAATTGAACCGTCCCTCCACCCATAAACGTTGACGCTTATCCCATTATTTTGCTCAACAATAGGGATATCGTTTAAACAAATCGGCATACTAGCACCCTCCAAGTTTAAAACACTTGAATAATATGGATATGAGTTGACATGGTCACAGTGTAGTTCAACAGGATATAAAGCTGAAACTATAGCCCAGGCAAAGCATGCATCATCAGAGTTTTTAATATTAACACATGCTTTTTTCAAGGCAACTTCTTTTGGCAGTGGTAAATAGGATCCCCCGTGAAATGGCTCATATTTATTAATGTTGACTTGTAAGTAGAGAACCTGCTGGAATGCCCATCCACTATCCCGCTCTTGAAACTCTTCACTTTTCTTTAAAATAATAGCCGAAAAATTCTGATACACTTCATCAAAGTCGCATCCGATAGTAACTACAACATTTTTGGTATTAAACGATTTCAAATCACTCGAGCTATTTTCTTTGTTCACATCGAATTTAATGTAAATTGCAAACAGTTCTACATTGACTTTCACCGTAGTAAGCTCATGAAATTGATTTTGCAATAGTTCTTTGAAACAATTATTCTCTCCTCTCAAAAACTCCTCAATGCTTGATTTCTCATTTGCGTTATTAATCTGGTATGAGGCTATTCGACTTGCAAATGCTTGCGAAATTTTCTTCACCTTCTCGTCTTGAACATTATTGATTTTACCGACATTTGTTTTATGTAAATTACTCCTCAGATGATTTTTAAAATATGATTTTATAATGTCTTTTTCACAAATATGACAATGCATACTATCAGCATTATCATGCTTTCTTTTGATAGCTGTACGCTAAACTTGCACCACTTGATTATTTTCGGACATAGACTCATTCAACTCAAGATTCGAGCTCTCGCGATCTGACTCTTTAGCTAGGAGGGATTGTGCACTTGATGAGTTCTCTATAACATGTTTTAACTTTATATGTCTTTTCAAATTGCCTGAATTATCAAACCCAGTTTTACAAATACTGCATATGCTTATCGATTCCGTTCTCTCATGTATACTCTTGATGTGACGCTTCAAATTATCTGATCGGTTAAAATTTTTGCTACAACTGGGGCAGGCAAACATTATAGATTATATGCAATAAAATTTTATTATATACTTAATCAAATATTAAGAGTATATATAATATAAATAACTAAATTATGTGTCGCGATGATGTTGTATCTCCCGGCACTACCAATGTTTTCCACTGCGAGTAAATTGTGTCGTCAATAGTATCGTCTTCGTCCGCATATAATACCGGCTTCTCTATTTCATCGACTGGGTTCTTCGCAACAGATTTTCCAATATCTATAAGATGTTAGTCGTATATGCCTCCACCGTCCTTGACTAGACCTTTTGATGTAATCGACAACGAACTTTTGCTTATAATGTCCAACGTTTCCCCAATTAGCTTGTTGTATCGGTCAGGCAAGAACAGTACGTTCTCTTCCAATTCAAGACAAATTTTTTCGCCAAATTTTGTTTTCTTCACGCTACCATTCAGCACTTTGTACGTCGTCGTAGCACTACAGCCCCTCTCGGGCCTTGGTTTAACACGTTGTACGGCTGGTTAATAACCAAGTCTTTTACGCTAATAAAAGGCTTAAAATATCTTGCGATATCGTTGAATGCTTGTATAGCTTCTATTTTGGCTTTTTTTATAGTAGCGTCCCGATTATTGCCTACCGAGCTAAATGAGCGTTTTAAACCTGGAAGCGGAAGAAAACTACTCTTTTATTTCCAATCTGTTTCACTGGCTCAAATTATTTTCATACAGAGACACACACACACACACACACACACACACACACACACACACACATAAACAACCATATACACATGGCTATATAGAGGCCTATAGAGGCCCAATTTTAACCGATTTCAACAACATTATTTTTTTTTACACTTCTATTTTCACTAACTCTATATATATAGAAAATTGGTACTTACCAGCTGATTAATTTAGCACTTTAACACTTTTGAATATATTTTTTACTAGCACTTTGCATTCACTCGCACTAAACGTTTCTGATGTAGATACTTGCAAACAGCCTCCTTTTAAAACAATCTCTTATCACGTAAATACACTTTTTTTACACGCTGTATCATATTGTCGTATAGTTCTCATTGACCGGAAATCCTATTCTCTTATCATGCACATGCTAAAAAACGCATTTCTCATGTTGCGATATTCGTTTGCTGCTGCTATCAATGAAACTCAAGTTTTTTCATAGTCACTGCTTTTTTTACACGCTGTACCATTGTTGAAATATTTTCATTCACCGGATATCCTATTCTCTTATCACGCGCATGCTAAAAACGCTAGCATTTCTCATGTTGCGAAATCAAAGCCATTCACCCTAATTTTAATAAAACGGTCAAAGACACAAACATATGACAAAAAACAATAACATTTCTCAAGTGAAATTCGTTTGTTGTCATATTTCTCATGTTTCGAAATCAAAGCCATTCACCCCAATTTTAAATAAAACGGTCAAAGACACAAATCTATGACTATAAAAAACAATAACATTTCTCATTCATTTGTTGACATTCTAATTATTTCAAACGCTCAATAAAATTCTAATTATTTCAAACACTATGCGACAATCGCCGGCGCTATGACGATCAAGGTCACATGACCCCATCTTCGCTATAAAAAACGTTAGCATTTCTCTTGTTGCGAAATCAAAGCCATTCACCCCATAGGCTATAATTAAAATTGAATAAAGACACAAGCACATGACTATAAAAAACAATAACATTTCTCATGTGAAATTCATATGCTGTTATCAATCAAATTCTAATTATTTCAAACGCTATGCGAAATTTAATATTCAAAGCCATTCATCCCAATTTTAATAAGACGGTTAAGGTCACAACATGATTATAAAAAAACATTAACAAAATAACATCTCTGAAATTCAGTTGCTGTTATCAATAAAATTCTAATTCACACGCTATGCGATAATCGCTGGCGCTTTGAAATTCAATATTTATTCATCCCAATTTTAATAAGACAGTCAAGGCCAAACGGCATGCTTCACATAATTTTCATCGTCATCCTCCTCCGTAGCGTCATGCTTCACATAATTTGCACCATCAGTGACGCCATCCTCCACATCGACGTCATTCTCCTACTTCTCAGCACGGAAGCGTAATACAACTTCTTATCTCCCCTTATCAGTGACCTTAGGGAACAACTCATATTCAGTGACTTTAGGGAATATCTCCTTATTAGTGACTTTGGGGAATACCCCCTTATCAGGGACGTCATCGTGCTCGCTGGCCTCGTGACCCTGTTTATGACGTCATCCTCCTCATCCTCATCCTCATTGTCTATGTGCAGAACCGCCATTCTCTATCTACTCCTTTACCTTACTCACACCTTCAAACGAATTTCGTACCAGAACACATGTTCACCTGTTCTCAGCTACAACAGTATGTGTGAGATGTGGTACTATTTTACATCAGCGAAAGGCATGCCAGTTAACACGAGCTTCCGGTCAATCGCGACTAACGCATTCTATTTAGGTCATACGATATTCCATAAATTGACTATCACCCGCGTTTGCATTTTTTTCCTCGTTTCACGAAAATATTCATTTATTGCCTGAATCAGTTAACACGCGCTTCCGGTTAATCGCGGTTAACGCATTCTATTTAGGTCATACGATTCCATAAATTGATTATCACCGCGTTGCATTTTTCCGCGTTTCACGAAAATATCCATAAATTGCTTGAATCATCAAATGCGATAGAATTCGGTGCATATTAGTAATTAAGTCACGTTTGCATGTTAAAGCATATTTCGATTTTAGAATATAAGCTGAATTGTAATTACAAATAAGGTTCAGTTGAATTTTGGTATCAATAAAGAGTGCAACTTAACGGGTGTTGTTCTTTTTTTTACAATCCGGCGGACGAAAACCCTTAACTGGCGCCCGAGCAGAATTTGTATAGTATACCGTTGTTTGAACCATTTGAATATCAAACTCAAACATACGTACGTGGACCGTTATCCGGAAAAAAATAAGTTGTGCGCGCTAAAATAATAGTTATACTGCCGCGAATAAGGTGTGGCGTAAAGGCAGACTTCGAGAAGGTGATATCCGAACCAACGAAGCCAAGGAACAGCGCAAAGCACATCTTTGGAGAAATTTTAACATATTCAACCCGACAGCAATTGGTGATCGAAACCGTGCCCTAGTAGGCCCTGGGAAAATCGTAGCGGTGAATTTTACATCCAGCAGCTAAACGGGACTTTGCGGACGATCCAGCAGACAGATGGCGAGAATCATTTTCCTGGTGTGAGTCAATTCATTATACTTATATATTTTCAAAAAATAATCGATACAAACCGAATATTAATGTTTGTTATTGCCAAACAATACATATTAAATTCAAATACAAGATTAAATATCGATTTTACATATTGTTATTCTATATATATTAATCATTTAAGTATCAGATTCGAAAACCTGTGTTTTATACATATGCTATATATTATATTTTTGAAAAAGTGTTAAGTTAAGAAGTGACCGTGTGTAAAGATTTGTGTAAACCGTTTGCTACCGCATTTGTTTTCGCGAAATTCGAATTACGTAGGAATCGGTTATTGGTGAAACTCCGCTCTCTACTGCGTTGCTTCTTTCGATTTTGAGATTTTGTCCCTATTTCTTTTTTACTTTCTCAAAAAATACACTCCATTAATATGGAAGAAATCCGCCGTACCATTGTCCAACTGACCGGGGCAGTAAATGCTCAGATCGAGCAATTTAAAAGTTTAGAAGCGCGAGTTATCCAATTAGAATCGGCAAGCTCTCAGGCCGACCAAATTCAAACTTTGGAAGATAAACTTAACCATTTGGAGTTATTCAATATTAACTTCGATCAAATTAGAAATTTAGGAGAAAAATTAAACCAATTAGACTTGTTGCAAATCGATCAAGTGAAAAATATCGAGGCGAGAGTGAATATGTTAGAAGGTGAGCGTAGGTTGGTTAATAATCAACCACAAACAGATTTATTGCGTCCAAGGACCGAACAGGATCTTGACGCAATAAAGAAGCTTCCCGATTCCGTGAGGGATCTTCAGGTTTTTGAGGGTAATCCTGTGCAGTATGTGTCTTGGGTCCATAGTGTAGAGACTGTATTGCAAGACTATGAAATAGTCAAGGATAAACCTATATTTAGAGCCATTCTAAGGCACACTAGACAAAAAATCAGAGGTCCGGCTGATGCCGCTCTGGTATCATACAATATCTTTGACGACGACTGGTCCAGCATTAAAAAATGCTTATCGCTCCATTATGCTGATAAGCGTGACGTTAGGACTTTGGAGCACCAGCTTCACACTATGTATCAGAAGAATATGAGTGTTGATGAATTTTACGCTCAAGTAAATCATCAGCTCTCACTCCTGATAAATAAGATCAAAACAGAAGATCATTTGCCAGAAACGATTAACGCCCTGACCGAGAATTATCGCAATAGGGCGCTCGATGTCTTTATAAGGGGTTTGAACGGGGACCTCTCCAAGATGCTGATAATTCAAAAGCCTCAAACCCTACCTGAGGCATATGCATCTTGCCTTGAGTTCCAAAATTTAAATTTCAGGAACACCCCAATACACCAAAGAAATTTCAAAAACACGGTATCGGCCCCTATGAATCAATTTTTTAACTCGCATAGAAATCAAACCACAATAGATAATCGGCAACCCACTTTATCTGATAGAATCAGAATCTACAATAAAAACCGTAATCCGTATCCAGCCGCTTACAACAGCCCACCCATTGTGCGTAATGATCCACCACCCAGACCCATTCATCCGAAACCCCCTGTCCCTATGGATGTCGATAAATCCATCCAAACTCGTCAAATAGACTACCAAAATAGACCATCTCATCCCCAGGCCTATAAGCGCCCCAATAACTCTGTACAATATCCAATGAAATCACAAAGGCTTTACAATCTGCAGACGTCCGACGAAAACTACGGTTGCAATGCGGAGGAAGTGACGGACGATTACAGTCCCCATAACGAACAAGATCTTGAACCTGAGACGGGAGGAGAAGCCGAATATTTCGAGGACAACCTGGACATAAATTTTATGACGGACGCCTCTCCAGCGTACCATACATAGAGTATAATTCTGGAAACAATCAAATTCTGAAATTTTTAATAGATACTGGGGCCAACAAAAATTTTATTTCTACAAAAATATCGCTGGGCGCAATACCTGTCGAAAAGCCCTTCAGCATTAATTCCGCTGCTGGAGATATCCCTATAGACCTAAAAGTCAGCGGTCGATTTTTTGAGAAGTTAGGTAATGACACAATTCTGGATTTCTATGTGCTACCTGGACTCAAATCTTTTGATGGTATCATAGGAGACGATACACTGAAAGACTTGGAGGCAGTAATAGATAGGAAAAACGATATTCTCAAAATTAAACCTAATATTAGAATCCCTTTGAAATCTAAAATTTCTAAGCAGGTATATAACATCGGAATCAAATGCGATCATCTAAGTGCTGACCTAGCAGACAGGTTGCACAATGTATTAACGGAATTCCCGAATATTTTTGGCCCTATAAATGACAAGGAAACAATTGAGACTAACGTCAGAGCTGAGATAAAAACTTCTACATCCGAACCGATTTATTCTAAATCATACCCTTACCCAGTCCATTTAAGAACAGAAGTTGAGAATCAAATTTCGAAGATGCTGCAAGATGGCATCATTCGCGCTTCTAAAAGCCCATACAACTCACCCCTTTGGGTTGTACCAAAAAAGCCAAAACCATCTGGCGAAAAGCAATACAGATTAGTAATTGACTTTAAACGACTGAATGCGGTAACTGTACCTGATACCTACCCCATTCCAGACATAACCAATACATTAGCAAGTTTGGGGAAGTCGAAATATTTCACCACCATCGACTTAACATCTGGTTTCCACCAGATAAGGATGAAAGAAAGTGATATCCCTAAAACGGCCTTTTCAACAGCAAATGGGAAGTACGAATTTACGAGGCTTCCGTTCGGCCTCAGAAATGCACCCGCCATATTCCAACGAATGATTGATGATGTATTAAAACCCTTCATTGGTAAGGCGTGTTTCGTCTATATTGATGATATCATCATACTAGGCGAAACTGAAGACGCGCACTTGGAAAATCTAAGAACTATATTAACACATTTGGAAAGGGCAAATCTCAAGGTGAATGCGGAAAAATCAATGTTCCTTAAAACCCAAGTCGAATTTCTGGGCTATATAATCTCTCAAGAAGGAATCTTGCCTGATCCAAAGAAAATCGCTGCGATCACGAAGATAAAGCCTCCAAGCAACCTCAAGGACCTAAAATCATTTCTTGGGCTGGCTTCATATTATCGGAAGTTTGTAAGAGACTTTGCCAAAGTCGCAAAGCCCTTAACACAACTAACTAGAGGCGATAATGCTCAAGTGAAGGCCAACCAATCCAAAAAAAGGAGGATAGAAATGGGAGACTCGGAAACGAAGGCTTTCAATGACTTGAAAGAACTCCTTACGTCAACCGAAATCCTTGCATTTCCCGACTTTAGCAAACCCTTTATTCTGACCACAGATGCATCAAATCATGCGATTGGAGCTGTTTTGTCTCAAGGGGAAATTGGGAAAGACAGACCAATTATCTATATATCAAGATCTTTGAATGAAGCGGAAGAAAACTACGCTACTGGGGAAAAAGAAATGCTTGCTATCGTCTGGGCCTTAGATAAACTGAGAACATATCTCTATGGAGCAAAGAAAATAAAAATCCTTACAGACCATCAGCCATTAACGTTTGCCTTGAGCAACAGGAACTATAACGCCAAATTGAAAAGGTGGAAATCGCGGATTGAGGAGTATAACTACGAACTGGTTTATAAGCCTGGCAGAACCAACGTAGTGGCCGATGCTCTCTCTAGGCTACCATTGGAAGTGAACATCCTCACCGACGATTCGGGAACAGCTCATAGCGCAACGGAAGACAGCAGCGATCTTATACCTTGCTGTGAAGCTCCCATTAACGTGTTTAAGAGACAACTCATATTCTCTGAAGGTAAAGATGTAATTGCTCATGAAGAACCGCACCCAACATACCACAGATATTTCATTCGTCTAAAACGAATAGATAAATTAAGTTTAATAAAGTCACTTAAGGAATATTTGCACCCAAATGTTATAAATGGGATAAAAATCCCGGAGAAATTTATTCAGATACTTCAAGAAATTTACAGGGAAAACTTTAGACACTTTAAAACACGAATCACACAGCGGATTGTCGAGGATATCTCTAACGACGACAATAAACTTAGGATTATACAGGATGAGCATAAAAGAGCTCACAGAAATGGGAGAGAAAATAAGCAGCAAATACTGGAGAAGTATTACTTTCCAGCAATGAGCAGGATGATCAAGGCATACACCACAGCATGCGAAATATGCAACACTTGCAAGTACGACCGCCATCCATACAAGCCAGAATTGCAGGAAACGCCTATTCCACAGTACCCAACCGAAATATTGCACATGGATATAACAACAATTAACGGGGAGAAATTTCTAACCTGTATCGATAAATTCAGTAAATTTGTCAAGTATTTTGCCATTAAAAACAAATCAGCTCTACATCTTCGAGAAAAGATTGCCAAATTATTGCACTACTTCACGGTTCCAAGACTGTTGGTCTCGGACAATGAAGGAAGTTTTATTAGCCCCACTATCTTAAACTTTATCGAATCATTAGGTATTCAGGTGTACTTGGCGCCGCCACAGAAAAGCGAGGTGAACGGAGCCATTGAGCGTGCTCATTCAACAATTTTAGAAATAATTAGATGCCTTCAGAAGGAAAACCCGAATCTCACCCTCAAGGAAATCATTAATATATCTGTAGATAGATACAATAATACAATTCATTCAATAACCCAGGTTAAACCATCAGATATATTCTTTGGTAGGTCTCAGCGAATCAATTATCAGAATTTAACCGACTTTAAAAACCAACTACATCAAAATCTAAAAGCTGAAATCTATCGAAAACAGAAAAACCAATTAGACACCCATAATACCAAGAGGTGTAAAGCTAAACAATATAAGTCAGGAGACATTGTCTTTAAGAAGAACAAACAAATTAAAGCTAAAACGAAACCTCTGTTTGAAACGGAAACGATTTCCAAAGATAATCGCGTAACAGTCACCACAGCTACGGGCAAGCGCATTCATAAATCACACCTCAAAAATATACCAACCATTACAACCTAGCCCGTACACCTTTTTAACCACCCTTCCTTTCAGGCTATTCCTATGGAATGTACATGCATTCGTGGACATTTATAAGTACACTGGCCCAGTAATGACCATGCGGCGGGGATTTGGCAGGATCATCAGTGGAAACTTTAAAATCATACACACGATCAATTTAACAACATACGACGAGATACTTGACAGCGCTAAGCTAACAATTCGGCGCGACCTTAACAGGTCCAGCGTATTGATCCCACAAATCCACCATCTAGTGTCCCAAGTGGAAGGACTACTCACTCAACTTCATCCACCCAAATCCAACCTAACCCCAAATGCACGCATATCAAGGCGATCCATCAACTGGATAGGATCTGCGTGGAAATGGATAGCGGGCAGTCCCGACGCGACCGACTGGGATAATATTCTAAGAGCTCAGAATGGAGTGATTCAAAATAATAATAAACAATACAAAATCAATAAGCACCTCACAGAACTCTCAACCAAACTAATAGATAGTTACAATAAAATTGTCCACGATATTAGCATGCACAACAATGACAAACTTGAACAACTACTCTTTAATAAACTAGGTTTCCTTAAAGACGAAATAAAAGAAATAGTGCTGGCATGCCAGCTAGCCAAACGTGGTGTTGTTAATTCAAACATCTTATCTAATACCGAAATCAATAATATCATCTCGCAGGTTGAAACATTGCCCTACGAAAATGAAATTCAAGCAATCGAATATGCTACGCCTATTGTGCTTCAGAAAGAATCATTACTTTTGTATGTTATATGTCTGCCTACAACGGAAAAAACTACTTTCAACCATATCCTAATTCGCCCCACAGTTATGAGCGATAAAGCTATTTTTCTCAATTACTCAAGCCTCCTTGTATCGCGGGAAGTGCGGTATGGCGTTAAAACAAGCTGTGTAGTTATGCAGAACATAACCATTTGTAATAGGAACCAAATTCAAGAATTAGATTCAAATGATTGTATTTCACAAATTCTAGACGGAACAAACGCACTCTGTGATTATTACTATCAAAACAGACCTATTGTGGAAGTTATTGACGAAAACATAATCTATCTCAGTAACTTTCAAGGTAAACTTTGCCATCAGGGCAAAACTCAATTCCTAAACGGAAACTTCGTTATCAACCTCCAAAACGATACAGTAGAAATTAACGGTATTCAATATACCAGCAAGGAAGTAAGGACCATGCACCTTTTGCCTCCGATCCTACGAGGAAACCTCACGGAAAAGGATATTAAGCTTGATCTGGAAAACCTTCACAAACTTCATTTGGATAATGTCGACAAATTAGGATATTTTTCATTAAAGAATACAGTATCTATTATATCTGATGTACTAATTGTTACTCTCATAGCAGTGCTTGCACTGTTATTACTAATGTTCGAAGAACAATAGTATTAAACTCGTTTCGCCGAAAATTCATATTTCTTTATATATATATATATATATATATCAGCAAAATGATTAAGGGAGATAATCTCTGGAGTGGCCGATTCGATTGAGCTGAAATTTTCGGAGAACGTAGATGTATATAGTAGGTAGGTCCACGACTTTCTCAAATTCAGATATTCTAAACCTTTTGGCGGCGGCGAGCGTTTTAGTGAATTTTGAGGTACTCCTATATATCCAAGCAGTGTAAATTTTTGTTAAAGAAAAGTATTGGGAATGAAAACTTATTATATTTTAAGCTCGTTTATGATAAAGAATTGGAAATTTTGAGCCGCGTGTGGGTGCAGGGTGCCTAAAAGTAGGCAAGGATTTTTTTTCAAATTTTGATTTGTCATTACTTCTAAGAAAAGCAATGGATCGTCGTGAAATTTGCAGAGCGTATTAATGTTGACTAAGATTAAGCACACCTGGATTTTCAAGATAGTGCGGGTAACCCTGTAGCTACGGCAGGCTGCTGAAAAAAAAACCTTCAAATCATTGACCTTCCTGAAAATTTTTTGATTTTTGACAAAAAAATCAGATCACTGATAAATTTTAACCTTTGTCCATCATGTCAAATTGAAATTTTTAAAATTCCGATTTGCACAAGAACGGCAACCCATCACCAAATTACCTCTATTTTTAGCACTCGAAAGTTCTGTTCACGAGAACTGACGACTGGATTATCCGATCATAGTGAAATTTACAGGACATGTTGGTATTAGCTAGGACCAGGTCTGATAGAAGTGATTTTGAAATGCGGGCAACTCTGCGCCAGTGGTGCCATCTTGAAAAATCACTGAGAAAAAAAACAGGTTTTTGGCCTATAACTTCCGATTCAGCCATCAGATTTTGATAAGATTCATCTAATACTTGGATCTTACTCTATGTAACAATTGGTGAAAATTTGGTTGAAAAATTAGAATAGAGTTGCCAACTATGGTGATTTTTGTCTCCTAAATCTAGCAAATTTGCTCAGCAAAATAAAGCTTTTTTCCCTATAACTTCCGGTCCAGTGTAGAAATCAGAACGAAGTTCACGCAGTAAATGGACTTTAATGTGAACCAAATGTCGTAGAAATTTCGTACCAAAATCATGAAACGGTTGCCAGCTATGACAATTTTTGTAATTTTGTTTAATTTCTTTACTGAGCGATTATGTCATTAGATTTGCAAATGGAAGTGATCCTGCAATGAAAATCAACAGCCAATATTAACGCTTTAAAAATTTGAAAAGTTTTGAGGGTGGTAACCCTAAAATTCTTTTCACCCGTATAACTTCCAGCGCAGTGATTCAATCGGAACGAAATTTACTGGTTGGGTTTAACTTAACGTGAAGCAGATTTGGTATGTATTATGCTTTGCTGTTGACACAGGCTAACCAGCATTAGCCATTTCGGTAAATATTACACCAACAGATGCTTCAAACAACGTTCTCATTTGCAAAGCATTTGCAATAAAAATAAGGAATTCTTTTTTAAATTTTTCGAGTTTTGAACATTTTTCGGATGGCAGCCTCAAACAACGTTTAACCGCTGAAACTTTCGATGAAATCCTGCGAAGAGAACGAAATTCAAAGGATACGTGGATTTGAGTATGAGCTTGTTATGGTAAACTTATTGCTGCTTCGTTCGGAAAGTGCTGCTAGCACTGAATTATATGTGTTATAGTTGAGCTTTGTTGCTTTGGATAAGGAATGGTTGATATGATTCTAAAAAAAAAAACAGTGTATTACGTCTTTCCACACTTTTTTGTCACTCAAAGATAATTTCTTCGAAAATTAGTTTTCTAGCGGTTTTTTTCATTTTTCGATCTAAAGCTTTCATTATGAAATTACAGCCTAATGTGTCCTATACCTACCCTGATCCCGTTAGACATCCCTTCGATAAAATTTGAATCTGTGGGACACAGATTTTTTAGGCGGGAGGAGTTAACACGAGCTTCCGGTCAATCGCGACTAACGCATTCTATTTAGGTCATACGATATTCCATAAATTGACTATCACCCGCGTTTGCATTTTTTTCCTCGTTTCACGAAAATATTCATTTATTGCCTGAATCAGTTAACACGCGCTTCCGGTTAATCGCGGTTAACGCATTCTATTTAGGTCATACGATTCCATAAATTGATTATCACCGCGTTGCATTTTTCCGCGTTTCACGAAAATATCCATAAATTGCTTGAATCATCAAATGCGATAGAATTCGGTGCATATTAGTAATTAAGTCACGTTTGCATGTTAAAGCATATTTCGATTTTAGAATATAAGCTGAATTGTAATTACAAATAAGGTTCAGTTGAATTTTGGTATCAATAAAGAGTGCAACTTAACGGGTGTTGTTCTTTTTTTTACAATCCGGCGGACGAAAACCCTTAACTTGCCTGCCTTCATGAATTTTTGATTGTCGCTAGGAGAGATACCATAGCCGCTGCATGATTTTAACGTTCGCTGCACAAGTGGAAGTAGTTTGCAGCTATGCTGCGCAAGCGCACGATGGCGCTACCAATGAAAAGCCACGCTGCACAGGCAGCCAAAGCTGAGTTTTCATTATGCAAGGGAGTTGCCAGCAGAAATAAGTGTATATACATATATATTTTTACATATACATATTTTTTTATGCATATAGATATATATTTTTTATGTGAAACACTTAGGTTGTTTTTTTGTATAATAAAAAAAAAACAAAATATAATTTTCTTAACTATACATACAACGAACATTAGTAATAAAATTATAAGACGAATCTAATAATAGTTTAAAAAAAAATAAAAACAAAAGACTTAATCAAATCCCGTGGATTGAGATGCTCAGGGCCCATGCTGATGATGAAGCAATGGGTCAGTCCCAGCATGAGTGAACATTGGTGGAAACATGCTCAAGTCGAAAAGCTGTCAGAACCAGTAACGCAGAGTGTAAGTGCTGCTAGATGGAGGTATGGTTGCAGCGGCAAGGCTTCGAGTTCCAAAGTTGCTGGTAGTCCCAGAGTGGAAACTTTCAACCCTACGCCTTATTAGTATAGATTTTAAAATAACAATAAGTATCATATTAACCATATCTTACTCAAAAGAACAAATATCATTTTCTGACAGCGTTTTCTATAGCACAAATGAACACAGCAGCAATAAATCTATTATAACATGCATAATCAATCTATCCTTTGAATTTCGTTTTCATCCGAGGATATCATCGAAAGTTTCAGCGATTAAACTATGTCTGGGGTTGCCGTCCGAAAAATTTCTAAAACTTGGAAAATGATTTGCTTATGAATACAAAATGGAAGCATCTATTGGTGCGATATTTACGAAATAGTCTGGTGCTGGCAATCAAGTGCTACCACCGTAGCTGCTTCACGTTGAGTTAAACCATGGCCGTCTCTATACTGTATCAGGCCGGCTGCTTACGATACAAACTTGGCGGTGACGTCACACACTCTAGTCACCCATCAATGCAATTCGTAAGTAGTCGGTTCAGTTTGTAAGTGAAGTAGCCCGCGATCGTGTTGAATGCGTGCCGTTTATTCATAAAAAAGTGATATTAAATCGTGAAAGTAAACTAGATCGTGGAAAGTAAAGTGTAGTTGGAAACTTGTATTTTGAGGTAAGTGCAAAATTTTTACTAATGTTCGAAGAACATTAGTATTAAAATCGATTCGGCCAAAAATTCATATTTCTTTATATATATATATATATATATCATCAAAAAATTTCAGTGAGATAATCTCGGGAACGCGCCATCCGATTGAGCTGAAACTTTCAGGATACATTGGTGTATATGCAGAATAGGTCCAGGTCTCTTTAAATGTCAGTTATTGTTAACCTTTTGGCGCCGGCGGCCATTTAAGTGATATTTTTAATATACCTATTATTTCGTGCACAAATGATTTTCGCAAAAATAAAGTTGACGAAATAAATTTCTAACGTGTTTTACATATGAATAAGATAATGCTTTGGAATTTTTTAACCCTATGTGTGCGCTGGGTGCCTAAAAAGAGGACGGGAAAAGTTAAAAATTTTTAAATTTCGATAACTTTTGACAGAGCTATTCAATCATTACGAAATTTTCAGGACATATTAATATTATTTAGTTGTAGATTTGTGTAGCTTTAAATTAGCGTGCTGGCAACCCTGTAGCTAGGGCAGGCAACGAAAGTGAAAACCTCCAAATCATCGTCTCTCTTGAAAAAATGCCGTTTCTTCAAAAAAAAGCCACTCATATATAAATCTTGTGCTTTGTTTACATAACCAAAAAAAAAAAAAAGATATGGTATAACGGGCACGCCTGGTAACCCTTGCCCAATTTACCTATATTTTTAGCATCAAAAACTTCTGTTCACGGAAACTCACGATCCGATGAGCAGAATGAATTGAAATTTGCAGAATGTATTGGTCTTAAATAGGACCAGGTCTGATAGAAGTGATTTTGAAATGCGGGCGATTCTGTGCCAGTGGTGCCATCTTGAAAAACCACTAAAAAAGATAACTGTTTTTAGCCCTATAAATTCTGATTGAATCGTTCGATTTTGACGAAACTCACACAATTGCTGGACCTTACTTTAAGCCACGTTTGGTAGAAATTTGGTTGAAAAATTCGGTTGGAGCTGCCAGCTATGATAATTTTGGTGTCTTCATTTTGAAAAAAAAAATTTGGAAGTGAAAACATTCAAACCATCGAATATTCACAAAAATCCGTTTCTTACAATAAAATCAATCTGTATATAAATCTTATGTTATATCTACACGTTCAAAATAAAACTTTGGAAATTTCATGTCGGACAAGAACGGTAACCCTCTCCCAGTTAACCTATATTTTTAGCATCAAAAACTTCTATTCACGGAAACTCACGAACCAATAATCAGATACAGCTAAAATTTGCAGAATGCATTGGACTTAAGTAAGACCAGATTTGATAGAAGCGATTTTGAATTGTGCGCAAGTCTGTGCCAGTGGTGCCATCTTGAAAAATTACAAAGAAAAAAAACTGCTTCTTGCCCTATGAAATGTGAATAAGTTACCAGATTTTCATGAAATTGGCACAGTAGCTAAACCTAACTCTAATCTCTGTTTGGTGGAAATTTGGTTGAAAAATTTGATTAGTGCTGCCAGCTATGGTAATTTTTGTGTCTTTGGTTTTGAAAATTCGCTCAGGAAAATGAAACTTTTTGCACTATAACTTCCAGTGCAGTCATGAAATCAATACGAATTTCATACAATTAGTGAAACCTGTCATAAACATTATTCAGGCCAAATTTGGTTGAAAAGCCACAATAGGGTTGCCAGCTATTGTTGGTTTTGTGTTTAATTGCAATATCTTTATTAAGCGGTTTTATCGTAGAATTTTCAAATGGTAATGATATTGTAGTGACAATAAACAGCAAATATTAAGCTTTCGATCATTTGAAAAAACTCGCTGCAGGTAACCCTAAATTTCTTTATACTCCTATAACTTCGAATGTAATTAAACAACGTGAAGCAGATTTGATATAGTTTTGGCTTTGATACTGGCGAAAGGTTGCCAGCACGAGTCGGTTGTGCTACTTTTGTATCAATAAATGCTTACAGTTAGTATACATACCGGAAACATTTACAATGAAAATAAATAACCGATGTTACAATTCGCAAAGTTCTGCAATTTTTTTGGATCGCAGCCCCAAACACCAACTTCAGTTACAGTGCTGCAGGCACTGAGCATTTTCTTCATTGATGTTATATGAGATGCTGCTTTCAAAATTATGTGAAATAAGCAACTGATAACGAATATAATTAACCCGTGTTTTGGTCTCATAAACGTTGAAATTCATGCCAGTGGTAATATCTGAAACCTTCCACCATATGAGTTATAATGCATTCTTGAGACGAAAGTAACACGTGGCATTTGAAACAGTTTGGCCGTAATAAGCAGCACATGTGGTGGAATATGCACTCAAAACCTGCTCGATTCTTCTACTGTTCTTCGAACATTAGTGTTTCTAGCGGTTCAGGTGCGCTAGAGTTTTTTTTTATATCATTTACTGTTCGGAAACGGGATACTAACGAAGTTTTAGTAATTTTGTGCTGCCGAATGTTACGCAACTTGCAAATGTCAAGTCATCGTGTGGGAATGCGTGTCAATATAAATCTTAAGAAATGAGGTTTTTTGCAGTGTCAAAAGTAAATACTGATACAATATCTGTATTTCACAATGAATCCATGTTTATGTACCTTCAACACTAAAAAAATGTAATTTCTTAAGCTTTATGTTTACTTCTATAATGTTCGATGTGCAGTGATGATCGGTAGTTCATTTTGCGTTTTTTATGATTGCATAAAATGTTTATGCAGTGAATAGTTCAATGAAAAGCCGATGTTCAATTTTTCAATGGATAGCCGATGATTCTAAGTAAGTTCTTTATAGTTTACATTTTAGTTATGCCTACCCACTGCTGTGTCCCTGGATGTCATTCGACATATCGAACACATCATTTGTTCCGCTTCCCTGCCGATGAAGCCACAAAAACCAAATGGCTCCGAAATATCTCACGAGAAGATTTTGTACCTTTCAAAAGTTCTCTTGTTTGTGAGGATCATTTCGAGCCATTACGCGAATAAAGGAATATGTGCTAATCGTCGATGGCAAATCAATTGCTGTTCCTCGAGGGAAAGTGTCTTTGGAAAAAGATGCCGTTCCCAGAATATTTCTTGGGCTTCCTTCATATTTGACTAAACCACCAGTCAATACTCGCAACAATCCTGACAGGAGACGAGAACTTACTCTAGCTCGGGCTGAAGCAGCACAAGATGAATGGATAGAACAGGATTTCGTCCATTCGATCAGCAACATAATGAATAATTCACATAAGTTTGATTTAAAGTCATTTATTTCCAAACGGGAGAATTCGAAGCTTTTTTTCTTTTCACTGTCTTTGGTGGATAATTTACTTCGCGTCAATAAATCATTTTTAATTGAAGAAAATTTTACGGTCCATATTTTTTTAAAAGATAAAAAATATTCTAACCAAAAATGTACAATTTATTTTGGGCTCTGAAGGCAAATGTGATCGATATTCAAAACTGGAAAATTTAGTAACTTTTCTCAGTAACCTTAATTCTAGTTCGTTGTCTGTAGAAGTTCAAATTGAAAATATTTTAAATAATATGAATTCACTCGTTGAAAATGACTCCTTTCCTGCAGAAAAGAAAAAATCGTTCAACTTTTGAATTGGACAAATTCAATTGTTGTTTTCTTCTCGGCTACGATACTCAACAGATTTAATACTCGATTTCATTTTGCTGTGTCATTCATTCCCCGCAGCTTATCGAAAATTACGAGACACAAAAATTTTAACTATTCCGCATCCTGGTTATTTCAAACAATTTAGCACGGGTAATTTAGAATCAGGTGCGGCTGTCCAATATTTAAAGCAAAATTTTGAATTCCTTGAAGAGCACGAGAAATATGTGAACTTATTACTGGATGAAATTTATATCAAACCTATGAGTTGTTATAAAGGAAACAAGATAGAAGGAATGGCCCTAAATGTATATGACAATAATCTAACCCAAGCAACTACAGTTCAAGCCTTTATGATAACATCACTTTTGTCCTCCAATAAAGACGTAGTTGGTCTTTACCCAGTCAAAAACCCTAACCATGCATACCTTTATGAGACAAGTATGAAAATTCTTAAAATTCTACATGATATAGGGTATGAAGTTGTAACAATCATTTCGGACAACAACCAAGTAAACCGGAAGCTTTTCAAAGAATTTTCGCCAACTAAGCAGCTTCAACCATTTATAGTTTCACCTTTTGATCAGCAGAAGCTAATATTTTTATTATTAGATACAGTTCATTTATTGAAATGCATTCGAAATAATTGGCTGAACGAAAAATGTCAGCAATTTATATTTCCATCAATTGACAATGAGAGCGTGGTTAAATTTTGCAAGTTAGGAGATTTAAAATCTGTCTACGAAAAAGAAAGAAGAAAGAATCTGTCTACGAAGCTCCTGCGCTGACCTATAAAAGCTTATATTTTTCTAAGTTGGAACGGCAAAACGTTTTTGTAGCATTGAGTTATAATGTAACACTGTGAAATGCGTTAAATTATTATTGCTTGAGAAAAAAATTGACCTGAACTTCTCCACCAAAACTAAGTATTTAGCAAACTTGGACCGAGGTGGCTTGAAATATCCTTCGGAATTTTCATTTTATATCGGATTACATGGTTTTCAAGTATTCATAACAGTCATCATTCCTTCTCCAGCTCCCGTCGTGTTCAGAAGTTCCTGCTCACAAGTGATAGTTACTGTTAATAGTGTTATTAAGTATAGAGTGGTGTTGGCCATTTTGAATTAAAAGTTTAAAGTTGTGAAGTGGTTCCTATTGTGGTCGACGAATGTAAAACCTTTTCACGCAGTAAGTATGCCTCTCCCACGGAGTATTGCTTTTAAATTGTGATTTATGTAATTGTTTGTCTGTTGTCTATTTATTACGGTTTTTAAAAGATAACTCCTTATTTATTCTCATTGTTGGGTCTGCTTACTGAATTTATCAGGTAAGGAAATTTTTCGTAGGTTATGGGGGCGGATCCCCCTGATAAGGAGGGCAGAAGCCTAGTGAAAAGTTTAAGTGGTATTAAAAGGAAAACTCTAGCGCACCTGAACCGCTAGAAATACTAATGTTCGAAGAACAGTAGAAGAATCGAGCAGGTTTTGAGTGCATATTCCACCACATGCGCTGCTTATTACGGCCAAATTGTTTCCAATGCCACGTTTTACTTTTGTCTCAAGAATGCATTATAACTCATATGGTAGAAGGTTTCAGATATTACCACTGGCATGAATTTCAACGTTTATGAGAGCAAAACACGGGTTAATTATATTCGTTATCAGTTGCTTATTTCACAAAATTTTGAAAGCAGCATCTCATATAATATCAATGAAGAAAATGCTCAGTGCCTGCAGCACTGTAACTGAAGTTGGAGTTTGGGGCTGCGATCCGAAAAATTTGCAGAACTTTGGGATTTGAAACATCGGTTATTTATTTTCATTGTAAATGTTTCCGGTATGAATACTAACTGTAAGCATTTATTGATACAAAAGTAGCACAACCGACTCGTGCTGGCAACCTTTCGCCAGTATCAAAGCCAAGAATATATCACATCTGCTTCACGTTGTTATATAACATTTGAAGTTATAGGAGTATAAAGAAATTTAGGGTTACCTGCAGCGAGTTTTTTCAAATAATCGAAAGCTTAATATTTGCTGTTTATTGTCACTACAATATAATTACCAATTGAAAATTCTACGATAAAACCGCTTAATAAAGATATTGCAAGCAAACACAAAACCAACAATAGCTGGCAACCCTATCATGGCTTTTCAACCAAATTTGGCTTGAATAATGTTTATAATAGGTTCCAGTAATTGTATGAAATTCGTATTGATTTCGTGACTGCACTGGAAGTTATAGGGCAAAAAGTTTTATTTTCCTGAGCGAATTTTCACAAAAAGACACAAAAATTACCATAGCTGGCAGCACTAATCGAATTTTTCAACCAAATTTCTATCAAACAGAGTTCAAAGTAAGGTTCAGCTACTGTGTCAATTTCATTAAAATCTGGTAACTAATTCACATTTCATAGGGCAAAAAGCAATTTTTTTTCTTTGTAATTTTTCAAGATGGCACCACTGGAATAGAGTTGCCTACAATTCAAAATCGCTTTTACCAGACCTGGCCCTACTTAAGTCCAATGCAATTTGTAAATTTCAATTCTACCTGATTATTGATTCGTGAGTTCCCGTGAACAGAAGTTTTTGAAGCTAAAAATATAGGTTAACTGAGAAAGGGTTACCGTTCTTCTCCGACATGAAATTTCCAAAGTTTTACTTTGACTGTGTAGATTAAGCATAAGATTTGTATACAGATTGGTTTTATTGTAGAAACAGACATTTTTTAGGATATTCGATGGTTTGAATGTTTTCACTTCCAAATTTTTATTTTTTCAAATTTAAGACACCAAAATTATCATAGCTGGCAGCTCCAACCGAATTTTTCCACCAAAACTACTAAACGTGGTTTAAAGTAAGATGCAGCTACGGTGTGAATTTCGTCAAAATCGAACGATTCAATCAGAATTTATAGGGCTAAAAGCAGTTATCTTTTTCAGTGATTTTTCAAGATGGCACCACTGGCACAGAATCACCCGCATTCCAAAATCACTTCTATCAGACCTGGTCCTATGCAGGACCAATATATTTTGCAAATTTCAATAAATTCTGCTCATTGGATCGTTAGTTTCCGTGAACAGAAGTTTTTGATGCTAAAAATATAGGTAACTTGGGCAAGGGTTACCAGGCGTGCCCGTTATACCATATCAAATTTTTTTTTTTTTATGTAAACAAAGCACAAAATTTACATATGAGTGGCTTTTTTTTAAGAAACGACGTTTTTTCAAGAGAGACGATGATTTGGAGGTTTTCACTTTCAGTGCCTACCCTAGCTACAGGGTTGCCAGCACAATCATTAATCTACAACCAAATAAAACAAACATGTCCTGAAAACTTCGTAATCATGGAATACCTCTGTCAAAAGTTATCGCAATTTAAAAATTTTCAAATTTTCCCGTTCTCTTTTTAGGCACCCAGCGCACACATGGGGTTAACAAATTCCAAAACATTATCCGATTCACATGTAAAACTTGTTCCAAATTTATGTCGCCAACTTTATTTTTGCAAAAATTATTTGTGTACGGAATAATAGGTATATTAAAAAAATCACTAAAATGGACGCCGGCGCCAAAGGGTTAAAGATTATTAACTTTTTGTGAGACCTGGCACTATTCTGCATATACACCAATGTGTCCTAAAAATTTCAGCTCAATCGGATGGCGCGTTCCTGAGATCTTTTCACTGAAATTTTTTGATGATATATATATATATATATAGAAATATGAATTTTTGGCCAAAGTGATTTTAATACTAATGTTCTTCTTCGAACATTAGTAACAAGTAAACGGCCTATATTTATACATTTAATCGTTATGAGTAGAAGGCAAATTGTCAACGAGTTACACAGACCTGCTCGTAAAAATTTTAAACGACGTCGGGTCACCATCAGGGGTATCGATGATTTATGGCAGGCGGATTTGGTTGATATGAGCCCATACTCATCAGAGAATAGAGACTAAAAATTTCTTCTCACAATAATTGACACCTTTTCTAAGTATGCTTGGGCACTACCGGTCAAAAACAAAAGTGCTAATGAAGTGACCAAGGCGATGGAAACAATTCTTGAACAAAGATGTATTCCCAGAAATCTACAAACTGATGATGGAAAGGAGTTTTTCAATAAAAAATTTCAACATATCATGAAAAAGTATGAAATTAACCACTATTCAACATTCAGTGCATTGAAAGCATCGATTGTTGAGCGCTTCAATCGAACTCTTAAAGGTATAATGTGGAAAGAATTCAGTATGAATGGAAATTATCATTGGGTTAGCTTACTCCAAAAATTAATTGGCCGTTACAACAGGACAAAACATCGGGTTATTAAGATGCGACCTATGGATGTAAACGCCACAAATGAGATTGAATTACTTTCAAAACTATACAGAAAAGTCAAAGTAACATCAAAACCAAAATTTCAAGCTGGAGATCATGTACGTATAAGTAAACATAAACACGTATTTGAAAAAGGCTACACACCAAACTGGTCTACAGAAATTTTCACAATAAAAGAGTTAAAGAAAACACAACCACGAACATACTCACTGGAAGACTATCAAGGAAATTTGATACAAGATGGGTTCTATGAACCTGAGTTAACTGGAGTGAAACACCCTGACGCATACCTTGTTGAGAAAATTATTAGAAGAAGAGGAGATCGTGTTTTTGTTAAATGGCTCGGCTTTTCTTCTCATCATAATTCCTGGATAAATATAAAAGACGTGCTCTAAAGTGAACGACATTCATTCAAGATGTTGTGTTTAAAGCGAGAATATGACCGAGTCAAAACGTTCACCAATCTAAATATTGACGAACGAAAAATACTTAAGCTTGCACGTAGTGGATTCTTTTACACAAACATAAAAGACCAGGTCAGATGTTACTTCTGTTCGGTTACCATGGATGCATTCAACGCACCTGCTGATGTCGAGAGCGAACACTTACGATTGTCCCCAGAATGTTTCTATGCCAACGGAAAAGACGTCTGTGGACCCTACGACACACCGATTGCATCAAAGAAAAATTGCAGAATAGAGCATTGCCTCTACAACTTATTAAAATGTGCTGGATTCGGATTAATTCTTGGTGGAGTTATTTGTGAAGCTGTTTCGATGAACAATTATTATTCTATGTAAAATATCTGCAAACAATTATATTTCATATCATAATAAAAAGACTTAAGTCTACTTAAACATATAATCCGCTTTTCATTTCAAAATTCACCAGGGTTCCTTAGCATTGCTGCTCCAATTCGAATGCAAATTGAAATTTTATTCATATTCACATTCTAGCTTTTCACTTTCGTGTTCATTCGCATCCAAAAATATAACATGCAAATCGTTACAATATGAGTCACATAAGAAAGACTAACACTCAATGATTTATGCGTACATAAAATTATCATTGAACACGAAGTATCAACCTGACCCAAATCCAGAATTCATATCTTACCAGTCTCGGTTGAATACATTGAATCAACATCGACACCGAAACTAAGATAAATATTTGAATAACTGACCTACGCTACGTCACATCAACACAACATATACAAAGCAAAACAACACATACCGGTTCAGATAGATTGCTTACCGGTTTCAAGTCAAAACCTAACAGCTCACCCAGCTTCTTACTTACAAATAGTGTAAAAAACATAACCACGGTACCAGGAAACAAGATTCCTGTCATATGGGGCCAAGGCGCCAAAAATCAAGATTGCTGGCACATGGTACAGCTTGTTTACAAACAATCTGCATCGTATCCAAAATGACACCGGCTTCAAGCCCACGAATAAAATTATCAGATCTGCATCGACTCCAAATAGTATAAAAAACATATACGCCACATGGTCCATTTATTTACAAAACCAAAGAATGGCGGCTCCAGACCATAAAAAAAAACAACATCTCAGCCACCAAGGCACTAGGAAAAAAAAGGTTGCCGGCACATGGTGCAGCTTGTTTACAAGCAAATATTTGCATCGATACCAAAATGGCCCCGGCTTCAAGCCCACGAATAAAATTATCAGATCTGCATCGACTCCTCCTCATAATCAAAATACCAGATCCCGGCTCTGTCAACTCAACTCGCAACAACATCTCAAGCGAAAAAAAATTTGTCTAAAAAACTAAAAAAAGTTCGATTTTTGTATGAAAAACCTGTCCTCCTCGGCTGCAGAAGACTTTTATAAAAGCATTACGATTTGGACAGGTTTCACTTGTTTTCGCCGTGTATTTCTTATGGCGTTTTCCTCGAAAAATCAACTTATGTCTACAAGAGCAGCAAAACATCAACAAGACACACCTTCGAAATCGTATATGTCTTCTCTACTTGCACAACGTACACTAGCAATGTACTCTCCTGCTTTGACGACAATTTTACACCGAATATAAAAGAGCAAAAGAAATATTTTTTTTGTATGGGAAACCGGTCTATTGTCCACTCTTACTACTGATCTGCCGTTCAAGGTGCAAACGGATGCATCGGACGTAGGCATCGGAGCAGTGTTGAGCCAAGCTCATGCTACCGGTGAGAAGGTCATATCCTATCTGAGCAGGGCATTGTCTAATCAGGAAAGGAAATATTCTGTGACCGAACGAGAATGCTTGGCAGTGCTGTGGACGGTCGAGAAATTTCGGCCCTACATAGAGGGGACACACTTATATGTTATTACTGACCACCATTCTCTGGTCTGGCTGAATAACTTCAAGGACCCTACGGGCAGATTGGCTAGATGGGCAGTGAGGTTACAACAGTGTGACTTCCAAGTGATCCATCGGAAAGGAAAAGAACATTTGGTGCCGGACGCACTTTCACGAGCCGTAGTCAATGTTGATAGTGTAGATACCCCTCAAGTTTCAGAGCGTTGGTATTCGGGTATGATAGGGAAGGTGAGGGAGAACCCCGACAAGTACGAGGGCTGGAAGGTCGTAGGGGACACGCTGTGGAAACAACTGCCTGGTCGCGAGCAAAATGGGGAAAACGTGAACGGTTGGAAGAGGGTTGTGCCGAAATCAGAGCGTGGAGATATCCTCAAAAGGTGTCATGATGATCCGAAGGCGGGACACATGGGGTTTGCCCGAACGGTGGGTCGAATCACGCAAAGTTTTTATTGGCCGCAAATGCGGGCAGATATCCGTAAGTATGTGAGATCCTGCAAGGTGTGCCAGTCGTGCAAGGTGGAGCGGAAAGCACCGAGGGGTTAGATGTCCAGTAGGGCTGGTGAGGCGAGGTCACCATGGGAAATGATTTGCATGGACTTGATAGGGCCGTTACCCAGGTCAACGCGCGGCTACTCATATATTCTGGCAATTTTGGATTACGTGACGAAGTACTCAGTCATACTACCGATGCGAACTGCTACTGCATCGGCTGTTTTCCGTTTATTAGAGGAGAATGTACTTCTGATCTATGGAGTACCAAAGGTTATAGTATGTGATAATGGAGTACAGTTCGCGGGTAAACAATTTCGGAAAGCGGTGGAAGAATATGGAGCGCGGGTGAGCTATACAGCCCTCTATCACCCTCAGGCTAATCCGGCCGAGTGACGTAACCAGGACATAAAATGTATGTTACGATGCTACGTTGCCGACAATCACCGCTCATGGGACCTATACTTGGCAAAGATTGCGTGCGCCCTGCGCACTTATCGACACGAAGTAACGGGTTATTCCCCTTACTTCCTGAATTTCGGGAGGGAGATGGTAACCTACAGGGAAGATGTGGAGCCTCCGGGGGGGTTGCAGACGGATTTCTATCCAACGAAGAACGCGGAGACCCTAGAGGCGATCCGAAAGGAAGTTGTGCTAAGGATGCGAAATGCAGCAAAGTCTAGCAAAGGGCGTTATGACTTGCGGCGAAGAGGGGAGACTTTTCAAATCAGGGATGCGGTCTGGAGGAGGAATTACGTTCTGTCTGATGCTACTAAAAATTTTGCAGCGAAATTGGCTCCCGCATTTATCGGTCCTTTCAAGATTAACAAGAAAACCTCAGCGTGGACTTTCGAATTGTTGGATGTAAAGGGGAAACCTGCGGGGTTATGGCACGCGAAGGACCTCAAACCGTACATTGAAGGTGAGGATAGCTAGCAGAGCGAAAGCTGAACGTCGAGCAACGCCTCAGACGTTAATACGATTAATATATTAGAACTGTGTAGTGAGCATTGAATTACGTGAGAGTTAATGCAGTGAAAATAGGTTTAGGGAAGATTAGTGTTAGGTTAATTTAAAATTGTAGTAAGCGGTTAAATAAATAATATAAACAAGCGCAAATTATAAAGCTTACCAAGCGATCGTGGTGACTTGCGTTTTTTTTGTTGTAAGGCTACGTTTCGTTATACTCCTTTATGGTAGCTATTTTTCATTTTCCTTCATTTTTAATAGCTTTTGGAGGCATGTCAGGCGGTGTTGGTTCGTAATGTAAGCTAAAATAATAAAGAATAGGATGAGCCATGGTAGGATACCGTAATTGGGTGTAAGTTAGGTGGAGGTAGAATAGTCTTACATGCGTTTAGGGAGTTAGCTCAGCCGTAATGTATAGGGTACTAGTGTTAGTCGGTAATTGTAGTCAGTAAGTTTAGATTAGATTTAGCCTAGGTTAGTAATACAGGGATAAGGATAATGTGGATGGATTGGAGAAATCGGATGTTAGAAAACATATGGTGAGGGGTTAGTTTAAAGTTAGGTTTCGAGGGGTTAGTCCTAATTGCTGCTAGAGGGATATATAAAAAGAAATTAATAAATAGAAGAGCAAAATACCGTAAGTCAGAAGTGAATCCCGTGTCGGTCGCCTCTTTTAGTTTTTTTAAGATTGGCTTTTTTGTTCTTTCTCTTTTTCGTTCCAGTTCGGTGTCCATACGATGAATCTTGCATGTTCCTAAAATCGAGATCAGCCTGCATTAGAATCTTGGATAGCAAATGAACGGATGCCAACACCAGTCTAAACAAAACACATACAGCATGAAATCAAGCAAGAGAAGGTTAGGGTAGGAAGAAAGGGGCGCGGTGCGAAAGGAAGTATGTTTGAATGTTGATGCGGAACGAGTGTGGTGTGATTCTGGGACCATAAAATCAGAATTCAAGTATCCGTGAGATATTTATTCTTGTATGTACGGACGGGACCGAGCTAGAAAAACAGACGCGTGAATCGAATTCCGGATACCGTGTTCCAAACTCTTGGGTAATCGTGACAGGTCGGAAAAGATAATTGTCGAGAATTTCGACGAAATTCTCTGAAGCGAGGGGGGTGTTACGGCTCACAGATTTTTTCTTTAAAATAAAAACAAATTAAAAAAAAAAATCCTCCATCGTCCTCCCAGAGGGAGTACGATGGAGATGGTTCGCGAATCACGGCTCTCAGAATTTTACACGAAGCGTAATAAACCAGCATATTGTAATGTAAGGAGAGTTTAAGGTAAAAATTTTCTATTTAATTTAATATCAGTATGTATAGCGATAAGACAATTTAGTTGTAAGTTGGATAGCTACGAGTTCGCGAAGTCAAACGAAGGCAGAGAGCAGTGCCAGCATCACACCCGAACACACGGCGGAGCAACGCGCACTTTCGACGTCAGCTTGCAACATCACTGACCTGTGTCAACAGCTGACCTAGTTTTTACTAGAATAGCAGCAACGAAAAATCCATTTATAACTTAGGCGAAATCTAAATGAAGACATCACTTTCCGCGCAAAACGTAATTTGGTTGTAAATGACGCACACCACATTATCAAATTCATATACGCACCACAAATTCACATGCCAGGGGAGACGCCGGCGCCCGTCAATCGAAATCGAGTGCTATCAGCACAGATTATGCAGCCATCGTCACCCAGGAAAAATTCGAATCGTACACTTAAATTGCAGCTGAATGCATTTTAAGATTGCTGCCACAGAATCGAGATTGACGGAAATTCATTTTTTATGCGTCCGACCTTAGCAAAATTTCGTTTGAACTTCGTATTAAGATTCCATTCATTCACACAACACCGGCCGAAATCTAGGGAACTTCAACAACTTTAACAAGGAACTTTTGCGAATAAAACGCAAAGTGGGATGGTCGACACATTGAATTCAACTTGAGGAAAACTTACCTGTGTGGTACTACGGACACTTCCGAAAGCGTATGGATCCCTGGAAGCCTCGACACTTTTGGCAAAACTATTAAACACATCGCGTACATCTTTCGCACTTAAAGTGACGTTTACGTTGGAAACGTCAACACATTGTCATCGGACAGCTGTGACAGTGTTGAGTTGAGTTGTGGGCCGTGTGTTGAATAGCCAATTCAGCACTCTGGCGCGTGAAATTGCAAAGGTGAATACGCCCAACGGATTCTGAAAATCCCGCTGCCACCAAATAGTTTTCCTGCGGGCGAGATGACGAAAAAAGATCCTCTTTTATTACGATCAGGGTGAGTGATTGGACGTGCATTCAGAAGCGGTGATTTGAATCCATTTTTCTTTCTTATATTTCGTCTGGTATTTGGGACGAGTGTGAGCAAGGAGAAAAACCAAAAGACGAGCAGTAGATCTTTTTGGCGCCGGGAGTTTTTTTTGGAGAATAGCATCTAAAAAAGGCAACATCGCTTAGACAGGGGACGGCCGCATATTGTGATTGATTAGAACGAGCGAAATCAGATACAACTCAACGATTTTGATTGCGAAGCGCCTGGAGTCACGAACTGCAGAATTGATCGCGTCGAGATTGTGGAGGAGACTCAAGTGAGGACGAGTTGCTGTAAGATCCAGGTAGTGTGCACACTTAGATTAAGTAGCAAATAAGATATTTTAGAGCGCTATTTTTTTATTTCGATGAAGTGTACGATTGTTTAACGTAGAAGCGAATAGTGGTATTTGCAATAACAGTGTATTGATGGAAATGAGAGAGTTTTGATTCAGTTTCGGAGTAAAACGGGTTATAAAATCCGATAGAAGCATCTTAGATACGATTTGTTTTGAAACCGGTGAGTGATTTCGTTAAAACGGTCGCGAGGTGTAAAAGGGCATAACGTCGCCGACTTCTCGCTTCAGAGCGACGTCCACGAAGCGATTTCGGGGTTCGAAGCGAGTGGCGCCCGAACCACCCCATCTCCGGTGAGTCAGCCCCCCGAAATTGCTCCTTTGGGTTCAGTCAGGAACCCATAGGTTTTCTTGTGATACTTTTCGACGGTTGACGGTAACAAATTTTTGATGGTATATATATATATATATATATATATATATATATATATATAAATATATATTTATATATATATATATATATATATATATATATATATATATATAGATATAGATATATATATATATATATATATATATATATATATATATATATATATATATATATATATATATATACATTTATATATATATATATATATATATATATGTATATATATATATATATATATATATATATATATATGTATATATATATATATATATATATATATATATACATTTATCTATATATATATATATATATATATATATATATATATATATATATATATATATATATATATATATATACATTTATCTATATATATATATATATATACATTTATATATATATATATATATATATATATATATATATATATATATATATCTATATATATATATATATATATATATATATATATATATATATATATAGAAATATGAATTTGTGGCCAAAGTGATTTTAATATTAATGTTCTTCTTCGAACATTAGTAACAAGACATAAGTAGTAAAATTAAATTGAACATTAATTGAAATTGAATTAACAAATGTTCAGAGGAAAAGGCAAGATAGTATTTTTTAGTAGTTAAATGAAATCGAACATTAATTAAATTGAATGATAAGTGAAATTGAATAATGTTTGTCTTTTTGAATTATTATTTGAAATAGTTCCGAATTTAGGTGTAATGGGTGCAAGTATAATTTAAAATTGCGATTCGCTGCGGTCTGTATTGACTGTATTCTCTTCATTTTTGATCTTATATACACCATAGAATCGTATAAGTTCATTTTGTACAGTATAGATCTGATTCTATTTGTGAAAACAGGTGTGAACCAAACGCGGCCGGGTTAGGGGTGGGGATCTCACCCACCTAAAACTCTATAAGACCTTATGTTTGTGTCAAACTCTTGAAGAGGAATTGTATATACATGTATATATATACATATATATATATATATATATATATATATATATATATATATATATATACATATATATATATATATATATATATATATATATATATATATATACATATATATATATATATATATATATATATATATATATATATATATATATATATTTATATATATATATATATATATATATATATATATATATATATATATATATATATATATATATATATATGAAAATATATAAACCTTTATATATAGTTATATACATATATATATATATATATATATATATATATATATATATATATATATATATATATATATATATATATATATATATATATATATATATATATATATATATATATATATAAATATATATATATATATATTGTTACCGTTATTCTTCTACGGTGGTATTTATCAAGCGTTTAACTTTCCTGAACCCCAAGTCGATAATTTCGGGGGCCTATGCTCACCGGAGATGGGGGTGGGTCGGGCGCCACTCGCTTCACAACCCCGAAATTACGCTTGCCGACGCTCGGAAGCGAGAAAATGCGACGGTTTCGCGCTTAATGTAGAGTACAAAAAAAAATACACGCTGGCGGTTTCCAAAAAATTTTACACAACCATTTAATAACGAAGGTTTTTAGATTCACAATATCGGCACTTACGCACTATCCTAAAACGGCGCCGCGAAAGTTAGACTTTAACAACTCTACTGATTTTCTCCATGTGTAACATTTACAAATTTCCTGTTTTTTGCAAATTGCGATATTAAGAAAAGATAATAATAACTTAACCTACTTCCCTCGGTGTACGCGCCACGGTTCGCCTGTTTCAATTTCACTTCGCCCGTAACTCCACACTAACCCCTTCGGGGCACTCGATTTCTCGTTCTACACCCTTTTCGCTCTGTAGCTCCGATTATTTCAAATACTCGTTCTTGTCCGATCTTCGCTTTCTTTCCACAACCCTTATCGCTCTGTAGCTTCGATTATTTAAAATACTCGTTCTTGTCCGGTTTTCGTTTTCTTTTCACAACCCTTATCGCTCTGTAGCTTCGATTATTTGAAAAATACTCGTTCTTGCCCGGTTTTCGTTTCCTTTTTCACAACCCTTTTCTGCAGTCCGCTCTCGATCACTCTTCTTCTTCGATCCGCCAAAAGCCCTCTCGA
The DNA here is from genome assembly GCA_963978885.1 of Nemotelus pantherinus. Taxonomy (NCBI): domain Eukaryota; kingdom Metazoa; phylum Arthropoda; class Insecta; order Diptera; family Stratiomyidae; genus Nemotelus; species Nemotelus pantherinus. The sequence continues at coordinate 127,900,640 of OZ022264.1, read as the reverse complement.
CATGTATCGTGGTAGATTCAAAAAAGGAACTATCCATCACCTGCCCAGCTCGCAGGCCACCTTCGGTCCCGCTTGTTGAACTGGCTTGCGGACTTTCGGGGAAAACCGTATTTTCTCCCACAGTTCAATTGCACTTTCATTCGTTAACGTGCATTGCCGTGATGGTGCATGTGCAGCCCAAGTGCATTCGGTCGTTGCACTTTGCACCTGGCATTGCGCTCGATTTTCCCAGACACATGCATGGCAACGCCTTGATACGTTCCGGATCGCGGTCCGTTCCTCTGGCGTTCCGCCGAACTGCCCTAGACACTTGAACTGTCAAATCCGTGTTTTTCCTGTCGCCATGGCCGTTGTCGTTGTCGTATTTTGCATCATTTACTGGGTCGGTAATCGCCTTGTGCCGTTTCTGTTGAGTGTGCTGATGCTGGACTTGATACAATTGATGCTGTTGCTGGTGGGTCATCTGAATATGCTGGCCACATGCCTGTAGCACCTCGAAATATGGGGATAAATTGTCAACTGCGCTGTCGAAATGCAGATATTTTGTGACAGGAGCTCCCACTCGCCGGAACAGGTATGTAAACATTTTCCTTCCACCACAATTGATCGTTTTTATTTGCATGGAGATTCTGGGAACCCGCATCACTATCTAGTACATCGTTCTGTATGATGTCATTTGTTGCGCTGGCGTTGGAATACGTTGTAGCAGCAATAACACTCGTGTCTTCGCGGCAGGTGAAAAACCGATGCATCTTCTGCATGAACGGTGACCGTATCTAAACGTTTCGAACTCCATTCTTTCGGGAAAGTCCTGAACCTCACCACCAAAATATACAACTGCTGTTGTTTCTTCATCTTTGGTCCGTATAATAGGAGGACAATACGCAATATCGTTTGCCCGATCCTGAAATCCAGATACTGCACACAAACGAAACGGACCGGCTGCACTGCTTGCCGTACCAAATCGTCGAAAAGAATATTTCTCTTTTACTTCAGTCAGGTGAGTTCTTTGATTATATTGTTTATTCGTGACTCTTATGGAGGCGACTCGGCCCCACCATCAGCTTCGAGGAATACCGGGTCCTGGCAAATGCGCGCCTTGGTTCTGATATTGGCCGTTTTTGACAGGGTTCGCTGAGACTCGAAGCTTAATCTACGATTCGATACAATCTGTAATCTACATTATTAATTACGATACACTATAACCTACATTATTACTTAGCCTACGATTCCCTCCACTGAACTCATTGCTTACAACATCCCTTCTTCGTCTCTTTACCGTCAGCGTGTCCGCGTCTATAAATTAACAAGAACTATAATCCTCCACCGATACGACTCGCGAGCATGATCGACCGTGACAATATATATATATATATATATATATATATATATATATATATATATATATATATATATATATATATATATATATATATATATATATGTATATATATATATATATATATATATATATATATATTTTATATATATATATATATATATATATATATATATATATATATATATATATATATATATATATAAATATATATATATATATATATATATATATATATATATATATATATATATATATGTATATGTATATACATATATATATATATATATATATATATATATATATATATATATATATATATATATATATATATATATATATATATATATGTATATATATAGATATAGATATATATGTCGAGTGAGGGAGTATTGACTGTATTCTCTTCAGTTTTGATTTTATATACACCATAGCATCGTATAAGTTCATTTTGTACAGTATAGATCTGATTCTATTTGTGAAAACTGGTGTGAACCAATCCTGGCCGGGTTAGGGGTGGAGATCTCACCCACCTTAAACTCTATAAGACCTTATGTTTGTGTGTATATATGTATATATATATATATATATATATATATATATATATATATATATATATATATATATATATATATATGTATATACATATATATATATATATATATATATATATATATATATATATATATATATATATATATATGTATATATATAGATATATATATATATATGTCGAGTGAGGGAGTATTGACTGTATTCTCTTCAGTTTTGATTTTATATACACCATAGCATCGTATAAGTTCATTTTGTACAGTATAGATCTGATTCTATTTGTGAAAACTGGTGTGAACCAATCCTGGCCGGGTTAGGGGTGGAGATCTCACCCACCTAAAACTCTATAAGACCTTATGTTTGTGTCAAACTCTTGAAGAGGAATTGTGTATATATGTGTATATATATATATATATATATATATATATATATATATATATATATATATATATATATGTATATATATATATATATATATATATATATATATATATATACGAGCTCTTGGTCTTCCTCTTGGCCTCGCTCCGTCGACTCGTCTTGTGTTCATGACACGTTTTGGCATGCGATCGTCATTCATGCGTTGGACGTGCCCAGCCCACTGTAAACGTTGTAATTTGACGATGTTGGAGACTTCCAGCTCATCATAAAGTTCGTACAACTCATTTTTGTACCGGATGCGCCATCCATCTCGGTCGCGATCAGCCCCGAAAATCCGCCGTAGAACTTTCCGTTCGAAGGTGTCGATCCTATTTTCGGAGGCTTGGGTCAAGGTCCATGTTTCGCAACCACAGCACAGCCCAGGTCGTATTATTGTTTTGTAAACGCGGAGCTTAGTTTTTCTGTGCACATATTTCGATTTCATAATGGGTAGGACCGAGAAGAATGTCTTATTTGCTAGTTGTATTCGTCGCTTGATTTCGTCAGTTTCGTTGGCGTCACTCGATAGATCGCTACCCAGGTAAACGAAGTTGTCCACGAATTTGATGCAAAGGTCCCCTACGTTGATGGTCGTGTGCGCTGGCGTCCTTGTCCTAGATTGCATCATAACTTTCGTTTTGTCCTCGTTAATTCGTAGTCCAACTTCCTTTGCTGCGGTGTCAAGTCTGAGCAGAAGTTCTTCTGCATCGGTCAGTTTTCGAGCCATGATGTTAGTGTCATCCACGTACGCTGCCAATTGTGTCGACGTAAAAAGTAGCGTGCCGTTGGTGTTCAGGTTCATTGCCCGAATAGCGAACTCAAGTGCCAGGTTGAAGAGCGTGGGCGCTATACCATCGCACTGCTTCAGGCCACCTAGAGTTTCAAAAGGATCCGTCAATCTGTTCTGGATCCGGACTTGCGAGACGGAGTTGGTCATCGTCATCTTTACAATTCTCACTAATTTGGCCGGTATACCAAATTGCAGCATGATGCTATATAGAGCTCCTCGATTGATGCTGTCATATGCTTGTTTAAAGTCGACAAAGATTTGGTATACGTCGACGTCGTATTCCCAGCACTTTTGCAAAATTAGCTTGACCGTGAAGAGCTGGTCGATTGCGGAGCGACCAGATCTGAAACCGGGATCACCTCAGTCTCCCATATTCGCAACAGCAGTTGATGTAGCGCACTTAATAGACCCGCCCCACCAGACTTGCGTAGCTCAGCTGGTATCTCGTCAGCGCCCGGCGCTTTGTTGCTTTTCAGTGGACTTCTTCTACTGTAGGGGATTGTGTGGATGGCGGTTGACCAACGGTATCACCATGGAGCTCAGCTTCTGCTGCCAGGACGTTTGATGGCGGATTCAGAAGCTCTTCGAAGTAGGACGCCCATCGTTTGCTAATATTTTCGGTGTCGCTGATAATATTTCCATCTTTGTCCTTACAGAGGCTAGTCCTGGGTTGGTAGCCATTTTTGATAAAGTTTACTAATCTGTACGCTTGTCTGGTGCTCTTACTAACTAGGTTTACATTAATGTTCAGCAACTGCTCGTCAAAGTATTTTCATTTCTTACACCTAATTATTCTATTGGATATTCGCCGTAGCTCATCATATTTTTCCTTCTTGGCTCTGGTTGCATGTTGGACCCATTGTCTGTAGGCCTCGTTCTTTGCGTCAAGTGAGTTTCTGCATTCTTCGTCAAACCATTCATTTCGCGCTCGTCGGGCTTTGTATCCCACAACGTCTTCTGCCACATTCTTGATTGTATTTTTGAGCTCTTCCCAGCTACACCTACGTTGCTGGAGTCACGCAGCATTGGTGAAATTCTTTCCTCAAGCGCGGTCGTATATACCTGAGTCGTATAATCGTTCCGCAAATTCTCAACCGCGAAGATTTTGGGAGGGCTGAATCTCGATTGGTGCACTCAGGAAATTCTGCACCGGTATGTCGTTTTCACCAGGAAATGATCGGAGTCACAGTTAGCTCCGCGGTACGACCGAACATCCATAACACTTGACGCCAATCTCTTGCTAATAAGGACGTGGTATATATATATATATATATATATATATATATATATATATATATGTAAATGTATAAATCTTTATATATAGTTATATATATGGATATATATATATATAAATATATATATATATATATATATATATATATACATATATATATATATATATATATATATATATATATATATATATATATGTATATATATATATATATATATATATATATATATATATATATATAAATGTATATATATTTACATATATATATATATATATATATATATATATATATATATATATATATATATATATATATATATATATATATATATATAAATATATATATATATATATATATATATATATATATATATATATATATATATATATATATATATATATATATATATATATATAAATATATATATATATATATATATATATATATATATATATATATATAAATATATATATATATATATATATATATATATATATATATATATATATATATATATATATATATATATATATATATATATATATATATATATTCGGTATCGGCCAAAACAAATGCAACTCAAATCACTCTCACGAGATTAACCAGCAAAAGTCCAAAATTTTTAATGGAAAGTATATTATTTGAGTTTCATTATTGCTTTACAAACCTTTTAAAAGAAAATCAAACAAAATCTTCAAGCAATCTTTCATTTTTACGTACAAAATTCAATTAAATTTACGAAAACTAATTTTTTGATGGGACAAAACAAATTCAACTTCGTGGTTTTTTTTTTAATTATTAATAAATTAATTAATATTTTGTGGCGAATCCATTATTTTTTGTGACAGCTCGGAACCTGCGAGGCATAGAGTCGATTAAATTATCAATTATTGTTTGTGGGATCTCATTCCATACTCTTTTAATTTCTGTAAACAATTCACTTTTGTTACTAATATTTTCACGCTGTATTTTCTTTTTAGCAATTTCCCATAGATTTTCTATTGGGTTCAGATCGGGTGACTGGGCTGGCCATTGTAGTACCTGAATTCCACTCTCGTTAAGCCATTATTTCATAGTTTTCGACGTGTGCTTCGGGTCGTTGTCATGTTGGAATGTCCATTTCAAGGGCATATTCCACTCCGCATACGGTAACATAACCTCCTGCAGTATGGATTTGTATTGAAAACGGTCCATTATACCATTTTTTTTTTTTTGTGAACTGGCCCTACACCCTGCCCTGACATGGACCCCCAGATCACTACACACCTTCCGCAGTGTTTAATGGTGCCTTTGCAAAATTTGGGATCCAAGCGCTTTCCTTTAGGACGCCTTACACGACAAAGTCCGTCCGATCCTTGCAAATTGAACTTGCATTCATCGCTAAAAACAATGGTCCTCCATTTTTGAACAGTCCAGTTAATGTGTGAACGTGCAAAAGCTAACCTTCGCTTTCTATTTTTAATTGAAATAAAAGGTTTCTTTGCTGGGCGATAACAAAGCAATCCGAGCTCCACTGCGCGTCTTCTAACGGTTCTTTGCGATACATTTAAATCGAGATCGATACATTTAAATCGAGATAAGTAGCGTTGTGGATGAGACAAACGGATTAATTTTAATTTTTTTGGAAATCAGATTGTCCTCTCGTTCAGTTGTTTTCCTTGGTCTCCCCCCTTTATGTACAGTTTCAACATTCCCGGTGCGAAGATATCGAGCTTTTATTCTGGAAACAATTGATTTTGCTATATTATATTTCTCGGAAATAATCTTTTGAGATACACCACTCTTAAAGTCCTTTATAAAGAAATACTTTTATATCCGCACTATGCTTTTCTTTTGCCATTTTTAGGTTTTAAAATTTTTCGGTGGTACAAATAGCTTTACACTACGAAGCGACACTTTCTATTAGTAAATAATGCACACAACTATCAGCTACAATCTAACTAACCTAAATAATAATCAGTTACATGGCAAAATTGCAAAGTGATTTCGAGAAAAACTGTTATCAAACCGAGTTGCCAGAGTTGCATTTGTTTTGTCCGATAAAAGAAGAAGTTTTCGTAAATTTTCCTGAATTTAGTGGTAAAAATTACCGATTTTTTGTAGAATGATTATGTGTTTTTTTTAAATGACTGGTACAATACTAATGAAATAAATATAAAACACTTTGCTTCTAAAACGTGGGGTCTCGCTGCCCAACATCATGGAACTAATTTGAGTCGCATTTGTTTTCGCCGATACTGCATATATATATATATATATATATATATATATATATATATATATATATATATATATATATATATATATATATATATATATATATATATATATATATATATATATATATATATATATATATATATATATATATTTATATATATATATATATATATATATATATATATATATAAATATATTTATATATATATATATATATATATATATATATATATATATAAATATATATATACATATATATATATATATATATATATATATATATATATCTATATATATATATATATATATATATATATATATATATATATATATATATTTATATATATATATATATATATATATATATATATATATATATATATATATATATATATATGTCGAGTGAGGGAGAAAGAAAACAAGAAGCGAGGAAGTACGGGCAGTCGATGACTGGACGGCCGACGAGATAGACGCGCGATGGTAGGCATAGATCATTTGAACTGTTAAAATTGATTTAGAGAAATTAAGTGCATTCAATCAGATTAAAGTGGGTTTGTGACAAATCAGAAGTGGGATAGTGATCCGTGAGTGTAAAAAAAACAGTGAACGCAACGATCTGGTTAGTTGAGATATATTCTCTTTCAAACAAGGCCCTAAAAAACTTTTGACTACCAGGGAATAGCTGACGGATTGCAATGAAAACGAACTGGTATTCCGTTTGAAAGAAGCGGTCAGGAGTGATAGTGTCGAAATAGACGAAGATGAAGTTGACGGCAGAATTGCGCAGTTTTAATTTAATCGTACAGTCACTGGCTGTGACGGCACGTGACGTGGCAGACAAACAACGGCGGGTTGCAGCGAATATTCCAAAGGCGGGCCGAAACACTGCTCGATTATCAATGTTTGATTCTGGAAAGATGCAGAACAAGCCTTCGATACCAACGCAACCCCAGTGGGGGTAAACAACGCCTGTTGAACTATATATGTTCTTCAGGTACACCCTCACTGGGAGATTGTGCGAGGAGGACCCCTGCTTTTCCTTCGGGAATCGCAACGGATCCAAAGGAGATGGCATCCCACACGTCCTCGGCTAGTGTATGAAGGGTCAGTCTCGCTCGCGGGACTGGCTTCAGGGAGAGCGAATCCCTGCACTTCTCCATGAAGGTATGAAAATCGTAAGTTAATCTTGATTACATAAACGATACGTACACATTGAGGCGACAAAAGAAGTACGAGTGTCAGGGTTGTAACCAACGAAACTGGAGGTAAGACTAAGTAGTGCGAAACGTCGAAAGTTAGTTTGACTAACAAGTAGACAAAGTAGTGCGAAAAGAATGACAACCAAAGGAAGTAATTAGGTTGACAACGGGAGTACGATGGGCGTCGAGGAGGCTTGTGAAGATCCAGAGGCTCTTCCTGAAACGTGGATCCGCAAGCCTGGTCGTTGAAGTCAGTACTTGGGTTTGAGTGTCTCCAAAAACAGTTCAAAACATTCTAGATCAAAACAGCAGAACTACGAAAGTTTGCATACTGGCAGATGGCCAATAAAGTAAGCAACATAACAAGTAGTAGTATTTCCCAATGGTGGCAAATAGTAGCAAATAAACATAGTAGCAAATAGTTGCAAATTGAAACGAGTAGTCCGGCTCGAGAAGAAATGTCTAGATCGAGAGCATGTGGGCTCCAAACAGCTTCTTGGTGCTAGAAGTTCGATGATATGGGTGATGAAGTACGATGACGAAGTGAAACTGAAACTTCATAGTCGGATGAAATGCAGAACGGTTTCTCAGCAGCCTGGAACTTAGTAAGTTTAGTAAAATGACATGTCGTGTAAGGAGTAATTAAGTTGGGTACGAAGAAAATGTCGAAAACGGATATTATGCTGGACTCACATAGTAGCCATAATAGGGACGACTTGTCGTCTACTTAGTACGGTGAACTGCTGACAAAAGTATAAAGAAGTTTGAGATGGAAGAATTTGTAGAATGTGGATTTATATTGATGTACTCGAGATACAGAAATGTCGAGGAACCGGCGCCAAGAATTGACAAAGTAATATCAAAAGTCCAGCAGAGTATTGAAATGTTCTCGCAAGATTCGGTAGAAGAATCAAGATTTTATGAACTATGGTGCAAAGTAAATCGAAATGTCGCCGACCAGGTATAAGGAAACGACAAAGTACATAGAAATCATTATAAGAATTAGAATGGCGATCTTGCTACGATAAAGAGGCTGTGAGGACGCTCACATGCTAAGACGCCTTGATCTGGTATTTAATTAAGAGGAAAGACGAAAGGTTTGATTTGCTAACAGACTACCTTAGCAATACGGGAAAAGAAGACTGGTTTCTACCAAGGCTGATTGTGTCAAGCAATTGGTTCTTGGCTTAAGGAAACATGAACAAAGTAGCAAATAGAACGACACCCAAGTTCTGACAAAAGCGATTGGGTAAGCGGAGAAGGGTTGAGGGGTACCAACAGATACGAGCAAGTACCTCCTCGACGCCTAAAATAAGGTCCTCTCTGTGCCTGACGGTAGCCACAGAGAGGATAACCAACCAGTTTACTGGAGTTGAAAAGAACACGAGGCCGCGGGTGGTAGGGAGCTCCTAAACTATGTCCAGCCCTATCACTGGGATAGGCCCCCATGTGGGAGCAACGCGGTGGTTGTGGTTTTAGAGCATAATCCGGAGAGGATGCTACACTACAGCGAAGTAGCGATCCAAACTGGCGCTTGGTTAGTCTGCTGGGGTTCGAATCCCCGGAGGCGACGTGGAGCTGCGTATATGGCCGGGCGTTATACCTGGAGTATAACAGAGATTTAGGTGGGCCTCGTATTGACCAATATAGTGTATGGGACCGCCCCCCAGCACACACTGGAAGACACGAGTAGCAAGGCTTGCCTTGTTTGCTTAGTCGATGGTGACTGACATTGTCAGTCCCTGCCCTAATGGTGGGCCGTCCGATAAAACTTAACAGTTAGGAACGGACGTTAAACAAAGAAACGGGCTTAGATATCAACGCAGACAGAAAAGGAAGTGGCAGCGTCGCTAACTTCGTCATCGAATCAACCCAAGGTTGGTCTAAATAGCGTCAGAGATGTAATTGACGTGTGTCGGGAATTCGATCCACCCCACTGACATCACTGTCACCCGTTCAATTCATAGCTAAAATACCCAAACTATGGGAAGCATATGAGTGGGAAGAGAAGATCTTCATGTGCGCAACCATCATGAATATGAAAAGCAATGCAAAGATATGGATCGACGGGATTGAAAACGCCCACAGCTCGTTCGAAAATTTCGTGAGTGAGCTTGTAAAGGACTTTCTTTGCACCGACAGTGGTGCTGATATTCATCTGCGTATGATGAAAATGTGTCGGCAGGTAGATGAAAGTATTGAAGGACTTTGTTTCCGACTCATGGCAATGGGTAGACATGGCAACCTTTCAGAGATAGACGGTATTAAATATTTCCGGAAGAATGTGAGACACCCGTCGCTACAACAAAGTAAAGGCAGCCTCCGCTTTGAAACGGCAGGCAAATTACTGTCGGCAATTACACAATTTTCTCCTGATAACTACTCATCGCCCATAAGAGTGTCCAGATGCGGCGTCTAAGGTAAATAAGATTGGTTCGACGAATAAAGCATCGGTAATGGTAAGAATACCGGTTAATATAAACGCCGCCGACTAAGTTGCCATCGTCAGTTCGGCAAACGAACAATCGATAATCCAAATGACGTCAGCACGCAAGGCGGGACTTTCGATTGAACCGACGAAACAACGCTTTGAAGGGTTTGGTGGAGGGACTACTACATGTCAATGAAAAGTGATGACAATGGTCATTATAAACAAACTGCGGTTAATGACTGAGTTGTTTATTGTGGATGACGACATATAAGAAGACGACCTTCTTCTTAGAATTGATCTCCTAGGTCTAGACGACTTGTCGATTTGGATTAAGGGAACGGAATGCGTCGTCCAACGATGTATTAAAAAAAACGGAGATCATCTGCGGAGACGTAACCGAGGCGAAGAAGCATGACTTAATAAAAGTAATCAAACGACACCACACATATTTTGCGAATGACCTGACGCAATGAGAACGTTGCAATTTCGCCGAAATGGAAATTACGTTGCTAAGCAATGTTATGATATATAACAGAGCACGAAAGATTCCCTCTGTCCCTCTGAATCTGTCGATATTGGTATCGATGAGCTATTGCGGAGTGGAATAATTAGAGAAAATACATCCAAATACGCATCATCAATAGTCATGGTAAAGAAACCAGACGGAAACGATCGATTATGCGTTGAATTTTGAGCACTGAATAGCGTAACCGTGAAGATGTCGCTTATAATGTCAACGGTAGAGGAGCAATTGTCATGCATATCTGGATGCAAACACATCATTACCTTTGACTTGATGGTAGGGTATTACCAAATACCGATCGCAGAGCAATCAAAAAAACACATCGCATTCCTGGCCGGGTCTGGACAATACGTATTCAACGTTATGCCATTGCTTAGCAGACGCACAAGTAGTATTTAATCGGGTCAGGACGTCTATCACTTAGCACATGGGAAGGAAAATAGTTCGATATGTGAACGAAGCTATCATTGCGGTAGACTAGGTGAATGAAGCATTGTTAAACTTGGACGAGTTTCTCCAAGCTCTAGGAGAATGTGGAATGAAAATTCGATTAAGTAAGATCCTGGTTACAACCAACCAGCACGAAGAACGACGCTTTCTTGGCTTGTCCGGGTACTTTCGGAAGTTCATTCGGAACTGCGCGCTCATTAATTTGCCACTCACTTAGTTGAAGAGAACTGGATCAAGTGCAGTATTTGAGTGGAAAGAAGCTCAGACGCTTGCATTTGAAGCGTTAAAGAAAGCGTTGACGAATAAACCTGTTGTCAAAATATACGACCCGCCGCATAATCATGAAGTACAAACGGATGCCAGCGCTAAAAGATTATCTGGAGTGTTGCTGCAAGAAGTAGACGATGAGAGTTGGAGGCCAGTAGCCTATTATAGTCGGAAATGCTCAGATCACGCGTTCAAACACCACAGTCACGAACTGGAAGTATTAGCCATCGTGAAAACGTTAGAAAGATTCCGCTTGTTTTTGCCATTTCGAGTCGTTACTGACTGTGCTGCCATAAGTTCGACGAAAATACAAAAGCTACTAATAGCACGTATAGCAATATAGTGGTTAAAACTGTAAGAGTATGACCTTACAGTTTCGCATCGACAAGCAGAGAAAATGCAACACGTAGATGCATTGAGCCGAGCTCTGGTTGGCTTTCCAAATAAAACGCAACCGGTGACAGAGAAGATATGGAGAATAAATATATCTGAAACGGATTGGCTGCTAAGCATGCAATACCAAGATAAAAAGCTCCAAGAGATAATTCAGACATTACAAGGCGATCGGAGATCTGATCAGATTAAGCGATTGCAGACAAAATATGCAATCAAGAACAATTGTCTATATAAAAGAGTCGGAAATCGGCTTAAATTTGTAATACCGAAAGCAGTACGCTGGCGAATTATACAAACATTTCACGCGCCATTTTGGGCCATTTCGGGGAGAAAAAACTTTGCAGAGGCTTCAAGCTTCGTTCTGGTTCCCTAAACAGCGGAAGTTAATACGCGATTTAATAAAAGCGCGTCCACAAGCATCTAGAAGGGAAGCCGGAAGGGAAATTACATGCTACCTCTATTGAGCTTATTCCCTTCACGACCATTAACATTGACTACTTGGAACCATTTTCCCGCAGCCGAAACGGAAATTTTTTTGTAATAGTGATTTCTGATCCATTTACGAAATTTATTGTTATACAAGCAGTTGAGAATACTAAGACGTGTCCAGTTTTTAGAATGCTTAATAACTTATCATCATTTTTTTGGATTACCGGAATTAATTGTATCTGACAGTGAAACGTTTTATGCCTCGAAAAAGTTCCGACAATACTGTATTGAGAACGATACTCCACATATTCAAACTGCAGTGTGCTCACCTTGGGCTAACGGCCAGGTCAAAAGCACGAATCAATCGATTCTACAATGTTTAAGAACCATGGGGAACGAGGCTAAATGTTGGGACGAATCAATGTATCAGATACAATTTTCGTTGAACAGCATGAAGAATTCAACAACAGGGTTTACACCGCATGAGTCAGTTTATGATTTGACACTTCGCTATATCATCCGGAATAAAATCGCACAAGCCGTATCAGATAGGTCATCCGACATTGAAACAAACATTCGACATTGAAGGAACGAAGGGAGACGGCGCTATTAAACACTGACCAAGAGCGAGCACAGTGGAAGATACGTTTCGATGCAAAGCATAAAGAACCAACTAGATACCAAGAAGCCGATTAAGTAGTTATGTCCAACTCTTGAAGCGCTACTGGGGAAGCGAGGAAACTAGAACCAAAGTTCAAGGGCCCCACGTCGTGACGGAAAGTTTATGAAACAACCGATATCTGGTAGAGCATCTCGAGCCGATAATGAAACCACCAGACGCTATACCGGAGTTTTTGCGAAGATACGTTTCGATGCAAAGCATAAAGAACCAACTAGATACCAAGAAGCCGATTAAGTAGTTATGTTCAACCCTTTAAGTGCCACTGGAGAAGCGGGGAAACTAGAACCAAAGTTCAGGAGCCCTACGTCGTAACGGAAAGCTTACAAAACGACCGATATCTGGTAGAGAATCTCGAGCCGATAATGAAATCAACCAGACGCTATACCGGAGTTTTTGCGACAGATAACATAAAACCATGGTTTTTATTGAGCCTTAATTTGGATCCGTTCTCAGACAGCCATGGTGATGACGAAGAAGAGATTGACGACCCAAAGGAACTCGATGATAAGCTCACGAAGGATGGCCGAGTTGTCGAGTGAGGGAAAAAGAAAACGGGAAGCGAGGAAGTACGGGCAGTTGATTATATATATATATATATATATATATATATATATATATATATATATATATATATATATATATATATATATATATATATATATATATATATATATATATATATATATATATATAGTGGCTCACAAAAGTCAACATACAGCATGTAAAAACACGAATATGGTACAGTGGAAAAAGAAAGAATGCAATGAACACGTAAAAGTAGCTTTATTGGCATTAAAAATAAGTTTCATAACATAACAATAAAGAAAATCCGAACACAGAGAGAAATAAGCCAATGAAAACTAAGAAAATTCATCCATCGAAAGTCAGCATACACTACGAGCCATGTTTCGAAAAGAACGAGAATGACCAAAAAACGTGAGCTCAATACTTTGTAGGCTCTCCACCAGCCTTAATAACAGCTTCTAAATGCCTTCGCATCGACCGAACGAGATTTCCGGTAATTTCGGGTGGAATATTCATCCAGATACACAGCAGAGCAGATTTCAGGGTCTCCTTGCTAGTAATAGTTGCTCTTACGGCTGGCTCACGAATTCTGCGATCCAATTCCTCTCATAAGTGCTCTATAGGGTTCAAATCGGGAGACTGAGGCGGACTATGAAGCTGATGAGGGACGTTATACAGTAACCATTCCTTGACACTTCTAGCTGTATGTTTTGGATCATTGTCCTGCTGAAAGATCCAACCTAGCTGTAGGCCTAATTTCAGCACAGAAGGTATCGAATCGCCTCGCAATATGTTCAAATACATGTATTGATCCATAGTACCATCAATAAAATGTAATTGCCCCACACCAGCGGCCGACAAACAGCCCCATACGAGGACTGACCCTTCATCGTGTTTCACTATAGGACGCAAATTCTTCTTTGCCAATGTTTAGTTCCGCTTCTCCACACGTAACCACGCCCTTCAGAGCCATAAATATTATACTTGCTTTCAGCACTAAACAGAACTTGATTCCAAAAATGTTCGCCCTTATTAAGATGCAGGCGAGCGAAGTCAAGCCTCTTCTTTTCATTAACTGGAGAAATGAAAGGTTTTCTGCGCGGAACTCTACCGTTATAACCCTGATTACGCAAAACTCTAAGTATTGTTTCTGGACTCTTTTGCTTCCCTGTTGCCTTTGCGAATGCAGTGGCCATTGCCAGAGCACTTTTTTGTGGCTCCTTACTTATTTTCCGTAACAAGTCTCTCTCATCTCTCTTACTTAAGGATTTCGGTCTGCCTGTTTGTTGTTTATTTTGTATTCTCCCTTCCGTTTCCGCTTTCTGTATGATCGTTTGCACCGTTGCCCAACTTCTTCCAATTATTTTAGCAATTTCGCCATACGAATTTCCTTCCACTCGTTCACTAAGGACGATTTTTCGCACTTCAAAACTCGTTTCCTTCCGTGTACTCATTTTTAAGCATTAAAGGCACCCAAATCACTTTAGTTTGATCGACTTGCAATGTACTAATGTTTATCTTTGTATATTAACACGGTAGCAATCTTTATCGCAGTATGACTCATCGCTTAGACTGATTCTTTTGAATTTTCTGTGGTGTATGCCGACTTTTGTTTCCTCACTTTCAGCGGAATTTCTTGTTATTTACTATGTATATGTGTATATATATATATATGTATATTCTCATTAATTCTGTGTAAAATAGATTACAATGTCTCTGATATTCCTTTTAAGTTCGTTTTTCACCCGACTTTTCATTTTCTTTCTGCCTATATATTGCCAATTGCATTTTTAAGCGGTATATGCTGACTTTTGTGAGCAACTGTATATATATATATATAAATATATATATATATATATATATATATATATATATATATATATATATATATATATATATATATACATATATATATATATATATATATATATATATATATATATATATATATATATATATATATATATATATATATATATATATATAAATATATATATATGTTTAAAGTTGCAAAGTTGAAAAATATCCCAAACAGGTTCAGGCTTGCTGAGGTTATATCTATGAGCTAAACCTGACATGCAATCCACTTTTTGCATTAAAATCACTTTGAATGAAATATTTGAATTTCAATACCAAATTTCTCTGAAAAAGTTAGTTAGAGATTTTTCAAAAGTATTCTGTCATCTTCTTCAATATATAATCTTAAGATGTATAGACACTGAAAAAGCGGAAAGAAGAAGAGTTTTGATTATCTGCCCTCTTTTTGTCTCTAAGCTGAAAAAGAAGGAGCCTTCTGGCTTCGAAACATTGATATGTGTCAAGGATTTTATACAATTAGCGTTTTAAGAAAAAATTGGTGTTTAAAGTAAAATATTTGGATTTGAAAGCTAGAAAATGAAAGCAGTTTGAATCCATTCTATATGAAAGGTTTCTTTATACCTTTGTTTGTTTTTTTATTTGAAGCGATTTTCTTAAAAAGTTTATTACTGATTGGATTGTGCTAACATTTAAATTATCTATTGTAGATTCCAAAGCAATAGTTTCATGTATTCTATCTTCTTTCCGAGACGTACAAGTGCAAACTGTTGTTGACTCTTCAGTTTCAATGTCCGTGGTATCCATTGTTGTGAATGCAGTTCTGGTTGGTTCTAGAAAAAAAATAGTTTGAGTAATATTGCAGCAATAGACTAAACGAAACTTAATCAAGTGTTTAAAAATTTCACTTAATTTTAAATAAAATATATGTAAAGTGCGATTGGTTATTTTCATCTTGCTAATCTAACACTGAAATTCTGATCTGAATTTTTATTTTATTATAGCAGATAATTTCATCATATAATATATGTCTATATGTAATACAAAGCTTGTAATAATGATTTTAAATTAGATTGCATGTTAAAACATAGCTTCTGTCAAATACGCTACTAAATTAGTAATCTGAGCTTAATTTTTAAGCCTAAGAATTCTACAAAGTCTTAGAAAAAAAATTAAATATAATTAACCAGCATCAATTTCAAATTCTCAAAATATATTTTATTTCATTTCATTTCAGGAAAAAGATTAAAAAAGATAGATTCTGGATCCAATTGAGGTGAAATTGGACAAAAAAATTAGTTTTTGAGAAATTAGAACCTTTGACCAAAACGTTCATTTAACATTTTGAAAATTCCAAGTTGCAAAAGAACGGAGACCCATCACCAAATTATACATGTTTTCAGCACTTGAAACTTGCGTTCACGAGATCTGATGACAAAATAATTCGAATATAATGAAATTTACAGGACATGTTTGTTTTAACTAGGACCAGGTTTATAAGAAATGATTTTGAAATCAAGCAGTGGTGCCATTTTGACAAATCACTGCGAAAAAAACTGCTTTTTCGCCTAAAACTTCCGATTCAGCCAAAAATCCTAACGAGATTAACACACTGCCTGAACCACAACTGAAGCCACATTTTGAAAAAAATTGACTGGAAAATCAGGATAGAGCTGCTCGCTATGGTAATTTCAGTCACGTAAATTTTGTAAATTTGATCCTAAAAAAAACTCTAGCGCACCTGAACCGATAGAAACACTAATGTTCGAAGAACAGTCGAAGAATTGTAAAGAAAATTTTGAAAAAAGAAAAAAAAAACTTTGCTTATGAAGACTAAAAGTATATGCTCATATTAATCTAACCTAAGCGTACATCTAAGCAAATAAAAATAAATTAATTATGCCATTGTGCAGTATGTTACGATGTAGGAAATGCAAGAAGAGGGTTATTGATGTTGCAAAGCTTAGCAGAGTATGCAATCGTGTGTTTGTTTAGAAGCATCCGTGCCGTGGGTATTCGTGCTATGTAGTGCAAATTGTAAGTTGAAAAGTGCCAAGGCTTATTCAATAACATTTTCAAACATTTATTTTGCGCAATTTGGACTTTTTTTATGTGTGTCTTGGCACACATACTCCATACCGGAGCTCCATATGATATAATGGGCTGGATCACAAGCTGATAGATAAGCAGTTTGTTGAGTTTAGACAGATGTGATTTCCGATTTATGAGGGGATAAAGGGTTTTAACTGACATGGATATCTTGTTGCAAATAATGTTTACGTGTTCCCGGTAAGATAGGGTTCTATCAAACATCATCCCAAGGTGTTTAATTTGCGTGTCCCATATGCTGTTTTTTTCCTAAAAAGATAATAGGATTGCTAGGAAGATTGGTGTGTTTTCTTTTCTCGGAGAAGAAAATAGCTGAGGTTTTTTCCGCATTTATTTTGATTTTCCATCTAAAGCAATATTGATACACTTGTTCTAATTTATTTTCCAAGATGCTCGTAATCTTGCGGGCACAGTAGTCGCTTGTTTATAAGCAAGTATCATCTGCATATATAGCTACTTCACAAAGAGTGTCAATAGGGATGTCTGCAGTGTATATATTGTATAATGTCGGACTCAAAACAGCTCCTTGAGGTACACCAGCAGGAATATTTTTCGGAGACGAGAAATTATTATTTACTTTCACCGAAAACTACCGATCAGATAGAAATGATATTATTAGGCTTGTTAGGTAATTGGGAAATCCAAATTTTATTAATTTATAAGTTAAACCGTGATGCCACACCGAGTCAAATGCCTTTTCGATGTCCAGAGTTATGAGACCTACTGATTTTTTATCTTTCAGAGATTTGGAAATATATTGAGAAACTCTGTGAAGCTAGTTGAAAGGGTAGTTGAAAGTTTTTGCCTAAAGCCAAATTGACAATTCGGGATTATGTTTGATGTTTGTATGAATGTTTGCATTCGTACCAGCAAGATTTTTTCAAAAACCTTACTGAGCGTGGGAAGCAAGCTAATAGGACGAAAATCCTTTGCACTTCCACTGTTTTTTCCTGGCTTCTTCATGGGTAGAATTACAGCTTTTTCCATTCTAAGGCATAGTACCCAAGTTTGATGCAGGCATTGAAAATAAATGTGTATAGCACTATCGCTTTTCTCGGCACATTTTTTAGGACGATATTGGGAATACGATCGCCACCAGGTCCTTTGTGATTTTTTAAAGTTTTAATTATCTTCATCAGTTCTCTGGGTTTGCAACTCACGTTTTTCAAATCTACCTCTTCTCTAGTGAAATTTTGGACTGCCTCTAAAACAATACTGTTAGTGACAGTGTTGCTCATATGAGAAGTTGACTTATGTGCGTTGTGAAAATGATTTGCTAGCGTTTCCGCTTTTTCCGAATCACTGCCAATTACTTTTCCGTCTCTTTCTAGAAATATTGTGCTTGGAAAATGTTTATTTTTTAAAGATTTTTTTAATTTTCCAGAGATTCGAGGAGCCTTGATCCATCCTTGAGAGCAAGCTGTTCCATGCCACGTTTCTGTTGACATGGATCGATTGCTTTATTTCTCGATTTAATCTGTTCAGCTGTGTCTTAAAGGTGGTATCTCTGCTTTGCTGCCATTGACGTCGGATATAGTTCCGTTTTCGGATCAGCGCTCTGGTGTGATCGTGTATGGTAGAAGCTTTGTAATTATTTTGCACTTTTGTTTGAGGAGTTGCCTCATTTATTGCAGCCCACATATCTCTATTAGAATTAGCTATTAGATTATCTATTTGCCCGGGGTTGATGTTGCTAGATAAATCTAATGTATTAAGGTGAATTTTTTGGCTTAGTAGCTCACGAAAACGTTTCCAATTCGTATTTTTGAAGCTTGTGATATACAACTGGGGTTTTTGTACTGCATGTGACAGGAGAATTTCCCAGAAAACAGGTAAATGAGTCGATGAGAGAGTATGTAGAACCTGCAGATTTAGCTTCTCAGAAGTATTGTCACTAATAATTAGGTCTAAGGTTGAAGGCCTACTGACATTAGAATAGAAAGTTGGTTCCGGCGGAATATGTATTATGAGGTTCTCCTGAATCACCCAATCAAAAAGTATTTGCCCTGTTTTATTGGCCTTGGCACCGTTCCAGAATCTATGTTGCGCATTAAAGTCACCACAAATCAAAAAACTCTAGCGCACCTGAACCGCTAGAAAACTAATTTTCGAAGATATTGTCTTTGAGTGACAATGTGGAAAGACGTAATACACTTTTTTGTAGAATCAAATCAACCATTCCTCGTTCAAAGCAACAGAACCCAACTATAACACAAATGATGAAAATGTTCAGTGTTGGCAACATTTTCCCAACGAAGCAACGATAAGTTAACCTTCACAAGCTCATATTTAAATCAACTTATCCTTTGAATTTCGTTCTTATAGCAGGATTTCGTCGAAAGCTTTAGCGGATAACGTTGTTTGAAGCTGCCATCCAAAAAATGTTCAAAACTCGGAAAATTTAAAAATTGGTTTCTTAGTTTTATTGCAAATGTTTTGCATATGTATATGTTATTTGAAGCATCTGTTGATGCAATAGTTACGAAAATGGCTAAAGCTCGTTACCCTGTGTCAGCAGCAAAGCAAAATATATCCCAAATCTGCTTCACGTTAAACTAAACCCAACCAATAAATTTCGTTTCGATTGAATCACTGCGCTAGAAGTTATACGGATGAGACAAAATTTAGGGTTACCACCCTCAAAACTTTTCAAATTTTTAAAACGTTGACATTTCTTTTTAATTTTCATTGCAGGATCGTTCCCATTTGCAAATCCAATGACATAATCGCGCAGTAAAGAAATTCCACAAAATTACAAAAATGGTCATAGCTGGCAGCCCTTTCACGATTTTTGTACGAAATTCTTACGATATTTGGCTCACATGCAAATTAATTTACTGCATAAACTTCATTTTGATATCATGACTGCACCGGAAGTTATAGGGAAAAAGCTTTATTTTGCTGAGCAAATTTGCAAGATTTAAGAGACAAAAATCTCCATAGCTGGCAACCTTATTCTAATTTTTCAGCCAAATTTTCACCAAATGTTACGTTAAGTAAGATCCAAAAATTGTGTGAATTTGGTTTAAATTTGATGGCTGAATCGAAAGTTATAGGCCAAAAAAATGTTTTTTTTCTCAGTGATTTTTCAAGATGGCAACACTGCCACAGGATTGCCCGCATTTCAAAATCACTTCTATCAGACCTGGTCCTAGTTCAAACCAACACGCCCTGTGAATTCCACGATGATCGGATAATCCGGTCGTCAGTTCTCGTGAACAGAACTTTCGAGTGCTGAAAATAGAGGTAATTTAGTGATGGGTTGCCGTTCTTGTGCAAATCGGAATTTTAAAAATTTCAAATTGACATGATGCACAAACGTTAAGATTAATCAATGATTTGAATTTTTTGTCAAAAAACAAAAATTTTTCAGTAGGTTCAATTATTTGAAGGATTTTTTTTCAAGGGCCTGGCGCAGCTACAGGGTTACCCGCACTACCTTGGAAATCCATATGTATTAAAATTTAGTCAACATCAACACGCTCTGCAAATTTCACGATGATCTAATGTTTTTGTCAGAAGTAATGACAAATTAAAATTTGAAAAAAAATCCTTGCCTACTTTTAGGCATGCTGCACCCACACACGGCTCAAAATTTCCAATTCTTTACCATAAACAAGCTTAAAACATAATAAAATTTGATTCCCAATACTATTTTTGAACAAAAATTCACGCTGCTTGGAAATATAGGAGTACCTCAAAATTCACTAAAACGCTCGCCGCCGCCAAAAGGTTTAGGATATCTGAATTTAAGCAAATTGTGGACCTACCTACTAAATACATCTACGTTCTCCGAAATGTTCAGCTCAATCGAATTCGCCACTCCAGAGATTATCTCCCTTAATCATTTTGATGATATATATATATATATATATATATATATATATATATATATATATATATATATATATATATATATATATATATATATATATATATTTATATTTATATATATATATATATATATATATATATATATATATATATATATATATATATATATATATATATATATATATATATATATATATATATATATATATATATATAAAGAAATATGAATTTTCGGCGAAACGAGTTTAATGCTACTTTTCTTCGAAAATTAGTAAAAATGCTTATAAGCTCTTCTCATAAGACGTAAATCAGCTTTTAAAAGTTCTAACTTTTGCAAATTTAATTTTGTACCAGGAAAGTACACAGCTGCAACGGTTAAATTAATATCTATAATTTCGATTGCAATGGTTTCAATAATTTTTGTGGATAAAAAGGGGAGTATTTTATATTTAATATCTTTTTTAACACATATGGCAACTCCTCCACCTCTTGCATATACTCTATCGTGTCTATTTAATTTAAAATTTGGCACATAAATGGAATCATTTGGCTCAAGCCAAGTTTTCGTCATAACGCAGACGTCTATATGGCCGCGCCCAGACATGACCAGAAATATTTCCGGAAATATTTCCAGAAACATTTCCAGAAATATTTCCGACAATATTTCTCTCGCCGGCCTACACATGACCGGAAAGTTCATTCATGGTTTGCGTGAGCCAGAGCTCAAATCAGAGCTGCCGCTTTTGAAGCTGCATATCCCGTCAATATTAAATAGCAAGACGGCTCAATGCGACCATCTATGAAGCTCCATTCTATTTTTACCATATGTATCACAGCCATACCTAGCTACAATACTACTTTTGGCCCTTCAAAAGCTCCCTTTTCACCAAAATAATTCAAGTTTCATAAAACTTGCGCTCACAACGGCAGCTCAGTGCCGAAATTACGTCACACCCATGTGACTTTCCGAGACTTTCCCATCGTCGAGCGGAAAGTCGCGGAAATATTTCCGACACCTCGGGAAAGTCCACTGCGCAATAAAGCGATCAGCTGTTGAACTTTCCGACTGATCGACGGAAAGTCTCGGAAAGTCGCATGGCTGTGACGAAATTTCGGGACTGTGCTGCCGTTGTGAGTGCAAGTTTTATGATACTTGCATTATTTGGGTGAATTGGGAGCTTTTGAAGGGCCGAAAATAGAATGATAGCTAGGTATGGCTGTGATACATATGGCAAAAATAGAATGGAGCTTCATAGATGGTCACATTGAGCAGTCTTGCTATTTAATTTTGACGGGATATGCAGCTTCAAAAGCGGCAGCTCTGATTTGAGCTCTGGCTCACGCAAACCATGAATGAACTTTCCGGTCATGTGTAGGCCGGCGAGAGAAATATTGTCGGAAATATTTCTGGAAATGTTTCTGGAAATATTTCCGGAAATATTTCTGGTCATGTGTGGGACGGGGGTATCATATGTTTTTAGAAAATCTGATGTTTCATTGACTTTATTTTTGATGCTCTGAGCATTCCATACGAGAAGACTTAGTTTAAGCTTATCCAGAGAGAAATTTTAAGGCTAATTTTACAATTGTATCAAACTGATCTCTTTTTGTTTAACATTTGTATAGGCTTGCGAAAAGCTCAGTAGATATGCTTAGCAGCTCCTGCGGAGAAAACAGGTCGCTTGAATCATCCCGTTGATTGTCAGCCATTGGCATGGTGGGATGACTTCTAAGGCCGCGCCCAGACATGACCAGAAATATTTCCGGAAATATTTCCAGAAACATTTCCAGAAATATTTCCGACAATATTTCTCTCGCCGGCCTACACATGACCGGAAAGTTCATTCATGGTTAGCGTGAAGCAAAGCTCAAATCAGAGCTGCCGCCGATTGATTCCTATGGCATCAAAATCAATAAGCGGAATTCAGTTGTAGTTTATGCGAGAACTCAGTTTAATGCGGATTTGTGATAATAGGTGGGTTTTTTTTGCTCAAACAATAATTTTGTTGTTGTATTCAATAAATTCAACAAAATTTGATGTGCTTGGGGGTGCGAAAGAACGCACCTAATATTAATTAGAACGAGTCGTAAACGGATTAAGATTTTGGCTTGAGCACAAATTATGATTATTATTTTTTGAGATATTTATGCCTAATCTGTGGATTCGTATGGAACTTTTCTGCATAGGAGAAATTCGGGTTTTGGGTGATCCACATGAATGAGGACATATTCATTGTAACTTGAATTGCGGACGCCCGACAGTTCAACGAGTATCATAAAACTTTAATATTCGTGAGAAATGTTTGTAGGCAATTGTTATACACAAGACGCGAGCTACATCGCCTCTTTCTTCTGCAAGTTACCATTTCCAGTTATGGTTATAGTGCATTCGCACCGAAGCCAAGTCGCGCGATTATGATTATCTGATCAATGTGAAGGTAGATCAGACACAAAGCTATTAAATTTACATAACGTAGCAATTACACACAAATATTGCTACAAAAAATATCGAAAACAATAATTTCGGGTTGCAAATAAGAGATATGTGCAAGCTGAGGTTTGTTGATTCACGCAGTGCATGAAAAATTGATATTTTGTGTGCATGTGCAGTGCATGAAAATTAGAAATGAGGCAACAGCTAATAGAGTCAAACGGCAATGCTTCTGCAAAGAACATTATTTCAAAATTTAAGTGCGAGACAGGAACTTGTTCGTTTAATAAATGCAGAAACCAATACATCGTCCATAATAATTTGGATGGCATGTCTCGCTCAAACTCTAAATCACCTCGGCTGTTGCGAACGATTCATTGGATTTTGATGTTAGCTTGAAACCCACCTGATTTGGAAGTACAGTGCTAACGTACTGTTTCAACAAATTTTTCAACGATTTTCTGACCGAACTAGGTACAATTATAGCCATCCAGAAGAAAATTATTTTCCCTTGTTCTATAGATAATACAAACTCAAGGTTCAAATGGAAATAATGTTGTTTTATTGCTCTACCTAGGTTCAAAAGATTAGAAATAAGAAACTAGTAGTAAACCGTAATTAGCAAAATGTATAGGTAGACGCCCAGGGGCGAGTAGACGTTTTGTTCTAGCAAGAAAAAGGAGTCAAAGATATATAAAATACTTTGAATAATTTTTTTTGTTTTATATCGACAGCCTTCGCGAACGATTTAACAAGTCTAAAAGATTTTATCTGAAATTTAAATTTTCCATCTATATTTCTTGTGTTTGAATAAGCGTTTACAAATCAGTGACAGTACGAGTGCATAGTTGAAAACGGTCGTGTAATTTGTGAACATTACTGGTTATTAAGATGGCAGATCAAATAGACGTTGATGCAGTAGCATTATATTATTTGTGCGTCTTTAATTATTTATTTCATGTGAAAAAAAGTGTCCGCAGTAGTCCGAGAAGAAGACGTGTTTGGATGAGCTCTATGTATAGAACTCGATCGAGGTAAGTTCAATGCGTGAAAATCATGTGCAAGAAAATACCTTTAATGACTGAAGACTAATTTATTTTGCATGTGTTTCAGAGCTTCCATGCATCAAATGTTGGATGTAATGATCCCCAGGCCAGTGGGATTCTTTGAAAATTTTTGCAGAATGTCCGCTACGGATTTTGAAGTGTTACTTCAAAAAGTTTCTCCAATCATTTCAAAGAAAGATACACGCTGGAGAGATGCAATTCCTGCAAAAATTCGCTTAGCGGTTACTTTGAGGTTTTTGGCGACGGGGGACAGTTACAGAAGCCTTCAATATTTATTTAAAATATCAAATCAAGCGATTTCAACCATTGTTTTTGAAGTCTGTATGGCCTTGATTGAAGTTCTTCGCGAAGAAGTGAAGGTAAGTAGCAATCAAATAATAAAAAACAACTTTTAACTCAGCATTTGTATATTGTTCATTTATAAATTTGTTAAAACAGTAGGTATATGATAATTAATTTACATTATCTTCCCCTAAATGGCAAGTCTCCTTAATAATATTCGGACGTGGTGGTATAACAGTTTCTTGCGCAATTATTTTGATTCTATTACTAGCATTAGCTGGGGGTGATTCAATAAAGTTGCTATACGATGTACCTGGAACGGCATAGTTTGCATCTTCTTCTAAAAAGGTGGGCATTATATCGCTTCGCCAGGTTGAATCAAATAATTGGGATGAGGTCGCAGGTATTTCCTCTTCCAGCTCACTAGACTGTGTTAACAAAAAGCCTTCTTTTGTTTGCGGGGAGAACGATGAGTGGCTTTTTTTAGCATTCATCCTACATTTAAAAACCAATTGATCGATGTCATTCATTAGAGTCAGTCTTTCACGGTCGTCAATTTGTTTCAATTTTTCCGCAAGAAGTTGCCCATACAAATCGCATTCCCTTGCCAAACTTGAAGTTTCTTCCTTCTGCCCTCTCTGTTTGATGAGAGAAAATGCCTCGTCCATCTGCTGTTTTGCTAGCAGCACATCATCTGCGACACGTCGTTTCTTCTTCATTTGAGGATCCGAATTTCCCATGTCTTTTTTGTCCAGCCGACGTGTAGACCCTTCCAATTTGAATTCCTAGGAATATTGAAAAATAATAAAAGCATTATAATAAATGATAATTGTCTGCTGCGTCTATATATTAACAACTATTTTCTTACAGCTACCTAAAACTCAAAACGAATGGCTAATGAAAGCGGCGAAATTTGGAAACCTATTTCCAAGATGTATTGGAGCTTTAGACGGGAAGCATGTTGTGTTGGAGTCACCAATTCATAGCGGATCCAACTATTTTAATTATAAAAAACAATTCAGCATTGTTCTTTTGGCTCTGGTGGACTCCGATTATCTGTTTATGTTTGCGGATGTCGGATGCCAAGGCAGAATGAGTGACGGAGGCGTATTAAAGAACAGTTTGCTGTGGGACAAAATCGAAAACGGATCTTTAAACTTGCCAGATTCGAGTCCTCTTCCAGGCAGGAATACTAATGTGCCCTACGTGTTTGTCGCTGACAGTGCTTTTGCGTTGAGTGAAAATATACTAAAACCATATCCGGGAACTCATAGTGAAGAGAGCATAAAAAGAATTTTCAACAAGAAGCTATCCAGGGCAAGGGTTAAGGTTGAAAATGTATTCGGAATAATGTCGTCCGTTTTTCGAATTTTCAAAAAGCCAATGCTCCTACAACCGGAAAAAGCATCTGTTGTGACAATGGCGTGCATATTATTGCACAATTTTTTAAAGAAAAGCCGCACATCAGGACATCATTATTCACCACCCGAAATGGTTGATCGGGTTGTAAACGGTGCTATTGTTCCAGGAGCTTGGCGAAATAATGACGATTGCAGTGGTCTTGCCCCGTTGGTGTCGGTTGCCAGAAGATCGCCAAATTCTGCTCAGCAAATCCGAAATGAATTCGCCATATTTTTAGCCAGTGAATAATTGTATAATAATTTTATTTGTAAGATTAATTTTTTATATACCGTACAACATTTAATTTCAATTTAAATAAATTTTTTATATACCGTACAAAATTTAGTTTCAATTTAAATAAATAAAATAGTGAATTACCTCTGTATTCATTGTGGTTTTGTATTCATACGCCTTGCCTAAAAAGCTGTGTATGGTGTCAAACGCAAACCATGTTGGCGAAAATACTTCCTCAGCTCCCGAGCCCGTTTTGGTGGATTCTTTTATTTTCTTTAAACACTCCCGGTATTGCACAAACAAACTTTTTTTTTTCTTTTTCAGTTCTTCGATGCTACAAGCACCAGAAAAACTATTAGACACTTTCACCCACGCGTCATTTACAACGTTCTTATTTTTGTGCGTTTTGCTGCTTGGGTCCCAAATACATGGCTCCATTTGGATAAGCTCTAAGAGCTCCAAAGCCATTCCGTTGGTCCACTCCATAATACCACAGCAAAGATATTACAAGCAAATATATGTTGACGAAAACACCCAACGTAAAACACGCAAAGAAAAAGTAAAATATAATACGAAGTGAAAAAACTATCACTGAAACGCACGTTCGACTATTTTTGTATTTCAAAGCAGACTAACTATCAGAAGGATAACGATCTGCCAAAATACAGATAAATCAAACTCAAACTTATTTTTATTGCAGCAGGTAAAAGATTCCAAAAAACATCAAATGTTTCTACTGAAAGTAAAATGAAACACATTTTTACCTCACTAATTACCAGACGGTATGCATATACCCGAAACTAAGTAGGCACACCTGTGATATTTTTCGTCGTGAAATCTACAGGTAGTTTCAACGTAGCAAACACATGACCCTTTTTTAATTGTCATCGAATATTGAGCATATGTAACGTAAATATACATTGTACGAACGTTATCCACTCCTGAAATATTTGCAAATATTTAAATTACTATGCAAAATGCATAGGCATTCTACAAATAACATCGCATTATATAATGCTTTATTCTTTATTTCATCAGTAAAGTTCTTCATTTCTATAAAGGGATTCAACATTACAAATTTTACCAATGATTCAAGTTAACATTTTCAAGAATAGCCTATGAAAAGAATATTGATGTTTTTTGGAAAGTCAACTATTTGGTAAAAAAATCAAACAGCAAAAAAGTAAAAAGTGGGTGCTGTTACAAACGCTGATCGTCAAAAATTAGTCGCTAACACAACCGTATATTTATTATTGATGGGCTCAGAAACGCCAAACAGTTTGCGAAAAACGTTTAGCTGCACAAAACGGACCAACACTTTTTCCAAATACCAACAAACAGTTTTTCTAAAACGCAGCTTTTTCGTCCCTTTGGTAGGGTCTAACTCAGGTGGAGTCTTTTCTGATTCCCTATTTCATTTCGAACACTTTTTCCTAAAACGAACAGCATTTCCAAAACGAACCGTTTTTCTACAACCAATAGTTTTTGTAAAATCGATCGTTCTTATAGAAAAACATAATAAGTAAAAATTCATTGCACTGAATTAATTTAAGATAATTTAAATTTTTAACGATGTTTCTGAAATGAAATCTATACATTTCAAACATTTATTTTAGGTCTGTTTGCGTACTACGATCAATTGCAATGAAGCCGTTTTTGTGCTCCTACTAAAAAATATTGAAAAGTGCCAAACGGAGTGGCTGGAATAAAAATGTTCAAATGTGCGTGGCAAGCAACATATTTTTTGCGTAATGTTGTTTTGAACGTCGAATATTTTTGTATTGATAATTTATCACCCTTAAGATGGCTTTATAATAACTGTTCTCTCAAAAACCGACAACTGACATTTTTGGTTGTCAATTTTCAAAGAATGTAATGGGGGCGTTTTCGTACGTTTCATGAATTTACCCACCACATGATTCAGAAAAATTCAGTAACTGAAATTACGTAAACATACCTTTTGTCGCACAGCATCAAACTTTTTTTTTGTTTCTTTAAACAGTTTTAAAAAGCAGTTGTTAAAAAGAAACAGTTCGTTTTGATTTTTTTGAAACAACAGAAACGCTTATCACTAACATTCATAGACAGTGCTATTTCTTATGTAACCATTTTCATCAAAATATAACATAAAAATTGTACATCAAAATTCTCGCAAAATTGGAACCAGCCTCATATTCATCTCATACGCTCACATTCCCCCATGCTCCCATTTTACATTTTGCATCAAATCGTACGCAAAGAGAAATAAATGCATCGAATATATAATTTCATAACAATAACAACCAATAATTGCTGTACATGGACCAACAAAAAGTAACTTGAAAAATAAATCACATTTTCCATCTAAATTGCAGGGAATACGGCAGCACAGTGCCGAAATTACGTCACAGCCTTGCGACTTTCCGAGACTTTCCCATCGTCGAGCGGAAAGTCGCGGAAATATTTCCGACACCTCGGGAAAGTCCACTGCGCAATAAAGCGATCAGCTGTTCAACTTTCCGACTGATCGTCGGAAAGTGTCGGAAAGTCACATGGGTGTGACGTAATTTCGGCACTGAGCTGCCGTTGTGAGCGCAAGTTTTATGAAACTTGCATTATTTGGGTGAAAAGGGAGCTTTTGAAGGGCCGAAAGTAGTATTGTAGCTAGGTATGGCTGTGATACATATGGCAAAAATAGAATGGAGCTTAATAGATGTTCACATTGAGCCGTTTTGCTTTTCAATATTGACGAGATATGCAGCTTCAAAAGCGGCAGCTCTGATTTGAGCTACGATTGCCGGTAACCATGAATGAACTTTCCGGTCATGTGTAGGCCGGCGAGAGAAATATTGTCGGAAATATTTCTGGAAATGTTTCTGGAAATATTTCCGGAAATATTTCTGGTCATGTGTGGGACGGGGGTAACGATATCGCTGTACAATGGAAGCTTAGCTGGTTGATTTAAGTACGCGCTTGTTGTCGAAAACGAATGACTCGCCTCCGGCGATGCTAATATGAAAGCCGGACCACGACTCTTATCAAGTATATGCTGCTGTTGATGAACTTCTGATAATCTTTTCGACTGATTTAGTGCAGGGGACGTAGTAGTTGAATGGTTGTACGCGTGGGATGCTGGACACTGACGTTTCAAAGATTTTAATTGCAAATTGTGTCGGATATTTATGTACGCTTCTCTATTTTTACATTCCCTAGCGTTCGAAAGGTGTTGAAGTCCGCAGTTGGAGCAACATATTTTACTGGAGTCTTTATCGGTGAGCGTACATTCAGTGTGGCTATGTTCACCACTACATATGAGACATCTTGTGGGCAGATGGCAATGAGAAGATCCATGCCCATACATTTGGCAGTTTCTGCATTGTGTGGGTCCACTATTGTTCTTCTTGTAGTAGTCGAATCGAACAATTGTGTGCATGATCGTTTTGATTTGTTGTAGTTGATGGAGCTTTGTATTTGGCTCCAGGAATAATAAGTACCGGAGCTGAGCATTTGCTCTGTCTCCGACGTTGTATTTTTACTAATGTTCGAAGAACATTAGTATTAAAATCGATTCGGCCAAAAATTCATACTTCCATATATATATATATATATATATATATATATATATATATATATATATATATATATATATATATATATATATATATATATATATATATATATATATATATATATATATATATATATATATATATATATATATATATATAATCAAAAACTTTCAGTGAGATAATCTCGGGAACGCGCCATCCGATTGAACTGAAACTTTCAGAATACATTGGTGTATATGCAGAATAGGTCCAGGTCTCTTTAAATGTCAGTTATTGTTAACCTTTTGGCGCCGGCGGCTATTTAAGTGATATTTTTAATATACCTATTATTTCGTGCACAAATGATTTTCGCAAAAATAAAGTTAACGAAATAAATTTCTAACGTGTTTTACATATGAATCGGATAATGCTTTGGAATTTTTTAACCCTATGTGTTCGCTGGGTGCCTAAAAAGAGGACGGGAAAATTTGAAAATTTTTAAATTTCGATAACTTTTGACAGAGCTATTCAATCATTACGATATTTTCAGGACATATTGATATTATTTAGTTGTAGATTTGTGTAGCTTTTAATGAGCGTGCTGGCAACCCTGTGGCTAGGGCAGGCACTGAAAGTGAAAACCTCCAAATCATCGTCTCTCTTGAAAAAATGCCGTTTTTCCAAAAAAAAGCCATTCATATGTAAATCTTGTGCTTTGTTTACATAGACAAAAAATAAAATTTGATATGGTATAACGGGCACGCCTGGTAACCCTTGCCCAATTTACCTATATTTTTAGCATCAAAAACTTCTGTTCACGGAAACTCACGATCCGATGAGCAGAATTATTTGAAATTCACAGAATGTATTGGTCTTAAATAGGACCAGGTCTGATAGAAGTAATTTTGAAATGCGGGCGATTCTGTGCCAGTGGTGCCATCTTGAAAAACAACTAAAAAAGATAACCGTTTTTAGCCCTATAAATTCTGATTAAATCGTTCGATTTTGACGAAACTCACACAATTGCTGGACCTTACTTTAAGCCACGTTTGGTAGAAATTTGGTCGAAAAATTCGGTTGGAGTTGCCAGCTATGATAATTTTGGTGTCTTCATTTTGAAAAAAAAAATTTGGAAGTGAAAACATTCAAACCATCGAATATTCAAAAAAATGTACGTTTCTTACAATAAAACCAATCTGTATATAAATCTTATGTTTTATCTACACGTTCAAAATAAAACTTTGGAAATTTCATGTCGGACAAGAACGGTAACCCTCTCCCAGTTAACCTATATTTTTAGCATCAAAAACTTCTGTTCACGGAAACTCACGAACCAATAATCAGATACAGCTAAAATTAACAGAATGCATTGGACTTAAGTAAGACCAGATTTGGTAGAAGCGATTTTGAATTGTGGGGAAGTCTGTGCCAGTGGTGCCATCTTGAAAAATTACAAAGAAAAAAAACTGCTTTTTGCCCTATGAAATGTGAATAAGTTACCAGATTTTCATGAAATTGACACAGTAGCTAAACCTAACTCTAATCTCTGTTTGGTGGAAATTTGGTTGAAAAATTTGATTGGTGCTGCCAGCTATGGTAATTTTTGTGTCTTTGGTTTTGAAAATTCGCTCAGGAAAATAAAACTTTTTGCACTATAACTTCCAGTGCAGTCATGAAATCAATACGAATTTCATACAATTGATGAAACCTGTCATAAACAATATTAAGGCCAAATTTGGTTGAAAAGCCACGATAGGGTTGCCAGCTATTGTTGATTTTGTGTTTAATTGCAGTATCTTTATTAAGCGGTTTTATCGTAGAATTTTCACAGCAAATATTAAGCTTTCGATCATTTGAAAAAACTCGCTGCAGGTAACCCTAAATTTCTTTATATCCTAAAACTTCGAATGTAATATAACAACGTGAAGCGGATGTAATATATTATTGGCTTTGATACTGGCGAAAGGTTGCCAGCACGAGTCGGTTGTGCTACTTTTGTATCAATAAATGCTTACAGTTAGTATACATACCGGAAACATTTACAATGAAAATAAATAACCGATGTTACAATTCGCAAAGTTCTGCAAATTTTTCGGATCGCAGCCCCAAACACCAATTTCAGTTACAGTGATGCAGGCACTGAGCATTTTCTTCATCGATGTTATATGAGATGCTGCTTTCAAAATTATGTGAAATAAGCAACTGAGAGCGAATATAATTAACCCGTGTTTTGCTCTCATAAACGTTGAAATTCATGCCAGTGGTAATATCTGAAACCTTCCACCATATGAGTTATAATGCATTCTTAAGACGAAAGTAAAACGTGGCATTTGAAACAGTTTGGCCGTAATAAGCAGCACATGTGGTGGAATATGCACTCAAAACCTGCACAATTCTTCTACTGTTCTTCGAACATTAGTGTTTCTAGCGGTTCAGGTGCGCTAGAGTTTTTTTCACATCAATGCAATTGATATTATGTTCCTGCTTGATATATGTTTTGAGTTCTTCACAAGCTATATCATGTAGCCCTGATAAAGTTATTTTCGTAGGTAGAAGATCTGACCTGCGGTGTGTGAAAAACCTCACTTTTGTTTTAGGAGATGTGCAAGCACTTTCTCATATTCCTCATGAGTTTGTAGGAACAGTTTTCTACCGATAGAAATGTTTTTAATTTGAAAATCGGATACTTGCAGTTCGATCATTATGGCAATGATCGTATCCCTCGGTAGCTGGATGAAAGTAATAGGTGGCACTTTCGGTTTTTAATTCTGCTTTTGCTGTTCTTGCCCGTGGGTTTCATTATTGTCACTAATGTTGACTTCGTCCAATCCCTGGTATTTATTACCGTTCGCCATGACAGTAGGATGAAATGTTTTCACACGTTTGTTGATAATATCCCGAAGGAAGGAGCCAGTTGAGGGGCTTTTCCCCGCCGATGGTTTGTTATTCACTGGCACTATTTCGATCTGCTATTCCGAAGGGATTCACTATCGATTTTAATACTAATGTTCTTCGAACATTAATAATAATGCTTTATGTCCTATAACTTAAGATCAAGTCATGAGATCAAAACGAAATTCGCTTAGTTAATTGACTAATTGTAAACCAAATGTCGTAGAAATTTCTTAATTTCTTAATTTGTGGCATTTCTCCAAATAATGTTGTCAATGAATTTTCAAAAGGGAATGATCCTGCAATGATAATTAACAACAAATATTGAAATTTCGGATATTTGAAAAGTTTTGAGGGTGGTAGCCCTAAAATTTTTTACTAATGTTCGAAGAAGAACAATAGTATTAAAATCACTTTGGCCAAAATTTCATATTTCTATATATATATATATATATATATATATATATATATATATATATATATATATATATATATATATATATATATATATATATATATATATATATATATATATATATATATATATCATAGACATATAAAGAATGGACACGAAATGATAATCCATGAACCCGTACGTGAATGAAGCATTTTTACTACATATGCAACTTACTCTCTCCAAAAAAGCTTTCCCCTCAATGCCGCACACTATACCCTTCTGCGCTGTTGACTCTCTATGTAAACAAACATTTCCAGACATTTCTATTGTTGTGAACATGGTCGATTTTCGGGTTAGTTGGAATAGCAGGGAAAATAAAATATGTGTCACATGGGGCACAAATTTCAAAATTAATCAAATTTTCTGAATGAAATTTGATGTTATTTTGTAAGGGGAGGTCGAAAATGTTGCTTGCATACATATAACAACCATTTCTTTCCACAATTCGAAAGCTTTCTTTCCTAAATCCGGTAAAAAGAGGTACATTGATTCAAATTGAATTTGTACTTACATCACACATTCTAGGGCGAAATCCTATGAGTAATTGGTGCAAAACACTTTTTACTTTCACACTGTTTGTTGATCAATCTAAACATTTATACTTTTAATTGATGAAAACACGAAAATAAAACATGTGTCAAACCGCCCGATCGCCATTTTTATTGATTGCTTTTGTTCATAGGCGGGGAAAGCTTGATAGCGTGTAGGGGCATTAAGTTTGATCAATTATATGAATTGACGTCATTTAGGTGAAGAAAATTGTTCGAACGATGAAAACCGGTGTGAATGAACGATTTAAAGTAGCACAAGTAAACTTCTTAATTGACTTGGGCTACTATTTACGAATGCTGTTTGCAGATTATGATGCTAAATGATCTATACGCATGTAGATGTTTTATGTTACGTTGGTAGGCAAACCGGTCGATTGAAATTAAATTAGCAAGTGTTTTGGTCGCGAAAATTTTATTTCAGTTTGATTTCAAATATATCTATTTTAGGGAATTTAAGGGAATTTTAGATTTGATGGCTGTGTTTGTCTGCAAATTAAATTTTCTAAATGGTATTTCTTACACTATAGTTTACTTTTTTATGTTAAAAGAAAATACGTTGAATAAGGTGGCTAATCAAGAAATAATATTATTGTTGTTGCATTATTTGCGTCATAGGTATAAAATTAATTATAAAAGACATACAGTGAGAAATGTAATAACAATAAATAAATCAACCAAATTTTTTGAAACAAAGCATCGGTCAGAAAGGCCTAAAATCTTATCTGAGTGTGAAAAAAGTGGATTATCAGAAAAATTATGAAAATCCCTAAATTAAGTGCCCCAGTTTTACAAATTAAGGTGAACAAACGAGTTGAAAAGAAAGTCTCTACTCAAATTATTCGAAATTCAAAAAAGAAAGCGAATTTAAAGGGCAGAATGGCGGAAGCTAACCTTATAATAGTTAAAAAAAAAAATTGATTTGTTAAATAACGTTTCGCTTAAGAGTGCGCAAAAATGCCAAAATAATTCTGGAAGTCCATAATTTTTGTTGCTGAAGTAAAAATTAAATGTTTTTGAATCTAATAAGCGGCAATATGTTCGGCGAATGTTTAATACAGAGTTTAGGAGGGAACATACTACTTCCACTGTAAAATACAGCGGAGGAAACATTATGCTATATATAGATTTTGTGAATGGTAGGATGGATCAAACGTGTTGCCTGGGTATTCTTAAAAGAAATATTAAACAAAGTGCTGAAAAATAAGGCATTTTATACAATTTTCGCATGTATCCGGAGCAATGTAGGCTTTGGGCTATTTGTTACTGTCCAAATGCTATTACCGAACTTAAACCCGATCGAACATTTATGGCATCAAATTTATGGCAATCAAATTTGCATTTATGGCAATCAAATCTATGAGCTCGTTCATATAAAAAAACTCTAGCGCACCTGAACCGCTAGAAACACTAATGTTCGAAGAACAGTAGAAGAATCGAGCAGGTTTTGAGTGCATATTCCACCACATGTGCTGCTTATTACGGCCAAACTGTTTCAAATGCCACGTGTTACTTTCGTCTCAAGAATGCATTATAACTCATATGGTGGAAGGTTTCAGATATTACCACTGGCATGAATTTCAACGTTTATGAGACCAAAACACGGGTTAATTATATTCGTTATCAGTTGCTTATTTCACATAATTTTGAAAGCAGCATCTCATATAACATCAATGAAGAAAATGCTCAGTGCCTGCAGCACTGTAACTGAAGTTGGTGTTTGGGGCTGCGATCCAAAAAAATTGCAGAACTTTGCGAATTGTAACATCGGTTATTTATTTTCATTGTAAATGTTTCCGGTATGTATACTAACTGTAAGCATTTATTGATACAAAAGTAGCACAACCGACTCGTGCTGGCAACCTTTCGCCAGTATCAAAGCCAAAACTATATCAAATCTGCTTCACGTTGTTTAATTACATTCGAAGTTATAGGAGTATAAAGAAATTTAGGGTTACCTGCAGCGAGTTTTTTCAAATGATCGAAAGCTTAATATTTGCTGTTTATTGTCACTACAATATCATTACCATTTGAAAATTCTACGATAAAACCGCTTAATAAAGATATTGCAATTAAACACAAAACCAACAATAGCTGGCAACCCTATTGTGGCTTTTCAACCAAATTTGGCCTGAATAATGTTTATGACAGGTTTCACTAATTGTATGAAATTCGTATTGATTTCATGACTGCACTGGAAGTTATAGTGCAAAAAGTTTCATTTTCCTGAGCGAATTTTCAAAACCAAAGACACAAAAATTACCATAGCTGGCAGCACTAATCAAATTTTTCAACCAAATTTCCACCAAACAGAGATTAGAGTTAGGTTTAGCTACTGTGCCAATTTCATGAAAATCTGGTAACTTATTCACATTTCATAGGGCAAGAAGCAGTTTTTTTTCTTTGTAATTTTTCAAGATGGCACCACTGGCACAGACTTGCGCACAATTCAAAATCGCTTCTATCAAATCTGGTCTTACTTAAGTCCAATGCATTCTGCAAATTTTAGCTGTATCTGATTATTGGTTCGTGAGTTTCCGTGAATAGAAGTTTTTGATGCTAAAAATATAGGTTAACTGGGAGAGGGTTACCGTTCTTGTCCGACATGAAATTTCCAAAGTTTTATTTTGAACGTGTAGATATAACATAAGATTTATATACAGATTGATTTTATTGTAAGAAACGGATTTTTGTGAATATTCGATGGTTTGAATGTTTTCACTTCCAAATTTTTTTTTTCAAAATGAAGACACCAAAATTATCATAGCTGGCAGCTCCAACCGAATTTTTCAACCAAATTTCTACCAAACGTGGCTTAAAGTAAGGTCCAGCAATTGTGTGAGTTTCGTCAAAATCGAACGATTCAATCAGAATTTATAGGGCTAAAAACAGTTATCTTTTTTAGTGGTTTTTCAAGATGGCACCACTGGCACAGAATCGCCCGCATTTCAAAATCACTTCTATCAGACCTGGTCCTATTTAAGACCAATACATTCTGCAAATTTCAATTCATTCTGCTCATCGGATCGTGAGTTTCCGTGAACAGAAGTTTTTGATGCTAAAAATATAGGTAAATTGGGCAAGGGTTACCAGGCGTGCCCGTTATACCATATCTTTTTTTTTTTTTTGGTTATGTAAACAAAGCACAAGATTTATATATGAGTGGCTTTTTTTTGAAGAAACGGCATTTTTTCAAGAGAGACGATGATTTGGAGGTTTTCACTTTCGTTGCCTGCCCTAGCTACAGGGTTGCCAGCACGCTAATTTAAAGCTACACAAATCTACAACTAAATAATATTAATATGTCCTGAAAATTTCGTAATGATTGAATAGCTCTGTCAAAAGTTATCGAAATTTAAAAATTTTTAACTTTTCCCGTCCTCTTTTTAGGCACCCAGCGCACACATAGGGTTAAAAAATTCCAAAGCATTATCTTATTCATATGTAAAACACGTTAGAAATTTATTTCGTCAACTTTATTTTTGCGAAAATCATTTGTGCACGAAATAATAGGTATATTAAAAATATCACTTAAATGGCCGCCGGCGCCAAAAGGTTAACAATAACTGACATTTAAAGAGACCTGGACCTATTCTGCATATACACCAATGTATCCTGAAAGTTTCAGCTCAATCGGATGGCGCGTTCCCGAGATTATCTCACTGAAATTTTTTGATGATATATATATATATATATATAAAGAAATATGAATTTTTGGCCGAATCGATTTTAATACTAATGTTCTTCGAACATTAGTAAAAACATGTATACCACTCTTGCCACTCTCTCGTATGAAGCATACCAATTTACTTTCTTTTTCCTGGGCTTTGTAAAGACGATCTCTAGGGTGGAAACGTAATTTATTAATTTTGAAAAACCTATTTTACCTGTAATAAATATGTCCGTTTGCTACAAAAAAGTGCGGTTATTTTACATACAATGGAGGGACGATTTGTAGAGTGGGAAGATAATTTAAAACAAAAGGGTCGCTAATTTAGGGAAATAACCTATTTAACCTGAAATAAATACGTCCCCTTGGTTGAAAAAAGCCAAGATTTTACATGCGATGTAGGGACAAATTTGTAGGGTGGGAACATAATGTAAAACAAAGGGATCATGAATTTTGAAAAAATAAAGAAAGAAATATATCCTTTTGTTACAAGAAAAGTGCGAAGAATTTTGTATATGATGTTGGGACGATTTGTCGGGCAAAAAGGTAATTAAAAACATGTGCTTAAGGATCATTTCATACAAGAAATGTGCGAAGAATTTGTATTCGCAAATTTTGAAAGCAAAATTTACGGCGAGTGGAAGCGTTAATATTCGTATTGAGCAAAATGAAGTGTAGTGTTGTGAATTGTGATAGTGATTATAAACGCAGTGCGAGGGCGATTTCTTTTTTCCGGTAAGTAAACAATATTTGAATTTACCACAGCAAATATTGCAAGTAAAACTTGTGTCGAAATAGACGCCGCGATATGTGAAGTGATTTTTTCAGACAAAGGCTATACAGCTTGAGCGCATTTAAAGGGATAAAAATGTACCTTCAAAATTACAAAATAGTACCATTTTAAATAATACAATAAAATATTATCGGCTTTAGCTTTAGAGACGATATACGTTGTCTATGCTGATTTATAGACTAGAAGGGAACCAGATCACAAATCAATAACCTCTATAAATTGTTTGTTTTTTGTGGATGCCGAGAATTTTCTAACATTATTTGCGCGTAAATGTCTTGAGTGTATATATAATTTGAAACTTTTTTAATACTCGTTAGATTAAAACATTTATTTCAGATTGTTTTATTTGAATAGTTTTTGAGCCTAATAAAGTGACTCAGTGCCGCTGAAATTGAATTTAGAATTTCTCTACCAAATAAATCCAAGTGAAGTTTTTTTTTTCACGGAATTATGCTTATTGATCTGCGTTATGTGGCAACACGGCAACAATTAGGTCTGTTTGCGTGCTACAATTAATTGCAATGAAGCCGTTTATGTACTTCGTTTTACTCAATGCTGAAAATTTCGCCTCTTTCAGTAAATTTCAGTAGAGTCTGAGCTATTGAAAAACAGTGAAAAATGTGAAACGCGTGTCGCGAGTAAAAATTTCCAAATGTGCGCGGCAAGCAACATATTTTTGCGTAATGCTGTTTTGAAGATCGAATATTTTTGAAGAATGACTTTATAATTACTATTGTTCTCACAAAAACCGACAACTGAATCTTTTCCGGAAATGCAATCAGAGCGTTTTCGTACTTTTCCTGAATATCCCCCACCACATGATTTACAAAAATTCTGTGACTGAAAGTACGCGAACAGACTTCAGCTCTGCTCAGAGCTAATCATTTTCATAAAAAAAAGCTGTTCAGCTGCCGCACAACTAATTAAAATACTACGCAAAGTTTTAATGCAAGTCGAAACTCATTGATTCGCTATTGACGTGAATTACATTACATCAATATTAACAAATTTTTATTTGCACCAAAAAAGTTGCCCTTTAATTTTACAATATTTCACGCCGCCCTCGTCATACAAACACATTGCGACCTCTCGCTCACACAACTACACCAGAGGTCGAAAATTGCTTCATTTCTCTCGGCCCATTTCGTATCCATTCCTCTCTATATCTATGATATATATATATATATATATATATATATATATATATATATATATATATATATATATATATATATATATATATATATATATATACAATATAAATATATATATATATATATATATATATATATATATATATATATATATATATATATCATATAAATCATCAAAAAATTCCAGTAAAAAAATCTCAGGAACGCGCCATCCGATTGAACTGAAAATTTCAGGACACATTGGTGTATATGCAGAATAGTGCCAGGTCTCACAAAAAAATAATAATCTTAAACCCTTTGGCGCCAGCGGCCATCTTGGTTATATTTTTAATATACCAATTATTCCGTTCACAAATAATTTTTGCATAAATAAAGTTGACGAAATAAATTTTGAACGTGTTTTATATGTGAATCGGATAATGTTTTGGAATTTTTTAACCCCAGGTGTGCGGTGGGTGCCTAAAAAGAGAACGGGAAAACTTGAAAATTTTTAAATTGCGATAACTTTTGACAGAGCTATTAAATCATTACGAAATTTTCAGGACATATTGATATTATTTAGTTGTAGATTTGTATAGCTTTAAGTGAGCGTGCTGAAAACCTTGTAGCTAAAGCAGGCACTGAAAATTAAAACCTCCAAATCATCGTCTCTCTTGAAAAAATGCTGCTTTTTCAAAAAAAAGCCACTCATATGTAAATCTTGTGCTTTTTCTACATAGACAAAAAAAATTTGATATGGTATAACGGGCAAGCCTGGTAACCCTTGCCCAATTTACCTAGATTTTAGCATCAAAAATTTCTGTTCACGGAAACTCACGATCCGATAAGCAGAATTAATTGAAATTTGCACAATGTATTGGTCTAAAATAGGACCAGGTCTGACAGAAGTGATCTTGAAATGCGGGCGATTCTGTGCCAGTG
The DNA here is from genome assembly GCA_963978885.1 of Nemotelus pantherinus. NCBI lineage: Eukaryota > Metazoa > Arthropoda > Insecta > Diptera > Stratiomyidae > Nemotelus > Nemotelus pantherinus. The sequence goes on along the minus strand of OZ022264.1, from coordinate 127,860,047 downwards.
GTGCCATCTTGAAAAATTACTAAAAAAGATAACTGCTTTTAGCCCTAGAAATTCTGATTCAATCGTTCGATTTTAACGAAACTCTTACAGTAGCTCTACCTTTTTATAAACCACGTTTGGTAGAAACTTGGTTGAAAAATTCGGTTGGAACTGCCAGCTATGGTAATTTTTGTTCTTTGATTTTGAAAATTCGCTCAGGAAAATAAAACTTTTTGCCCTATAACTTCCAATTCAGTCATGAAATCAATACGAATTTCATACAATTGATGGAACTTATTTAAGACATAATTCAGGCCGAATCTGGTTGAAAAGCCACGGTAGCGTTGCCAGCTATTGTTGGTTTTATGTTTATTTGCAATATCTTTATTAAGCGGTTTTATCGTAGAATTTTCAATTGGTAATGATATTGTAGAGACAATAAACAGCAAATATTAAGCTTTCGATTATTTGAATAAACTCACTGCAGGTAACCCTAAATTTATTTATACTCCTATAACTTCGAATGTAATATAACCACGTGAAGCAGATGTGATATATTCGTGGCTTTGATACTGGCGAAAGGTTGCCAGCACGAGTCGGTTGTGCTACTTTTGTATCAATAAATGCTTAGTATTCATACCGGAAACATTTACAATGAAAATAAATAACCGATGTTTCAATTCCCAAAGTTCTGCAAATTGTTCGGATCGCAGCCCCAAACACCAACTTCAGTTACAGTGCTGCAGGCACTGAGCATTTTCTTCATTGATGTTATATGAGGTGCTGCTTTCAAAATTTTGTGAAATAAGCAACTGGTCACGAATACAAATAACCCGTGTTTTGCTCTCATAAACGTTGAAATTCATGCCAGTTTTAATATCTGAAACCTTCAACCATATGAGTTATAATGCATTCTTGAGATTAAAGTAAAACGTGGCGTTTGAGACAGTTTGGCCATGGTAAGCAGCTCGTGTGGTAGAATATGCACTAAAAATGTGCACGGTTCTTCTACTGTTCTTTGAGCATAAGTTTTTCTAGCGGCTCAGGTGCGCTAGAGTTTTTTTCAACTTTATAACTTCCAGCACAATCATTCAATCAAAACGAGATTCACACGAAACGAAATCCTCGTATGAAAACGAAATTCATAGGAAAGGTTGATTTAAGCATGAGTTTACTATGCTAGACTTTTTGCTGTTTCGTTAGAAGAGTGTTGCCAACACTGAAAATTTTCATCATTTATGGAATGAGAGATGCTCTCAAGAAATAGTTTTAGTTGTTGTGGGGAAGAAATGATTGATATGATTTTAAAAAAAACTCTAGCGCACCTGAACCGCTAGAAAACTAATTTTCAAAGAAATTGTCTTTGAGTGACAAAAAAGTGTGGAAAGACGTAATACACTGTTCTGTAGAATCATATCAACCATTCCTTATCCAAAGCAACAAAACTCAACTATAACACAAATTATGAAAATGTTCAGGGCTGGTAACACTTTCCGAACGAAGCAGCAATAAGTTTACCATAACAAGCTCATACTTAAATCAACTTATCCTATGAATATCGTTCTCATCGCAGGATTTCATGGAAAGTTTCAGCGGTTAAACGTTATTTGAGGCTGCCATCCGAAAAATGTTCAAAACTCGGAAAATTTAAAAATTGATTCCTTATTTTTATTGCAAATGCTTTGCATATGAGAACGTAATTTGAATTATCTGTTGGTGTCTTATTAACGGAAATGGCACATTGCTGGTTAGCCTGTGTCGGCAGCAAAGCAAAATACATACCAAATCTGCTTTACGTTAAGTTGAACCCAACCAGTAAATTTCGTTTCGATTGAATCACTGCGCTGGAAGGCATACAGGTGAACAGAATTTTAGGGTTCCCACCCTCAAAACTTTTCAAATTTTTAAAACGTTAACATTTGTTGTTAATTTTCATTGCAGGATCATTCTCAATTGGAAATCTAATGATATAATCGCTTAGTAAAGAAATTCCACAAAAGTACAAAAATGGTCATAGCTGGCAACCCTTTCATGATTTTTGTTTGAAATTCCTACGACATTTACTTCACATTAAGGTCCATTTACTGCATGAACTTCGTTTTGATTTCTACACTGGACCAGAAGTTATAGGGAAAAAAGCTTTATTTTGCTGAGCAAATTTGCAAGATTTATGAGACAAAAATCACCACAGCTTCCAGCAAATGTTATTTTTAAATGCTATTTACCAAATGTTACATAGAGTAACACCCACGTATTGTGTAAATTTTGTAAAAATCTGATGGCTGAATCGGAAGTTATAGGCCAAAAAGATCTTTTTTTCTCAGCAGTTTTTCAAGATGGTACCACTGCCACAGGGTTGGCCGCATTTCAAAATCGCTTCTATCAGACCTGGTTTTAGCTAATACCAACATGTCCTGCAAATTTCATTATGATCAGATTATCCGGTCGTCAGTTCTCGTGAACAGAACTTTCGAGTGCTGAAAATAGAGGTAATTTGGTGATGGGTTGCCGTTCTTATGCAAATCGGAATTTTGAAAATTTTATCTTGAGATGGAGGATAAAGGATAAAATTTATCAAAGATTTGAAATGTTTGTCAAAAATCAAAAATTTTTGAAGAGGGTCAATGATTTGAAGGATTTTTTTTCAGCAGCCTGCCACAGCTACAGGGTAACCCGCTTTATTCTGAAAAGCTACATGTGCCATATCTTGATCAACATCAATACGCTCTGTAATTTTCACGATGATCCATTGTTTTTCTTACAAGTAATGGCAAATCAAAATTTGAAAAAAAATCCTTGCCTACTACATAGGTAAGAATAGAATTAGCACCCTGCACCCACACACGGCTCAAAATTTCCAATTCTTTATCGTAAACAAGCTAAGAACATAATTAGTTTTCATTCCCAATACTTTTCTTTAACAAAAATTTACACTGCTTGGAAATATAGGAGTTCCTCAAAATTCACTAAAACACTCGCCGCCGCCAAAAGGTTTAAGATATCTGAATTTGAGAAAGTCATGGACCTACCTACTATATACATCTACGTTCTCCGAAAATTTCAACTCAATCGGATCTTCCACTCCAGAGATTATCTCCCTTAATCATTTCTTGATATATATATGTATATATATATATATATATATATATATATATATATATATATATATATATATATATATATATATATATATATATATATATATAAAGATATATATATATATATATATATATATATATATATATATATATATATATATATATATAGACATATATATATATATATATATATATATATATATATATATATATATATATATATATATATATATATATATATATATATATATCAGTAGCGAGGGATGAATTATTTATAGAGGGAAGCCGATTAAAAAAAATCTGACATATAAGTGTAATAACGATGTATGTCATAAATACCTAGAACTTGCACTTACTAAATGAGCGGCTGCTTAGGGGATCCCAGTTAAAAAAAAGATAGTCACATATTGGTCAACGAATCAGAGAGCAGTATTTAAAAGGACACTTTCAATATCCTCCAGAACATGATGTTTAAAAAAATAAAAGTGAAAAAGTAACATAAGTAATACAATTCATTGAATTAAATTTTAGGAAAAAAGTTTTTTTGAAATAAATCAACATTAATAAGTACCGACCAAAATTAAAAATGTCATTCCTTGACATAACGTATCAATTCTTTATTTATTTATACTCTTAAGCAATCCTTCGATTTTTTCTTACGAAATGTGCGAGCACATTTTCGTAAAATTTATTGTTATTTCTTTCATTTAGGAGCAACTGTTTTTCGATGGATAGAAGTGCTAAATTCGACAGCCTATCTTCATTTTGAGAATTTCTTAAATATGAATGTATCCTCTTTAAAGCAGAAAATGACCTTTCTACGGAAGCAACAGAGACCGGAAGTGTTAGAAAAGCTTTACACATTGTCAAAACTTGGGGAAATACATCTTTTAAGATGTCATTTTTTAAATGAGTATATACTCCGCACACATCCAACATGTTTAAGGATGGAGTAGTGTAAACAACTTTCAACTGATTCTTCAAGGAAGTAAATTCAAAAAATCCTGGAAACATTCGAATTAAGGCAGAGATTTTTTCATCGGGAAAGGATTGCGTAAATGATTCATATTTGGACTTAGACAGTAAATCTAAAAATGATAATTCACCGAATGAGCTGTAGCGGCTTTTAATTTGGCTGACAATATTACCTTTAATTTCGATGAAAAGACGTCGATAACAAGTCTTCGAACCGATATCTAAGTGAAACCTTTGCCGTTTTCGTGGCAACTGAGCAAACTTTTGAACTTTATCTAAAATTGAATCGAATGCATTCATAAAGTGAAGACCTATCCAAGACTCAAGCAAATTAATTTCTATCATCGCTGCTTTTACATCGATTTGTTTGCTTTGTAACAATGCAAAAAGAAAATTAGTTTTTGCGAAAATTTCCGAGAAAGTATGAAGAAAGAAACAGAACTCCATATCTTCCATTTTTCGACACAGACTTTCTGCCTGAGAAAGTGAATCATTGTCCCAGTTTTTTGGATCGTTTAACATAGTGCTGAAAGTATCTATCATATCTAGTCTCGAATTGAAAATTACGTTTATTATACGCGAATGATAATGCCAACGAGTTTCCGAAACGCCTGGTAAACGCCGATCAGATATTTCTTTTAGAAGGTTAGAACGTTTGGTTGATTTGCTAAAAAAACACACAATGCTGTTCACGTAGCCGAAAAATATTTTCAATTCAGGTATAATTTCCAATGATCGGGATAATACTAAATTTAAGATGTGAGCGTAGCAAGGAATAAAAACAGCCATTGGACAAACTTCGCGAATTTTGGTTTGCACACCGCCGTGCCCTCCTGACATTACTGCAGCGCCATCGTATGATTGTCCTATTAATTTTTCTTTGCAATCATATGTTTCAAGAATCTGCAGAGCTTGGCACGATAATTCTTCTGCAGTACGATTAGCGCTTACATTTAAAAAACCTGAGAATCTCTCTTCAACTCCGGTTTCCGACAAATACCGTAAAACGACACTGAGTTGTTCCCTGTGACTCACATCTGGGGTTTCATCGATCATGATTGCCATGAATTGAGCTCTGTGAATTTGACCTTTTATTTCTTGTTTCAACACTTCGGCGACACTAGTAATTAAATCGTTTTGAATATCGCTCAAAAGACCTGAAAATACCACATTTTGTGAGGATGCGGATTGATCCAAATGTGATTCCAGCAAGGTATCGTATTTGCTTAAGAAACACAAAGTCTCAATATAATTGCCTCGATTGTTTGATGCAGATTTTTCATCATGGCCACGAAAAGCCAATTTCTGCTTGCCCAAAATTACAACTGTGTCTATAAAGCGCCTCATTAAATTCCGATTTTTATCAACTTTTTTATTGTGTACTTCATATGTTTGGCCTAAAGAGATTTCAATTCGATTCACGCCAAACTCATGCAATGATAAACAGCTGCGAATATGTTTTTCGGTTTTCGAATTTACAAAATTGTTTATGTCTGAAAAACCTGTAAGGCTCCAAACACTATTTGACCAAGAAAACAAAAGGCAAGGGAAGCAAAACATTTTATTTAATTTGCAGCTACCGGTTAGCCATGAATATTTTTCATAAAGTGATTCATTAAAATGTTTGAAAAATCCACCTTTACGTTTATAATCTATTTTTAATACTGGTTTGGCGCGTTTAATTCAATAACTACTTTTTTCTGATGAAAAGGTATGTTACATTGTAACAAGAACCCGAGGCCTAACCAACGACCAATCGACAAGCATGTACGGGCGTATACCTCGCAATGCCGAGCCGTTTACATTTGAAAAAAAAAACAACCCTTCCCGGGAAGGGTTGCCCATGTTAAAACCGCGAAACCACCACTCAAATTGATAGGCTAGCAAATGTTGTTTTGAACGTCGCATCCGACTTGTTTCGTATACTAGTCGGATGTCGACGATTTAGCACTAAGCTAAAGTAATGCTACATAGTATATATACATTACATGCCGTAGAGATAAGATTAAACTAAGACTTAAACTAACTAAATCTAAGTGACGCGCTGTCGACGGAGTGGCTGAAACAGGGCCTGTGCGTCCACTCGCTGGTAATCCCGGAGCTATCTGTGTTACGGGTGAGCCGCAACCTGAAAGAGAAATATATAAATTTATCATGTTCCTCAATCATCTACTCATACATACTTACCTGCAACCCCCACGGAGCCGCAACTTCCGACGACTCGCCAACCGCCGGTCAACGAGGCGCTCGCCAGTGACTCACGGTGGATCTCTTCACGTCGACCTGAAATACACCAGAAACACCACAAAGAATCGGTCCGGAAACACGAAACTGAAAAGAATACTTATCTGAAGGAATGCACCACCGACCGGCAGCTGCCAAGTCGTTTTCCTCTGTCACTGTTTCGCCAGCCAGCACCCAGCTACAACCCGCCGCCACCGGATTTCCAGGCCGCAACGTGACGAACCACGGTATATTACCACCCGCGAAACGGATGCATATACGCGAAACACACCAATCTACTGTACGATTCAAATCAAATTCAATTCAAAATATAAACGCGGCATCCCGAGAACTGTCACTGCGAACTAGATCACAATCACCTGCACAATTCCGAGATCAGCTGGGTTCCATGGAGTGAGACGAAGCAGCAGACATTCACGAAGGATTCGAAATTCGAATAAGTTGAAGACGTCGAATAGGTCGAATATGTCGAATATTCGGCACGAGCGGCGAGAGTAGCGGTACGTGTCGGAGAACCGCTATTCGCGGGTAGAATAGAAAATGCAGCTCGGAACGTTCGGTCTTTTAACAACGTGCAGCCGAAGTGATCGGAACGTTAATCAATTTGCTCAGGTAACGAAGGCGTATGTGGAAAATTTGATTGCTTTTGTACAACGTGCAGCCGAAATAACGAAGGCGTATGTGAAAATTTGCTTGCTTTTGTACAACGTGCAGCCGAAATAACGAAGGCGTATGTGAAAATCTGCTTGTTTTTGTACAACGTGCAGCCGAAGTAGTCAGAGCGTTCATCAATTTGCTCAGTGATAAGAACGTTCATCAATTTGCTCAACCGAAGTGGTCAGAACGTTCATCAATTTGCCCAGCCAAAGTGGACCGAACGTTCATCAATTTGTTCAGCCGAAGTGGTCAGAACATTCATCAATCTGCTCAGCCGAATTGATCAGAACATTCATCAATTTGCTCAGCCGAAGTGGTCAGCACATTCATCAATTTGCTCAGCCGGAATCGCAGAACTTTTTGGTTAAGGTAGGCCATAACTCTGTTCAATAGAATTATATGCAAAGAATAAGTTTTATTTTAAGTAATTTCCATAAGAAATATTTGATTGTGAAGTTTTAAAAGTTACTTTATTTTTTTAAAAAATCAAATTATATGCTGTAAACACGTTCAGTTTATATTTACATTCATTTTGGCTAAGAAAAATGTGAGTGGTGGTCGACGAGGTAGGCAGCTTTTGACAGGTGCTCGCTGGTTCGGCTTGCACATATATATATGTGTAGGTGTATCGCCCCATAGCGGAGGGGTGATTGATCGCGTAGGAGTATCTGGTGAGCCGAACCTCACTCAGTGGCTCTCGGCTCAATATTGAGTGAGTGAGTGGCGCCCACGACCCGTCTCCGACGAGTTACACCCGGGACCCAAACGAGCCGAACCGGAACTCGCCCCCCTAGACCGGGAGGGTAACAAATTGGCGCCCAACGTGGGGCCCCAAAAACGTTGCTAATCCAATCGCGAGCATATTACGGAGGTACTGGAACGTTGGCCCTTCAACGTCGGTATCGACACCCGGAAAAGAAAAAAAGAAAATCGCGTGAAAAGTTAAAGTCGAATGCGTGTAAAGTGTTAGTGAACCGAAGTGTGGAACTCAGGACGGGACTCAGACGCAGCAGCAGGAAATCCGTCGGAATCTTAGGTGACCAAGCGGTGAGAGTATAGGGCAATCCGATGAGACGGGAGTAACCTGGCGTTGAGGAATACCTTATTTTACATATTTGGACTTTGTAATTGAAAAAAAAAATTTGAAAGTTAATCACATATACTTAGTTTGTTTTCCTTTTTAGTTGATAGTTAGCCTTAGGGTATCCCTTTTAGGACTGACCGGGGTCTACAGCCAGGATGGCGTCCAAAATGAAGATACTGTTTGGTTTCTTCAACGTATATATTCGATATACGATAAAGTAGCAACAATAAAACTTGCGGTAACGCTGCAACGACAAAATATCATTCCGAATTTCTCTATCCGGCTCGACGGACCATGTTTGGTTTCTATATGAATGGATGATGATAAGGGGGCGATTAAATTGCGATGCACGCTTCTAACTGCTGATAATATGTTGGCTTCTACGACAAGAATGTGGATTTGAAATTTGATTTGAAGCAACCATCGACACGACAAACCCTCCTTCGAAAAACTGCAAAGATAGAAAAACCAGCAGATTATTATGGAAAACACTATTTCATCCCGAACTATTTCTGCTGATTGTTTCGATAATTCCAAACTCAGACGAAATTATGTTATTTTCTGCCTTTTATTTTTAACAACATAACAAAATTCTAATAACAATTTCTCATAAGTATTTTGAACTAGAAACTTTCAACTATACAATTCCAAATTCCAAACTTTTTCAACTACAAAAAACCATTTTTCATATATTTTCATTTTTTGACAGATTTCTTTGTTTGCTATGGTTAGCAAATGTAATACAAATTTTACAGTAAAAGTTAAACACGACGAAATCACAACATACTCCCCGCGTTGAAACGACCAGTTTCAATATTCTTTATGATTCGGTGTTGTGTGATTAGAATACATTATGGGTAATGGACAAACCTTTGTAATGGGTCGTTTGATTACATTATATTGTGTTTTTATGGTCACCACTTTTGTCAGATTATCTCTTCCTGGATGTGTGCTAATAATTCTTCCTAATAACCAATGTGCAGGAGGCAGTCTGTCATCCTTTACTAAAACTAGTTCGTTTTCCTTCAGATTTGGTTGTTGTGTCAGCCACTTTGGACGTTGTTGCAAACGATGCAAATATTCTTTACTCCATCGAGCCCAAAATGACTGAGTTAGTTTTTGAATGTGATTATAGCGATCTAAGTGATTCACATTTTCATCGAGAAGGCTAGGTTCTGGTGGCATAAGCAGTGATCCTCCTATTAAAAAATGTCCTGGCGTTAAAGCTGTAATATCCTGTGGATCTTGTGTCATCTCGGTCAATGGTCTAGAGTTCAGGCTGGCTTCGATCTGGGTCAACAATGTACTTAGCTCTTCATAAGTAAGTAATGTATTTCCCATGGTTCTTTTTAAATGTGTTTTTACTGATTTTACTCCGCTTTCCCACAATCCTCCAAAGTGGGGTGAAGAAGGAGGAATAAAGTGCCATTTTATTCCTAAATTTTCGATGGCTTGTGCGATTTCATGCTCATGCTGTTGAACTTGCGTAAATTTGTAGCGAGTTAATATTGCATTAGCTCCAATAAAATTTGATCCGCAGTCGCTGTAGATATCAGTACACAAACCACGTCGTGATACAAATCTTCTAAATGTTGCAATAAAGCCGGGAGTGGAAAGGTCGCTTACGATTTCGAGATGCATTGCCTTCGTCACCATGCAAATAAATACTGCTATGTAGCCTTTATAACTTCTTATTCCTTTCCCTTTTGAACCTTTTACGTCGAACGGACCACAATAGTCAACACCACTATGTGCGAAAGGTCGTGCTGGTTGAACTCGATACGTTGGTAAATTCGCCATTAGTTGAGTCCTTGTTTGAGCAGTCTGGCGGAAGCAACTAATGCATTGATGAATATGGCTTCGAATTGCGTTTCTTGCGTTAAGTATCCAGAATTTTCTTCTCAATAACGATAACATGAGTTGAACTCCTCCATGCATTGATTTCTTGTGATAATCGTCAATAATCAGTTTAGTCAAATGGCTTTTTTCAGGTAAGATTATAGGATGTTGTTCCGCATATGATAATGAGGAATTTTGGAGTCGACCTCCTACTCGAATTAGTTTGTCGTTGCTCAGAAATGGGTGTAATTTAATCAACCGACTGTTTCGAGCAATTTGTTTTTGAATTTGAAGTGCTTTTATTTCCGAAGAAAATTCTTTCTGCTGGACGGTTCTTATCCAAAACGTTAAACCTGACTGAAGCTCTTCAGACGTGAGATATTTTAGCTTTTGATTTTGCAGAGGACTTCGAACATTTCCTATCCAACGTTGACAGTAAGCAGTTACTCTAATAAGCCTTGAAAAGGATGAGAATCTTTCAAGTAGTTCATGAGAATCATCCATGATTTGCACATGCAAAGTTATTGTTCTTTTATGTAATCCCACTGTTGTTTCGATATCGTCTCTTTTTCTAGGCCACGTATCCTTTGCTCCTCTTAACCATTGTGGTCCTTTCCACGAAAGAACATAATTTTTCAATCTTTCAGGTGATATTCCTCTACTGGCACAGTCAGCAGGGTTTGTTTCTGTTGGTACATGATTCCATGAACATTCCTCGAGCAATTGATGGATATTGGACACTCTATTACTAACGAAAGTCTCCCAATGTGAAGGGTGTTTTCTCAGCCAGGCCAATACGATCGTAGAATCGGTCCAACAATAGACATCTTGTATATTGAGTTGCATGTCCTTTTTTACCTGAGCCACCAGTTTTGCAAGTAAATTTGCTCCACATAATTCCAGTTTCGGCAACGAAATTGTCTTGATAGGTGCCACCTTGGTCTTTGCCGATATTAACTGGACATCAACCTCGCCATTCACTTGTTCAACTCTCACGTAAACAACAGCTGCGTATGCTTTTATGGATGCGTCGCAAAATCCATGGAGGTCTACAATTGTTGATGTACTTCCTGTTCGAATCCACCGTGGAATCTGAATATATTGTAGAGAAGGTAAGCCTTGGCGATAACACTTCCACTTCTCTTCGATGTCTCGAGGAATTTCATCATCCCATTGTATTCCTGCAAGCCAAAGGGTTTGAATGAGATGTTTTGCTAATACAGTTACCGGTGCGAGCCATCCGAGCGGGTCAAATAATTTAGATATTTCGGATAATATCGTTCGTTTCGTCCAAGTTTGCAACGTATCTTCAATTTCTATCTTGTATGATAAATAATCATCTCGAGGATTCCATAATATTCCCAATGCCTTTATGGTATCTGCATCAACTGACAATGGTAAGTTAACTTCTCGAAATTCCTCAGGAATAGCTTGTAGGAGTAATTCATTGTTGGAAGCCCACTTTCGGAGTTCTAGCCCACCACTCTCCAACAGACTACGAATTTGGCATTGTTTTCGTGTTGCTTCTTCAATGCTGTTACCTCCAGAGATCAAATCGTCAACATAAAAATCATTGAGTACTGCTTCTACTCCAACAGGGTAATTATGTTGTTCATCTTTTGCTAATTGATGCATCGCTCGTATCGCTAAATACGGTGCACTTTTTGTTCCGAAAGTTACGGTGGTCAACTTGTAATCGCAAAAGGGTTTATCTGGTGAATCTCTCCATATTATTCTTTGGTAGTCACTATCGTCTGGATGGATGCGTATTTGTCGATACATTTTATGAACATCGGCCATAAATGCAATTTCATATTTCCTCCAACGCATTAGGATCGAAAATAACGATTCTTGAATAGTCGGTCCTTTTAATAATACATCATTTAATGATTTTCCGTTACTTGTTCTTTGCGAGGCATCAAAAACGACGCGAACTTTAGTACTTGTGCTGCTCAATTTCACAACTGCATGATGTGGTAAATATGTACAACTGTAGTACGAATTACCATGCTCATCGTATTTCAAGAAATCGGTTTCCTTTGTGCTTGTGGGTTCCATGTGATTTAGATCGATATATTCTTTAATACAATTTGTATATTTTTCTTTCAAGTAAGCGTCTTGAGACAAACGTTTTTCGAGTTGAATCATTCTGATGATGGCCATATTTCTAGATGAACCCAGTTGCACTTGCTTGCTATCAAATGGTAAACGAACTTGATACCTCTTATCATCCCTTCTTATATGGTTTTCTATGAAATGTTGTTCACAGCGTTGGTCCTCGTTAGAGAGATGAGCTGTAACAGGCAATTCCTCTAATTCCCAAAACAATTTTAGATTTTCATTTACATTGACATGAAAATTTTCTAAGAGTTTAGTTTGAATTGATTGCTGGGATGCTTGACCAGAAATAATCCAGCCAAATATAGTGTGCTGACCTATTGGAGCTCCAGGAGGTCCTTTTCGTAATCCTTCAGCAATTATTAATGGATAGACATCAGCGCCTAATAAAATATCTATTCGTCCTGGGCGATCAAATGTGGGGTCAGCCAGCGGCAATCCTTCCAGATGAGTCCATTTAGTTCTCGCTAAATGTTGACTTGGCAGTCCATTTGTGATTTTGGTGACAATAAAGGCCTCAACTCGAATGCTTTTCATTGTAGAATCTTTTGTTGAAAGTATTATTGATGCACGTGATTTAACTCTTTCTGTGGAAATGCTTCCTAGACCAGACACCTCTATGTTGACTGCTTTGCGAGGTAGTCGTAAAGACTGAACAGTGTTCTCTGTCACAAACGAGGCTTGTGACCCAGGATCTATGAGAGCTCTAGAAACTTCTGTTTGACCTTGTGGTGAAATGATAGTGACTAGCGCTGTCGCTAATAAGATTCCTTTGGACTTTGGACTTTGATTCACGACAAAAGATTGAGTAGTCGGCTGAGTGACTACACCAGGCTCTTCCATAAATGACTGTTGAAGAGTATGATTTTGATTTTCTTTCCGCTGAATCTGGACTGAGTTTCTTTCTTTATGCAACGTAGTATGATGCGGTTTCTTACAGATGTAACACTTTAAATTACTTGGACATTTAGCGATGAAATGACCTTTCCCCAAACAGTTCATGCAAAGACCTTGAGATTTAATGAGATCCAATTTTCCCTGATGATCAAGACCTAAATATTTTGGACATTGCCGAATAGCATGAACTTCTTTACATAGCTGGCATGATGAAATTGTTGCTAAATGAAAAGTTTGGTCTCTATTCCCCGATCTTTCTTCATACATCACACCTTTTGTCTCTTTTGATACTATTCGACGCTTATTCGCATTAATCGCTTCCAATGTACGAAAACGGGTTTCTAGAAACTGCTTTAACTCCTCCCAAGTTGGCAGTTCAACCTTTGTACTAAGTGATTGTTCCCAAGTTTCAATTGTCTCATAGGGCAGTCTTTTGCTGAGAAAATTAACGATGATTGGATCCCAAGAGGCGGTATTCACATTAAGATTTTTAAGAGCTGCCAAGCATTCGGAAGTTTTGTCGAGCAGACTCTTCACGCCTTTAGCAGATTCCTGATTTACCATCGGTTGGTTGAACAACATATCGAGCTGAGCTTTTACCAAAATTCTTTTATTGTCATACCTTCTGACCAAAGTACTCCAAGCAAGATCATAATTCGCATCCGTTATTGGGGTATTACTTAGAAGGGTTTGCGCTTCTCCTGACAAATGCGCCTTCAAATATTGGAGTTTTTGCACTGAGGATAAATGCTCATTATTATGGACCAGAGATTTAAACATGTCATAAAATGGTGTCCATGCCACATAATCTCCGGAAAACATCGGAATCGATATCCTTGGAAGTTTAATTTCGTCTTGTTTCGAGCGTATTTGAATGACTTGCGTCATACCTTTCTCATCTTTCAAAGTTTCAATTTCCTTTATAGGATGATCACGTCAAAATTCACTCATCATCTTAGTATATGCATCAATATAAAATTCTTCCATTGTAGAATGTATCTCATCTACAAAATACCTTTCGATCTCCTTAATTTCCTCTGTGGCTAGTGCAATAATGTCTCGATGTCGTCTGCTAAAAACTTTCCAATAGATTGATTGATAGAGAATGATTCTTTAGATCGTCTTTCCATCGAATCTTTATTATAATTCCGCATAAAAATCTCCATGTCACTCTTCTCGTTATATTGCAATTTGATTAGTTTCTCCATGCTTTCACTGATGTCTTAAGTAGGAATCTAAGGTTTTCTATTATGGTTGTAAGTTCAATAATTGAATTCGATTACTCAAGTGAACCAAGTCCTTGGTATGATTTTAAACAAAGAGTATTTTCTTCAATGGATTTCGACAATTCTATTCGACAATTCTATTCTTCTTAAATCCGGTTCGAAGGACCATGTTTGGTTTCTTCAACGTATATATTCGATATACGATAAAGTAGCAACAATAAAACTTGCGGTAACGCTGCAACGACAAAATATCATTCCGAATTTCTCTATCCGGCTCGACGGACCATGTTTGGTTTCTATATGAATGGATGATGATAAGGGGGCGATTAAATTGCGATGCACGCTTCTAACTGCTGATAATAGGTTGGCTTCTACGACAAGAATGTGGATTTGAAATTTGATTTGAAGCAACCATCGACACGACAAACCCTCCTTCGAAAAACTGCAAAGATAGAAAAACCAGCAGATTATTATGGAAAACACTATTTCATCCCGAACTATTTCTGCTGATTGTTTCGATAATTCCAAACTCAGACGAAATTATGTTATTTTCTGCCTTTTATTTTTAACAACATAACAAAATTCTAATAACAATTTCTCATAAGTATTTTGAACTAGAAACTTTCAACTATACAATTCCAAATTCCAAACTTTTTCAACTACAAAAAACCATTTTTCATATATTTTCATTTTTTGACAGATTTCTTTGTTTGCTATGGTTAGCAAATGTAATACAAATTTTACAGTAAAAGTTAAACACGACGAAATCACAACATACTCCCCGCGTTGAAACGACCAGTTTCAATATTCTTTATGATTCGGTGTTGTGTGATTAGAATACATTATGGGTAATGGACAAACCTTTGTAATGGGTCGTTTGATTACATTATATTGTGTTTTTATGGTCACCACTTTTGTCAGATTATCTCTTCCTGGATGTGTGCTAATAATTCTTCCTAATAACCAATGTGCAGGAGGCAGTCTGTCATCCTTTACTAAAACTAGTTCGTTTTCCTTCAGATTTGGTTGTTGTGTCAGCCACTTTGGACGTTGTTGCAAACGATGCAAATATTCTTTACTCCATCGAGCCCAAAATGACTGAGTTAGTTTTTGAATGTGATTATAGCGATCTAAGTGATTCACATTTTCATCGAGAAGGCTAGGTTCTGGTGGCATAAGCAGTGATCCTCCTATTAAAAAATGTCCTGGCGTTAAAGCTGTAATATCCTGTGGATCTTGTGTCATCTCGGTCAATGGTCTAGAGTTCAGGCTGGCTTCGATCTGGGTCAACAATGTACTTAGCTCTTCATAAGTAAGTAATGTATTTCCCATGGTTCTTTTTAAATGTGTTTTTACTGATTTTACTCCGCTTTCCCACAATCCTCCAAAGTGGGGTGAAGAAGGAGGAATAAAGTGCCATTTTATTCCTAAATTTTCGATGGCTTGTGCGATTTCATGCTCATGCTGTTGAACTTGCGTAAATTTGTAGCGAGTTAATATTGCATTAGCTCCAATAAAATTTGATCCGCAGTCGCTGTAGATATCAGTACACAAACCACGTCGTGATACAAATCTTCTAAATGTTGCAATAAAGCCGGGAGTGGAAAGGTCGCTTACGATTTCGAGATGCATTGCCTTCGTCACCATGCAAATAAATACTGCTATGTAGCCTTTATAACTTCTTATTCCTTTCCCTTTTGAACCTTTTACGTCGAACGGACCACAATAGTCAACACCACTATGTGCGAAAGGTCGTGCTGGTTGAACTCGATACGTTGGTAAATTCGCCATTAGTTGAGTCCTTGTTTGAGCAGTCTGGCGGAAGCAACTAATGCATTGATGAATATGGCTTCGAATTGCGTTTCTTGCGTTAAGTATCCAGAATTTTCTTCTCAATAACGATAACATGAGTTGAACTCCTCCATGCATTGATTTCTTGTGATAATCGTCAATAATCAGTTTAGTCAAATGGCTTTTTTCAGGTAAGATTATAGGATGTTGTTCCGCATATGATAATGAGGAATTTTGGAGTCGACCTCCTACTCGAATTAGTTTGTCGTTGCTCAGAAATGGGTGTAATTTAATCAACCGACTGTTTCGAGCAATTTGTTTTTGAATTTGAAGTGCTTTTATTTCCGAAGAAAATTCTTTCTGCTGGACGGTTCTTATCCAAAACGTTAAACCTGACTGAAGCTCTTCAGACGTGAGATATTTTAGCTTTTGATTTTGCAGAGGACTTCGAACATTTCCTATCCAACGTTGACAGTAAGCAGTTACTCTAATAAGCCTTGAAAAGGATGAGAATCTTTCAAGTAGTTCATGAGAATCATCCATGATTTGCACATGCAAAGTTATTGTTCTTTTATGTAATCCCACTGTTGTTTCGATATCGTCTCTTTTTCTAGGCCACGTATCCTTTGCTCCTCTTAACCATTGTGGTCCTTTCCACGAAAGAACATAATTTTTCAATCTTTCAGGTGATATTCCTCTACTGGCACAGTCAGCAGGGTTTGTTTCTGTTGGTACATGATTCCATGAACATTCCTCGAGCAATTGATGGATATTGGACACTCTATTACTAACGAAAGTCTCCCAATGTGAAGGGTGTTTTCTCAGCCAGGCCAATACGATCGTAGAATCGGTCCAACAATAGACATCTTGTATATTGAGTTGCATGTCCTTTTTTACCTGAGCCACCAGTTTTGCAAGTAAATTTGCTCCACATAATTCCAGTTTCGGCAACGAAATTGTCTTGATAGGTGCCACCTTGGTCTTTGCCGATATTGACTGGACATCAACCTCGCCATTCACTTGTTCAACTCTCACGTAAACAACAGCTGCGTATGCTTTTATGGATGCGTCGCAAAATCCATGGAGGTCTACAATTGTTGATGTACTTCCTGTTCGAATCCACCGTGGAATCTGAATATATTGTAGAGAAGGTAAGCCTTGGCGATAACACTTCCACTTCTCTTCGATGTCTCGAGGAATTTCATCATCCCATTGTATTCCTGCAAGCCAAAGGGTTTGAATGAGATGTTTTGCTAATACAGTTACCGGTGCGAGCCATCCGAGCGGGTCAAATAATTTAGATATTTCGGATAATATCGTTCGTTTCGTCCAAGTTTGCAACGTATCTTCAATTTCTATCTTGTATGATAAATAATCATCTCGAGGATTCCATAATATTCCCAATGCCTTTATGGTATCTGCATCAACTGACAATGGTAAGTTAACTTCTCGAAATTCCTCAGGAATAGCTTGTAGGAGTAATTCATTGTTGGAAGCCCACTTTCGGAGTTCTAGCCCACCACTCTCCAACAGACTACGAATTTGGCATTGTTTTCGTGTTGCTTCTTCAATGCTGTTACCTCCAGAGATCAAATCGTCAACATAAAAATCATTGAGTACTGCTTCTACTCCAACAGGGTAATTATGTTGTTCATCTTTTGCTAATTGATGCATCGCTCGTATCGCTAAATACGGTGCACTTTTTGTTCCGAAAGTTACGGTGGTCAACTTGTAATCGCAAAAGGGTTTATCTGGTGAATCTCTCCATATTATTCTTTGGTAGTCACTATCGTCTGGATGGATGCGTATTTGTCGATACATTTTATGAACATCGGCCATAAATGCAATTTCATATTTCCTCCAACGCATTAGGATCGAAAATAACGATTCTTGAATAGTCGGTCCTTTTAATAATACATCATTTAATGATTTTCCGTTACTTGTTCTTTGCGAGGCATCAAAAACGACGCGAACTTTAGTACTTGTGCTGCTCAATTTCACAACTGCATGATGTGGTAAATATGTACAACTGTAGTACGAATTACCATGCTCATCGTATTTCAAGAAATCGGTTTCCTTTGTGCTTGTGGGTTCCATGTGATTTAGATCGATATATTCTTTAATACAATTTGTATATTTTTCTTTCAAGTAAGCGTCTTGAGACAAACGTTTTTCGAGTTGAATCATTCTGATGATGGCCATATTTCTAGATGAACCCAGTTGCACTTGCTTGCTATCAAATGGTAAACGAACTTGATACCTCTTATCATCCCTTCTTATATGGTTTTCTATGAAATGTTGTTCACAGCGTTGGTCCTCGTTAGAGAGATGAGCTGTAACAGGCAATTCCTCTAATTCCCAAAACAATTTTAGATTTTCATTTACATTGACATGAAAATTTTCTAAGAGTTTAGTTTGAATTGATTGCTGGGATGCTTGACCAGAAATAATCCAGCCAAATATAGTGTGCTGACCTATTGGAGCTCCAGGAGGTCCTTTTCGTAATCCTTCAGCAATTATTAATGGATAGACATCAGCGCCTAATAAAATATCTATTCGTCCTGGGCGATCAAATGTGGGGTCAGCCAGCGGCAATCCTTCCAGATGAGTCCATTTAGTTCTCGCTAAATGTTGACTTGGCAGTCCATTTGTGATTTTGGTGACAATAAAGGCCTCAACTCGAATGCTTTTCATTGTAGAATCTTTTGTTGAAAGTATTATTGATGCACGTGATTTAACTCTTTCTGTGGAAATGCTTCCTAGACCAGACACCTCTATGTTGACTGCTTTGCGAGGTAGTCGTAAAGACTGAACAGTGTTCTCTGTCACAAACGAGGCTTGTGACCCAGGATCTATGAGAGCTCTAGAAACTTCTGTTTGACCTTGTGGTGAAATGATAGTGACTAGCGCTGTCGCTAATAAGATTCCTTTGGACTTTGGACTTTGATTCACGACAAAAGATTGAGTAGTCGGCTGAGTGACTACACCAGGCTCTTCCATAAATGACTGTTGAGGAGTATGATTTTGATTTTCTTTCCGCTGAATCTGGACTGAGTTTCTTTCTTTATGCAACGTAGTATGATGCGGTTTCTTACAGATGTAACACTTTAAATTACTTGGACATTTAGCGATGAAATGACCTTTCCCCAAACAGTTCATGCAAAGACCTTGAGATTTAATGAGATCCAATTTTCCTTGATGATCAAGACCTAAATATTTTGGACATTGCCGAATAGCATGAACTTCTTTACATAGCTGGCATGATGAAATTGTTGCTAAATGAAAAGTTTGGTCTCTATTCCCCGATCTTTCTTCATACATCACACCTTTTGTCTCTTTTGATACTATTCGACGCTTATTCGCATTAATCGCTTCCAATGTACGAAAACGGGTTTCTAGAAACTGCTTTAACTCCTCCCAAGTTGGCAGTTCAACCTTTGTACTAAGTGATTGTTCCCAAGTTTCAATTGTCTCATAGGGCAGTCTTTTGCTGAGAAAATTAACGATGATTGGATCCCAAGAGGCGGTATTCACATTAAGATTTTTAAGAGCTGCCAAGCATTCGGAAGTTTTGTCGAGCAGACTCTTCACGCCTTTAGCAGATTCCTGATTTACCATCGGTTGGTTGAACAACATATCGAGCTGAGCTTTTACCAAAATTCTTTTATTGTCATACCTTCTGACCAAAGTACTCCAAGCAAGATCATAATTCGCATCCGTTATTGGGGTATTACTTAGAAGGGTTTGCGCTTCTCCTGACAAATGCGCCTTCAAATATTGGAGTTTTTGCACTGAGGATAAATGCTCATTATTATGGACCAGAGATTTAAACATGTCATAAAATGGTGTCCATGCCACATAATCTCCGGAAAACATCGGAATCGATATCCTTGGAAGTTTAATTTCGTCTTGTTTCGAGCGTATTTGAATGACTTGCGTCATACCTTTCTCATCTTTCAAAGTTTCAATTTCCTTTATAGGATGATCACGTCGAAATTCACTCATCATCTTAGTATATGCATCAATATAAAATTCTTCCATTGTAGAATGTATCTCATCTACAAAATACCTTTCGATCTCCTTAATTTCCTCTGTGGCTAGTGCAATAATGTCTCGATGTCGTCTGCTAAAAACTTTCCAATAGATTGATTGATAGAGAATGATTCTTTAGATCGTCTTTCCATCGAATCTTTATTATAATTCCGCATAAAAATCTCCATGTCACTCTTCTCGTTATATTGCAATTTGATTAGTTTCTCCATGCTTTCACTGATGTCTTAAGTAGGAATCTAAGGTTTTCTATTATGGTTGTAAGTTCAATAATTGAATTCGATTACTCAAGTGAACCAAGTCCTTGGTATGATTTTAAACAAAGAGTATTTTCTTCAATGGATTTCGACAATTCTATTCGACAATTCTATTCTTCTTAAATCCGGTTCGAAGGACCATGTTTGGTTTCTTCAACGTATATATTCGATATACGATAAAGTAGCAACAATAAAACTTGCGGTAACGCTGCAACGACAAAATATCATTCCGAATTTCTCTATCCGGCTCGACGGACCATGTTTGGTTTCTATATGAATGGATGATGATAAGGGGGCGATTAAATTGCGATGCACGCTTCTAACTGCTGATAATAGGTTGGCTTCTACGACAAGAATGTGGATTTGAAATTTGATTTGAAGCAACCATCGACACGACAAACCCTCCTTCGAAAAACTGCAAAGATAGAAAAACCAGCAGATTATTATGGAAAACACTATTTCATCCCGAACTATTTCTGCTGATTGTTTCGATAATTCCAAACTCAGACGAAATTATGTTATTTTCTGCCTTTTATTTTTAACAACATAACAAAATTCTAATAACAATTTCTCATAAGTATTTTGAACTAGAAACTTTCAACTATACAATTCCAAATTCCAAACTTTTTCAACTACAAAAAAACATTTTTCATATATTTTCATTTTTTGACAGATTTCTTTGTTTGCTATGGTTAGCAAATGTAATACAAATTTTACAGTAAAAGTTAAACACGACGAAATCACAACAGATACATATAGACCGACTTAACAAGGACGAGCTGACGTACAAGCTAGAAATCAGGGGTCAGCCGTCTGGAACCGTTGAAGCCATGCGGAAAACTCTTCGAGTAGCATTGAGGGCGGAGGCGTCCATGGAAACTTCCTTGGTTTCTGTGAGGGAATATCCGTACTCTTTGGAAGAGGACATCAGTGCCGTAAAGGACAAACTGGCCGAAATTCTCGCGTTGATCGCAGCGTTCTCAGGGACACCACAGACGTCCGAGTTTCTTAAAATCAAGGCGAAAATCGAGTTCGGTATGCGCCGTTTGAAGAATACTCAGCTCGAAGGGGAGAATATGTGCGAGGAGGCCGGCAAACTGAGGGTACAACTGATTATGGCTATGGGAGAGCTCCTAGTTAAAGCCGAGGGAGAGGGCGAAGACGTAGGGAAAGACGCGGAGCAGGACGATGGCAGTGCTGGCGAGCGAGAGTTTCAAGGCGTAGGTGATGGTGTGGAACCAGTAGAGGCCAGAAACAGGGAACCAGTCCAAGTGGCGGAGGACTTAGGGAATCCCATCTTCTCAACGCCTCGGTCCTCTATGCCTGTGTACAAGGGTCGGGAGGTTTCCAAATGGGGTTTGCGCTACACTGGACATTCGGGGTTCTTGAGTGCCTTTCTCGAGCGAGTGGAGGAGCTGAGAGAGGCCAGGGGAGTAACCACGAGGCAGCTGTTCCAATCCGCGGTCGAAATGTTCGAAGGGAAGGCACTGGTATGGTACCGAGCCAACCGGACACGAGTGCACTCATGGCGGGAACTGGTAGCCGAGATGCGTGCAGAATTCTTACCACCGGATTATGATGACCGACTGCTCACGGAGATTGGTAGACGAACGCAAGGTCCAGAGGAATCCATCGGGGTGTACGTGTCGGCTATGGAGGGTTTGTTCCGGCGTCGAGCCACCCCTTGCACCGAAGAAGAGAAACTAAAGATTCTTCGCAAAAACCTGTCGCCATTCTATCAAACACAATTGGCCCTTACTTCAGTGCAGACGATCGCCGATCTAATCCGAGTGGGACGCTCCTTAGAGGTGACGCGAATCTCCGTGGAAGCTTATCTTCCACCACCCATCAGGAAGTCGAACCGACTTTTAGAACCAGACTTGGCCTACGTTGGTGGAACCGAGAGCGAGAACATAGCAGTGCTACAGAAAAATGTCCTTCAATGTTGGAATTGTAGGGGAAGTGGGCATATGTCTCGAGACTGTAGAGAGCCACAACGATGTTACGAATGTGGGCGAATGGGAGCCCGGAGGGCGACTTGTCCAAATTGTCAAGGCTCTTCAAATAGGCCACGAAACGCACGAAATCCGCAGTGTGAACGACGTCCAGCTGGTCCTTCTCAGGAAGGCTTGGAGGGGAGATGACTCCCAACGCAAACATCGGGAAACGGGCGCTGTGTCCAGTAGGCGGCCGTCTGGACACTAAGGAGGATAGAGGTGGAGCCGCGGAAGAGGCACGAGTAGAATACATGCTGGCAAAAAGGCAAGGGGACAGTCGACCACACCTGGAGGTGGATATCCACGGTCGGAAGTTCCTTGGCCTGGTGGATTCGGGCGCGTCACACACTGTACTAGGTGGAGAAGGTTGGAAGGCCCTAGAGGAGTTGGGTGTAGAACTCATGGATTCCGACCAGAAGATTATTCGCCTGGCTAACAGCCAGGGGTTTGCGATCGCTGGGACAGTAGTAGTTCCACTAATATTGGAGAATAAAGTAGAGTGGCTGCGAGTTCTGGTCGTACCGGCTATCCCGCAGAGCCTCATCCTCGGTGTAGATTTTGTCAGGTGATTTGGGTTAGTACTAGCAATAAGTGACGAGAGTTGGAGCTTTTTGAGTGCCTTGGAGGGAGAGGCCGCAGAACAGTTGAAGTCGAGGAGTCGATTGACGGGAATAGAAGAAGCAGCGCTCAGTCATCTGCTAGAAGGGGAGCTTCGGTCCATGGGGGATGGCATCGGTTGCACCGGGAGAGTAGAACATGTAATCAAGACCAACTCGCCCCCATTCAAGCAACGATACTATCCGGTGTCTCCTGCGGTACAGAAACATATTGATGCCGAATTGAACGAGATGATCAAAGATGGGATAGTGGAACCATCGTCGAGTCCCTGGGCCTCACCTATCATCCTTGTGAAGAAGAAAGACGGAACGTATCGATTCTGCGTAGACTATCGCAAGTTGAATCGAATCACGGAACATGATGCGAACCCGCTACCCTACGTGTCGGCTACTCTAGATAAGCTACGTGACGCAAAGTACCTATCGTCGCTGGATGTAAAACCGGCCTATTGGCAGGTGCCCATGGCGGAGCAGTCCAAGAAGTTTACCGCGTTTACCGTGCCACACCGAGGGTTATTCCAGTTTAAAAGAATGCCTTTCGGGCTACAGAACGCGCCGGCGACTTGGCAACGTCTTATCGATCAGGTTCTGGGACCCGATTTGGAACCTTATGTGTTCACTTATCTCGATGATATTATCGTCGTGACCCAAGACTTTGCCAAACACATGGAAATTCTGAGGGAAGTGTTCAGGCGTCTAAGACAGGCTGGATTGAAATTATCCCGTGACAAGTGTGAGTTCTGCCGTCCACAGCTCAAATACTTGGGCTATGTGGTCGATGAGAAGGGGCTGAATGTGGACCCGGACAAGGTCAAGAGCGTGTCACAGATCCCTTCGCCTACGAATGTGAAGGGGGTAAGGCAGTTCCTGGGTATGGTGTCGTGGTATCGGAGGTTTATACCCGACTTTGCCACGATGACGGCACCACTAACGAATCTGCTAAAGAAAAACCAGAAGTTCGAGTGGACCCAGGACTGTGAAACCGCCTTCACCCAGGCGAAAATCAAATTATCGACCGCACCCATCCTCACCATCCTCACCGGACTACACCCTCCCCTTCTCAATCCAAACGGACGCATCAGATCTGGGTCTCGGAGCCGTATTGTCCCAACACCAGGCAGACGGTGAAAAGGTAATCTGCTACCTCAGCCGGTCGCTGTCGAAGTCTGAGCGGAAATATTCAACCACCGAGAAGGAGTGCCTGGCGGTCTTGTGGGCAGTGGAAAAACTGAGGCCTTATGTGGAAGGGGCCAAGTTTACGGTAGTCACGAACCACTACTCACTCGTGTGGTTGAATAACATGAAAGACCCGACAGGATGGTTGGCAAGGTGGGCAATACGCTTATAGCAGTATCCTTTCGATATTGTATATCGGAAAGGTAAAGAGCACCTAGTACCAGATGCGCTATCACGGATGTTATCCCAAGGAGAAGTGGCAATGCTGGAGACTGCGAGGGATACATGGGTCGAGACGATGAAGCAAACGGTGCTAAACGCCCCAGAACGCTTCGCGGGCTGGCGTGTGGCTGAGGACTCGTTGTGGAAACATGTGCCGGGGAGATATCCAGAACTAGAGGGGTCTGAGGCGTGGAAACGAGTCGTTCCTAAGAGCGAAAGAAAGGCCATACTCCACCGGTGTCATGACGACCCAACGGCAGGTCATATGGGGGCCAGTCGCACACTAAGTCGAGTGGCGACAAGGTTTAATTGGCCCAAGATGTCCGCCGACGTAGTCAGCTATGTGCGAAAATGCAAGGTCTGCCAGGCGAACAAGGTCGAAAGGAAAGCTCCCGCGGCATTCATTCGAAGCGGAGAACCTCGGCAGCCTTGGGAGATGGTATGCGTGGACTTGGTAGGGCCATTACCTCGGTCCAGCCAGGGGCATACCACGATTCTAACCGTCTTGGATTACGTTACCAAGTTCACCCTGCTCTTCCTTTTGCGGCAGGCGACGGCAGTAGCGGTGTGTCGTGTGCTAGAAGAGCAAGTGTTCTTAATGTTCGGAGCACCGAAGTGGCTTGTTTGCGATAATGGGGTCCAATTCCGGGGGACGTTACTTCAACGATTAGCTGAGACATACCGAACCAAAATCAAATATACGGCGTTATACCATCCCCAGGCCAATCCGGCCGAGAGAAGAAACCAGGATATAAAAAGGATGTTGCGTTCTTATGTAGCTGATAATCACCGAGAGTGGGATCGAAGTTTGGCCAAGATAGCATGCGCGTTAAGAACCTACAAACACGAAGTGACTCAAATTACACCATATTTCTGCAATTTTGGACGCGAGATGGTAACTTTCCATGAAAATAGGGAACGACCCGAAGGGGGACAGGATGGTCTAGAGCCCACAGTCAGAGCGGAGGCACTAACGAAAGTACGTCAGGAAGTGTGGGAGAAAATGCAACAGGCAGCCCGGCAGAGTACGAGACGCTATAACTTGCGAAAAAGAGATGCGAGGTATGAAGAAGGTTATCCCGTGTGGCGAAGGAATTTCACCATTTCGGACGCGACAAAATATTATTCCGCGAAACTAGCGCCTGAATATCTGGGTCCCTTTTGGATCGGTGAACGCGTGTCCGGCTGGACATATAGGTTGGTGGACGAGAAGGGTCAAAGCGCAGGAACATGGCACGCGAAAGACCTGAAGCGGTATGTGCACTAATGACACGGTGGGAAAGTAACAAGCGCGGCGCGGCATCGGCAGGCAGACCGGTATCCTAGACTTAGAATCTAAACCTTATATAGTAATCGTAACGCTAACAATTTCCCTTAAAGACTAGACACAGAAAAGTCGCTTTCATAATACCTTAAGCTATAAAAACTTAGAATCTAAATCATCTCGGCGATGAGTTAGGTGAGTCCACCTGACGCGTCGCTGGCACTGGCGATCCTGGTACGCAGACTTTGGCCTTAATTCAAACGGCTTGGTAGCCGATTGCTCAATCGCACATTCCTTCCTTCTTGTAGTCGTGGCGTTTTATCTAAAAACACACCATGAAATTTGGAATTAGTTTCGAAAATTTTCCTGGACTTAGTTGGATTAATAAAATTATAGCAGGAATAGGGAAATTGCTGGAGTTCGGGGTAGATTAGTAAGGCACTAGGAGTTAGTTAGGGAAATTAGGTAGACTAATCAGATAATAGAATGGATTAATATACTTGTAATTAAAAGGTGGTAGTTTAGGGCACAGAACCATTTGGATTCATAATATTCGCTACATGTATTCATTAAGCGTTAGTTAAGATCACAAGAGTACTTGGATTGCTAATATTAATTACTCGTATCAGCAAGGGATTAGCTTAAGGCACTGAATTACTAGAATTTAATTAGTGAAAAAATTATTGGGGTAGGTTTAGCGTAAAATTAGGGTGGTGATTCAGGCTAAGAAGCGGAGGTCAATCACCGAGTTAGGTAGGGACAGGAGGGTTAATAAACTAAGGTTCGGTCAAAGTTAGGATAACTGGAACTAGTCAGAACGAGCTCGGTTCTCATGAACTTAACATATGAGGGTGGAGTACCGAGCCCCTCAGGTTAGGCTCTATTAGAAGTAAGCCAAAGGTAGGTAGCGAGAGTACTAATCCCCAATAACCAAGCTAAAAGTAATGTACCGGAAGTAGGAATAAGATATACAAGTATGGATGTGTATGTGGATATATCTATACGTATGTATTTATATAAATAGGGTAAGGCAATCGGGGAGAAATAACCTCCATGGAGAAATATATGAGGATTATCAGTTTTACTTCAGGCACTGATTGGCGTTACCTACTTGGCTTAATAACTATCAAATTTAGTTATACCGCAGATAAGTGGATTTCGAGGAAATCCTATTCCAGTAAGGGGGAGTTGTTACGTTGTAACAAGGACCCGAGGCCTAACCAACGACCAATCGACAAGCATGTACGGGCGTATACCTCGCAATGCCGAGCCGTTTACAATTGAAAAAAAAAACCCTTCCCGGGAAGGGTTGCCCATGTTAAAACCGCGAAACCACCACTCAAATTGATAGGCTAGCAAATGTTGTTTTGAACGTCGCATCCGACTTGTGTCGTATACTAGTAAGATGTCGACGATTTAGCACTAAGCTAAAGTAATGCTACATAGTATATATACATTACATGCCGTAGAGATAAGATTAAACTAAGACTTAAACTAACTAAATCTAAGCGACGCGCTGTCGACGGAGTGGCTGAAGCAGGGCCTGTGCGTCCATCCGCTGGTAATCCCGGAGCTGGCTGTGTTACGGGTGAGCCGCAACCTGAAAGAGAAATATATAAATTTATCATGTTCCTCAATCATCTACTCATACATACTTACCTGCAACCCCCACGGAGCCGCAACTTCCGACGACTCGCCAAACGCCGGTCAACGAGGCGCTCGCCAGTGACTCACGGTAGATCTCTTTACGTTAACCTGAAATACACCAGAAACACCACAAAGAATCGGTCCGGAAACACAAAGCTGAAAGGAATACTTATCTGAAGGAATGCACCACCGACCGGCAGCTGCCAAGTCGTTTTCCTCTGTCACTGTTTCGCCAGCCAGCACCCAGCTACAACCCGCCGCCACCGGATTCCCAGGCCGCAACGTGACGAACCACGGTATATTACCACCCGCGAAACGGATGCATATACGCGAAACACACCAATCCACTGTACGATTCAAATCAAATTCAATTCAAAATATAAACGCGGCATCCCGAGAACTGTCACTGCGAACTAGATCACAATCACCTGCACAATTCCAAGATCAGCTGGGTTCCATGGAGTTAGACGAAGCAGCAGACATTCACGAAGGATTCGAAATTCGAATAAGTTGAAGACGTCGAATAGGTCGAATATGTCGAATATTCGGCACGAGCGGCGAGAGTAGCGGTACGTGTCGGAGAACCGCTATTCGCGGGTGGAATAGAAAATGCAGCTCGGAACGTTCGGTCTTTTTACAACGTGCAGCCGAAGTGATCGGAACGTTAATCAATTTGCTCAGGTAACGAAGGCGTATGTGGAAAATTTGCTTGCTTTTGTACAACGTGCAGCCGAAATAACGAAGGCGTATGTGAAAATTTGCTTGCTTTTGTACAACGTGCAGCCGAAATAACGAAGGCGTATGTGAAAATCTGCTTGTTTTTGTACAACGTGCAGCCGAAGTAGTCAGAGCGTTCATCAATTTGCTCAGTGATAAGAACGTTCATCAATTTGCTCAACCGAAGTGGTCAGAACGTTCATCAATTTGCCCAGCCAAAGTGGACCGAACGTTCATCAATTTGTTCAGCCGAAGTGGTCAGAACATTCATCAATCTGCTCAGCCGAATTGATCAGAACATTCATCAATTTGCTCAGCCGAAGTGGTCAGCACATTCATCAATTTGCTCAGCCGGAATCGCAGAACTTTTTGGTTAAGGTAGGCCATAACTCTGTTCAATAGAATTATATGCAAAGAATAAGTTTTATTTTAAGTAATTTCCATAAGAAATATTTGATTGTGAAGTTTTAAAAGTTACTTTATTTTTATATGCTGTAAACACGTTCAGTTTATATTTACATTCATTTTGGCTAAGAAAACTTTGAGTGGTGGTCGACGAGGTAGGCAGCTTTTGACAGGTGCTCGCTGGTTCGGCTTGCATATATATATATATATGTGTAGGTGTATCGCCCCATAGCGGAGGGGTGATTGATCGCGTAGGAGTATCCGGTGAGCCGAACCTACCTCAGCGGCTCTCAGCTCAATATTGGGTGAGTGAGTGGCGCCCACGACCCGTCTCCGACGAGTTACACCCGGGACCCAAACGAGCCGAACCGAAACTCGCCCGCCTAGACCGGGAAGGTAACAGGTATTCTATTAAAATGGTGTTCCTCTTTCAACAAAAAATTTGTCAAACAACATTCAACACAAATTAGAGCCATCTCGAGTTTTCAAATATTAACCAGAAATAAAAGCCTACTTTTTCTAAATGCTTACTCAACTTATTTCCTGTCCTTTAAGCACATGCAACAAAATCCCACTAGAGCAAAATGAAATTAAATATTACTGAACAAATAAAATTTGCCACTAGAACAAATGCTCATTCCACAAAGAAAAATTACGAACACAGTATTCAACACGCGATTAATGATAAACAAATGCAAGCACTGACTAACTATATCGCAAAAGACAAGCCATTAACTATTTTCATCACTCATTTGCTTTACAAAATAAAAAACACAACTATTTATTGGGAATTTTTTTATGTATACCTAATAGAATATATGTTTGTTCAGATTTTTAAAGACACATTTTTTTATATTAACTGACTTGATTTCTGGAAAATACCATAATTTCTTAAGCGGCCCCTAGACCGGCAATATTAATGTGACAATATATTGAACAATATTATTGCTGGGCGCCCCAGACGATGCAATATTTTTGAGCAATATTTAGTTTTCGTTCGAGTTTTCAGCAGTAATTTTTTTGATATTTTTGGCTCTATTATTCCAAATGTTGTTTATGCCATTATTGAGACGGTGCAATATACTCTATATTGCACAATCAAAATCAAAACTTTTTTAATTCACTAAATATATTGCACAATCCTTCAGTATGATCCTTAGACGATCAATATTATTGTACAATACTACATTTTGTGCAATAATATTGGTCGTCTGGGGGCCGCTTTAAAGAATTTCCACCCATGCTGATGGTCCTAGTCACTAAGCTACGTACATGTTTTTCTTCTATTTTATGTCGTTCATTCGTATTCGTATCAATCATAGCCGTCACCTATTCACAGTCAAGTCATTATCCAAAAGCGCATTTTGCTGGGATATCAATATGCGCAGGCCGTTCAAGTCATAATGCTACATACATGCTTTCCTTCTCGTCTCTTTTACCAAGCATTCGTATTTTTGGTTTTAAAAGGCACAACTCTAGTGCCGCCTTATCAAATTTAATTGAAATAAGAGTGAAAGAGTACTTGTAAGCAATTGGCACGAATTTATTTCTTAATTTATTTATTTTTACCAAGTGAAGTTCATATTCATATTCATGTCTCAAACGTATTGTATTCTATTGATTCTTATTATGTAAGCAATCCAACTTCCTAGCAATAGTAAACTCCACATGAAAATAGCACAATGGCAATACTGAAAGAACCGAACAAAGCAAGTTTCCATTCATGAACCGCCAGTAAGCCAATTCATCCCGGCTTATTTTTCGTCTCTCAAAGCGAGACAACGCAAGCGTTTCAGCAAACGTTGAATAGAGACACATCCGAGTCATTAGACATTTGATAAAAGCATGCAGTGACCATCAAATATGAATTCGCAAGCCGGAAAATTTCGGCTTATGAATTGGAATGTTTACGTTACTGTAGCGTAGAACGTGTAAAATGTACATAGTAAGTAAGTTGCATACATGTTGTTCAAATTCTTAGGCACGTCAATATTTTCAAAAGGGAAGCCGGGAGGAATCGGGTTATATGGACGCTTCGCCACTGATATATATATATATATTTCTTGGAAATTGATTTTTTAATGGCCCTTATGCGCTAGAGGTTTTCGAAGAAAATCAGTATTAAACTCGCTTCGCCGAAAATTCGTCACATATATATGTATATATATATATATATATATATATATATATATATATATATAGATATATATAGATATATATAGATATATATATATATATATATATATATATATATATATATATATATATATAGATATATATATATATATATATATATATATATATATATATATATATATATATATATATATATATATCTATATATATATATCTATATAGATATATATATATATATATATATATATATATATACATATATATATATATATATATATATATATACATATATATATATATATATATATATATATATATATATATATATATATATATATATATATATATATATATATATATATATATATATATATATATATATATATATATATATAGATATGAGTGTGAAGTGATGACAGTTTTGGTAATCGCGGCTGTGGTCAGGCCAACCTCCGAGCGTTCCCACGGTATTGCGTAACATTTTGGGGTGCCAAAAATGTCACGCAATACCGCGGGGAACGCTTGAAGATTTGCCCGACCACAGCCGCAGACGGTCGTGGGAAAAACTACGCCACTCGTTCGATTCCTGTGCGTTCCCTCGGCTATGGAACGAGACGTAGCCTCATGGATAAGCGAGGAAATATATATATATATATATATATATATATATATATATATATATATATATATATATATATATATATATATATATATATATATATATATATAAATATATATATATATATATATATATATATATATATATATATATATATATATATATGTATATAAATGAAGTATCACAAAAGTATCACAAGCTTACGCTTTAGCTTGCATACCGGCAAGATGAAATACCAGTGTCACATATTAACGTTTTGTGTTTACATACCGGCGAGATTATAATACCGGTTGTTGTGAGTTTACTTTTTGTTTACATCGGAAGCTGCATGCATTTTTGGTCGCCTTGAATATTTTACATGCTTATTTGATAGAAAGTGTGTATTTTTATAATAAGATCGGGTTTTGTCGACAAGATGCAGTAAAGGTCAACGTTTGTATGAATGAATGCATTGATATCATTTTCATTGCCTTTCTGGTATGGGACATTTAAAATACTAAGAACGTATCTACATTTTCGGTATTTGGGCACACTATTCTTTTTCAATCTTCGGTAGTTTTGCTTGTGAGCAGATTTGCATATATAAGCATCATGTTGTTTAGCTCGTGATTTAAATTTTTATAAAACTCTACATTTTTCTAATGCATATGAAAACGAAAGTGGAAACCGTCAATAAACCGATATGAATAAAATTTCAAATTGCTTGTGTATAATATATCTGTATGAAAAAATCAGTGCGCTTATTGATATGTGATATCATTTTCTTTGTCTTTTTGGCGAGCGGCAACGGTAATAAACTGTGACGACTTGTTTGTTTTTGAAAATAAAAACGTCTGTATGCGAATGGATAAAACATAAACCAGTTGAATGTGATTTCAGTTCGCGTGTGAATTTATGCTTATGAGTACAGGTGTAAATTAAAAGTCACATCATATGTAAATGTGAAATTTTTGATTTGGTAATTTGGTTTGTTTGTTTATTTCTGTGTGGAAAAGTAATTGTACAGAGAAACAGCTTTACATACGACTCCTCCGAGAATTATTCCGAATTCAACACATTTTCATATGTTGAAGAGGTAGTATGCTGTTTTGAAATATATTTTTGATGTAATAGGTTCATCGTTACGATCACAGACGTCTTTACCGTTGGCAAAGAAACGTTCTGGTGCCAGTCGTTGATGTTCACTCTTGACGGGATCTGTTGGCGTATTTAAAGCACTCATTGTAAGGGAACAAAAGCAGCATTTGACATGATCTTTGACACTGGTGTCGAAAAATCCACTTTGTGCAAGCTTTAGTGCTTTCTTTTCATTCATCTTTAGCTTGGTAAAGGTTTTGAGGCGATCGTATTCAAGTTTTAAATCTAAAATTTTCACTAAAATCTTCAGAGCTTACAGCACGTCTTTTATGCTGATCCATGTATTATGCTGAGATGGAAAGACAAGTCATTTTACGAAAAATTCATCCCCCTTTCTTCTTTTAATTTTCTCAACAATATCTGTGTCACACTGTTTTACTGAAGTTAGCTCTGGTTCATTGATTCCGACTCAAATTAAATTTCTTTGATAGTCCTCAAGTGAGTATATTCGTGGCTGTGTTTTCTTTACTTCTTTTATCGTAAATATTTCTGTAGACCAGTTCGGTGTGTAGCCTTTTTCAAATATGTGTTTATGTTTACTTATACTTTTGTGATCTCCAGCTTTAAATTTGGGTTTTGATATTATTTTAACTTTTCTGTATAGCCACAGTAAAATATTTGAAATTTTAGTATGAGCAAGATCGGTAGCCCTTCCCCAATTTACCTATATTTGTCGCATCAAAAATTTCTGTTCATGGGAACTGACACCGCAAACATCAGATACAGTTGAAATTCGCAGAATGTATTGGCCTGAATAGGAATAGATTTGACAGAAGCAATTTTGAAATTTGGACAATTCCGCACCAGTGTTGCTATCTTGAAAAACCATTAAGAAAATTAGCTGCTTTTGGCCTTATTTATTTTGATGCAGTCACCAGATTTTAACAAAATTCACAGAGTAGCTGAATTCTTCTTTTAACCACGTTTGATAGAAATAAGGTTGAAAAATTCGATTGCAGCTGCCAGCTATGGTAATTTAAGTGTGTTAAGTTCTGGAAATTCGCGCAGGAAAAAAAAATTTCTTTGCCCTTTAGCTTTAAGTGCAGTCATTGAATCATAACGAATTTCATATGGCGAATTGAGCTTATTGAAGATTATACTCAGCGGAAATCGATTTAGAAAAAATCATAGGGTTGCCACCTTTGGTTGCTTTTATATTTTTTAGCATATCTTAAGTAGAAAAATTGTCGAAAAATGTTCAAATCATAGTTATCTTAATGTTAAAATAAACAACAAATATTACGATCTAGAAAATTTGAAAACTTTTGCGGGTGGTAACCTTAAATTGCTTTGTATCCTTATAACTTTCAATGTGGTCATCGGATCAATACGAAATTCGTAGCCTAGGCTGACTTCAACGTGCGGTAAATTTGACATATTTTTGGCCTCGGTGCTTGCAAAAGTTGCCAGCACAATTTCTGTACCAATAAATTGTTTCTGTACCAATAAATGCTAACATAAACATTAGCAATGAAAATAAGTAAACAATGATAGCGTTTACAGCAGATGTTTAGTCCGCGGACTATACACCAAATTTTACCAACATTATTAAGTCCATCTACTGTTAATATTTAGCACCCGATCCAAGAGATAGGTTAGCACACGATTTCATGTGACCTGACCTAAAATAGGTCGTGCTTTATGTCACATTAAATACAAGTAGTAAGAAAGACACCACTCTATGTTATAAGCATAGGGTGCGGTAGAGACAACATGCTTAGGTGACACCAGAGAAGTTCCACCTCCCTAGGTAGCCACCAGAAGAGCTTACGTATAAACGCACGACGAGCTTTATATTCCGGGGAGGAGGGGGGGATGCGTTGCCGTTGAAAAGAGCTTAAAGTGCCACCGCGATCTTGGCTGGAGGCGGTATGGAAGTGCTGATGAGAAGCTGAGCGATGTGTGTTAGGTGATGTGCAAGAGAGAGAAAAGCAGATCGAAAGAAGCTTTTTGCGAGAGAATGGGTGTCTGTGGTGTGCAAGAAGGACAAAAGCAGATGGAAAGAAGCTTTTTGCGAGTGATTTTGATTGGCCGCCGCCACCATATTCTGCTTTTAGAAAAATACGTTTGTGATGTACCGGCGTTCGGTTTGACATTATGATTTTGATAGGATGGCTTGTTCATGTAGTAGAAAATTAATTGTCCGCAGTGCTACTGCCGCCATATTCCCCTTTCTTTTGAGAAAACGCCTATTAAATTCTTAGTTCATGCTATGCGAATGTATACCAAGCGATCAGAAATATCAGCAACGAAAAACTTATCCCACAAAGCTATGAAATACTTAAACTCTGCCGTCGTCATCTGTAAGCAAACGTACATATCCATTTTAGCTAGAGGCTTGCCGGCCGGTACGAAAAGCAAAAAAAAAGTCTAGCGCATCAGAACCGCTAGAAAAGTAATTTTTAATTTTAAAATTAGTTTAATAAAACTTTTTTCCCTTTAACACGATATCAAAACGAATTTCATGCAGTAAATAGACTTTGGTGTGAACCAAATGTCGTAATTTCGTACAAAAATCATAAGAGGGCTGCCAGCTATGACCAATTTTTTAATTTTTTGGAATTTTTTACTGAGCGATTATGTCATTAGATTTGCAAATGGGAACGATCCTGCAATGAAAATTAACAGCAAATATTAACGCTTTAAAAATTTGAAAAGTTTTGAGGGTGGTAACCCTAAAATTTTTTTCACCCGTATAACTTCTAGCGCAGTGATTCAATCGATACGAAATTTATTGGTTAAGTTTAGTTTAACGTGAAGCAGTTTCGGTATATATTTTGCTTTGCTGCTGACACAGGATAACCAGCTTTAGCCATTTTCGTAGCTATTGCATCAACAGCTGCTTCAAATAACATACTCGTATGCAAAACATTTGCAATAAAAATAAGAAACTAATTTTTTAACTTTCCCGAGTTTTGAACATTTTTTAGATGGCAGCCTCAAACAACGTTTAACCGCTAAAACTTTCGACGAAACCCTCCGATGAGAACGGAATTCAAAGGATAAGTTGATTTAAGTATGAACTTGTTAAGGTAAACTTACTGCTGCTTCGTTGGGAAAATGTTGCCAGCACTGAACATTTTCATCATTTGTGTTATAGTTGAGTTCTGTTGCTTTGAATAAGGAATGGTTGATATGATTCTACAAAAAAGTGTATTACATCTTTCCACATTTTTTTGACACTCAAAGACAATTTCTTCGAAAATTAGTTTTCTAGCGGTTCAGGTGCGCTAGAGTTTTTTGAATTTAGGTTTTGACGTTACCTTAACTTTTCTATAAACATCTGAAAGTATTTGAACTTCATCGGTCGCATTCAAGTCAATAGGACGTATCTTTATAACACGGTGTTTAGTTCTATTATACTGATCAACTAGTTTGGATACTATGCGGATCCAGTGTTAGTTTCCATTGATGCTGAATTCTTTCCACATTATCCCTTTCAGAGGTCGATTGAAGTGCTCAACAATCGATGCTTTCAAAGCACTTAATGTTAAATAGTGGTTGATTTCATACCTATTCATAAGATGATGAAATGTTTTATTAAAAAACTCCTTCTCGTCATCAGTTTGCAGATTTCTGGGGACACGTCTTCGTTTGATAATTGTTTCTATTGCCTTCGTCACTTCATAAGTGCTTTTATTTTTGACTGGTTATGCCCAAGCGAACTTGGAAAATGCGTCAATTATTGTGAGAAGAAATTTGTGGCCTTGATTCAGTGATGAATATGCACTCATATCAATCAAATCAGCCTGCCATATATCATCGATACCTCTGATTTTGACACGACGATGTTTTAAATTTTTACGAGCAGGTCTGTGTAACTCGTTAACAATTTGTCTGTCTACTCATAGTGATAGAATGTATAAATATAAGTCGTTTACTTGTTTCTATTTCGAAAATTAATGAAAAAAACTCTAGCGCACCTGAACCGCTAGAAACACTAATGTTCGAAGAACAGTAGAAGAATCGTGCAGGTTTTGAGTGCATATTCCACCACATGTGCTGCTTATTACGGCCAAACTGTTTCAAATGCCACGTTTTACTTTCGTCTTAAGAATGCATTATAACTCATATGGTGGAAGGTTTCAGATATTACCACTGGCATGAATTTCAACGTTTATGAGAGCAAAACACGGGTTAATTATATTCGTTATCAGTTGCTTATTTCACATAATTTTGAAAGCAGCATCTCACATAACTTCAATGAAGAAAATGCTCAGTGCCTGCAGCACTGTAACTGAAGTTGGTGTTTGGGGCTGCGATCCGAAAAATTTGCAGAACTTTGCGAATTGTAACATCGGTTATTTATTTTCATTGTAAATGTTTCCGGTATGTATACTAACTGTAAGCATTTATTGATACAAAAGAAGCACAACCGACTCGTGCTGGCAACCTTTCGCCAGTATCAAAGCCAAGAATATATCAAATCTGCTTCACGTTGTTTAATTACATTCGAAGTTATAGGAGTAGAAAGAAATTAAGGGTTACCTGCAGCTAGTTTTTTCAAATGATCGAAAGCTTAATATTTGCTGTTTATTGTCACTACAATATCATTACCATTTGAAAATTCTACGATAAAACCGCTTAATAAAGATATTGCAAACAAACACAAAACCAACAATAGCTGGCAATCCTATCGTGGCTTTTCAACCAAATTTGGCCTGAATAATGTTTCTAATAGGTTCCATTAATTGTATGAAATTCGTATTGATTTCATGACTGCACTGGAAGTTATAGTGCAAAAAGTTTTATTTTCCTGAGCGAATTTTCAAAACCAAAGACACAATAATTACCATAGCTGGCAGCACCAATCAAATTTTTCAACCAAATTTCCACAAAACAGACATTAGAGTTAGGTTTAGCTACTGTGTCAATTTCATGAAAATCTGGTAACTTATTCACATTTCATAGGGCAAAAAGCATATTTTTTTCTTTGTAATTTTTCAAGATGGCACCACTGGCACAGACTTGCCCACAATTCAAAATCGCTTCTATCAAATCTGGTCTTACTTAAGTCCAATGCATTCTTAAATTTTAGCTGTATCTGATTATTGGTTCGTGAGTTTCCGTGAACAGAAGTTTTTGATGCTAAAAATATAGGTCAACTGGGAGAGGGTTACCGTTCTTGTCCGACATGAAATTTCCAAAGTTTTATTTTGAACGTGTAGATAAAACATAAGATTTATATACAGATTGGTTTTATTGTGAGAAACGGACATTTTTTTGAATATTCGATGGTTTGAATGTTTTCACTTCCAAATTTTTTTTTTCAAAATTAAGACACCAAAATTATCATAGCTGGCAGCTCCAACCGATCTTTTCAACCAAATTTCTACCAAACGTGGCTTAAAGTAAGGTCCAGCAATTGTGTGAGTTTCGTTAAAATCGAACGATTCAATCAGAATTTATAGGGCTAAAAACAGTTATCTTTTTTAGTGGTTTTTCAAGATGGCACCACTGGCACAGAATCGCCCGCATTTCAAAATCACTTCTATCAGACCTGGTCCTATTTAAGACCAATACATTCTGTGAATTTCAAATAATTCTGCTCATCGGACCGTGAGTTTCCGTGAACAGAAGTTTTTGATGCTATATAAATATAGGTAAATTGGGCAAGGGTTGCCAGGCGTGCCCGTTATACCATATCTTTTTTTTTTGGGAATGTAAACAAAGTACAAAATTTACATATGAGTGGCTTTTTTTTGAAGAAACGGCATTTTTTCAAGAGAGACGATGATTTGGAGGTTTTCACTTTCAGTGCCTGCCTTAGCTACAGGGTTGCCAGCACACTCATTAAAAGCTACACAAATCTACAACTAAATAATATCAATATGTCCTGAAAATTTCGTAATGATTGAGTAGCTTTGTCAAAAGTTATCGAAATTTAAAAATTTTCGAATTTTCCCGTCCTCTTTTTAGGCACCCAGCGCACACATAGGGTTAAAAAATTCCAAAGCATTATCCGATTCATAAGTAAAACACGTTAGAAATTTATTTCGTTAACTTTATTTTTGCGAAAATTATTTGTGTACGAAATAATAGGTATATTAAAAATATCACTTAAATGGCCGCTGGCGCCAAAAGGTTAACAATAACTAACATTTAAAGAAACCTGGACCTATTCTGCATATACACCAATGTATCCTGAAAGTTTCAGCTCAATCGGATGGCGCGTTCCCGAGATTATCTCACTGAAATTTTTTGATGATGATATATATATATATATATATATATATATATATATATATATATATATATATATATATATATATATATATATATATATATATATATATATATATATATATATATGGAAATATGATATATATATATATATATATATATATATATATATATATATATATATATATATATATATATATATATATATATATATATATATATGGAAATATGAATTTTTGGCCGAATCGATTGTAATACTAATGTTCTTCGAACATTAGTAAAAATGGTGCAATTTGTTCATCCATTTACAATGATGGTTGCCGGACCATATGGGTGCAGAAAGATGAGTTTTATAGAGACACTTTTTAGAAATGACACTATGATACAGCCGCGGGTGAAGAAAGTTATTGGTATTATGCTGAAACTCAAGCCGTTCTAGCAAATTAGGTTTTAAGAATATCGAATATTTGAGCACGATTCCAGAAGAGTTTGTGAATAATGCAAATGAGCCAACACTTATTGTTTTGGACGATATGATGCTAAACGCGTTTGCGAAACAATTTTGCGAATTTTTAACTATCATCATAGGAATTTTTCGGTTATATTAGTAACACAAAATGTATTTCATCATGTATTTCATATATATTTCATGTATATATATTTCATGTATTTCATAGTAACACAAAATGTATTTCATATCTGGTATACTTCAAGAATCCACGTGATAAAGGTCAATTTCATCATCTTGCTAAACAGATTTATCCTGGAAATAGCAAGGAGCTTGTGAGAATATATAAAGAAATCACTCAGGCGCCACACAGCTATTTATTAAAAGACCTGACTTAGAATACAAATGATATATTACGTTTCCGTACTGATTTATTTAACAAAAACTTTGTAACGTGTTATTGCTCAAAGCATAGTTTAAAGCAAGAGAATGGTGTCACGAATGAAGCAATGAAAGGACAACAAGCATATGTTATACGTGCTTAGACATGCTCAGCCAGGTTTGAGAAACGCTAAACTTAAGAATGCCGACACGGAGGTAATTAAAACACTTTGCGAAATCACCTTGAATACGCTGAATGGAAACCACAGACCTCGTGGAAAGTTATATAACCGTCTCTGTAAATATAAAAAGTGTAAGCGTAAGCTAGTCGATGCTAAATGATCAGTTCCGCGACAACGTGAAGTATTAATTCAACAAGGCGGATATTTACCCATGCTGCTGCGAAGTGTACTTTCAGGGGTGATTGGTTCACTAATTGAGAAATATGTATAGGAACAGTAATCTGAATAAAATGATTCGTCTGCCTCCTGAAGTATATGCAAATTCGAAAGACACTATTGGAAATTCTAATAATTAGAGCTTGTTTGATAAGGCAAAGAATAAGATATTGAAAAGTGAGAAATTCAACGATAAAGACAAATGGTATCATTATCAAAGCGAACTTATTAAAATTTTAAAGACACGTCGTAGAAGTAAAGGATTTCTAGAAACAAAAAGTCAATTGTCTTCACCGAACGAGCATGTACGCAAGCAACAGAAAAGCTTGTGAGACAACACGCCACAAACTAAATATGTTTTTAGACATGAGAAGCTGTACCTGTACGAGTGGAAAAATTGTTTGAATCATCAGGTGAAATCACACTTCCAGGGAGTGTTTTATCGGCGGCAGTTAAGCGTCGTCTATCGGCAAGTGGAATAGCAAAAAGTCTGAAGCCACCAACGAAATTTACAAAAACTTCAAGTGACAAAGATTAAAGAATAATAACTGGTGATGACGGAATAACACAATACACAGTACCTGCAGATATGAGCCCTGATGAAGAAGAAGACGTTCCAGGTGAGATAGACAATCTTGATTATGAGGGTTCTAATGTCTTTAAAATGGTGAAAGAAAGTGAAGAAGATTTTGAAAGTATCGCGGACGTGAAGATGCAGAGGCTGCCTAGTCACTCTATATTAAGACCCTCCCGATTGGATCCTAATCAATACACGTCTGATCATCTCGTCAGAAAACATCCTGTTCAACAGAGTAAAGTTAAAGTTATCCCACGACAACCCGCGGACGGGTCTAGGGCATAAGCGTGCCGTGGCCTAAAATCTGGCAGGGGCCAGGGACCGAAAGGTTCAAAACATGCGATGATTTTGCTTTTGATTGTACACGTACTGTTCATAAAACTTATATAATTTACTAATACATTATATTTTTGTTGATTTATTCTTTGTTATTTGCTAATGCATAATGCATTATCAAATAAACTTCGTGTCTGTGAATACGTATGAGCTACTACCACATGCATATAATCTGAACGGTAGGTATGAACTACACATGAATTATCTAACACAGCTAAGACATGAACGCTTGTATGAATTATACAGGAATAGAATGGAAATAATTATATAATTATAATATATATAATTATAAGACTATTTTTTCGTTTAGAAGCTAAATATATTTCAACTTATACTTGAAGAAGAGGAAAGCTTAGTTTCAAAATATCTTTGAAGAAATTGGAATGTATTAAGCCTACAAGGAAGAAATAGATCTCTTGCTTCAAACCTAGAAAAAACATAAGTAATTTGCCAAGATGAAGAGTGCTGTAACTTACTCATTTCGAGCCATTTGATTTGCAGGGATATCTTTTAATTTTTGACAATAATATGACACTAGCACCATCGTAAGACTCGCTAAGTCCGTAGCTGTCTAAAAGGCTCAAAATTACATCTGCTAGATACGAGGCATTTCTAGCTCCTGAACAGTCTACAAAGCTTAAGAACCTATCTTCAACTGCTAGCTCTGTAGCAAATCTGTCAACCACGAAGAGTTGTTCCTTTTTGTGGACCCTGCTTCGTCTGCCATAATGGATATCAGTCCGCACTCTTTTATTTCAGCTGCCATGTCGTCGCGAAAAATTTAAGTAATTGTTTTTATTAATTCATTTTGTGTTTT
The DNA here is from genome assembly GCA_963978885.1 of Nemotelus pantherinus. Classification (NCBI taxonomy): domain Eukaryota; kingdom Metazoa; phylum Arthropoda; class Insecta; order Diptera; family Stratiomyidae; genus Nemotelus; species Nemotelus pantherinus. The sequence goes on along the minus strand of OZ022264.1, from coordinate 127,818,755 downwards.
GCCACTACAGTAGCTCGCAACCGTATTTTTAAAATGTTTTTCAAAAGTTGAATCATGTTTCGCGAATAATTCACAAAATTCCAAAAAAAAAAATTCACGGTTATCACTGGCACCGTTTTCATCACGTCCTCTGAAAGCAAGTCCTTGGCGACTGAGACACGTCATAAGGTCGATAACCTTTTTCAAATAATTTCGGTTCATCTTGACAATATTCCAAGACTGTTCAACCACCATATCACTTACTGTCTTCCAAGCACTATTAGAGTTTTATTATTGTAAAGTTTTTATTATTGTTTGCAATATGTCCTTGAACACATTGTGCATGAATTTTACTATCCGGAAAATTTATCCGGATCGCGAAGTTTGGCCGAGCTGAAATGTTGGTGTATTTTTCGCGTCAATGGAATTTCTATGGAAAATTTAGCATTGTGATAACTTCACACCGAGTCATCAGATCATCACGAAATTTACAAGACTCATTAATGGACACAAAAAATAAGTTTCTGTCGTTTTTCAATAATGTCTGGGCAACCTTGTAGCTAGCATAAGTACTTAAGCAAAAATCTTTCACATCATTGACTGTGGTATTTTTTTTCCGTTTTTAGAATAAAATGCAAATGATTGATGATTTTGATACTATATTTATACAGTCAAATCTAAACTTGTTAAATTCTCAATAGAACAAAAATCGTAACCCTTCACCGAATTATTTATATTTTTAGAACCTGGAACTTACGTTTACGGTGTCTCGCGAAAGCATAAAATTCACAGGATTTATTGGTCTTGAGTAGATACAGGTCTGACAAAAGTTTAATGAATATAATAGGAACCATGTGGCGGTTGTGTCACCATGAAAAAACGCTCCGTGAAATTGAAGTGCTATGCTTTCTAATTTCCGATGCAGCTATCAAATTATAATGAAATTCACACACATTAACCTGAGTGTAAACCAAGTAGGTCAGAGTTTTGGTTGTAATGTTAGGTCCCGCAATGCTAGCATCAAAGATTTGATTAATTTTTGTCCTGGAAATCGGTACTATTAAATTTTCAAATAATAATGATTTCATAGTGAATATAAGCCAAAAATATTTCAATTTTAAAAATTTTAACACATTCGCAGAAAGTAACTCCAAACACCCTATTTTTCTTATAACTTCCAACACTTTCAATGGATCAAAACCAAAGTTATAGGATACGTCATTTTAACAGAATGCAAATTTAGTATAGTCTTTGTTGTGGTAGTGTCAAAAGGTTTACATCAGCAATATGTAGCGAATAAGGGGATGGGAGTGGCCTTAGCACAACTTAGAACCAGACCGAAGTCCAGAACCAAGAGTGCTAAGGTCTAAAAGTGGAATGGCTAGTGCCATTCGAGAGGCAAAACAAAAAAAAAGAATTGCCCCGAGAGCAGGGTGCCCTAGAAATGACCGTGAAGGCCCCTCGTCCGCATTAGCGGAGCACCCTTTAACCAACCCCGACGGATGCTGGGGTGCCGCTTTGCTAGCTCGCTGCGGCTGGGGTGGGTTCTTTAAACAAATGGGGATGGTTGGCTCTCAAGAAAACGGGATGCTACGTATATTTATCCGTCATGAATTGTAGCCGCAAACTGATATGAAATCATATCCAGGGACCAAAAAGGGGCATAGTTCCGTAAAGGAAACCACCCAGGCTCTGCAACATGGGCTGACTAAGCAGACCCAGTGCTCGTGACAACGCACGGAGCCAGAAAATTGAAAAATAAAAAAAAGGGAAAACGGGAAACGCGCTACCTCTCTTTTACAAGGAACCCGGGTGAGGCAGGCAGCCCCGGGCCCCCGATGGTAGTGGAGCCCTGACCCCGATGGTCTGGGGTCCTCCACCCACTGATACTGGCCATTTTAATCAAAAAATCCAAAAATCTAATCAACAATGCTGAAACTACTAGGATGGCCAGTATCCCTCCCTTTATTTAGCTTTTGGTAATTTGTTTTAACCATTTGAGTATCAAAGATATGTTTACTTAAACTGAGAAACTACATTTTTCTTTTAGTTTTCAAATTCAAATAATATAAGTAATACTACTTGCAAGTGTACAAGAATAAATTTTTCTTTCGTCCTTACAGGCACTAGGTTTTAGTACATTAGGTACTAGGTATGTCATATATACGAGTATTATGGTCGAACAAAAAAATATATATATATAAATTTTTTTTTTTCTTTTGTGTGTTCTTCTTTTACATTAGGGAATTTTAATTTTTAGAAATTGCCAATCCGCGAAAGTAACTAAGCTTCCCGTCACTACTACATAAAGGCCTTAATCTGGAACTCACTTCCAAGGAGTATGCAGAGAATCGCAAGAAAACCCACGATTCCCGCAAGTCTAACTAAAGTGATCCGGGGAAATCGGAAAACGGAACGTTATAATAAAAAAATAAAAAAAAACAGTTATGCATAACTCTTTCTCTTTTTCTTTCCTCCTTAGTCTTTCTTTTCTGTCCCAAATGACACGCGGATGAATTAAATTTTTTTTTCTCTACGCAAAAGAGTTCGCTCCAATTTTCATAAATCGGCCTTTACATGATCATCTCATATCAGATTAATTCCTAATTATAACGCATTCCGATTCAATTATTTGGAGTTCTGTTTTCAAATAAATCCTTTGTTGTTTTTTTTTTTCTCTTTTCTACACACACATTTGCTGGCTTCGAAACAGAAACCGTTAGATTTAAATTTCATTTAGTAATTTGCTAATTACTTATTGTATTTACAATTCTTTTTATATTTATCGTAGTGACTATATTATCATATTAAATCATAGCTACATTCATAAATGTAAGCATTATGCTCAAATTGCTTGCGTTCCATACATTTGTAGGTAGGTCCCTACTATTTAAGCATCAAGTTTACACGGTTTCGCATAACTTATCATATTTATCATACTGCTATTAATAAACGCTAACAAAAGAAAAATCGAAAAGAAAGGCAAAAAAACCTTAAAATTTTCTTAAAACGCATACCACCCACCGGTTTTGGCGTGTAATCTAAAAAAAATGTGTTCTGTACAATTTTATAGTGTTTTTGCCTTCCATGCTGGTGTAGCATGCTGTAACTTTAACTTTATTATAGTTATTGACAAGAACTATTCATTATCGTTAATAGGGTTTTGCTTTTGTCCGAGTAATTTCTACTTTAGCTTCATGCAACCCTAGTATATCACTTGAGAGCCTATTTATTCCTCAAAAATTAATTATTTAGTGTGTACAAGCGAATCAAATAAAAATATATGATAAAATTTACGTGCATATGTTCATTTTAAATTTTTTTGTTCAAGCTTAGATTATTTACCAACTTCCCTGTAATCAGTTCCGAGTCTTCATAAATCGCTCCTCATGACCATCTCAGATCGCCTCATCCAGTCCCCTTAAATTTCCTTCGCCTTAAATGGTCTTCACTCGCTGGAATATATCGCGGGCGGGCGATGCGTCACTTTAATTTCGTTGACAACTAATTGGCCCGTTCTCCTAACTTTTCATATTTCCACCTTCAACCTTTCCAGCCCTATATTGTCAAACGATCAAATTACCTTGTACATTGTTAAGCTTCTCACAGCGACAGCGTCCGCCCTTTTCAAAGCAACGTGTGCATTCGTTCCTGAAACCATCAAAACGAAAGATGGAAAACCGAGTCCAGCTATAGCGACGTCATTTCACGAGTAGGCTGCTGCTGCTACCTTTAGACAACCCATATAACTATAGGATCGATACGGTGTATGTACGCCTGGGGGGAAGCCACTAACGAACAGAGATCGCTTTAAGCAACCATAAATCCATATAAAGTCGGTTGCAGCTATTCTATCGTGAAGCATGCCATTATATGTCGGTGGTGTAAGCATTCACGCTTCGCAGAGAAGATTACGACCAAGCTAATCAAGATTGTTCACTGCGTACGGTGCTACGATTTACTTTCACAAAGCACTGCAAGATTTATTTGCGCAATCCGCGAAGTAACTGCGAAATACTTTTCCCGAAAATTTCACCTTTATATTTCAGTTCAGTTTTGCAGCTAGTGGCAGGAAAACACAATAAGACACCAGTCACACGTCTAGCATTATTCCAATTAACTTCTTTTCCGCCCGAAAAAGAAATTCGTGCGGCACACAGCAAAGTTTATATGTGCGTGTGTGCAATTCCAATGCGATCGAAATGTTTTTGCAATTTTACAATGCACTGGCAAATTAATGTGGCGTCTTGAAATTCACAATTCTTTTCACTGATTACCCGACATCCCACTACAAACAGCCAATTTTAACGAAACATATCACCATTTACTTCCCCGATTCTCTGCACGACAGCCAACAGGCACACCAGATACAATCCATCACCTTTTTACATTGTAGGACTCGCCGCCATGAGCATTATCAAAACCCACCCCAACTTCCTTCGCACCGATTCGAAATTACCAATTGGTTATGTCTCGAGATTACGAATGTCTTTCTTTTTTTCTTCTCTACAACTGGACAACTCACATTTCCCGATATAAATCACTACTCAGAGCTTAGCTTAGCATCAAGTTAACGTCGTCAAGCGTCCAGCTACGCACAAACACCCTTACAAGTCAACAATCTAACAACGACTCCCTCGCCACGCCGTCTGGCCTCCGCCAAGAGATTCGATCGACTGCCACGATCTTGAGCACTCAGCTCGCAAAGCCCGCTTACACAGCAAGAGGAAATCCCGTTAGGAATTTCGTTGCTGTGCGAAAACAAAAATAAGGTCACCGGGGGACTTGCGGGATTTTATTTTTGTGCGATTGAAATGTATTTTCAATTGCAAAATTTTGTAGCGTCTCCGATCCATACAGTGTGGGTCGGAGATATGTGACCAGTAATTTTAAATAAAAAAATATAAAAATTACTGGATGCTACAACACAGATCTTTCCACAAGGGCAAGTGCGTGGAAAGAGCTGAAGGATGGAAGTAATAAGAGAAATATAATGACGTGAACAGGTGATCATGTCGTTTACTATCCAATCCTTTTGAGAAAATCGTGAATAAGGTGAACAGAAAGAAAGGGGTAATTTTTAATGAAAGGAAATATCGTGAACAACGTGTACTGACTTAATAATGAAAGTATCTTTGGTAGAGGAAATAGTGAACGAGGTGAACATCTCTAGATACTTTTCAATTGGAGCAGGAGTGACACCTGAAATAGGCGCAAATGGACGATCTCCAAATAAAATTTGGAAACAGATCGTGAACTGGTGAACTAGTGGGTATATCACTTAGTGATGTCTTTCGCGTGAAAGACGCCCACTGATCGTCCATTTTGATCGGCCAGCTGGTAGTAAGCACCGCCGATCTTCTTAATTACCTTACTAGGTAAGAATTTCCGGTCCAGCTTTGCATTGTAGTGCGCGGCTGCGTCACTTTGCCGGAAGTTGCGCCTGTAGACCACTTCGCCAAGCTGGTATGAAACCAACCTGGAACGAAGATTATAGGCCTTGGCATTGCGAGACTGGGCCTGGGTAGTGAGGTCGCGGATGGACTGGCGTAGGATTGCCAGGTGGTCAGGAGGTGGCAGGGTGGTCTCAGGGTCATCCAAAAGATGCAGTTGTCGCAACAGATGGTAAGTGCGGCCATGGGTGACCATTGGTTGGCCGAAGATTGCCTGATAGGGCGAAGTCCCTATCGTCGCGTGAGGTGCTGAGCGCAATGCGCAGGTTGTCTCCAAAATTTTTGCGTCCCACTCCCTTTGAGCAGGATCAATATAAGCCCGAATGGCTGCCAGTATGGATCGGTTTAGACGTTCCGAGGCGTTCGATTGAGGGGAATATACGGCGGTGAAGGTATGTCCGATACCGAATTCCTGTAGAAAGGTTTGAAAGATAGACGACCGAAATTGTACACCATTATCAGTTACGACACTCTCCGGGACTCCAACAAGGTGAAATACCCTTTTCCTCAGAATGTCAATGACTGCTTTCGCAGTGAATTTACGAAGCGGCTCAACGAAGGGGAAACGCGAAAGATGGTCTAAGACGATGAGCGCTCCAATGTTGCCAAACTTGGACCTAGGGTAGGGGCCGATAATATCGATGTACAAGCGCTGGAATATGCGCTCGGGAACGGACTGCAGCGTCATTGGTGGTCGAAGGGTGTGTGAAGGGGCTTTGGTGGTTTTGCATGTGATGCATGATCCCACATGTTCTCGCACTTGAGCGGCCATTCGTGGCCAAAAAAACCATTGCCGTAATCGGCCGAGGGTCTTGGCCACGCCACCATGCGCACTCAAGGGTGGGTCATGTGCTCCCTTCACTAATTCTGCCGTCATTTCTGACGGCACCCACAACTTCCAGGCCAACTGGTCTTGAAGTCCGTTTCCGGTCGCATACTCGGTCCGCTTGTACACGAACCCGTCTACAACTTTTAAGTCCGGCAGCTGATGTTGTTCCGCCTGGACTTTTGCCGCTAGCTCCCTATAAGAAGCACTTTGGAAATGCGGCGACTCTAAGTCTAGCTCCATTGGGGTCTCCTCGCCTTCTGCCGGCATCAACGCCTCGGCAGAGAACATGCGCGACAAGGAGTCCGGCACTACGTTTTGGCTTCCCTTTCGGTGGACAATTTTGAAGTTGAAACCTTGAAGTTTCAAGGCCCACCGGGCTAATCGGCCATTAAGGTCTGGTTGGTTCATTAGCCATTTTAGGGAAGCATGGTCGGTCACGATTTCAAATTCGTGACCTTCCACGTAGGCACGGAACTTCTTGATTGCCAGCACCACTGCCAGACATTCTTGCTCAGTGACGGTGTAGTTTCGCTGAGCGGGATTCAGCTTATGGGACATATAGGCGATGGGGGCTTCAGCTCCGTCTTCTGTGCGTTGCACCAGCACGGCACCGACTCCATGTTGACTTGCGTCACATTGGATGGAGAAGGGCTTGTTGAAATCTGGGCTGTGCAGCACTGGGGCTGAGGCAAGGCTGTGTTTCAATTGCTTGAAAGCATTTAGCCTCTCATCGGTCCACACAAACTGACTCCGCTTAGAAAGCATGTCTGTCAGTGGTGCTGACAATGACGCATATTCTCTGACGAAGCGCCGATACCAACCGCAGATTCCTAGAAATCTTCGGAGTTGCTTCGTGGTAGAGGGAAGTGGGAAATCCATGATAGATTTCACCTTGTCAGGATCGGTCTGGATAGTGCCCCCACCAACAATGTGGCCAAGGTACTTGACGTTTCGCAAGAGGAACTTACTCTTTTCCACATTGATGGTGAGGCCAGCTTGTCTCAAATGGAAGGCGACCTGATGAAGCATCTGAAGGTGCGCGTCAAACTCATCTGTTATCACCAACAGGTCGTCGAGGTACACGAATACCTGGTGCTTGAGTTGGGGCGAAATAACCTTATCCATCAGTCGCGACATCGTTTGGGGTGCATTACACAACCCAAACGGCATCACGACAAAATGGTAAAGGGGTCGACCGGGCACAGTGAAGGCTGCCCTCTCTTTCGACTTTTCCTCTAAAGGTATTTGCCAAAAAGCATCCTTCAGATCAAGGCTGGAGATGAAATTTGCCTTAGGGAGTCTGCTGAGAATTCCATCGATCAGCGGCAAATGGTAGGCATCCTTCACTGTGACCGAATTAACCTTCCGGGCATCCAGGCATAAGCGCACCTTCGAGGGCTTTACCACCAACGTTACCGGTGAAGACCATGCACTCTTCGACTCTTCGATTACGCCCAACGCTAACATCCGGTCAATTTCCTGATATAGGAGCTTTTCGACAGCTGGTGACACAGAAAAATGTCTCTGTTTTATGGGTTTCTGGTCACCAGTGTCAATTTCATGACGGATGAGCCAAGTCTTTCCCAAGCCCTCAACAGCAAATGAAGGAAAGCAAGCAATCGCAGCCCGAAGTCTGCGATGCTGCTCCTGTGTGAGAGGGTGGGCGCAATCGTCGAGTGCGTCGAGGCTGTTGGTGGTGTCGACCTGTGGTGGTGGCGCAAACAGGTCTGTGGCCAGGGCGAAAAGACGGACGAAGTCCACTCCCAGATAGAGATTCTGGCTGAGAGTGGGTATTATCCACAACGTCAACGTCTTGGTGAGCCCCCGGAAAGTAATGTCGGCTGATACTCGGCCTACGGCTTGATGTTGTGTGCCGTCCGCTGTTTTCAACCCGAGAGAAGCTCTTTTCCAGGGAAAAGCGTTCCTCGCGAGGAATGAGCGGGCTAGATCAGCCGCCATCACGCTCACGTTGGCTCCCGTGTCGATCAAACCCGATGTTAGTTGGCCGAACAACAGAACCTGAGCGTACGGTCGAACGTCACCTGGAGGCACGTTCAACAGAGTCGCACAATCCAATTGATAACGCCAACGACGGAACTGAGCGTAAAAACGCCTCATTCTCAACGTTGAGCGTTTAGGTGTATTAGGAGGTTGTCTAATGGTGTCAATTTCAGAGTTAAAAATTCGGTTTCGGACCGCCGCATATTTCCGCCATCTTAAGTGATATGGCAGAAAAGCCAAAGGTGTAGGAGGCTCTGCCTGTTAGTGTGGGATCGATAAGGTAGTGGAGTCCCCACTCGGCTGGATACTATCATCATTGGTGGTTGGGCCCAAGGAGTTTCGTGACAAATCATCAGTCCTGTCTACCTGCTGGAACGGGGTGGAGATTGCTTGCTCTGGGGGAGGCGTGAGATCTTGTTCCGCGCTCCCTGCGGTAAGTTTTTTGTCTGGCAGTTCACACAATTCGGTTTGTATGTGTCTGCCTTTCCGCAGCCATAACAGAATATTGTTCTGGGCTCCAAACAATCGTCGAAACGGTGTCCCACTTGCTTACAGTTCCAGCAAGTAGGCAGGACCGTGACTGCTTCCACTCCATGTTCTTCAGGTGAATCCTCATATTGGTCCAGCGGGTATTCTTCACGTAGTTCTTCTGTGGCGTTCCTCCAGTGTGAGGATCGGCGTCGACCTCCAAGCTCCATTTCAAAGTTCTCCGCACGGATGACGACCTGACGGAGCAGACGAACAGAGGGAAGGTGTATCTGTAGCAGACCACGACGGATTTCTGGCAATAAATTGCGTCTAAGAATGTCAGCTAAGTCCGCGTCGGCAATAGGGCGCTGTAGCCGGTCGACAATCTTGTAGATGTCCGCACTGAAATCGTCGAATGTTTCATGGGGTCGCTGTTTCCTTCCTCGTATCCGCTCCATCAGGTCGGCATCCGTGAAGCGATCAGCGAAATGATCGCTCAGGGCCGACTCCAAATCTCTCCAACTGAAGTCTCGTCTTGTATTATAGAACCTCCAGAACCAATCAGCGGCAGGTCCAATCAAAAGCAGGTGCATATGCTGGCATAGAATGTTAAAATTTCCGCCCAAGGTATTTCTGGTGAGAGCTGCTACCCTGTTAATAAAAACTTCTACTGGCACAGTAGATTCACGACCCGAGAATTTTAGGGTCCACCCACCAATGATGCTAGCCACCTTATCGTGGTGAAACTGCACATTGTTGCCACGAGGGGTGCGAGGTGAGTAGGATCGCGGCACTGGTACAAATGATTGTGCGCGAGGGTTAAGTCTTGGCGACTCTACATTCCCAGTCCGGGACGGAAGGTTTAATTGGGCCATGCGCTCCAGCATCACACGCATGCCGTTTTGCAAATCATGAATTTGTTGCTGAAGTCCGCTTAAATCTTGGGGCACTATAGAGCGCGCTCCTGCGGCTTCTGACGTCACATCGTATATTGGGGACGCTTTCGATGACGGGCCAGGTGGCTGAACTAAACCTTCCGCCCCCGACTCGGCTTGCAAATCGAAGTTCCTAATTTCCAAATCCTCGTTTCTCATGCCTCGGGTTTTTACTCCCGGCCGTTGCGTTTTAGGCCGAGCCCCTCGTGGCATAGATGCTGCAGCAGTGGGGGCCTGTCTGGCTCCTAAGGGGAGACTCAGTGGTCCACGGCACAGCGGGCAATCTGTATGATTTCGAAGCCATTGCTCCAGGCACGTTTCGTGAAATGTATGACCACATTTTGTGGTGTACGTAACCTGGGCAGCAGCGAATGACTGCTGGCATATGGAGCACTGAGCCTCCACTGTGGTGCCAGACAGGTCCTCACTACTGTAACGCAGTGGCATTGTCAGTCTGTGAAAATTACGAATGTTAAGAAATTCAAATTTTGGATTTTGCACGCTAACGTGACTGACGAGTTAATTCGCTTAATCTAAAGTTGGTTGGCGGGGAATTCGGGCCGCAACCAAGTGCACAACAGTGTGTGTCTAACTCTTACTAAAGTCTTAACAGATAATAGGCCAAAGTGCCAAATTCAAAATATATATATAATACATATATAAGGGAAAAAAAATATATATAATATATATATACTTGTGTGCACACCTGTGGTGTGACTAACTCTTTTAAGCTTTCCCAGCTAGTAGGGCAAAAATGCAAAAAAAAATTCAAAATCTATACAAGTGTGTGCACACCAGGTGGTGTGACTAACTTTCAAGATTAATAGCAAATGACAAAGCCAAATGCTAGAGTTAATTGAGAAAGAAAAATATAAATTCAAAGCTTTAGATTTACAAAAGTTTCAAATTTTCAAAGTTAGGTAAAAATGTAATTTCAAAGATCGGCCCTCTTATTGAGCTGAGCCCAATCCATTCCTCTCCATTTCAGGTCCACTGGCTGGCTGGCTATTGATTTCAAAACGCAAAAATTAAAATTTTCAATTACGAAATGTTAAAGCGTGGAACAAATGTTTATATGTGAATGAATTGAATGAATTGAATGTTTAGTGTGAAAAATATTTACGGTTGAAAAATTGTACAAAAGTGACAATTACATTGGGTCGGTTCCGGATGGGTACCGCCCAGTATGGGGGACTGTTTCTCTTACCCGAAATTCCTCGAAAAGAGAGGAGCAAAGGACCAAAAACAACTATGTTGCTGCTTGACTCAACTTCAGCAAATGGTTCAAGTCTGGCCAAGCTGCAGGGACGTGTAGGCGGCACCACGCCAACCCCACGTAATCCACTACAGCCTGAACCAAACCCAAGCCAAAAACCGAAACCGGGCCAAGACAGCAAGGATATCACAAATTTGGGACAGCTTCCCAACATAAAGTGGGGCAGGGGCCCTTCGGTTGACCGGGACAAGAGTGGCCGTAAACCACCACAACCTGTTATCCGCGGCCAACCTCCAGGTTGCACCCAGAGTCAAAAAACTCAAAAAGACAAAACAACAGGAAGCTGCCCAAAAGGTAAGCTAACTAGGAAATGATTTTAAAAGGAGAGGATTGGGAAGGATGTTTGCGGCTATTAGGGAAGAGCGAGCAATGCCGGTCTTAATAAAAGGGGTTTTGTTCTCTCGAACGAAATGAATTGAATCGCAAAGGAGGCGATTCTAAGACCTGCAAGTGAGAATGGAAGTATAAGGATTGAAGACGTAAAGTCTTAAGGGGAGTATGAGTCGAAACTCATAAGTATTTTCTCACTGTGGTGGGTCACCCAAAAACGAGTTTCGGGCCCCACGTTGGGCGCCATTTGTAGCGATTATTAAGTTGCGATGTGGCCTTAGCACAACTTAGAACCAGACCGAAGTCCAGAACCAAGAGTGCTAAGGTCTAAAAGTGGAATGGCTAGTGCCATTCGAGAGGCAAAACAAAAAAAAAGAATTGCCCCGAGAGCAGGGTGCCCTAGAAATGGCCGTGAAGGCCCCTCATCCGCATTAGCGGAGCACCCTTTGACCAACCCCGACGGATGCTGGGGTGCCGCTTTGCTAGCTCGCTGCGGCTGGGGTGGGTTCTTTAAACAAATGGGGATGGTTGGCTCTCAAGAAAACGGGATGCTACGTATATTCATCCGTCATGAATTGTAGCCGCAAACTGATATGAAATCATATCCAGGGACCAAAAAGGGGCATAGTTCCGTAAAGGAAACCACCCAGGCTCTGCAACATGGGCTGACTAAGCAGACCCAGTGCTCGTGACAACGCACGGAGCCAGAAAATTGAAAAATAAAAAAAAGGGAAAACGGGAAACGCGCTACCTCTCTTTTACAAGGAACCCGGGTGAGGCAGGCAGCCCCGGGCCCCCGATGGTAGTGGAGCCCTGACCCCGATGGTCTGGGGTCCTCCACCCACTGATACTGGCCATTTTAATCAAAAAATCCAAAAATCTAATCAACAATGCTGAAACTACTAGGATGGCCAGTATCCCTCCCTTTATTTAGCTTTTGGTAATTTGTTTTAACCATTTGAGTATCAAAGATATGTTTACTTAAACTGAGAAACTACATTTTTCTTTTAGTTTTCAAATTCAAATAATATAAGTAATACTACTTGCAAGTGTACAAGAATAAATTTTTCTTTCGTCCTTACAGGCACTAGGTTTTAGTACATTAGGTACTAGGTATGTCATATATACGAGTATTATGGTCGAACAAAAAAATATATATATATAAATTTTTTTTTTTCTTTTGTGTGTTCTTCTTTTACATTAGGGAATTTTAATTTTTAGAAATTGCCAATCCGCGAAAGTAACTAAGCTTCCCGTCACTACTACATAAAGGCCTTATCTTATCTGGCCTTATCTGGAACTCACTTCCAAGGAGTATGCAGAGAATCGCAAGAAAACCCACGATTCCCGCAAGTCTAACTAAAGTGATCCGGGGAAATCGGAAAACGGAACGTTATAATAAAAAATAAAAAAAAACAGTTATGCATAACTCTTTCTCTTTTTCTTTCCTCCTTAGTCTTTCTTTTCTGTCCCAAATGACACGCGGATTAATTAAATTTTTTTTTCTCTACGCAAAAGAGTTCGCTCCAATTTTCATAAATCGGCCTTTACATGATCATCTCATATCAGATTAATTCCTAATTATAATGCATTCCGATTCAATTATTTGGAGTTCTGTTTTCAAATAAATCCTTTGTTGTTTTTTTTTTCTCTTTTCTACACACACATTTGCTGGCTTCGAAACAGAAACCGTTAGATTTAAATTTCATTTAGTAATTTGCTAATTACTTATTGTATTTACAATTCTTTTTATATTTATCGTAGTGACTATATTCTCATATTAAATCATAGCTACATTCATAAATGTAAGCATTATGCTCAAATTGCTTGCGTTCCATACATGTGTAGGTAGGTCCCTACTATTTAAGCATCAAGTTTACACGGTTTCGCATAACTTATCATATTTATCATACTGCTATTAATAAACGCTAACAAAAGAAAAATCGAAAAGAAAGGCAAAAAAACCTTAAAATTCTCTTAAAACGCATACCACCCACCGGTTTTGGCGTGTAATCTAAAAAAAATGTGTTCTGTACAATTTTATAGTGTTTTTGCCTTCCATGCTGGTGTAGCATGCTGTAACTTTAACTTTATTATAGTTATTGACAAGAACTATTCATTATCGTTAATAGGGTTTTGCTTTTGTCCGAGTAATTTCTACTTTAGCTTCATGCAACCCTAGTATATCACTTGAGAGCCTATTTATTCCTCAAAAATTAATTATTTAGTGTGTACAAGCGAATCAAATAAAAATATATGATAAAATTTACGTGCATATGTTCATTTTAAATTTTTTTGTTCAAGCTTAGATTATTTACCAACTTCCCTGTAATCAGTTCCGAGTCTTCATAAATCGCTCCTCATGACCATCTCAGATCGCCTCATCCAGTCCCCTTAAATTTCCTTCGCCTTAAATGGTCTTCGCTCGCTGGAATATATCGCGGGCGGGCGATGCGTCACTTTAATTTCGTTGACAACTAATTGGCCCGTTCTCCTAACTTTTCATATTTCCACCTTCAACCTTTCCAGCCCTATATTGTCAAACGATCAAATTACCTTGTACATTGTTAAGCTTCTCACAGCGACAGCGTCCGCCCTTTTCAAAGCAACGTGTGCATTCGTTCCTGAAACCATCAAAACGAAAGATGGAAAACCGAGTCCAGCTATAGTGACGTCATTTCACGAGTAGGCTGCTGCTGCTACCTTTAGACAACCCATATAACTATAGGATCGATACGGTATATGTACGCCTGGGGGGAAGCCACTAACGAACAGAGATCGCTTTAAGCAACCATAAATCCATATAAAGTCGGTTGCAGCTATTCTATCGTGAAGCATGCCATTATATGTCGGTGGTGTAAGCATTCACGCTTCGCAGAGAAGATTACGACCAAGCTAATCAAGATTGTTCACTGCGTACGGTGCTACGATTTACTTTCACAAAGCACTGCAAGATTTATTTGCGCAATCCGCGAAGTAACTGCGAAATACTTTTCCCGAAAATTTCACCTTTATATTTCAGTTCAGTTTTGCAGCTAGTGGCAGGAAAACACAATAAGACACCAGTCACACGTCTAGCATTATTCCAATTAACTTCTTTTCCGCCCGAAAAAGAAATTCGTGCGGCACACAGCAAAGTTTATATGTGCGTGTGTGCAATTCCAATGCGATCGAAATGTTTTTGCAATTTTACAATGCACTGGCAAATTAATGTGGCGTCTTGAAATTCACAATTCTTTTCACTGATTACCCGACATCCCACTACAAACAGCCAATTTTAACGAAACATATCACCATTTACTTCCCCGATTCTCTGCACGACAGCCAACAGGCACACCAGATACAATCCATCACCTTTTTACATTGTAGGACTCGCCGCCATGAGCATTATCAAAACCCACCCCAACTTCCTTCGCACCGATTCGAAATTACCAATTGGTTATGTCTCGAGATTACGAATGTCTTTCTTTTTTTCTTCTCTACAACTGGACAACTCACATTTCCCGATATAAATCACTACTCAGAGCTTAGCTTAGCATCAAGTTAACGTCGTCAAGCGTCCAGCTACGCACAAACACCCTTACAAGTCAACAATCTAACAACGACTCCCTCGCCACGCCGTCTGGCCTCCGCCAAGAGATTCGATCGACTGCCACGATCTTGAGCACTCAGCTCGCAAAGCCCGCTTACACAGCAAGAGGAAATCCCGTTAGGAATTTCGTTGCTGTGCGAAAACAAAAATAAGGTCACCGGGGGACTTGCGGGATTTTATTTTTGTGCGATTGAAATGTATTTTCAATTGCAAAATTTTGTAGCGTCTCCGATCCATACAGTGTGGGTCGGAGATATGTGACCAGTAATTTTGAATAAAAAAAATATAAAAATCACTGGATGCTACAAATATTGGACTTTCCGAGCTATTCATTATGGACTTTTTGAATCAAACCTAATAAGCATACTTTATTATAAGCAAAAGTCAAAGAAACATGCTTTCAAATATGGAATGAAACTGTGTTTGTTTTGGTTAATGTTAAATATGAATGTGCGAATTGTATATGATCCCATCAAGAAAGATTAAGCACAGGGAAAATTCCTCGCAATAAACAACACTGTCTTGAATATATAGCATAAAAGTGGCAGGGATGCAATTTTTATTCCCCAAATGACTTTGAAAATTGTATTCTACGTTAACTACTTTGTTGCCTACCATTTTAATACTCAGACTATGTCTTGTGAAAAACATAATTGCATAAAACGCCTGTATATTGCCTAGTAGGAATGAACAGATAATCCTAATAAAAAACAGGATGATTGACGAGGCGCTTTTCGTCTTTTTCTTAACGTATAACTTGTCAAAATTAAATATTGTCGTCCATTTCTCGAGATAGGTCCCATAACATCGTAATTAATACCGCAAATAACACAGTCTTTGTGTTATAAGTAGTGTTCATGCTTTGGAATAGGCTTACACTGCTGCACTACACAACTCTTGCTGTAACCACAAAAATCAAAGAGGCGAACACTTTAGTGTCTACTGTTGGAGATATTTATTTTTCTGGGAGGGGCCAACCCAGGGTCTGGGGGGTCCCGGCCCCCCTGGCCCCCCACCTACGGCGTGCCTATGGTCTAGGGGTTGAAGCTGGTAGAGAGCTTCATTACAATTTTTTTATCATTGTGACAACGAATGTGGAGTGATTAGTTCCACGACTCACTTTACCCCTGATTTAAATCAGGTACCTAATCAGAGCTAGGTGAACTCAAAGCTTGGTGCGCGGATCTTCGTCCGAACCTGGATTCGAACCAGGGACCCCACACACAAGAGGCCAGTGCTCTACCCACTAGGCTACTCAAGCTTCTCAACAGAGTGAGAGACAAAAAAAAACTCTAGCGCACCTGAAGAACAGTAGAAGAACCGTGCAGGTTTTGAGTGCATATTCTACCACACGAGCTGTTTATCACAGCCAAATTGTTTCAACCGCCACGTTTTACTTTGGTCTCAAGAAAACATTATAACTCATATGGTGGAAAGGTTTCAGATGTCACCACTGGCATGAATTTCAAAGTTTATGAGAGCAAAACACTTCTTAATTATATGCGTTATGAGTTGCCTATTTTACAAAATTTTGAAAGCAGCATCTCATATAACATAAATGAAGAAAATGCTCAGTGCCTGAACCACTGTAACTGAAGTTGGTATTTGGGGCTGCGATCCGAAAAATTTGCAGAATCTAGGGAATTAACACATTGGTTATTTATTTTCATTGTAAATGTTTCCGGTATGAATACTTACTGTAAAAATTTATTGATACATAAGTAGCACTACCGACTCATGCTGGCAGCCTTTTGCCAGTATCAAAGCCGAAAATATAGCACATCTGCTTCACGTTGAAATTAACCTACCCTGCGAATTTCGTTTCGATCCGATGACTGCATTCAAACTTTTCGGAGCATAAAGAAATTTAGGGTTGCCAGCCGCAACATTATTCAAATAATTGAAAACTTGATATTTGCTTTTTATTGTCACTACAATATCATTACCATTTGAAAATTCTACGATAAAATCGCTTAATAAAGATATTGCAATTGAACACAAAACCAACAATAGCTGGCAACCCTATCGTGGATTTTCAACCAAATTTGGCCTGAATAATGTTTATAATAGGTTCCGTTAAATGTATGATATCTATATATATATATATATATATATATATATATATATATATATATATATATATATATATATATATATATATATATGCATATACCATATATATATATATATATATATATATATATATATATATATATATATATATATATATATATATATATATATATATAAATAAATACATATATATATATATATATATATATATATATATATATATGTATATATATATATATTTATATATATATATATATATATATATATATATATATATATATATATATATATATATATATATATATATATATATATATATATATATATATAAATTCGTATTGATTTCATGACTGCACTGGAAGTTATAGGGTAAAAAGTTTTATTTTCCTGAGTGAATTCTCAAACCAAAGACACAAAAATTACCATAGCTGGCAGCACCAATCGAATTTTTCAGCCAGTTTCTACCAAACAGGGTTAAGAGTAAGGTTCAGCTACTGTGTCAATTTTATGAAAATCTGGTTACTGAATCAGAACTCATAGGGCAAAAAGCAGTTTTTTTCCTTTGTAATCTTTCAAGATGGCAGCACTGGCACAAAGTTGCCCACAATTCCAAATCGTTTCTATCAGACCTGGTCCTACTATAGTCCAATGCATTCTGTAAATTTCAGCTGTATCTGATTATTAGTTTGTGAGGTCCCGTGAGCAGAAATTTTGAAACAGAATGAAACAGAAAATGAAACAGAAAAAAAATATAGGTTTGCTTGGAAAGGGTTACCGTTCTTTTCCGACATTAAATTTCCAAAGTTTTACTTTGACTGTGTAGACAAAGCATAAGATTTGCATACAATTTGGTTTTACTGTAAGAGCCGGATATTTTTTAGAAGATTCGATGGTTTGAATGTTTTTCCTTTCAGTGCTTGCCGTAGCTACAGGGTTGCCAGCTTGTTCATTAGCAGCTTTGAAAGTGTGCAACTTTACAGCATAAATATGTCTTTTAAGTTTTAATATGATCTAGCAATCAAGTAAAAAGATATCGAAAATCAAAAATGTTCAAATTTTTCCAATCTCATTTTAGGTGCCTAGCACACACATAGAGTTAAAAATTTCAAAAACATTATCCAATTCACATTTAAAACACGTTCAGAATTCATTATATAAGCTTTATTTTTGCAAAAGTTATTTTTCGACAGAATAATAGGTATATTTAAAATATCACTAAAATGGCCGCCGGCGCCAAAGTGTTAAAGATTAGCAATTACCCTGAAAACACTCTTTTTTCTTTCGAAAATAAACTGCCCACGTCCTGCAAGCTTGAAAGTGGTTGGCGTGTTGGAATAACGGAGATAATGTTACCAAAGAGGGGAAGAGAAAAACCTTTGTCAACCAGCAGTGTTTTTAAACGCTCCATAGGCAGTACCGAAGACAAAAAAAAACAGTATGATGAAAAGAAGTCGACAATCAGCTGCAGCAGAATCCAGCAAAACTGAAGTAACAGAAACAGTTGTAAAAATCATGTCTTTGAAAAAAAATATTGTTCTCTTAAGATGGAGTGATGCTACTTGACGGAGACTTTGCTATGAAAAAAATGATATCAATTTTTCAACATTCCTATCGTCATTTTTCTCCTATCGTCTGACTTCTATAATTACTATTTGACATCAATTAAGGCCCTGATTTTCAAACACATCGAAAAAGATCGATATGAAGGAAGTATTTCTGACATCAGTGATTCTATGAAGATAGGAGATTTCTGCTTATTTGTTTACCAAGGCGAGAAAATCGCCGAAAAAGTTTATTTAAAATCAAACAAAAACTTTGACTCGCTTCAGGACTTTATTGATTATATAATTGGACAGATTCCGAGGTCGAAAAGAAATCATGTAGAGTTATTACAAATGATTGGCGAATACATATATCCTGCACATAGCTTAAGACAAGAGCGGGAAAAGAAAACGGGGATCAAGTGTGTAACACAGGCAGGTTTCATCTAAAAGACTATGGTGTGAAAATAAATGAGGAACTGCCAGTACCTTCACCGATTAACATTACGGATTTTGTGTCACTCTTGCTGAGTGGAATAGAGTTTTCAGACGAAGATTTAAAAACGAGAGCTGAGATTTGCAGTAGAACAGTGTACCAGGTGCGAAAACAATGATTTTACCGAATTGGTCAATCAATTCTTCAATCCATAAGTGCTGCGGCTAAAGAATCCGGTACCGATATATTACCTGATGAATAGGCAAAAACTGAATCAGAAACAATACTAAACATTCCATACAAAAGGAGTGATGGAACAACGGGTACAACACCAGTGCCGACTGAAGTGTCTAAAACTGAAAATATTGCTGGCCTATTCATTGATGCATTTTTAAAAACGCTTGTTGATAAACGCGATCCATGGCTGATTGATGTCTCGATAAAAGAATCTTTCGATGAGTCAATATATCTTGCCAGTCTAAGTCGGTTGGAAAAAAACGTGCATGAGCTTGAAAAAAGAACGCGTCGTGCTACGGCATCCAAGACCGTTAGCGATTGTGAAAGCCCCAATTTAATTCACGTTTACACAGACATTTTCAAACCTAGAATATTAGCTGCTAAATTGGTGCGAAATTTTTGTACAATTCCTTTGCGAGATTGCGGCAGTATTTCAGATTAAAACATGTAGAGTTTTGTGCTGAGGGAAAAACTTTTTTCGAAAGCATTTCTATTAAAGTTAGCAAGTTTTACTCCCACATATATAATAGGCGCGTTTTTTTGCTCCTCTATCCAGCGGAGAGTAGAGTAGACGCATTGAAAACAACAACACTCCTACACCAGTGAATTCACTAGTACAGAAATTCTATGCCTCATTTGTAGTTCACGTGTTGAAGTGTAGAATGTGCTGATAGAAAAAAGAAAAGCTCATGAGAAGTTGTATTTTTTTCTGTGAGGGGGCTTTCGGTTTTTCATGGTTATGTTGAATGTTTTGGTAGTTAGGATATTAGAAAAAGCCCTCATAATGTGTAGAAAGTTAAAAGAATTAATTTTCTGTTAGTTTTTTACTAATGTTCGAAGAACATTAGTATTAAAATCGATTCGGCCAAAAATTCATATTTCCATTCCATAATTCATATGTATATAAATATATATCTATATATATATATATATAAATATATATATATATATATATATATATATATATATATATATATATATATATATATATATATATATATATATATATATATGTATATATATATATATATATATATATATATATATATATATATATATATATATATATATATATCATCAAAAAATTTCAGTGAGATAATCTCGGGAACGCGCCATCCGATTGAGCTGAAACTTTCAGGATACATTGGTGTATATGCAAAATAGGTCCACGTCTCACTTAATGTGAATTATTGTTAACCCTTTGGCGTCGGCGGCCATTTTAGTGATATTTTTAATATACCTATTATTTCGTACACAAATAATTTTCGCATAAATAAAGTTAACGAAATAAATTTCGAACGTGTTTTACATGTGAATCGGATAATGCTTTGGAATTTTTTAACACTATGTGTGCGCTGGGTGCCTAAAAAGAGAACGGAAAAATGTGAAAATTTTTAAATTGCGATAACTTTTGACAGAGCCATTCAATCATTACAAAATTTACGGAACATATTGGTATTATTTAGTTGTGTAGCTTTTAATGAGCGTTCTGGCAACTCTGTAGCTAGGAGAGGCACTGAAAGTGAAAACCTCCAAGTAATCGTCTCTCTTGAAAAAATGCCGTTTCTTCAAAAAAAAGCCATTCATATGTAAATCTTGTGCTTTGTTTACATAAACAAAAAAAAAGATACGGTATTACGGGCACGCCTGGTAACCCTTGTCCAATTTACCTATATTTTTAGCATCAAAAACTTCTGTTCACGGAAACTCACGATCCAATGAGCAGAATTAATTGAAATTTACAGAATGTATTGGTCTTTAATAGGACCAGGTCTGGTAGAAGTGATTTTGATATGTGGGCAATTCTGTGCCAGTGGTGCCATCTTGAAAAATCACTAAAAAAGATAATTGCTTTTAGCCCTATAAATTCTGATTGAATCGTTCGATTTTGACAAAATTCACACAATAGCTGGACCTTACTTTAAGCCATGTTTGGTAGAAATTTGGTTGAAAAATTCGGTTGGAACTGCCAGCTATGATAATTTTGGTGTCTTAAATTTAAAAAAATGAAAATTTGGAAGTGTTTTCACTCATCAAACCATCGAATATCCTGAAAAATGTCCGTTTCTTACAATAAAACCAATCTGTATACAAATCTTATGCTTAATCTACACTTTCAAAGAAAAACATTGGAAATTTCATGTCGGACAAGAACGGTAACCCTTTCCCAGTTAACCTATATTTTTAGCAACAAAAACTGCTGTTCACGGGAACTCACGAACCAATAATCAGGTACAACTTAAATTTACAGAATGCATTGAACTTAATTAGAACCAGGTCTGATAGAAGCGATTTTGAATTGTAGGCAACTCTGTGCCAGTGGTGCCATCTTGAAAAATTACATAGAAAAAAAACTGCTTTTTGCCCTATGAAATGTGAATAAGTAACCCGATTTTTATGAAATTGACACAATAGCTGAACCTTACTCTAAACTCTGTTTGATATAAATTTCGTTGAAAAATTCGGTTAATGCTGCCAGCTATGGTAATTTTTGTGTCTTTGGTTTTGAAAATTCACTCAGGAAAATAAAACTTTTCGCCCTATAACTTCCAGTGCAGTCATGAAATCAATACGAATTTCATACTATTAATGGAACCTATTATAGACATTATTCAGGCTAAATATTGTTGAAAAGCCACGATAGGGCTGGCAGCTATTGTTGGTTTTGTGTTTAATTGCAATATCTTTACTAAGCGGTTTTATCGTAGAATTTTCAAATGGTAATGATATTGTAGTGACAATAAACAGCAAATATTAAGTTTTCGATTATTTGAAAAAACTTGCCGCAGGTAACCCTAAAATTCTTTATACTCCTATAACTTCGAATGTAATATACCAGGGGGAGCAGATGTAATATATTATTGGCTTTGATACTGGCAAAAGGTTGCCAGCACGAGTCGGTTGTGCTACTAATGTATCAATAAATGCTTACAGTTAGTATTCATACCGGGAACATTTACAATGAAAATAAATAACCAATGTTTCAATTCCCAAAGTTCTGCAAATTTTTCAGATCGCAGCCCCAAACACCAACTTCAGTTACAGTGCTGCAGGCACTGAGCATTTTTTCATTGATGTTTTATGAGATGCTGCTTTGAAAATTTTTGTGAAATAAGCAACTGAGAGCGAATATAATTAACAAGTGTTGCTCTCATAAACTTTGAAATTTATGCCACTGGTAATATCTGAAACCTTTCCACCATATGAGTTATAAGACCAAAGTAAAACCTGGCGTTTGAATTAGTTTGGCTGTAATAAGCAGCTAGCGTGGTAGAATATGCACTCCAAGTCTGCACGATTCTTCTACTGTTCTTCAAATATTAGTGTTTCTAGCGGTTCAGGTGCGCTAGAGTTTTTCTATTTTCTATCGATTGTGGTAGTGTATACTCGTTTTTTTCTCCCTTTTTTCAGCTGTTTTCTGCTACCACAGTGAATACCGCAACCTCTGTCAGTCTTAGCGAAAGCACTGCTGTATTATACTAGATCGTTGCTTTTGCGGCATAGTTGTACTCTGCTCTGTATCGGAGCAAAAAAACGCACCTAATGCTTCATTTCAAACGTCGGTATGAAAAAGTATATATATTCACATACACTGAAGTAAGCGGTATAGTGTTAATAATCAATACCGATGCTAACAGCATGAGCTCGCACTACACAAGCTATTATTTGGCCCAGAGTGGTGGAAATCTATCAGATATTGGGGACCTCTATCGGGCCTCATATATCTATCAGCGCGGAAGAGGTATAGGAAGTTTTTTGAGTGGTTTGTTACGGTATCTATATGTAAAACCTTTGACTGCGTTAAATGTAAAAGTTATAAAACGACAAGCTGTCAACACCGGTAAGGCTATTATACAGGAGGTTGGTAATAAACCTCTTAAAGATCTCCTAAGAGAACACGGACAAACTGCCGCACAGGAGTTAGCTTCGAAAGGTATTAACAAACTTTTTGATAAGATGGATGGTGCTGGCAATTGAATAGCTATAAAAAGAGCTAACCCGTTCACAACAATTCAATTCAAGTCTTTTCCTTAGCGACGTTAAGCTGGTAAATCCATAAGTGCTGCGGCTAAAGAATCCGGTACCGATATATTACCTGATGAATAGGCAAAAACTGAATCAGAAACAATATTAAACATTCCATACAAAAGGAGTGATGGAACAACGGGTACAACACCAGTGCCGACTGAAGTGTCTAAAACTGAAAATATTGCTGGCCTATTCATTGATGCATTTTTAAAAACGCTTGTTGACAAACGCGATCCATGGCTGATTGATGTCTCGATAAAAGAATCTTTCGATGAGTCAATATTTCTTGCCAGTCTAAGTCGGTTGGAAAAAAACGTGCATGAGCTTGAAAAAAGAACGCGTCGTGCTACGGCATCCAAGACCGTTAGCGATTGTGAAAGCCCCAATTTAATTCACGTTTACACAGACATTTTCAAACCTAGAATATTAGCTGCTAAATTGGTGCGAAATTTTTGTACAATTCCTTTGCGAGATTGCGGCAGTATTTCAGATTAAAACATGTAGAGTTTTGTGCTGAGGGAAAAACTTTTTTCGAAAGCATTTCTATTAAAGTTAGCAAGTTTTACTCCCACATATATAATAGGCGCGTTTTTTTGCTCCTCTATCCAGCGGAGAGTAGAGTAGACGCATTGAAAACAACAACACTCCTACACCAGTGAATTCACTAGTACAGAAATTCTATGCCTCATTTGTAGTTCACGTGTTGAAGTGTAGAATGTGCTGATAGAAAAAAGAAAAGCTCATGAGAAGTTGTATTTTTTTCTGTGAGGTGGCTTTCGGTTTTTCATGGTTATGTTGAATGTTTTGGTAGTTAGGAAATTAGAAAAAGCCCTCATAATGTGTAGAAAGTTAAAAGAATTAATTTTCTGTTAGTTTTTTTTCTATTTTCTATCGATTGTGGTAGTGTATACTCGTTATTTTCTCCCTTTTTTTCAGCTGTTTTCTGCTACCACAGTGAATACCGCAACCTCTGTCAGTCTTAGCGAAAGCACTGCTGTTTTATACTAGATCGTTGTTTTTGCGGCATAGTTGTACTCTGCTCTGTATCGGAGCAAAAAAACGCACCTAATGCTTCATTTCAAACGTCGGTATGAATAAGTATATGTATTCACATACACTGAAGTAAGCGGTATAGTGTTAATAATCAATACCGATGCTAACAGCATGAGCTCGCACTACACAAGCTATTAGTTGGCCCAGAGTGGTGGAAATCTATCAGATATTAGGACCTCTATCGAGCCTCATATATCTATCAGCGCTGAAGAGGTATAGGAAGTTTTTTGAGTGGTTTATTACGGTATCTAAAACCTTTGGCTGCGTTAAATGTAAAAGTTATAAAACGACAAGCTGTCAACACCGGTAAGGCTATTATACAGGAGGTTGGTAATAAACCTCTTAAAGATCTCCTAAGAGAACACGGACAAACTGCCGCACAGGAGTTAGCTTCGAAAGGTATTAACAAACTTTTTGATAAGATGGATGGTGCTGGCAATTGAATAGCTATAAAAAGAGCTAACCCATTCACAACAATTCAATTCAAGTCTTTTCCTTAGCGACGTTAAGCTGGTAAATTGAAAAAAACTGTAAAAGGAGCGTCACGTTATAAGAATAAAAAGGTGAAAAGTAAACGAAAAGTTATCAAGAAGTGTGTCTTGGACATATTTGATAAGTAATTAACATGTTCTCCTACAAAGAATGCATGAAATCCGAATTGAACATTTTCTCTATTAAAAGCAACATTTTAAAAGCCGAAGAAGTTGCATACAAGCCGATAGCTTCATTGCATAACTCATATGTACTCGAATTCATCTCTCTCGACCATGATGATACGTATCGTGACTTATCTAGCATATATCTACGTCTCAAAGTACAGATGGTTAAAATAAAGGATGGCAAAGAAGTGTTATTCACAGAGACTGAAGTAATTAAGGGTGCTAATGGTAGAGAAGGCGAAGCTGATCCAATCGGCGTCGCAAATAATTTGATGCATTCACTTTTTAGACAATGTACAGTTCAGTTGAATGGGAAGAATATAGCTCAAACAGACAACAACTACCAGTACAGGGCATACATTGAAAATCTATTGAATTACGGGAAAGATGCAGCAACAATACATCTTGAATCGGTTGGATGGTATCTTGACCAGAATGAAATGGAAATGATTGAAGGCGGTGGCCCGAAGTCTGAGAATAAAGGTTACCTTAGTAGATCAGCGCTATTAGAGAAAAGTGATGTCGATGAGTAAATGGGCAAGATCCATAGCCACATATTAAATCAAGAAACATTTCTGATTAACGGAATGGACTTGCGTGTAATATTATCTTTAGAAAAACCAGATTTCTACCTCTACTCGAAAGATGATAAATTTTCGCCTCAAATCAAAATACTGGAAGCAACAATGTTTATGAATCATGTAAGCGTCAACCTTAATATCCTTCTGGCGCATGAAACAGTACTGCAAGGTTCAAATGCAGTATACCCGTACAAGCGCGTTGAAGTGAAAACGTATACGTTGCCAACCAATACATTCACACTGTTTCTTTCGAATCGTAAAATTTCACCTTATGAAAATTCCCGGTTAAATTAAAAACACCAAAGCAAGTTCAGTTCACCAATTTATTCAATTTTTAATATTTCCAACACACTTTCTAATCTCAAATTCTAATACTTTCAATTTTTCGGTTAAATACTTGGTTTAAACGACACGATTTCATATTCTAACTACTTTCTAATTTCGAAAACGATTTGCTATTCGAACGGTTTCAAGTTTGACGATGTACTAACTTTTACTTTAAATTTCTATTCTAACTTTTACTTTTTGAAAAATAACTGGATAGTGAAAATTTCGGTACATTCCAGCTTTGAACAATTACTGGTTTTTGAATTTCCACTATCCAATTTTACAATTTAAAACACAGCATTAAATTTCCCGATCAGCTGTCTGTCTCCCATCTGCCATCTGCCCATCTGTCTCCGTTGTCAAAGTGACAACGTCAATTCATTGTTGAACATCCTCCCCCCGCTGGTCCGACAGGATCAGGATTACCACCTATAAATATATGCTTAGTAATGTTTTACATCGATATTGAATTACCGATCATAAACTCCTTGTTGATACATTGGTCCGTTAAGTATAAGCGTTATAGTCCAGAAAATTTATGGATTACTGGAGTCGAGAACCAAACGTTAAAGATGTTAGTGTTGCCTGTGGCATTTACTCCGAACAGACACATAACATCCAGCAACCAAGGGTTATATTAACGTGGCGCCCTGACTCGCCACCTTGAACAAAAGATTGGAAGGAATTTAGGGAACAGGGTTTGGTATGGTATAAAGACGTTGAACAGAGATTGAGATAACTATGCATACTTTAAATTAGGGTTAATTCATTTGATTCAATTATTATTATTAATTCGATGTCAATTGTTTTGTTTTTTTTTTGTTATTCCAAGTGTTGTCTCTTCATTTATCTCGAACGGGTTAATCGATTCATCAATTCATTAGTTTATCGTTAATACTTGATATTACAGTCCGAATTTCATAAGTATAATTGATACGTTATTAATACAATAATAAAGTTCAAGTTCTTGTTGTGATCGGCAGTAACGCGATTTTCGATATAGGTCGTTTATAAATTTTGCCATTTGAGAACACGGAAACCACTCGCACTAATGAATCTTTCCCAGGATGAAGTTCAATTATTTTTGGTAACGGCCATTTGTAGGATACCACTCTTTCGTCCTTTAATATACAAATATCTCCAACACGCGGGTTTATTTCTTTGTTAAGCCATTTCGGACGTGATTGCAGGCGATTCAAATATTCAATTTTCCATCTGTTCCAGAAGTCCTGTGTCAAACATTGAGCCATCTATCCAAATAATTCACCTTTATGGCTGTGAAATCTTGTTCAGGTGGTGTAAGTATTGCTCTTCCGATTAGAAAATGAGCTGGAGTGAGCACTTCGATGTCTGTGGGGTCATCTAATAAAGGGTATAAAGGCCGAGAGTTGAGGCAAGCTTCAATTTTTACTAACACGGTTGACATTTCCTCAAAAGTTAATGCTGCTCCTCCAACAATTCGACGTAAGTGCTGTTTAATCGACTTCACTCCGGCCTCCCACAGTCCACCAAAATGTGGAGAAGCAGGAGGGTTGAAATGCCAAATGATATTTTCATTGGCGAGTACTTCTGCAGCATAATGAGTGTTTCTTTTCACAATGCGTCGCAATTCCGCGCAAGCTCCGATGAAATTAGTACCGCAGTCGCTGTATATGTGGTTGCAAAGTCCTCGACGTCCCATAAATCGACGCAGTGCTGCGAGAAACGCTGCTGTAGACAAATCGCTGATGAATTCTATGTGAATAGCCTTGACGGCTAGACATATGAATATTGCGATGCATCCCTTGTGTAGTTTGTATCCACGTCCTCGTCTGTCGCGATACTCAATTGGACCACAGTAATCGACACCCGTATGCGTGAATGGACTGAACATATTTACTCTAGGTGCTGGTAAGCTTCCCATCAATTGGGTTAATATTTGTGGCTTTGCCCGGAATTATTTTACACATTTGCGTATTTCCCGCTTAATAGTATTACGAGCGTCTAAAATCCAATACCGTCTCCTAATCATATTCAACATCAGCTGCGTTTGTCCATGTAAAGTGTTTTGATGCGTTTGATGTATTAATAACTCCACTAATTTTCCTCTTTTAGGTAAAATGATTTGATGCTTAGCGTCGTATGGCAAAGTTGCGTTGTTAAACAGTCCTCCAATTCTCAATATTCCAGCACCATCTACAAACGGGTTCAAATTCCTGAGAAGGCTGTGATTTCCAATGACCTTTCCATTTCGTAACGTCGAGATTTCTTTTCCAAATTCCTTTGATTGAGTGTATCTTAACCAGAAATTAAACGATTGCTGTAATTCGATTGTTGTTAAATGTCCGCTATAATTAGATTGTTTCGATATGTGTGCGAAGAAACAGAAGTAATAGGCTGTTACTCGTATCAAACGAGACAAAGTTGAAAATTTATCTAACAAAGTGTCGAGGTCTGGGTTACATTCATTAACAACAGTGACTGACTAACAGACTAACAAGACTAACAGTGTATTTTTGCATTCCAGTTTAGTATTCCAGGAACAGGTACTGCGGGGCCAATCATTAGAATTCTGAGTCAACCAACTGGGTCCATGCCACCACAAATTATTGTCGAAGATTTCAGAAGCATGGATTCCGCGGGATGCTAAATCAGCGGGATTTTGATTGGATGGAACATGACGTCAAGGAGTATTCCCAACGTGGTTCAAAATTTCCGTGGTTCGATTGGCGACGAAAACTGTCCATCGAGTTGGATGATCTTTTAGCCATGCAAGCACGATTTCGGAATCAGTCCATAACGAAGTACTGATACTCATCAAATTCAATGCAAGTTTTACCTTCGCAATTAATTTTGCCAACAGTACTGCTCCACATAATTCCAGTCGTGGTATTGAAACCGTTCGTAAAGGAGCCACCTTAGATTTGGATATTAGAAGATGCGCATGAGCTTCGTCATCACGTCGAATAACAAGATATACTACTGCTGCGTAAGCTTTTGATGAGGCGTCGCTAAATCCATGTAACTCCAAATTCGATTGCTTTGTGTAGTTTACCCACCTAGGTATTCTTAGATTTCCAAGAGTTAGTAATTTAGTTCTAAAATCGATCCAGGTTCTATGTAATTCATCTTCTAAAGGCTCGTCCCATGTCAAACCATGTAACCAAAGTGACTGCAACAAAATTTTAGCGGTTATCATAATGGGAGATAGCCAGCCTAAAGGATCGTAGAGCCTGGCAATATCTGATAAAACTTGCCGCTTTGAATATGCATTGCTTTTTTCACTTAGTTTAACGCGATAACTAAGCTGGTCAGTTAGTGGATGCCACATAATTCCTAACGATTTATATCTTTGGTCTAAATTCAAATCCAAAGACATTTGCATTTCCAAATCTTCGACAGGCACACCATCTAAAATTCGCATATCATTACTAATCCATTTGCGAAGATGAAAGCCTCCAGATTGCAAAAGCTCAAATATTTCTTTCCGCTTGCTGATTGTTTTTTCCAAATTTTCTTCTCCTGACAACAGATCGTCTACGTAAAATTCATTCATCACCGAGTCGTATGCATTGGGATATCTAATACGTTCATCTTCTGCCAGTTTTCTCAAAGTTCTAATGGCCAAAAACGGTGCGCAACTTGTACCAAATGTTACCGTGGTCAATGCGTAGTCTTTTATTTCTTCGGATGGATTGGACCTCCACAAAATTCTTTGAAATTGTGCATCTTTTGAGTGCGTGTTTATCTGACGATACATTTTTGCTATATCAGCAACAAAAGCAAAGCGGTGCCATCTCCATTTCATCAACACGGTCATAAGGTCGTTTTGAATAGCTGGACCAGCAAACAAAGTTTCGTTCAATGATATACCAGAGGTTGTTTTTCTCGAGGCATCGAAAACGACTCGACATCTTGTTGTGCTGCTTTCCTTTTGGATTGCATGGTGTGGTAAGTAATGCGCAACACATTGACGTTGATCTCCTTTGAATATATGCTCATTAATATCGCTTACTAGCTTCATGTGGCCTAGATCCAAATATTCCTGAATGCAATTAGTGTATTCTTTTTACTAATGTTCGAAGAACAATAGTATTAAACTCGTTTCACCGAAAATTCATATTTCTTTATATATATATATATATATATATATATATATATATATATATATATATATATATATATATATATATATATATATATATATATATATATATATATATATATATATATATATATATATATATATATATATATATATATATATATATATATATCAGCAAAATGATTAAGGGAGATAATCTCTGGAGTGGCCAATCCGATTGAGCTGAAATTTTCGGAGAACGTAGATGTATATAGTAAGTAGGTCCACAAACTTCTCAAACTCAGATATCTTGAACCTTTTGGCGGCGGCGAGCGTTTTAGTGAATTTTGAGGAACTCCTATATTTCCAAGCAGTGTAAATTTTTGTTAAAGAAAAGTATTGGAAATGAAAACTAATTATGTTCTTAGCTTGTTTATGATAAATAATCGGAAATTTTGAGCCGTGTGTGGGTGCAGAGTGCCTAAAAGTAGGCAAGGATTTTTTTTCAAATTTTGATTTGTCATTACTTGTAAGAAAAACAATGGATCATCATGAAAATTACAGAGCGTATTGATGTTGACTAAAATTTAGCACGTAGAGATTTTCAGCATAAAGCGGGTAACCCTGTAGCTGTGGCAGGGTGCTGAAAAAAAATCCTTCAAATCATTGACATTCCTGAAAAATTTTTGATTTTTGACAAAAAATTCAAATCTTTGATAAATTTTATCCTTTGTCCTTCATCTAAAGATAAAATTTTCAAAATTCCGTTTTGCACAAGAACGGCAACCCATCACCAAATTACCTCTATTTTCAGCACTCAAAAGTTCTGTTCACGAGAACTGACGACCGGATAATCCGATCATAATCAAATTTACAGGATATGTTGGTATTATCTAGGACCAGGTCTGATAGAAGCTATTTTGAAATGCGGGCAACCCTGTGGCAGTGGTGCCATCTTGAAAAATAGGTGAGAAAAAAAACTGGTTTTAGGCCTATAACTTCCGATTCAGCCATCAGATTTGGACAAGATTCATACAGTACTTGGATCTTATCTTAGGTAACATTTGATTAAAATTTGGTTGAAAAATTAGAATAGAGTTGCCAGCTATGGTGATTTTTGTCTCCTAAATCTTGCAAATTTGCTCAGCAAAATAAAGCTTTTTTCCCTATAACTTCCGGTCCAGTGCAGAAATCAAAACGAAGACCACGCAGTAAATGGACCTTAATGTGAACCAAATGTCGTAGAAATTTCGTACCAAAATCATGAAAGGGCTGCCAGCTATGATCATTTTTGTAATTTTGTGAAATTTCTTTACAGAGCGATTATGTCATTAGATTTGCAAAAGCAAATGATCCTGCAATGACAATTAACCACAAATATTAACGCTTTAAAAATTTGAAAAGTTTTGAGGGTGGTAACCCTAAAATTCTTTTCACCCGTATAACTTCCAGCGCAGTGATTCAATCGAAACGAAATTTACTGGTTGGGTTTAACTTAACGTAAAGCAGATTTGGTATATATTTTGCTCTGCTGCTGACACAGGGTAACCAGCATTAGCCATTTCCGTAAATATTGCACCAACAAATGCTTCAAATTACGTTCTCATATGCAAAGCATTTGCAATAAAAATAAGGAATCAATTTTTAAATTTTCCGAGTTTTGAACGTTTTTCGGATGGCAGCCTCAAACAACGTTTAACCGCTGAAACTTTCGATGAAATCCTGCGATGAGAACGAAATTCAAAGGATAAGTTGATTTGAGTATGAGCTTGTTATGGTAAACTTACTACTGCTTCGTTCGGAAAGTGTTGCCAGCACTGAACATTTACATCATTTGTGTTAGAGTTGAGTTTTGTTGCTTTGGATAAGGAATGGTTGATATGATTCTACACAACAGTGTATTAAGTCTTTCCACACTTTTTTGTCCCTCAAAGACAATTTCTTCGAAAATTAGTTTTCTAGCGGTTCAGGTGCGCAAGAGTTTTTTTTCAGTTTTCATCCTTTTGAAAACGCTTTTCTAACGATGAAAAACTAGACAAAGCTGTGGCTCTTGAGGATCCCAAGGAATTTCGGCATTCGATGCTTTTGAACGGCAATTTCACAGAGTAACGACCCGATTTGTCCCGAGATGTAGTTTCCACAGAATGATTCGCAAAATTCTTCCTCTTTAGTTGGAATTCGGTTTGGTTGCACTTCCTCTAATTCCCAGAACTTCTTCAATTGCTCATTGACTTCCACATCAGCGTTTGTTTCTACTTTGAAACTTTGAACCGTCGACACGACTGCATTTTCTATTTGTCCAGATATCACCCAGCCTAATTTTGTGTTCTGTGCTATTGGTCCCGCGACTAGTTTCATCATTTCCCCTAGCATCACATTGCCTACAACGTCGGCTCCTAATAAAACGTCAATGCGACAAGGACGGTCGAAGAACGCATCGGCGAGCTGCAAGTGTTTTATTTGGTCCCAATCCGATGTCAACACTGCTTTGTTAGGAATTGAATTGGTCAATGTATCTAGTATGTATGCGTCGAAATCCAACACGCCTCCTGTTCGAGTGTGCATGCTGATTTGTACTATTCCCTTTACTTTAGTTGGATCAGAGGTTCCGATTCCAGACACATTTACTTTGGCTGACTTTTTGGTTAAACCCAATTGTTGCACGGCAGATTCTGTAATTAAAAAAACCTGTGATCCCTGATCCAGCAGCGCTCTTAATGTGACAAGACCAATGGGAGAGTGCAAAGTAACGACAGCTGTGGCTAGAAGAACTTCTCGTCGGTTCAATGTGTTAATGCTATGTACATGCAAGTGTTCCGCTTGTGATGTTGATGACAATAGATTGGTTGCACTGTTGGCCGATGGATCATCTCGATGCAGAAGTGTATTATGTGACCTTTGACACTTCAAACATTTGAATCTGCTAGGACAATTTATCAATAAGTGTTCTCTATCCAGGCAATTCAGACATAGCCCATTTCGTTTAACGATATCGAATTTGTTAGGATGGGGCAATTGTTTAAATTGTGCACAATGAACTAAACGGTGAGGACCTCGACAATGAACACATAAAGGTGACGAATGTGTTTGTACTGAATGAACATTGCGAGTATGGGATTGAGTTCGAAATTGTTTAGATCGATCGATCCCGGAAGTTTCTAAAGCACGAAATCTTTGATGTAAAAAAGTTTTCAACTCATCAAATGAAGGCAATTTGGTGTTTAATGCTTGATTTTGCCCCCACAGGTGATGGGTTTCTTGAGGTAATCGTTGGGTTGTCAGATACACCACTATGTATTGCCATAAATCCCCTAACTTTAAATTTTCAATTGACTGAACACATTCAACAGTACGATCAACAAGACCTTTCAATGCAGTAGCGGATTCGGATGCATTACCAATGCTGAACAATTTCTTAAATTGAGTATTTAACAACATTCTTTGGTTGTCATATCGCTCATTTAACAAGTTCCACGCGGACTCATAATTTGCTCCAGTTATGGCAAAATGTCGGAGTAAATTTTCCGCTTCACCACTTAGACTGCATTTTAAATAATGCAGCTTTTCCACTTGTGATAACAAAGCCCGACCATGGATAATTGACACAAAAAGATCCTTAAATGGCACCCAATCTTCATAATTTCCCGTAAATTTAGGTAAGTTTATCCGAGGAAGTTTCAACTCTAATTCATCAGTTTTGCATGCGTCTTCGTGGTCTGCTTGCCTTCAACCCCCTGCGCCCCTTGCAATAATTCTTCCAATTCCGATTGGAAATTTAGATGAAGATTTTCAAATTTATCGAAGTCTTCAGTAAAATACGGCAATTCCACAATCTTCTCATTCACTTGTTCCAAAATCTGCTCATGGGTCTCCAACAAGCGCTCGTAAAGAGCTTGTATTTTGCTAAGCAAAGATTGGTAATAACCCGTTGTTTTCCGTGCTTTGGAATCTTTACGATAATTTACTTGCCATCTTGCAAGTTGATCACATGCGATCTTTTGTCGTACAATAAGATTCTGCACGTCAGCCATTTATGTGTGATTGAAATGTGCACAATAAGGACTACAAAGAATGTACAGTTGTATACGAACAAAGGTTACTAACCGTGGCAGAGATTCAGCCGTTATGGCGGAAGGGAAATACCGTGAATTCAGCACGTTCTTACAAATTCCCGTTAACACGGAGTACGAATCAAAAACTGCCGATACTTTTCACAATTTTATTGCACTTTTCGAATTCACCGCAAATTGCAAATTAACACGCCCAATATAAATGCACAAATACCAAATGTATATCTGATATTAACTGGTTGAATTCCGAATCTAATTGATTTAGCTAAATGCCACTATATTTCCAGATTCCAGTATATTGGTTTAAATTATGTACCAAATTTATTCACTTCACTTGTTTGTGTGAGCAATTCAAATGATCTTTCAATTTATTCAAATTTCAATTATATGATTAGTATAATATCAATCTCAAGTAATGCACAACGATGTGTTACAGTTATGCGTTCAAATAATTTAATTTGTATTAACCTGTATGCATAGTTACATAAAAAGGAAAAAGGAAAGGACTTACTCAGTGCTCAAATAAGGAAAAATCTTGCCACTTGTCTCACAAACCACTTTTACCGAAATTGACTCGCGACACGATCCGGTTCAATCCGGTTTCGAATCTTAAAATTTCACCTTATGAAAATTCCCGGTTAAATTAGAAACAACAAAGCAAGTTCAGTTCACCAATTTATTCAATTTTTAATATTTCCAACACACTTTCTAATCTCAAATTCTAATACTTTCTATTTTTCGGTTAAATACTTGGTTTAAACGCCACGATTTCAAATTCTAACTACTTTCTAATTTCGAAAACGATTTGCTATTCGAACGGTTTCAAGGTTGACGATGTACTAACTTTTACTTCAAATTTCTATTCTAACTTTTACTTTTTGAAAAAAAACTGGATAGTGAAAATTTCGGTACATTCCAGCTTTGAACAATTACTGGCTTTTGAATTTCCACTATCCAATTTTACAATTTAAAACACAGCATTAAATTTCCCGATCAGCTGTCTGTCTCCCATCTGCCATCTGCCCATCTGTCTCCGTTGTCAAAGTGACAACGTCAATTCATTGTTGAACACACACTATCGCTGGACAATGTAGTTGTTGGACAATTACCGAACTTGCTCATTTTCGGGATCGTAGACAACGACGCCTAAACCGGAAAACGTACTAAAAATCAATATAACATCAAACACAATAACATAACGAGATTTAATTTGTCAGTTAATGGCATACAAGTACCAAATCAACCTATAGAATTTGATTATTCAAAGACAAAAACCACTGAGCACCCAAGGTTACATGAGTCTTTTCAAGGGTACTGGCATCAATTATTTTGATAAAGGCCATCAGATATCCAAACAATTCTTCGACAATGGTTACTTTTTGTTAGCATTTGACTTGACAGCAGATAATTCATATGAATCAACTTGTGGCAGTTTATTGAATCAACGTGTTGTGAGAATCGAGGGAAGATTCAAAGAGGCATTAAAGAATAGTGTGACATGCATTGTATATGCAGAGTACGATACGAATATTGAAATCGATAAAAATCGAAACGTTTACTCGAGTCTATAAAAAAGTACATAAAGAGGTTCAAGACTTCTGTATTTATTATTTATCTGAGCATTGGCTGGAGATAGCCACAGTACCATGACTCATTGTCAAGTAAATACCGAGTATTTTTCAGAAGGGCACTTTACCTTCTTTAAAAAAAATTGCATTTGCAGGCTTTATTTCACCAGAGTAAGTGTATACAAAGGAGATCGTTTACAAATATCCTACATCAGCAGCTAGCACTACAGATCTTACTGGTGTGTCTGGAAACCTTGAACCTAAGCGTCTGGATGAGGATCTTATAAAAACCCTCGCAAAGTTTTCAACTATTTTCGTACATGAGGAGCCAACAAAGAAATTCCTTCAGAGCTGCGTTTTGCCTCGTACTAGGATCATTAACCTTGAAGTAATCACATCTAAAGAACAGGAATGAACACGATCGAACTTGGTAGTTTTTTAAAGCGAAATCGTGTTACTAAAAAATTTTTCGAGGGCGTTTTTCCGTGCGATCATCTACCCCGTCAAATAAAGAAACCTGCTTGTATTATTGCGAATACAGATCCAGCTCTTAAAAGTGGAACGCATTGGGCGGCCTTTTACATTCCTATAAAAGGTCCTATCGAGTACTTTGACTCTTTTGGTAAATATCCTACTAATATCCTACTAATGAATGTCCTATTGGGGGTCAGTAGCTTAGCTCGCTAACGCGTCAGTCCGAAGCAGCGATCTACTGCCCGCGGGTTTGAATCCCGCCGTGCCCATAGCTGTATTTTTTCGTCTTGTGTTGTCTTAACAGTCGGCGACTGGGCATAATAACAGCGTTCCATTATTTAAGTGCCGCATGAAAGCTTAAGTAGCGACTAGGCATAACACTAGTGCTTTAGAAATTAAGAAATAAATGTGGCACTTAAAAGAATAATGGAATAATTGATATCGGCTTCTCCCATATGTGTCTCCCTACCGCCATCACTAAGCATTTGCTACAAAGAGCTTTGGCATTATCATAGAAAAAAAAAATAAAACAAGTACTTCAAAAGATTTCTTCGGCTCAATGGTAAAGTTTTTGTAAATAATAAGCAGAGGTTACAGAGTGCGTTCTCAACCACATGCGGACAGTATTGCGGTGTTTTTCTTTATTTCCGCTGTAGCGGCAGGAGTTTCAAAAGATTTCTGAATCGGTTCACCTCTACAGATTATAATTTCAATGATGGTGAAATAGTTGATTTATTCCGGAAAATTTATTTAAAGACCTCTTTGCAAAATGGTAGGGAGTGCTTCAATCAGACCTGTAGACAGGAGGTCGGTGATATAAAAGCAGCGTGATCAAACCATCAAAACCATAGTTGTGTCTTTTACAATTTAAAAGGATGTCGCCAGTTGCTGAAAAATCCGCTAATGAGCAAACTAAAAACCTCTAAGCGAGCCGGCCGCGTTCTTCAGAAGAAGAAAAAAGTTGTAAAATCACCCCAAGTCGAACCTGTTAACAACTTTGAGAACATCATATCAAACTGCAAAGAGAAGAAGTCAAGAACGAAAACGATTCCCAAATCACAAGTTCCGTGGAATGAAGACGTCTTACTGAACTACACTCACTACCTGGATTGATGCCATAATCGTAGGGTCACACTCGGATTTGACCCGCAGACATTTCAGGCGAAGGCAATCTTCCACTACCATGGACGTTTTCCACTGGCAATTGACTACAGTCAATGGATTTCACTCTACAATTACCTCAAAGATTTGAAGATTTCAACAGGCGAGGAATATCTGGAGCTATTCAAGCTGTTCGTCATGATAGAATTTTCTAACATTGTTATGCACCACAACAACCTGGCCTCGGAATATGTGAAGGAATATTACGAGCAGTACTGCAATAGATGCAGGGAGAATGATCTATTGAAGCTGAAAAACGAGGACTTTTTTTATACCATCTCGTACGTTTTATATGCATATTAATTTTTCTAGGCTTTTTTATGAATTTTCAATACTGTGTTGCTGTAAGCTTGTTTTTGATGTAATGAAATAAATTGGCGTAATAAGAAAAAAAAAATGTTTTTATTTCAATAATATTTATTATTCATTAAAAAATACATATAAAGATTTATACAGTTTTGTACTGCACACCTTGTAATTGAATGCGTATCGTGAATATTGCAGAGCGCTTTGAAATTTCTAAGTTCATTCATTTTGGGTGTTTGCATCTGTATAATGTTGGCTCCCGGTATATATTTCCTTATAAACTTCTCCTTCACAACGCCTTTCAGGTATATGGTACAGTCATTGAACCTTTCCAGAATCTCCGGTAGCAGGCTGTTACTAACAACATCATCACTCCAACGCAATCAGTTTATTTTCTCCACATTAAATTCGTTTTGTTTTCGTGCTCGTACAGATAATTTCTGGTACGGATAAGGAGGTGCAAAGTGGTAAAATACTGGTTGTTTTGAGTCAAATAAAACCATGGCAAGTTCCTTCTCAAAATATTGTCCATTGTTACCACAAACAAACTGGATGTCGAAAATAAACTCAGATATGTTAGCTAAGGAAGCGAGTCTTACGAAATAAGAAAACCTTTTACATTTCTAGACTATTTATTTATTTTATAACAAAACGTTTGATATAACCAAATGATTTTTATTTTATATTAATTGTACATGCTTCGCATTTACTTACATTCCACAGGACTTTAGGTTCGGTTAGGTTAGTGAAGAGGGCTGCCGGAAACGCGGCCAGCATTAGGCCACCAGTTTGGGCCCATTTGCCACCCTCATGGACAATCACACGCATTCACACTTGAGCCATAGCACTGGCGGGATTCAAACCCGCAGGCCCCGTAGCACGTTGCTTTTTGGCCTGACGCCTTAGCGAGCAGAGCTACCGGGCTCCCTTCCTCAGGACTTTAACTATTGAATTTAATTTTTTTAAAACCGTATGGATAAAAAAGGTAATCGTCAGTTACAATACGCTTGTCAAATGTAAATTGTATATGTTTCATTTTAACTGTCGATATTACAGTTCCTGGTTGTTTACGTTTAATCTTTTTTTCATTTTTTGTCCATATATTGCCGTTTTCATTACTAATTACCATATACTTTAAAATTTTAAAGTAAACACGCAATTTTTTTCAAAATTAGGTGATATTCCCTTACATTTAATAACATATTCAGGTTCTCTAGATGAATTAACTTTAAGTCCGTATGTTTTTGAACCTGGACTTACGAATTCCGAAACAAAAGCTTTTTCACCAAAGGGTTCAATCTCGTCTGTTAACTCCCCTACCATACTGGAGATAGTAACGGGATAGGATTTTTTTTATTATCTACAAATATCAAGCTATTTGTATCTCAATAGAGAATTGATTCCTCAACTTTTTCTAATACATAATAAAGTTTAAGTTTTGCAAAGGCTGCTGTGTAAGCTCCGATGGGTAAATTACCATGTTAAAGTGTTAAGGTTCTCTTCCACATATTTCCATTTAATCCACATTGCGTTAACGCTAATTGGCAATAAAGAGCAGATTTCTACACCGAAAGATTGAATAAAGTCGGAAAAATCTTTGAAGTTGTTACAAATTTTGGTATAAGTCCGATCTTCCCTTTGAACAAATTTACCCCATAATGAATTTAAACAAATTTTAGCTACAGTACGTCTGCCAGAGTTCTTTTGCATTTGTGACCTGTCCACAACAATTTCTTCCTGCATTTTGTAAGACTGTAGAAAATTAGTTTTTTTCCTCTTCAGAGGAATGCAGTACCCCCCAACCACTGGCCTCTTGTTTTATTTTTAAAAATATGTTAACATATTCTGTAAATAACCCGCCAGTTTTTGCATTTGAGTCATACCTCAGATGATTACACTTCCAAACTTCAAATACTTTAAGTACTTTGTACCCCTTTTCAACGGCCAATGAAACTTCAAAAATTATTCAAGTTCCAAGTAGTGCCCTTTCAGCTTCTGAATGATTGCAGCCAAAAACATTATTTGAGCAGGCACAAGCCTTACATAATGGAAAATACAATTTTTTCTCATTTTTGACCAGTAGTACTGGTAAAAATAAGTGTGTTGAAGGAATAATCATACACTTTATGAAGCCATGTATTGAAAGTATTTGAGAGATGTCAGGGATATTATCATTACGGAAAATTTCAGGGTGTCCAATAGGGTAGGGAGCGTATTTATTAATATACGGGAATAGACTAGTGAAATCTAAATATCTTATAATCTCATTAGGTTTGACTTTGTGATAAAGTTTAAATACCTCGGTTCTCCCCCCAAAAATGGCTGCACGTGGATTTAGTGGCATGGAACAGTACGCCACATATCTCTCGACCTCTTGGTTTATATCGGGTTGTTCTTTTAGTAGTTGTTTAAATTCACATTCCCACATATACACAAGTTTATAGCCGAATTTCTTCATTGTTTCTATTCTTCGAAGTGTACTCTCATACCTCTGACTTAAGGTTTCATTTTGATTGTAAGGTTTTTTAATGTGCACCTCTTGAACTCTAAAACACTTTCTGCAACCATGGTAGAAACAGCCAAAGAACGCATATACAGTATTTGTTTGTTGGATTGAAACCATCAACTTGCAAACCACTCTTCTTCAACTTTAACTCACCTACATTATTAAAAGAGACAATGAGATCTTTGATTTTTGAAATTTCCCAAGAAAGCCATTTAGTTGCGATAAGTGATTGGTTTTGCTTTTTATAATAACGATGTTTAGGCATAATACCCAAGACATTACTTTTCAAAAAAAATTCCTGAAAGTAACCATACAAGCTGATGCAATTGTCATCGATTCTACTAAAGGATTAACCCCAGTTATTTCAGGAAATTCTTGCATAAATCGTATACAACCTAACCGTAAAATATTTACATCGTTGATACAGTATAATAGTATTTCCTTTCTTTTATCAAACAAACCTTGTGAGATAGTGTTATATTAGCTTAGAAACTTTTCCCTCTCTTCGGTACACATCATGTTATAACCATAATATTCAGGATGTGAATATTTACCCACATAATAAATATTCTCGAGGGTATACAATAAGTGGGAGTAGTAGCCCTTTCAAGATCAAAAACTTTAGGAAACTTAGAGAGAGGGAAGGCTAGAAAGTTTAAAGAGTCAATAAAGGTAATTTGACCACATTTCAATTGCATAATTTTAGTACCATTCATTATAGGATTTATTTCTAATTTACAATCCATTAGCTCAGTAATTACAAAGTGACCATCGTAATCCTGTAAATTATGAGCAATGCAATAGATATGATTTACATACGGACGTACCATTTGAACATATCTGGCAATATAGTATTTGAACATATCTGGCAATAATGTTCATTACAGACATGTTCAGACTTGTGTTTATTATCGATAGTTACAATATTTGTACACATTGCAAATATCTTAAACGTTTTACATACATTTTTACCCCTAATTATATCTTTAAGGTGGTTATTAAAACAAACAATCCCTCTGAAGTCGCGATTACAACTTCCACAACTGGTAAGTTTTTCAACAAAATTACACGGCGGGCTCGAATGGCAATACGGACACTTCATTCACACCTATGAAATTTATTAATGAATAATTTATTACAAAAAGAGCATGCATAGCGTTTGTCGAAAATACCTGTCAGCGATTTGATCACGTAAACATGTTTCAATCAATGTGAATAATACAAATAAATCTTTTTTACTAGAGAAAAAAAATAGAGTTGGAATCTCTAATGTTATCAAAGACAACTATCTGATCATCTTTTAGAAGATTCTGAAACTTGTAAAGATCAGACAAAATGCAACCATCTTTACAAATAGTTATTTTAGCATCTTTACATATTTTCATAGTAAACCTGTGCAGTCTACTTATAACAGCTAAATGAGATTGTGCGTTAAAATTTAACGAAGCCATTTCCATTTCATAACATAAACTTCGGGACAGACAGCTGACATCATTTTCGAAACCTACATCCACAACACTTTTTGTTTTCCTGTTTAAAAGCTCGGCTTCGTCAGAATATTTATGATTAAAGGAAGTTAAGAATGTTTGAATTAATCTGCACGACATCGTCTGCTAGAAAATAACTGTTGGATTGATTCACGTTAGAAATTAGACCCAAAATATACTTCCCGCCTATTTTGTTTACAGACCTTAAACTTGACCATCTAGGTTTTATCTGGGGAGAGTTGGGTAGCTTTATTGTGAAACTGATTCTGCTTCCTTTGATCGAATTTATTGTTAAATCCTTAACAACATCGTCAGACATTTTTTCCAGATGACCAATAGGATTTTCAGCACTAGTATTGAAATTTTGTAAACGTAAATTAATTTTAATGCTTTCCACATTGAATTTTTACTAAACTCGTTTGGCCGAAAATTCATATTTCTTTATATATATATATATATATATATATATATATATATATATATATATATATATATATATATATATATATATATATATATATATATATATATATATATATATATATCAGCAAAATGATTTTCCGAGATAATCTCTGGAGTGGCCGGTCCGATTGAGCTGAAAATTTTGGAGAACGTAGATATATATATTAGGTAGGTCCATGTCTTTCTCAAACTCAAATATCCTAAACCTTTTGGCGGCGGCGAGCGTTTTAGTGAATTTTGAGGTATTCCTATATCTCCAAGCAGTGTAAATTTTTGGTAAAAAAAAGTATTGGGAATGAAAACTAATTATGCTTTAAGCTTGCTTATGATGAAGAATTGAAAATTTTGAGCCGTGTGTGAGGCTTGGATTTGATTTCCAATTTTGATTTGTCATTACTTCCGACAAACACATTAGATCATCGTGAAATTCACAGAGCGTATTGACGTTGGCTTAGGTTTCAAATCATTGACCTTCCTCAAAAATTTTTGATTTTTGATAAAAAATTCAAATTATTGATAAATTTTAACTTTTGTCCATCATGTCAAAAGAAATTTTTAAAATTCCGATTTGCACAAGAACTGCAGCCCATCACCAAATTACCTCTATTTTCAGCACTCGAAAGTTCTGTTCACGAGAACTGACGACCGGATTATCTGATCATAATGAAATTTACAGGACATGTTGGCATTAGCTAGAACCAGGTCTGATAGAAGTGATTTTTAAATGCAGGCAACACTGTGGCAGTGGTACCATCTTGAAAAATCACTTGTCCTATAACATCCAATTCAGCCATCGGATTTTAACGAAACTCACACATTACTTGTAACAGTAACATTTGGTAACAGTAACACAGTAACATTTGGTGAAAATTTGGTTGAAAAATTAGAATAGGGCTGCCAGCTATGACGATTCTTGTCTCCTAATTGTTACAAATTTGCTCAGCAAAATAAAGTTTTTTTCTCTTTAACTTCCGGTCCAGTGTAGAAATCAAAACGAAGTTTATGCAGTAAATGGACCCTAGTGTGAAGCAAATGTCGTAGGAATTTCGTACAAAAATCATCAAAGAGCTGCCAGCTATGACCATTTTTGTAATTGTGTCGAATTTCTTTACTGAGCGATTATGTCATTAGATTTGCAAATGGGAATCATCCTGCAGTTAAAATTAACACCAAATATTAACGCTTTAAAAATTTTAAAAATTTTGAGGGTGTAACTCTAAAATTCTTTTCACCCGTATACCTTCCAGCGTAGTGATTCAATCGAAACGAAATTTACTGGTTGGGTTTAACTTAACGTGAAGCAGATTTGGTATATATTTTGCTCTACTGCTGACACAGGGTAACCAGCATTAGCCATTTTCGTAAATATTGCACCAACATATGCTTCAAATTACATACTCATATGCAAAGCATTTGCGACAAAAATAAGAAACCAGTTTTGAAACTTTCCGAGTTTTGAATATTTTTCGGATGGCAGCCTCAAACAACGTTTAACCGCTGAAATTTTCGATGAAATCTTGCGATGAGAATGAAATTCAAAGGATAGGTTGATTTAAGTATGAGCTTGTTATGGTAAACTTATTGATGCTTCGTCAGGAAAGTGTTGCCAGCACTGAACATTTTCATCGTTTGTGTTATGGTTGAGTTTTGTTGCTTGGGATGCTTCCACATGTTGTTGTCACTCAAAGACAATTTCTTCGAAAATTAGTTTTCTAGCGGTTCTGATGCGCTTGACTTTTTTAAAAATATACCCTGTTTTGATAATAATTCATAAGTGGCTTTTGAACCACCACCTTTTTGAACTGTTAAATGTAGAGGACTACTTTCTTGCAAATTTTGATTAGAACTATTGTGACCCGCTATCGTATTTAAATTGCTATGACTTAAAACTAGCTGCCCGTCCACATCCATGGTGTCATTACACTTTGTTACCTATGAGCTCCTCTCGCCTATATTCATATACTCTAGAGTCTGCCTGAGTACATGATTCGATAAATCGACTTTGAATAAAGATGAAAACCTTACCAACAGGGTCATCAGAGCATATTTCTCAGACTCTTTAAAATCATATTTTTATCTTTCAACTCGTACAACATAAGTGTCAAGCCCGACATAAAAAAGTTGTGGCCTAAATTCAAGCCAATTTCAAGATATTTAATAAAAACGCTACAGCCTGACATTTTTATTAAACGATGTGGTAAACTAGTAGTAAGTACAATTAGTAGAAAAACTGCTACTGAAGTCTGGGACGTCCGCTTCGAAACAGCGACTGTAGCAAGAGCCTTCAGTATCTGCAAATAAAAGTCGCATTAGTTGTCACTGAGTCTAAAGTGGTGTCCACAAGCCTGCTACAAACTTACCTTGAGTTTAGAGTAGTTTCCACAAGTTTGCTACAAACACACCTTGAAGTTGCTGAATCACTCACGACTAATTCCCGAAGAATACTTCTTCACAGCTTATACTTTAAAGCTTAAGTGTGAATATTAACCGTCAAAGATACGGTTTGTATATAGTTTTAATTTCACACATACCATCGAAGTATAGCTGAAAGAATACAATCTATACTTCTGTAACCAGTAAATACAAAGCAATCACATTACAGGTGCATAAAATTATCCTTACTTGAAAAATTTCAAAGTAACGAGATCAATAATCCTCTATAATGGATAGCTATCAAGATAGTGAAAAATGACAGGTTTTTAATTATTTTTCAAACATGTATGCTCTAGCATACTACTAGAAGGCTTTGAAAAAAGCTTTGCTGTGTCTGGTTTGTATACAAAACTCATATCAACTACATTGTATACAAATTCTTTATCAATTACAATTTAAAAGCGTGACATACTAAGACATCTTACAGATGCGTAAAGATTCTATGAAGTTTTGCTAATTTTGTTTTGAGGTGTCTGATTTGCCTGCAAAACTCATATCAATTACATTACATGAAAAAATCCATATTAATTGCATTTTAAAAACATG
This sequence comes from Nemotelus pantherinus, assembly GCA_963978885.1. Classification (NCBI taxonomy): domain Eukaryota; kingdom Metazoa; phylum Arthropoda; class Insecta; order Diptera; family Stratiomyidae; genus Nemotelus; species Nemotelus pantherinus. Next base: position 127,773,880 of record OZ022264.1, on the reverse strand, counting down.
ATAATATCAGGTATCTTCAATGTGAGTAAAAAAGTCTGTAAAGTTTTGCTATTTCTATTTTGAAGTGTTGGAAACTAGTATAAATATAGTACCGAGCCGATTGGCATATTTTCTATCAGTTTGAAAACAGCAGAAAAATGATAAGTTCGTTATTGATCAAATTTTTTATAAACTCTACAAGTAATAAATAGTATCCATCTTTTTCTGAGTGCTCTTAAGGTACTGTGCGACGTTGCAGAGAATTAGAATAGTATCCATACGCCGATCACATCACTCGATATCGGCAGGTTGCACCCGATCCGCACGTTTTCTCTCATTAAAACAAAATTCGGGCTGTTGCTAATTGCACGCCTACTGAACGGTGAGCATGTGTTCCTACCACCAAGATTTTCAGATGAAACAAAGACGCAGCGTCAGGTAGATGAACTCAACAATATCGAAGGACAACACTTCGTTTTCAGCGGCAAGGATGTGACCAGAGGCGGCTTTCTAATGATAAAATTTGGAATCAAAAACAAATGAATTTAACGAATAAAGAACTCTAGCGCACCTGAACCGCTAGAAACACTTATGTTCGAAGAACAGTATAAGATTCGTGCAGGTTTTGAGTGCGTATTCCACCACATGAGCTGCTTATTATAGCCAAACTGTTTCAAACGCCACGTTTTACTTTCGTCTCAAGAATGCATTATAACCCATATGGTGCAAGGTTTCAGATATTACCACTGGCATGAATTTCAACGTTTGTGTAAAGAAATTTAGGGTTACCTGCAGCGAGTTTTTTCAAATAATCGAAAACTTAATATTTACTGTTTATTGTCACTACAATATCATTACCATTTAAAAATTCTACGATAAAACCGCTTAGTAAAGATATTGCAAACAAACACAAAACCAACAATAGCTAGCAACCCTATCGTGGCTTCTCAACCAAATTTGGTCTGAATAATGTTTATGACAGGTTCCATTAATTGTGTGAAATTCCTATTGATTTCATGACTGCACTGGAAGTTATAGGCCAAAAAATTTTAATTTCCTGAGTGAATTTTCAAAACCAAAGACAAAAATTACCATAGCTGGCAGCACCAATCGAAAATGTTCACCAAACAGAGATTAAAGTAAGTTTCAGCTACTAAGTGAATTAAATGAAAATCTGGTTACTTATTCACATTTCATAGCGCAAAAAGCAGTTTTTTTTTCTTTGTAATTTTTCAAGATGGCACCACTGGCACAGAGTTGCCCACAATTCAAAATCGCTTCTATCAGACCTGGTCTTACTTAAGTCCAATCCATTCTGTAAGTTTCAATTGTAGCTGATTATTGGTTCGTGAGTTCCAGTGAACAGAAGTTTTTGATGCTAAAAATATAGGTTAACTAAAAATATAGGTGTAAGTTTCGCCACTGTGTAAGTTTCGTTAAAATCGAACGATTGAATCAGAATTTATAGGGCTAAAAGCATTTATCTTTTTTAGTGATTTTTCAGGATGGCACCACTGGCACAGAATCGCCCACATTTCAAAATCAGTTCTATCGGACTTGGTCCTATTTAAGACTAATACATTCTGCAAATTCCAACTTATTCTGCTTATCGAATAGTGAGTTTCCGTGAACAGAATTTTGTGATGCTAAAAATATAGGTAAATTGGGCAAGGGTTACCAGGCGTGCCCGTTATACCATATCAAATTATTTTTTAACAAAAAATTATTTTTTAAACAAAGCACAAGATTTACATATAAGTGCCTTTTTTTGAAGAAGCGGCAATTTTTCAAGAGAGACGATGATTTGGAAGTTTTCACTTTCAGTGCCTGCCCTAGCTACAGGGTTGCCAGCACGCCCATTGAAAGCTACACAAATGTACAACCAATTAATGACAATAAGTCTTGAAAATTTGGTAATGAATGAATAGCTTTGTCGAAAGTTATCGCAATTTACAAATTTTCAAATTTTCCCGTTCTCTTTTTAGGCACCCAGCGCACACACGGGGTTAAAAAATTCCAAAACATTATCCGATTCACATGTAAAACACGTTCGAAATTTATTTCGTTAACTTTATTTTTGCAAAAATTATTTATGTACGGAATAATAGGTATATTAAAAATATAACTTAAATGGCCGCCGGTGCCATAGGGTTAACAATAATTGACATTTAGAGAGACCTGGACCTATTCTGCATATACACCAATGTATCCTGAAAGTTTCAGTTTAATCGGATGGCGCGTTCCCGAGATTATCTCACTGAAATTTTTTGATGATATATATATATATATATATATATATATATATATATATATATATATATATATATATATATATATACATATTTTTATATATATATATATATATATATATATATATATATATATATATATATATATATATATATATATATATATATATATATATGTATATATATATGTATATATATATATATATATATATATATATATATATATATATATATATATATATATATATATATATAGATATATATATATATATATATATATATATATATATATATATATATATATATATATATATATATATATATATATATATATATATATATATATATATATATATATATATATATATATGAATTTGTGGCCGTATCGATTTTAATACTAAGGTTCTTTGAACATTAATAAAAAAGTACATCTCTTATTCTTGAAGTCGAGTAGGCTGATGGTTTCATATGAATTTTTGTCTTAGGACTTTCAGGCTAGGTATATGCTTATTTTACAGGTTTGTGGAATATGGCAGCGGCGGCGGCCAATAAAAATCACTCGCAAAAACTTCTTTACATCTGCTTTTCTCCTTCTTGCACACCACGCACACAACACCTCGCACCCAACGCCCATTCTCTCTTAAAAAGCTTCTTTCCATCTGCTTTTCTCCTTTTTGCACACGACACACACAACTCCTCGCACCCAACGCCCATTCTCTCGCAAAAAGTTTCTTTCCATCTACTTTTCTCCCTCTTGCACATCACCCAACACACATCGCTCAACTCCTCATCAGCACTTCCATACCGCCTCCAGCCAAGATCATGGTGGCACCTAAAGCTATTTTCCAGTGGTAGAATACACACTCAAAATCTGCACAAATCCTCTAGTTTTCTTCAAACATTTGTGTTTCTAGTGGTTCTGATACGGTAGGGTTTTTTATGTTAAAAATTAATGAAGAAAAAATTGTGCAATTTATTTATCCATTTACAATTATGATTGCCGGTCTATCCGGATGTGGTGAGATGAGATTTACAGAGATACTTCTTCGAAACGACTCAATGAGACAACCGCGGGTGAAGAAGATTATTTGGTGTAATGCTAAAACTCAAGCTGTTCTAACAAAAGTTTGTTTTTAAAATATCGAATATTTAAGCACAATTCCAGAGGAGTTTGTGAATAATGCATATGAGCCAACACTTTCTGGTTTTGAACGATATAATGTTAAATGCTTTTTCAAAATTAATTTGCGAATCTTTTACCAAAAGATGGGATGTAAATAGATCGCCTCCTCGCGGTGCATCCTGGCTAACGCTAAATGATCTAGACTCTCGTTACGACCGCTTTCGTCCTAGGACCTCTTTCGATTTACAATACGTTTGTTGCACATGGGCTGGTGATCGTAGCATTCCGGACCTAGTCGTCTTCAGGCGTGGTAGCGACGGAGTGAAATCCGCTTCGTGAACGGCTCCGGGCTAATACGATCATCTCCGTCCCGTTAAAAACCAGGCACGCCTCGGAGTACGTTCTCAGTCTCGTCGCCATTAAGCTGGTGGTAAAGGTTCAGTTGAAGTGGACTCCTGATTAACACCAATACATTCAGACTTGAGATGGCGGCTCTGAGTGGGGACCCACTTTGCATGAAAAACAATAATAAAATCAAAGTCGTCAGGCAAAAGCCTGGAAACAATTCAAACTCACCCTCTAATGTAGAGGGGGGGGGGGGGCTAAAAGCTGCGCCGTCGGCTGCAGTTAAAGCCTCAAGAAGTGGAGACATGGTGAATAAGCCAGCTCTGCGGACTGAGGTTAAGGCTACAGGGGTTCGTGGAGACATGGCGATTGAGTCAGCTCCACTGACTGCTAGCACAGCGACTAAGCAAGGTTCTGGAGACATGACGAGTGGGCCAGCTCCAGTGCCTGACACAGCACCTAAGCAAGGTAGTGGAGACATGACGAGTGGGTCAGCTCCAGTGCCTTCAAAATCTTCCTCAACCCCTGTTTGAGGCGGTTCCGGGGCTGATGTCACCAAACCTGGCCCTGCGAATGCCATGAAGTCCGTTTGTGGCCAGCGTCATGGGAATGTTTTGGTGAATGAGCCAGCCCTACCATCAACAAGCGCTACCTCCAGTGCCGCTTCCTCCTCTTCAGGCACGCAAAGCTCATCCGCCAAAAAATCTCGGGCTTATGGAACTAGAAGGGCAGCCTTCAAAGTTCTGAGGAAGTTTGAAAATGTCCCCCCTGACACTTTGTCCGACAAGGACAAAAAGTCCCTTCAGTGGGCAAAATCATTCATTGGGGAGCACCTTAATCCGCTCCCTCTACACTCTAGAGCCTCAGCTCAGGAACGACAAAGGTCGGCTGAGCAGATGAATCAGGGCAGGCAAGACTGCAAAAAGCAAAAACTAGTGACGGCTCCTACAGGGATAACTCGGCCATTTAGCGAAATGGCCAAAGAGTGCCTGGTTTGGGCCGTGATTGATGCCAGCAAGGGAGATGGAACCATCTCCCCCAAAAACTGGCTTAAGATAAGGCAGGCTTTGTTTGGAATCTGCTGTAGGCTGCAGAAGGCCAGCTCGGGTCCACCACCTATGAAGAACGATGCGTGCTGGCACAAAGGAATTCGGCTAGTTGCGTGTGGAGACCAACGATCAGCCGATTTCTATAAGCAGGCAATCTCCGAGCTGGGGGAACTCTGGCCAGGTGCCAAGATTAAGGTGGTGCACAAGAATGAAATTCCCAGCCGGTCTAGATGCAGGACTTGGATTCCAAGTTTCCACTCGGATCCAATGGAAGTCCTGGAAATAGTGCGGCTTTTCAACCCGGATTTTCCAACGGAAAGTTGGAGGGTTGCGAAGATTGGAGAGCCGGTAGACAATCGGCGGGAGTCTCTCTTCATCATAAATGAAGAGGCACTGCCAATCTTAGATGCCCGAAAGGGCAGTATCAGGTATGGCGTCGAAAAACTAGCCCTACGGATCTACCGAAGCGACAGGCCAAAGAGCTCTGCTGCGGGAGATCCAACACCCGAGGAACCTCACCCTAAACAGGTGACTCACAGAACGGGGGACCCACCTAAAAAGGGGTTGGACACATCTTCGAGGGCGACATCTGAGGATGAATCCGAGGTGGAATCCCTATATGCAGACGGGGTTAGTGTCGAAACTACCTCCGAGTTGGGTGGCTGCCTGGACCTCATGACTCTGGAAGCAGAGGAAGAGGCTGGGCAGACATCTATGTTAGAGGAGGAGGACCTGGATCTGACCATCGTCGAAAATAAATGATGGTGAAGGTATTGCAGATCAACCTTCACCATTCTAAAGTCGCATCAGCTACCCTGCTCTTCCGACTGTCTAGGACAGAGGAGGAGCTGATTCTTATCCAAGAACCACGAGTTGCCGAAAACCGGGTTTGCGAGTTACGCACCGATGGATACAGACAAGTGGTACCCGATGGCTTACATGAGCCATGTGTCTGCATTCTTGTCAAGAAAACCATAAACGTCCTTGTACTACACAATTTCAGTGACAGGGATAACATGGCTATTGCAGTGGAAATCGACCAGAGATCATACTGGTTTGTTTCTTGCGACATTGTCAAGGGTGTTGTGGCTAAAGCCACAAAGATTGGTGTGCCTCTTATTCTAGGGGCTGACTCCAACGCTCATAATGAGGTATGCGGTAGCTCCAACACTAATGGCCGAGGTGAGGAACTTTTTGACTTCATCTTGGCCCACGACCTTTTCATCGCCAACACTGGTAGCGATCCAACCTTCTTTACCTCAAACCGCAGGGAGGTTCTTGATGTTGCCTTAATTAGTGGGCGGCACTCCTATCTTCTCCGTGACTGGAGGGTTCTAAAAGAGTGCTCATTCTCTGATCATAGGTACATATCGTATAATGTGGCTGGCCGCAGCTCTGCTGTGCAGGCAGCCTTAATCAACAGAAAGAGGACAGACTGGAAACTTTTTCATTCTCTGGTACGATCCTCACTGGAAACTGCTCCTAGGAGCATTGACTGCTACCATGAATTAGATCGGGCAGTTGACGCCTTTACTAATTCTCTCAATTCCGCGTCTGGGGAAGCATATAAGCCACGCTCGGCCAGGGGCAATCCTAAGCCTCCCTGGTGGAGTATGGAAATCAGCATCCTGCGGAGAGAATGTAGGAAGGAGTTTAATAGCTCGAAAAGATCTAATGACTCGTCGGCGTATGAAACGAAGCTGAAGGCGTTTAAGTATGTTATACGCAAGGCTAAGAGGTCCTCATGGAGATCTTTCTGTGGAAACATAGAGAGTCTCAGCGAGGCGAATCGACTTCGCAAGGTATTAAGCACGACACCAAAGGCCATGGGGTGCATCATGAACCCTGAGGGCATTTGGATTAGTTCGATTGCAGATACTCTAAACGTTCTCATGGACGCACATTTCCCAGGCAATTATTGCCCTATAGGGACGGTGCACCAAACGGAACTAAATTACAGTAGAGCCCCGCCGTTCAGAATATCAGACTCTCAGCTGAGGTGGGTTATTAACTCCTTTGAACGGTTTAAATTCTCGGGCCCTGATGGCGTGCTTGCGGCTGACGTTCAGCAGTCCATGGAAGTATCGCTCCCATGGGTCAGAGAGATTTATAACGCTTGCCTACGCTTCCCGTATGTTCCCACCAGTTGGCGGGAAACTAGAGTTGTGTTTATTCCGAAAGCAGGAAAAGTTTCTCATGTTAGGCCAAAGAACTACCGTCCAAATAGTCTTAAGTCTGTCCTGCTTAAGATTTTGGAAAGGACCATTGATTACCATATTAAAAGATCAATTGATTCTATGTTGATCTCGCAGTCACAACACGCTTAAACCAAAGGTAAATCTGTTGAGACTGCTCTTCATGTCCGTCTTGAGCAAGTTGAGAAATCTCTTGTTCTTAAGGAATATACGCTTGCCGCCTTCTTGGACATCGAAGGAGCCTTCAAGAACGTTAATTCTAACGCAATTGTTGAGGCTCTCTTGGTGCTTCATGTGGACGAGCGGCTGATTGCTTTTATTGTGCAGCTTCTCAAGAGTTGAGTGGTTATCTCTTCCCTGTTGGATGCCAGCGTAAGACGAGGAGTCAGTACGAGCACACCTCAGGGTGGAGTCCTCTCTTCCCTGCTGTGGAACATCACGGTGAATACTCTTCTAACGAGACTGGACCACGCTGGCTGCAAAGTGATTGCTTATGCAGACGACATGGATGTAGCAGTGTCGGAAAAGTATTTATCTACGCTATCGGAGAGGCTTAATCACTCTCTTGACATACTTTCACGTTGGAGTCGTGAGTGCGGGTTGAATGTGAATCCTAACAAAACGGAACTAGTGCTGTTTACAAGAAAGTACAAAGTTCCTTCTTTTGAGTTACCCAAGTTGAATGGGGTCTCCATTAACTTGAGCCAGAGGGTCAGGTACTTAGGGCCGATCCTTGACTCGAAGTGACTATGGACCTACAATGTAGCAGAAAGAGCTCGGAAGGCTTTCAATGCACTTTACTGCTCTAAAAGGGCCATAGGGGCAAATTGGGGGACTACAACCTCGTACTGTTGCTGGGCTTTACACTGCTGTGGTTGAGCCAATTCTATTGTTTGGGGTGATGTTCTGGTGGCAGGGTGCTATTAAGGCTACCTGCAAACGGCAGATTGAAAAAGTGCGGAGAATGGCTGCACTACTTATAACTGGTGCGCTCCGCTCCATCCCTACTAAGGCACTCTTCGTCTTACTTCATTGGCTGCCAACCAATCGACTTATCTAACAGCAAGCTAATCTTGCTGCTGTGAGACTAAATTGTATCTCGGCAGGGAATAGAAAAGATTTCGGTCATGCGAGGATTCTGGTCGAGAGAGTTCCCGCTTCAGCGGGTGTTGACTATATCGCTCCGCAGTGCCTACTAGATTTGGAGTTCACAGCTCGCATTCCTGGTGGGAATGAATGGCGTGATGGTGTCACCCTCGAAAGTGGGCTTATCTATGTGTACACTGACGGCTCATAGCTAAACAATAGAGTCGGAAGTATATAATAAGCCAGCTCTGCGGACTTAGGCTAAGGCTACAGGGGTTCGTGGAGACATGGCGATTGAGACAGCTCCACTGACTGCTGGCAGAGCGACTAAACAAGGTTCTGGAGACATGACGAGTGGGCCAGCTCCAGTGCCTGGCACAGCGCCTAAGCAAGGTAGTGGAGACATGACGAGTGGGTCAGCTCCAGTGCCTTCAAAATCTTCCTCAACCCCTGTTTGAGGCGGTTCCGGGGGTGAGGTCACCAAGCCTGGCCCTGCGAATGCCATGAAGTCCGTTTGTAGCCAGCGTGACGGGAATGATTCGGTGAATGAGCCAGCCCTACCATCAACAAGCGCTGCCTCCGGTGCCGCTTCCTCCTCTTCAGGCACGCAAAGCTCCTCCGCCAAAAAATTTCGGGCTTATGGAACTAGAAGGGCAGCCTTCAAAGTTCTGAAGAAATTTGAAAATGTCCCCCTGACACTTTTTCCGACAAGAACAAGTCCCTTCAGTGGGCAAAATCATTCATTGGGGAGCACCTTAATCCGCTCCCTCTACACCCTAGAACTTCAGCTCAGAAACGACAAACGTTGGCTACAGATAGTACCCGATGGCTTACATGAGCCATGTGTCTGCATTCTTGTCAAGAAAACCATAAACGTCCTTGTACTACACAATTTCAGTGACAGGGATAACATGGCTATTGCAGTGGAAATCGACCAGAGATCATACTGGTTTGTTTCTTGCGACATTGTCAAGGGTGTTGTGGCTGAAGCCACAAAGATTGGTGTGCCTCTTATTCTAGGGGCTGACTCCAACGCTCATAATGAGGTATGCGGTAGCTCCAACACTAATGGCCGAGGTGAGGAACTTTTTGACTTCATCTTGGCCCACGACCTTTTCATCGCCAACACTGGTAGCGATCCAACCTTCCTTACCTCAAACCGCAGGGAGGTTCTTGATGTTGCCTTAATTAGTGGGCGGCACTCCTATCTTCTCCGTGACTGGAGGGTTCTAAAAGAGTGCTCATTCTCTGATCATAGGTACATATCGTATAATGTGGCTGGCCGCAGCTCTGCTGTGCAGGCAGCCTTAATCAACAGAAAGAGGACAGACTGGAAACTTTTTCATTCTCTCACTGGAAACTGCTTCTAGGAGCATTGACTGCTACCATGAATTGGATCGGGCAGCTGACACCTTTACTAATTCTCTCAATTCCGCTTCTAGGGAAGCATATAAGCCACCATCGGCCAGGAGCAATCCTAAGCCTCCCTGGTGGAGTATGGAAATCAACATCCTGCGGAGAGAATGTAGGAAGGAGTTTAATAGCTCGAAAAGATCTTATGACTCGTCGGCGTATGAAACGAAGCTGAAGGCGTTTAAGTATGCTATACGCAAGGCTAAGAAGTCCTCATGGAGATCTTTTTGTGGAAACGTAGAGAGTCTCAGCGAGGCGAATCGACTTCGCAAGGTATTAAGCACGACATCAAAGGCTATGGGGTGCATCATGAACCCTGAGGGCATTTGGACCAGTTCGACCGCAGATACTCTAAACGTTCTCATGGACGCACATTTCCCGGGCAATTATTGCCCTATAGGGACGGTGCACCAAACGGAGCTATATTACGGTAGAGCCCCGCCGTTCAGAATATCAGTTTCTCAGCTGAGGTGGGCTATTAACTCCTTTGAGCTGTTTAAATCCCCGGGCCCTGATGGCGTGCTTGCGGCTGACGTTCAACAGTCCATGGAAATATCGCTACCATGGCTCAGAGAGATTTATAACGCTTGCTTACGCTTCTTTTATGTTCCCACCAGTTGGCGGGAAACTACAGTTGTGTTTACTCCAAATGTAGGAAAAGTTTCTCACGTTAGGCCAAAGGACTACCGTCCTATAAGTCTTTACTCAGTCCTGCTTAAGATTTTGGAAAGGACCATTGATTACCGTATTAAAAGATCAATGGATTCTATGTTGATCTCGCAGTCACAACACGCTTAAACCAAAGGTTATTCTGTTGAGACTGCTCTTCATGTCCGTCTTGAGCAAGTTGAGAAATCTCTTGTTCTTAAGGAATATACGCTTGCCGCCTTCCTGGACATCAAAGGGGTCTTCAAGAACGTAAATTCTAACGCAATTGTTGAGGCTCTCTCGGTGCTCCATGTGGACGAGCGGCTGATTGCTTTTATTGTGCAGCTTCTCAAAATTTGAGTGGTTATCTCTTCCCTGGGGGATGCCAGCGTCAGACGAGGAGTCAGTACGGGCACACCTTAGGGTGGAGTCCTCTCTTCCCTGCTGTGGAACATCACGGTGAATACTCTTCTAATGAGACTGGACCACGCTGGCTGCAAAGTAATTGCTTATGCAGACGACATGGCTGTAGCAGTGTCGGAAAAGTATTTATCTACGCTATCGCAGAGGCTAAATCACTCTCTTGACATACTTTCACGTTGGAGTCTTGAGTGCGGCTTGAATGTGAATCAAAACAGAACGGAATAAGTGCTGTTTACAGGAAAGTACAAAGTTCCTTCTTTTAAGTTTCCCAAGTTGAATGGGGTCTCCATTAACTTGAGCCAGAGGGTCAGGTACTTAGGGCCGATCCTTGACTCGAAGTGACTATGGACCTACAATGTAGCAGAAAGAGCTCGGAAGGCTTTCAATGCACTTTACTGCTCTAAAAGGGCCATAGGAGCGAATTGGGGGATTACAACCTCGTACTGTTGCTTGGCTTTACACTGCTGTGGTTGAGCCAATTCTTTTGCTTGGGATGGTGTTCTGGTGGCAGGGGGCTATTAAGGCTACCTGCAAACGGCAGATTGAAAAAGTGCGGAGAATGGCTGCACTACTTATAACTGGTGCGCTCCGCTCCATCCCTACTAAGGCACTGTTGCAACCGACTAAACTCTGTCGAGCAGTCGTCAGTGCAGCATATATTTATTAAGAAATCTTCCTTCTCTTCCCCGGCGTGCCTTTTCCCAGCCGAGTAGCTCAGCCTGGCGTGGGTTTGCGGGCGGAAGATTTCTACGTGCTATGGCACGCAGACAATACAACACTAATCAAATTTACCATTTTTACTTCAGCAACAAACAGAAAAGGAAAGGAAACAAAGAGGTTCCGTAAAAATCATTAAAGAAGTAATTTATTCAATATGCATTATTTGCGCCAAAAGAAACTCAAACAAATACAATAATCCAAGAAGAAAGAAAAATAGAAAAAAACAAAAAAATTAAAATTAAAAAATAAAAAAAAAATATAATCCAACCAAAATTCAATAATCCAACTAACTAAGTCCAATCATATAAAGAAACTCAAATCACATTTAAGCAAATAAAGCAGAATTTGGGTGGGGTCTCGCTATGCCCAACCCCGGCCGGAGTGGAGTTCACATGGATCATACAGAAAAGGCATATGTAAATATATGAATATAAATATTAATCTAGATATCTAAAAATTACATGCACCCACACCAAAAAGAAGTGATTATACTATTCTTTAAATATCCACAAATTTAGATTGGTAAAAGATATAAATCAATTATTCAAATTTTCAAATATTCGGCTGAAATTCATATCTACTTCAAAGTTATTCAATCTGATTAACAACTATGTGCAACTTTTGACCTCGTGCGCATGAAATTTAATGGATTTTCTTCTCGTTTCAAAACTCTAACAATTTAATTCTTATGTTTTAACACTTATCTGGGATTCTTGGTTTTGTTTTCGCCAATTGCCATTCAGTCCATCCCCAGCCACAACACCATTCCAATCGTTCGTTTATTGAATCACACCATGCATTCCTTTAACAATTCGTCGACAGTCATAATGCCTCTTCGATAGTCAATACCACCATTCATCTCCGAAACTTGATGCACTCCTTGGCCTGACCCTCTGCAAACGTTTTCTTTTTCGTGATCATATAATCGTGATCCACAACGAACTCGTTACACCCAAAGTTCAAAAATAAATTATAATTCCCCTTTATTCAGTCACTGCCGTTAAACTACAAACGGATACATCAGCTACCCTGATCTCACTTCGATGATTTTCTTTGTTTTTTTTTTTCTTCAAAAATTCTTCGGTAAATTCTAATCGAAAGACTTTTAATTTAACACTAGACAGAGCGGATATGCCGGCAAATTATTATTCACTAGTTCCCGAACTACGGTAATTCAATTTAAGCCGACCACCAACTTTCAAGTCAAATGTTCAACTTGTATTTCACCAATTTCTTTAAGATAAGCACCAATCTTTTTCGCACTTTTCGGAAGAAAAAAAACGTCTTGTAAAGTTCAAACTTAAACTATAGCAGACCACTGTTCTTTTTAGTTTGTTCTCTGAATAAAAACCAATGGTTTTATTCTTAATTTTTAACTGCCCAAATTCTCCAACTTTCTACTTTCACTTTCTACCCCAGAATGCCTTTCTTCTATTCCAGTTCATACTCAAGTCCCCCTCTTTCTTTGTTTGAAAAATTTTCACTATACCGCTAGAGCGGTTTATTTCCAATACGCATTGCTTCCAATTTTGATGCAATTCGGGCATCCCCAAATCATATGGTACAGTCAGGGATCGCAACTCGCAGCTGATCGAGTACAAGTTCAGACATGTTGTGGAACATGTGATGAAACAAACGTTTCGGCTGTCAGTGGGTTGCCACTTGACAACTGTCACCTGCGGAGAATACCCGACGTGCTGAGTGATGGTATATTTGTATTTTCTTTTAGTTTTTCCTTCACTATAAATTTATATGTTTCAGCATCGCAACAGCACTCTTGGTCTTACTTCATTGGCTGCCAACCAATCTACTTATCTTACAGCAAGCTAATCTTGCTGCTGTGAGACTTAATTGTATCTCGGCATGGAATAGAACAGGTTTTGACCAAGCGAGGATTTTGGTCGAGGGAGTTCCCGCTAAAGCGGGTGTTGACTATATCGCTCCGCAGTGCCTACTAGATTTGGAGTTCACAACTCGCATTCCTGGTGGGGATGATTGGCGTGATGGTGTCACCCTCGAAAGTGGGCTCATCCATGTGCACACTGACGGCTCATAGCTAAACAATAGAGTCGGAAGTGGTGTATACTCAAAAGAGCTGAACCTCAAGCTGTCCTTCAGTCTACCTGACCAATGTAGTGTCTTTCAGGTGGAGGGTGCGGTTATTTGACAGGCAATCGACTGGCTTCTGTGTAATCGAATATTCGGGGCTAATATTGGTATCTTCACAGAAAGCCAAGCGGCTATTAAATCCCTTGCTGGTCCTTGTACAGTTTCCATAATTGTTGCTGAATGCCGTGCATCTCTCAGGGAGATGTCGAGACACTCAGTTGTTCAGTTGGTTTCGGCCCGGGACATAGTGGTTTTCAGGGCAACTGTGAGGCCGATGAGCTAGCAAGGCTTGGAACCTTGTTACCGGAGGTCTGCTGCTCCCTCTCAATAGGTATATGTCATCAGTCAAACTGGCCATAAGGCAAAAATATCTCGAGGATGCTAAGAGGTCCTGATTAATCAGGTCCAGATTAATCATCCTGTGCAATAGCAAGGCAGTCCTGGGTCTCCATGGATGCACATAGCACCAGGCAGTTTTTAGGCTTAACTCGAAGTGCTCTACGCTGCTACGAGCCATTGCGTCATTGGGCGGCATGCACAACGATTGGGAGTGCAGTTGAACGATTTCTGTCGGAGTTGCGGCTCTGAGGATGAGGAGGAGTCCATCCCCCACCTCTTGTGTCAGAGCCCGGCATTGGCAAGGAAAAGTTTGGCGGCAATTGGTGCTCCCTTCCTCTTAAACCTGACCGAGTTATCCCTGGTTAATTTAAAAGAGATAACGTGATTTGTCAAGGGAAGCAGATGGTTTCCCGATTTTAGTGAGTAGGAGAGAGTCATTAATTAGTGTGGCACCCCAACGGGCCTCTCATGTGCCTACGTGTGTCAGATGGCAGACCTCTGTAGACCGGCAGCCATTTTAACCTAACCTCACCTTTTCCAAAAGATCACATCATAGGAATTTGTCGGCGATATTGGTAACACAGAATATATTTTATCAGGGAAAATTTTGCCGTGATATATCACTGACTTGTAAATATCTGTAATGCTTCAAGAATCTGCCTGATGAAAGTAAATTTTATCATCTGGCTAAACAGATTTATCCTGAAAATAGCAAGGGGCTTGTGGGAATATATAAAAAAAACTATAGCGCACCTGAACCGCTAGAAACACTAATGTTCGAAGAACAGTAGAAGAATCGTGCAGATTTTGAGTGCATATTCCACCACATGAGCTGCTTATTACGGCCAAACTGTTTCAAATGCCGCGTTTTACTTTGGTCTCAAGAATGCATTATAACTCATATGGTAGAAGGTTTCAGATATTACCACTGGCATGGGTTTCAAAGTTTATGAAAGAAAAACACTTGTTAATTATATACGTTATCAGTTGCTTATTTCACCAAACTTTGAAAGCAGCATCTCATATAACATCAATGAAGAAAATGCTCAGTGCCTGCAGCACTGTAACTGAAGTTGGTGTTTGGGGATGCGATCCGAAAAATTTGCAGAACTTAGGGAATTGAAACATCGGTTATTTATTTTCATTGTAAATGTTGTCAGTATGAATACTAACTGTAAGCATTTATTGATACAAAAGTAGCACAACCGACTCGTGCTGGCAAACTTTCGCCAGTATCAAAGCCAAGAATATATCACATCTGCTTCACGTTGTTGTATTACATTCGAAGTTATAGGAGTATAAAGAAATGTAGGGTTACCTGCAGCGAGTTTTTTCAAATAATCGAAAGCTAAATATTTGCTGTTTATTGTCACTACAATATCATTACCAATGAAAATTCTACGATAAAACTGCTTAATAAAGATATTGCAAACAAACACAAAACCAACAATAGCTGGCAACCCTATCGTGGCTTTTCTACCAAATTTGGCCTGAATAATGCTTATAATAGGTTCCATTAATTGTATGAAATTCGTATTGATTTCATGACTGCACTGGAAGTTATAGGGCAAAAAGTTTTATTTTCCTGAGATAATTTTCAAAACCAAAGACAAAGAAATTACCATAGCTGGCAGCACCAATCGAATTTTTCAACCAAATTTCTATCGAACAGAGTTTAATGTGAGGTTCAGCTACTGTGTCAATTTCATGAAAATCTGGTTACTAATTCACATTTCATAGGGCAAAAAGCAGTTTTTTTTTCTTTGTAATTTTTCAAGATGGCACCACTGGCACAGAGTTGCCCTCAATTCAAAATCGCTTCTATCAGACCTGGTTCTACTTAATTCCAATGCATAATGTAAATTTCAATGGTATCTGATTATTGGTTCGTGAATTCCCGTGAACAGAAGTTTTTGATGCTAAAAATATAGGCTACCTGGGAGAGGGCTACCGTTCTTGTCCGACATGAAATTTCCAAAGTTTTACTTTGAACGTGCAGATAAAGCATAAGATTTGTGTACAGATTGGTTTTATTGTAAGAAACAGACATTTTTAGGAAATTCGATGATTTGAATGTTTTCACTTACTAATTTTTATTTTTTCAAATCTAAGACACCAAAATTATCATAGCTGGCAGCTCCAACCGAATTTTTCAACCAAACTTCTACCAAACGTGGTTTGAAATAAGGTCCAGCTATTGTGTGAATTTCGTCAAAATCGAACGATTCAATCAGAATTAATAGGGCTAAAAGCAGTTATCTTTTTTAGTGATTTTTCAAGATGGCACCACTGGCACAAAATCACCCGCATTTCAAAAAAACTTCTATCAGACCTGGTCCTATTAAAGACCAATACAGTCTGCAAGTTTCAATTAATTCTGCTCATTGGATCGTGAGTTACCGTGAACAGAAGTTTTTGATGCTAAAAATTTAGGTAAATTGGGCAAGGGTTACCAGGCGTGCCCGTTATACCATATCAAATTTTTTTTTGGTCTATGTAAAAAAAGCACGAAATTTACATATGAGTGGCTTTTTTTTGAAGAAGCGGCATTTTTTCACGAGAGACGATAATTTGGAGGTTTTCACTTTCAGTGCCTGCCCTAGCTTCAGGGTTGCCAGCACGCTCATTAAAAATTACACAAATTTACAACTAAATAGTGTTAATATGTGCTGAAAATTTCGTAATGATTGAAAAGTTCTGTCAAAAGTTATCGCAATTTAAAAATTTTCAATTTTTCCCGTTCTCTTTTTAGGCACACAGCGCACACATGGGGTTAAAAAATTCCAAAACATTATCCGATTCACATGTAGATCACGTTCGAAATTTATTTCGTTAACTTTATTTTTGCAATACTTATTTGTGTACGGAATAATAGGTATATTAAAAATATCACTAAAATGACCGCCGGCGCCAAAGAGTTAAAGATTTTTAACTTTTTGTGAGACCTGGCACTATTCTGCATATACACCAATATGTCCTAAAAATTTCAGTTCAATCGGATGGCGCGTTCCTGAGATTTTTTCACTGAAATTTTTTGATGATAAATATATATATATATATACATATATATATATATATATATATATATATATATATATATATATATATATATATATATATATATATATATATATATATATATATATATATATATATATATATATATATATATATATGTATATATATATATACATATACATATATATATATATATATATATATATATATATATATATATATATATATATATATATATATATATATATATATATATATATCAGCAAAATGATTAAGGGAGATAATCTCTGGAGTGGCCAATTCGATTGAGCTAAAATTTTCGGAGAACGTAGATGTATATAGTAAGTAGGTCCTTGACTTTCTCAAATTCAGATATTCTAAACATTTTGGCGGCGGCGAGCGTTTTAGTGCATTTTGAGGTACTCCTATATTTCCAAGTAGTGTAAAGTTTTGTTAAAGAAAACTATCGGAAATGAAAACTTATTATGTTCTTAGCTCGTTTTTGATAAAAAATTGGAAATTATGAGCCGTGTGTGTGTGCAGGGTGCCTAAAAGTAGGCAAGGATTTTTTTTCAAATTTTGATTTATCATTACTTCTAAGAAAAACAACGGATCATCGTGAAATATGCAGAGCGTATTAGTGTTGACAAAAATTTAGCACATGTGAATTTTTAAGATATTGCGGGTAACCCTGTAGCTACGGCAGGCTCCTGAATAAAAAACCTTCAAATCATTGACCTTCCTGAAAAATTTTTGATTTTTGACAAAAAAATCAGATCACTGATACATTTTAACCTTTGTCCATCATGTCAAATTAAAATTTTCAAAATTCCGATTTGCACAAGAACGGCAACCCATCACCAAATTACCTCTATTTACAGCACTCGAAAGTTCTGTTCACGAGAACTGACGACCGGATTATTCGATCATAGTGAAATTTACGGAACATGTTGGTATTAGCTAGGACCAGGTCTGATAGAAGTGATTTTGAAATGCGGGCAACCCTGTGCCGGTGGTACCATCTTGAAAAATCACCCAGAAAAAAAACTGGTTTTTGGCCTATAACTTCCGATTCAACCATCAGATTTTGACAAGATACATTCAATACTAAGATCTTACTTAATGTAACATTTGATGAAAAATTGGCTGGAAAATTAGAATAGATTTGCCAGCTATGGTGATTTTTGTCTCCTAAATCTTGCAAATTTGCTCAGCAAAATAAAGCTTTTTTCACTTTTACTTCCGGTCCAGTGTAAAAATCAAAACGAAGTTCACGCAGTAAATGGACTTTAATGTGAACCAAATGTCATAGAAATTTCGTACCAAAATCATGAAAGGGCTGCCAGCTATGACCATTTTTGTAATTTTGTTTAATTTCTTTACTGGGCGATTTTGTCATTAGATTTCCAAATGGAAATGATCCTGCAATGAAAATTAACAATAAAAATAACCCATTAAAAATTTGATAAGTTTTGAGGGTAGTAACCCTAAAATTCTTTTCACCCGTATACTTTCCAGCGCAGTGATTCAATCGAAACGAAATTCACTGTTTGGGTTTAACTTTACGTGAAGCAGAATTGGTATGTATTATGCTTTGCTGTTGATACAGGCTAACCAGCATTAGCCATTTCCGTAAATATTGCACCAACAGATGCTTCAAACAACGTTCTCATATGCAAAGCATTTGCAATAAAAATAAGGAATTATTTTTTAAATTATCTGAGTTTTGAACATTTTTCGGATGGCAGCCTCAAACTACGTTTAACCGCTGAAACCTTTGATGAAATCCTGCGAAGAAAACGAAATTCAAAGGATAAGTTGATTTGAGTATGAGCTTGTTATGGTAAACTTATTACTGCTTCGTTCAGAAAGTGTTGCCAGCACTGAATTATATGTGTTATAGTTGAGTTTTATTGCTTTGGATAAGGAATGGTTGATATGATTCTAAAAAACAGTGTATTATGTCTTTCCACACTTTTTTGTCACTCAAAGACAATTTCTTCGAAAATTAGTTTTCTAGCGGTTCAGGTGCGCTAGAGTTTTTTACTAATGTTCGAAGAAGAACATTAGTATTAAAATCACTTTGGCCAAAAATTCATATTTCTATATATATATATATATATATATATATATATACATATATATATATATATATATATATATATATATATATATATATATATATATATATATATATATATATATATATATATATATATATATATATATATATATATATATATATATATATATATATATATATCATTAAAAAATTTCAGTGAAAAAATCTCAGGAACGCGCCATCCGATTGAACTGAAATTTTTAGGACACATTGGTGTATATGCAGAATAGTGCCAGGTCTCACAAAAAGTTAAAAATCTTTAACTCTTTGGCGCCGGCGGTCATTTTAGTGATATTTTTAATATACCTATTATTCCGTACACAAATAAGTTTTGCAAAAATAAAGTTAACGAAATAAATTTCGAACGTAATTTACATGTGAATCGGATAATGTTTTGGAATTTTTTAACCCCATGTGTGCGCTGTGTGCCTAAAAAGAGAACGGGAAAAATTGAAAATTTTTAAATTGCGATAACTTTTGACAGAACTTTTCAATCATTACGAAATTTTCAGCACATATTAACACTATTTAGTTGTAAATTTGTGTAATTTTTAATGAGCGTGCTGGCAACCCTGAAGCTAGGGTAGGCACTGAAAGTGAAAACCTCCAAATTATCGTCTCTCGTGAAAAAATGCCGCTTCTTCAAAAAAAAGCCACTCATATGTAAATTTCGTGCTTTTTTTACATAGACCAAAAAAAAATTTGATATGGTATAACGGGCACGCCTGGTAACCCTTGCCCAATTTACCTAAATTTTTAGCATCAAAAACTTCTGTTCACGGTAACTCACGATCCAATGAGCAGAATTAATTGAAACTTGCAGATCGTATTGGTCTTTAATAGGACCAGGTCTGATAGAAGTGATTTTGAAATGCGGGTGATTTTGTGCCAGTGGTGCCATCTTGAAAAATCACTAAAAAAGATAACTGCTTTTAGCCCTATTAATTCTGATTGAATCGTTCGATTTTGACGAAATTCACACAATAGCTGGACCTTATTTCAAACCACGTTTGGTAGAAGTTTGGTTGAAAAATTCGGTTGGAGCTGCCAGCAATGATAATTTTGGTGTCTTAGATTTGAAAAAATAAAAATTAGTAAGTGAAAACATTCAAATCATCGAATTTCCTAAAAATGTCTGTTTCTTACAATAAAACCAATCTGTACACAAATCTTATGCTTTATCTACACGTTCAAAGTAAAACTTTGGAAATTTCATGTCGGACAAGAACGGTAACCCTTTCCCAGGTAGCCTATATTTTTAGCATCAAAAACTTCTGTTCACGGGAATTCACGAACCAATAATCAGATACCATTGAAATTTACATTATGCATTGGAATTAAGTAGAACCAGGTCTGATAGAAGCGATTTTGAATTGAGGGCAACTCTGTGCCAGTGGTGCCATCTTGAAAAATTACAAAGAAAAAAAAACTGCTTTTTGCCCTATGAAATGTGAATTAGTAACCAGATTTTCATGAAATTGACACAGTAGCTGCATCTTACTCTAAACTCTTTTTGATAGAAATTTGGTTGAAAAATTCGATTGGTGCTGCCAGCTATGGTAATTTCTTTGTCTTTGGTTTTGAAAATTATCTCAGGAAAATAAAACTTTTTGCCCTATAACTTCCGGTGCAGTCATGAAATCAATACGAATTTCATACAATTAATGGAACCTATTATAAGCATTATTCAGGCCAAATTTGGTTGAAAAGCCACGATAGGGTTGCCAGCTATTGTTGGTTTTGTGTTTGTTTGCAATATCTTTATTAAGCAGTTTTATCGTAGAATTTTCAATTGGTAATGATATTGTAGTGACAATAAACAGCAAATATTAAGCTTTCGATTATTTGAAAAAACTCGCTGCAGGTAACCCTACATTTCTTTATACTCCTATAACTTCGAATGTAATATAACAACGTGAAGCAGATGTGATATATTCTTGGCTTTGATACTGGCGAAAGTTTGCCAGCACGAGTCGGTTGTGCTACTTTTGTATCAATAAATGCTTACAGTTAGTATTCATACTGGCAACATTTACAATGAAAATAAATAACCGATGTTTCAATTCCCTAAGTTCTGCAAATTTTTCGGATCGCATCCCCAAACACCAACTTCAGTTACAGTGCTGCAGGCACTGAGCATTTTCTTCATTGATGTTATATGAGATGCTGCTTTCAAAGTTTGGTGAAATAAGCAACTGATAACGTATATAATTAACAAGTGTTTTTCTTTCATAAACTTTGAAACCCATGCCAGTGGTAATATCTGAAACCTTCTACCATATGAGTTATAATGCATTCTTGAGACCAAAGTAAAACGCGGCATTTGAAACAGTTTGGCCGTAATAAGCAGCTCATGTGGTGGAATATGCACTCAAAACCTGCACGATTCTTCTACTGTTCTTCGAACATTAGTGTTTCTAGCGGTTCAGGTGCGCTAGAGTTTTTTTTATATATTCTCACAAGCCCCTTGCTATTTTCAGGATAAATCTGTTTAGCCAGATGATAAAATTTACTTTCATCAGGCAGATTCTTGAAGCATTACAGATATTTACAAGTCAGTGATATATCACGGCAAAATTTTCCCTGATAAAATACATTCTGTGTTACCAATATCGCCGACAAATTCCTATGATGTGGTCTTTTGGAAAAGGTGAGGTTAGGTTAAAATGGCTGCCGGTCTACAGAGGTCTGCCATCTGACACACGTAGGCACATGAGAGGCCCGTTGGGGTGCCACACTAATTAATGACTCTCTCCTACTCACTAAAATCGGGAAACCATCTGCTTCCCTTGACAAATCACGTTATCCCTTTTAAATTAACCAGGGATAACTCGGTCAGGTTTAAGAGGAAGGGAGCACCAATTGCCGCCAAACTTTTCCTTGCCAATGCCGGGCTCTGACACAAGAGGTGGGGGATGGACTCCTCCTCATCCTCAGAGCCGCAACTCCGACAGAAATCGTTCAACTGCACTCCCAATCGTTGTGCATGCCGCCCAATGACGCAATGGCTCGTAGCAGCGTAGAGCACTTCGAGTTAAGCCTAAAAACTGCCTGGTGCTATGTGCATCCATGGAGACCCAGGACTGCCTTGCTATTGCACAGGATGATTAATCTGGACCTGATTAATCAGGACCTCTTAGCATCCTCGAGATATTTTTGCCTTATGGCCAGTTTGACTGATGACATATACCTATTGAGAGGGAGCAGCAGACCTCCGGTAACAAGGTTCCAAGCCTTGCTAGCTCATCGGCCTCACAGTTGCCCTGAAAACCACTATGTCCCGGGCCGAAACCAACTGAACAACTGAGTGTCTCGACATCTCCCTGAGAGATGCACGGCATTCAGCAACAATTATGGAAACTGTACAAGGACCAGCAAGGGATTTAATAGCCGCTTGGCTTTCTGTGAAAATACCAATATTAGCCCCGAATATTCGATTACACAGAAGCCAGTCGATTGCCTGTCAAATAACCGCACCCTCCACCTGAAAGACACTACATTGGTCAGGTAGACTGAAGGACAGCTTGAGATTCAGCTCTTTTGAGTATACACCACTTCCGACTCTATTGTTTAAAGGTTAAAATGTATCAGGTTAAAGGTTAAAATGTATCAGTGATCTGATTTTTTTGTCAAAAATCAAAAATTTTTCAGGAAGGTCAATGATTTGAAGGTTTTTTATTCAGGAGCCTGCCGTAGCTACAGGGTTACCCGCAATATCTTAAAAATTCACATGTGCTAAATTTTTGTCAACACTAATACGCTCTGCATATGTCACGATGATCCGTTGTTTTTCTTAGAAGTAATGATAAATCAAAATTTGAAAAAAAATCCTTGCCTACTTTTAGGCACCCTGCACACACACACGGCTCACAATTTCCAATTTTTTATCAAAAACAAGCTTAGAACATAATAAGTTTTCATTTCCGATAGTTTTCTTTAACAAAACTTTACACTACTTGGAAATATAGGAGTACCTCAAAATTCACTAAAACGCTCGCCGCCGCCAAAAGGTTTAGAATATCTGAATTTGAGAAAGTCAAAGACCTACTTACTATATGCATCTACGTTCTCCGAAAATTTCCGCTCAATCGAATTGGCCACTCCAGAGATTATCTCCTTTAATCATTTTGCTGATATATATATATATATATATATATATATATATATATATATATATATATATATATATATATATATATATATATATATATATATATATATATATATATCAATATATATATATATATATATATATATATCATATATATATATATATATATATATATATATATATATATATATATATATATATATATATATATATATATATATATATATATATATATATATATATCACATTTCGCTTCCGTACTGATTTATTGAACACAAAAATGTGTAACTTGTTTTTTCTCAAAGAATAGTTTAAAGCAAGAGAATGGTGTTACGGATGAAACGATTAAAGGACAACAAGCATATGTTATACGTGCTTAGACATGGACGACTGGGCTTGACAAATGCTAAACTTAAGAATGCCGGTACAGAAATAATTAAACAACTCTGCGAAATCACCTTGAACACGTTGAATGATAACTACATGCCTCATGGAAAGATATACAGCCATCTACGTAAATATATAAAGTGTATGGGCAAGCTAGTAGATGCCTAACGATCAGTTCTGCGACAACGTAAAATATTAATTCAGCAAGATGGATTTTTACCCATATTACTGGGAAGTCTAATTCCAGGTTCGAGTAGTTAATTTATTGAGAAATATGTATACAAACAGTTATCTCAACAAATTGCTACTTCTGTGTTCGGTATATGTGCAAATTTGAAAGTCACTATTGAAAGTTCTAAGAACCAGAACTTGTTCGATAAAGCAATGAAGAAAATATTGAAAAGCGAAAAATTCAGCAACAAAGCCAAATTGTTTCATGGTCGAAACGATTTAATAAAGTTTTGAAACACGCGGCGTAGAAGTAAAGGATCTCTTAACAGAACTTCAGTTTCTTTCATCAAACGAGCTTGTGCGCAACCAACAAAAAAGCTTGCGAGACAACACGACACAAACTGAATATGTTTTAAGAGATGAGAAACCTACAGAAACTACACCTATACGAGTGGAAAAATTGTTTGAATCAGTAGGTGAAATCACATCTGCAAGGAGTGAAAAAATGAGAAAACTTTAGTTGTCGGTAATGGTATTTTCAAACGTTATGTACCATAGAAACCTGAAGAGGCTGAAAACCTTGTTAAAATGCCGCAACGTTCACCAAATTCCAGTAGAACCAACTCATCCACCACAAATATCTGTCACAGCTGCCTCGATAGAAAATCTAATGTTGGTTTTAGGTGGACCGGTGTTGAATTGCGAATGTTTTGCTTTGAGAAAAATGACATCAACTTTTCAACATTCCTTTCATCGTTTTTCTTAGCAATTATCCCCCAACTATTACAATCTCTACATGACCAAAACTAAACAAATAATTAACGACCATATCAAAGAAGATAGAGACAGAAACCTTATTCCGAAAATAAGCGTAACTAAAGAAAATAGTAATTTTCGCATACATATTCATCAATCCAGTAAGGTTGCGGATAAAGCTAATTTAAAATTAAATAAAAAAAACTCTAGCGCACCTGAACTGCTAGAAACACTAATGTTCGAAGAACAGTAGAAGAATCGTGCAGGTTTTGAGTGCATATTCCACCACATGCGCTGCTTATTACGGCCAAATTGTTTCAAATGCCACGTTTTACTTTTGTCTCAAGAATGCATTATAACTCATATGGTAGAAGGTTTCAGATATATTACCACTGGCATGAATTTCAATGTTTATGAGAGCAAAACATGGGCTAATTATATTCGTTATCAGTTGCTTATTTATCAAAATTTTGAAAGCAGCATCTCATATAATATCAATGAAGAAAATGCTCAGTGCCTGCAGCACTGAAACTGAAGTTGGAGTTTGGGGCTGCCATCCGAAAAATTTGCAGAACTTTGGGAATTGAAACATCGCTTATTTATTTTCATTGTAAATGTTTCCGGTATGAATACTAACTGTAAGCATTTATTGAGCACAATCGACTCGTGCTGGCTAAAGTAGCACAACCGACTCGTGCTGGCAACCTTTGGCTAGTATCAAAGCCAAGAATATATCACATCTGCTTCACGTTGTTATATAACATTTGAAGTTATAGGAGTATAAAGAAATTTAGGGTTACCTGCAGAGAGTTTTTTCAAATAATCGAAAGCTTAATATTTGCTGTTTATTGTCACAACAATATCATTACCAATTGAAAATTCTACGATAAAACCGCTTAATAAAGATATTGCAAACAAACACAAAACAAACAATAGCTGGCAACCCTATCATGGCTTTTCAACCAAATTTGGCCTGAATAATGTTTATAGTAGGTTCAAGTAATTGTATGAAATTCGTATTGATTTCATGACTGCACTGGAAATTATAGGGCAAAAAGTTGTATTTTCCTGAGCGAATTTTCAAAACCAAAGACACAAAAATTACCATAGCTGGCAGCACCAATCGAATTTTTCAACCAAATTTCTACCAAACAGAGTTTGGAGTAAGTTTCAGCTACTGTGTCAACTTCATGAAAATCTGGTACCTTATTCACATTTTATAGGGCAAGAAGCATTTTTTTTCTTTGTAATTTTTGAAGATGGCACCACTGGCACAGAGTTGCCTACATTTCAAAATCGCTTCTATCAGACCTGGTCGTACTTAAGTCCAATACATTTTGTAAATTTCAATTCTATCTGATCATTGATTCGTGAGTTCCCGTGAACATAAGTTTTTGGAGCTAAAAATATAGGTTAACTGAGAAAGGGTTACCGTTCTTGTCCGGCATGAAATTTCCAAAGTTTTACTTTGACTGTGTAGATTAAGCATGAAATTTGTATACAGATTGGCTTAATTGTAGAAACGGACATTTTTTAGGATATTCGATTGTTTGAATGTTTTCACTTCCAAATTTTTTTTTTTCAAATTTAAGACACCAAAATTATCATAGCTGGCCTTTCCAACCGAATTTTTCAACGAAATTTCTATCAAACGTGGTTCAAAGTAAGATGCAGCTACCGTGTGAATTTCGTCAAAATCGAACGATTCAATCAGAATTTATAGGGCTAAAAGCAGTTATCTTTTTTAGTGATTTTTCAAGGTGGCACCACTGGCACAGAACCGCCCGTATTTCAAAATCACTTCTATCAGACCTGGTCCTATTTAAGGCCAATACAGTCTGCAAATTTCAATAAATTCTGTTCATCGGATCGTGAGTTTCCGTGAACAGAAGTTTTTGATGCTAAAAATATAGGTAAATTGGGCAAGGGTTACCAGGCGTGCCCGTTATACCATATCAAATTTTATTTTTTGCCTATGTAAACAAAGCACAAAATTTACATTTGAATTACTTTTTTTTTAAGAAACGACTTTTTTTCAAGAGAGACGATGATTTGGAGGTTTTCACTTTCAGTGCCTGCTTTAGCTACAGGGTTGCCAGCACGCTCATTAAAACGTACACTAATCTACAACTAAATAAAACAAACATGTCCTGAAAATTTCGTAGTCATGCAAAAGCTTTGTCAAAAGTTATCGCAATTTAAAAATTTTCAAATTTTCCCGTTCTCATTTTAGGCACCCAGCGCACACATGGGGTTAAAAAATTCCAAAACGTTATCCGATTCACATGTAAAACAAGTTCGAAATTTATTTCATCAACTTTAATTTTGCAAAAATTATTTGTGTACGGAATAATAGGTATATTAAAAAAATCACTAAAATGGCCGGCGGCGCCAAAGAGTTAAAGATTTTTAACTTTTTGTGAGACCTGGCACTATTCTGCATACACACCAATGTGTCCTGAAAATTTCAGCTCAATCGGATGGCGCGCTCCTGAGATTTTTTCACTGAAATTTTTTGATGATATATATATATATATATATAGAAATATGAATTTTTGGCCAAAGTGATTTTAATACTAATGTTCTTCTTCGAACATTAGTAAAAACTCTAGCGCACCTGAACCGCTAGAAACACTTATGTTCGAAGAACAGTAGAAGAATCTTGCAGGTTTTGAGTGCATATTCCACCACATGAGCTGCTTATTACGGCCAAACTGTTTCAAATGCCACGTTTTACTTTGGTCTCAAGAATGCATTATAACTCATATGGTAGAAGGTTTCAGATATTACCACTGGCATGGGTTTCTAAGTTTATGAAAGAAAAACACTTGTTAATTATATTCGTTATCAGTTGCTTATTTCACCAAACTTTGAAAGCAGCATCTCATATAACATCAATGAAGAAAATCCTCAGTGCCTGCAGCACTGTAACTGAAGTTGGTGTTTGGGGCTGCGATCCGAAAAATTTGCAGAACTTAGGGAATTGAAACATCGCTTATTTATTTTCATTGTAAATGTTTCCGGTATGAGTACTAACTGTAAGCATTTATTGATACAAAAGTAGCACAACCGACTTGTGCTGGCAACCTTTCGCCAGTATCAAAGCCAAGAATATATCACATCTGCTTCACGTTGTTATATTACATTCGACGTTATATTATTATAAAGAAATTTAGGGTTACCTGCAGCGAGTTTTTCCAAATAATCGAAAGCTTAATATTTGCTGTTTATTGTCACTACAATATCATTACCAATTGAAAATTCTACGATAAAACCGCTTAATAAAGATATTGCAAACAAACACAAAACCAACAATAGCTGTCAACCCTATCAAAGCTTTTCAACCAAATTTGGCCTGAATAATGCTTATAATAGGTTCCATTAATTGTATGAAATTCGTATTGATTTCATGACTGTACTGGAAGTTATAGGGCAAAAAGTTTTATTTTCCTTAGCGAATTTTCAAAACCAGAGACACAAAAATTACCATAGCTGGCAGCACCAATCGAATTTTTCAACCAAATTTCTATCAAACAGAGCTTAGAGTAAGGTGCAGCTATTGTGTCAATGTCATGAAAATCTGGTTACTAATTCACATTTCATAGGGCAAAAAGCAGTTTTTTTTCTTTGTAATTTTTCAAGATGGAACCACTGGCACAGAGTTGCCCACAATTCAAAATCGCTTTTATCAGACCTGGTTCTACTTAAGTCCAATGCATTCTGTAAGTTTCAATGGTATCTGATTATTGGTTCGTGAATTCCCGTGAACAGAAGTTTTTGATGCTAAAAATATAGGTTAACTGGAATAGGGTTACCGTTCTTGTCCGACATGAAATTTCCAAAGTTTTACTTTGAACGTGTAGATAAAGCATAAGATTTGTATACAGATTGGTTTTATTGTAAGAAACGGACATTTTTAGGATATTCCATGATTTGAATGTTTTCACTTCCAAATTTTTATTTTTTCAAATTTAAGATACCAAAATTATCATAGCTGGCAGCTCCAACCGGATTTTTCAAATAAATTTCTATCAAACGCGGTTTAAATAAAGGTCCAGCTACTGTGTGAATTTCGTCAAAATCGAACGATTCAATCAGAATTTATAGGGCTAAAAGCAGTTATCTTTTTTAGTGATTTTTCAAGATAGCACCACTGGCACAGAATCGCCTGCATTTAAAAATTACTCCTATCAGACCTGGTCCTATTTAAGGCCAATACAGTCTGCAAATTTCAATAAATTCCGTTCATCGGATCGTGAGTTTCCGTGAACAGAAGTTTTTGATGCTAAAAATATAGGTAACTTGGGCAAGGGTTACCAGGCGTGCCCGTTATACCATATCAATTTTTTTTTTGGTCTATGTAAAAATAGCACGAAATTTACATATGAGTGGCTTTTTTTGAAGAAACGCCATTTTTTTAAGAGAGACGATGATTCGGAGGTTTTCACGCTCAGTGCTTGCCCTAGCTTCAGGGTTGCCAGCACGCTCATCACGAATTTACAACTAAATAATACCAATGTGTCCTGAAAATTTCGTAATGATTGAATAACTCTGTCAAAAGTAATCGCAATTTAAAATTTTTCAATTTTTCCCGTTCTCTTTTTAGGCACCCAGCGCCCACATGGGGTTAAAAAATTCCAAAATATTATCCGATTCACATGTAAATCACGTTCGAAATTTATTTTGTTAACTTTATTTTTGCAAAACTTATTTGTGTACGGAATAATAGGTATATTAAAAATACCACTAAAGTGGCCGCCGGCGCCAAAGGGTTAAATTGTTTTAACTTTTTCTGAGACCTGGCACTATTCTGCATATACACCAATGTGTCCTAAAAATTTCAGTTCAATCGGATGGCGTGTTCCTGAGATTTTTTCACTGAAATTTTTTGATGATATATATATATATATATATATATATATATATATATATATATATATATATATATATATATATATATATATATATATATATATATATAAATATATATACTATATATATATATATATATATATATATATATATATATATATATATATATATATATATATATATATATATATATATATATATATATATATATATATATATATATATATATATAGAAATATGAATTTTTGGCCAAAGTGATTTTAATACTAATGTTCTTCTTCGAACATTAGTAAAAAGTCTGGCGCATCAGAACCGCTAGAAA
Source organism: Nemotelus pantherinus (assembly GCA_963978885.1). Lineage (NCBI taxonomy): Eukaryota > Metazoa > Arthropoda > Insecta > Diptera > Stratiomyidae > Nemotelus > Nemotelus pantherinus. The sequence goes on along the minus strand of OZ022264.1, from coordinate 127,744,443 downwards.
ACTTATTTTCGAAGAAATTGTCTTTGAGTGACAAAAAAATGTGGGAAGACGTGATACACTTTTTTGTACAACCATTCCTTATCCTAAGCAACAAAACTCAACTATAACACAAATGATGAAAATGTTCAGTGCTGGCAACACCTTCCCAATGAAGCAGCAATAAGTTTACCTCAACAAGCTCATACTTAACCCCCGCTAGACACACCTGGGTCTTTGGTGTCCGGCCGTTTTTGAAAATCGTCAGGGCGCACAGGTACGTCAATATTTCGGGTTCTAACCTCCACTTAAAAAATTGTACTTGGATCCAGAACTGGCGTAGTGAACGTCACGCTCGGTCCTCCGTTCTTCGTGAATTGCTGAGCTGTCAAAGTTGGCTGCGGACACCAAAGACCCATGTGTGTCTACGGAAGCATAAAAGTGTGCATTTTCTTCGAAGCTTTTCTTCGGCGTATTAGATCAAGCGGTAGTTAATTGTAACATTTTGTACAATTTTAATGAAGCGAACACTGCATTGGGAAGATATAAATTTATTGAAACGTTAGCACTTAGTTTAACGAGCGAACAAATAAAAATTTGCGAAGAACACAAGCTTCATGTATGCAATGAATGCATTTTGTAATTTTGTTCAGTTACTTTATTTATTTTAATAAGAATAAGTGTAAGTAATAATAAATAACACAAAAACGTATAAAACTTTGAGTTACATTACTTTCAAACCAAAAATTGTAATTTCAAATGAATTTTCGACTCCAAAAAAATTGTACTTTTTCTCTTGTCATAATAATTATACTTTTTTCGAAGTTTCATTATGTCCTTTTTTTTCTTTCATCTACTATATGTCAAGAAACATTTCGTACAGTAGAATTTTCTTAAACTTATTTAACAAAAAGCTATGATGTTTTAAGTGAATACGTGTATTTCTCGTGTTTCGTGTCGATTTCCATTAAATAACAATAATAAAAATTCATATATATCCATCACCTAATGCACGCTCTTTTTCTATAGATATCGATCTACCTTCATGAATTTTTTCAGATTTTAAAACGATTCGAAGTGTGGTAAAAAAAATGGCAGGACTCCATAGACCCAGGTGTGTCTAGGGAGGTGCTCGAATTGTAGTGTGTCTGGGGAGGGTTAAATCAACTTATCTTTTGAATTTCGTTCTCATCGGAAGATTTCATTCAAAGTTTCAGCTTTTAAACGTTGTTTGAGGCTGCCATGTGAAAAATGCTCAAAACTCGGAAAATTTAAAAATTGGTTTCTTATTTTTATCGCAAATGCTTTGCATATGAGCACGTAATTTGAAGCATCTTATATTGCAATATTTACGAAAATGGCTAATGCTGGTTGTTTCTTTCGAATCTTAAAAATTTCACCCTATGAGAATTCCCGGTTAAATTAAAAACACCAAAGCAAGTTCAGTTCACCAATTTATTCAATTTTTAATATTTCAAAACACTTTCTAATCTCAAATTCTAAAACTTTCTATTTTTCGGTTAAATACTTGATTTAAACGACACGATTTCATATTCTAACTACTTTCTAATTTCGAAAAACGATTAACAATGCGAACGGTTTCAAGGTTGACGATGTACTAACTTTCACTTCAAATTTCTATTCTAAGTTTTACTTTTTGAAAAATAACTGGATAGTGAAAATTTCGGTACATTCCAGCTTTGAACAATTACTGGTTTTTGAATTTCCACTATCCAATTTTACAATTTAAAACACAGCATTAAATTTCCCGATCAGCTGTCTGTCTATCTGCCCATCTGTCTCCGTTGTCAAAGTGACAACGTCAATTCATTGTGGAACATCCTCCCCCCGCTGGTCCGACAGGATCAGGATTACCACCTATAAATATATGCTTAATAATGTTTTACATCGATATTGAATTACCGATCATAAACTCCTTGTTGATACATTGGTCCGTTAAGTATATGCGTTATAGTCCAGAAAAATTATGGATTACTGGAGTCGAAAACCATACGTTAAAGATGTTAGTGTTGCCTGTGGCATTTACTCCGAACAGACAAATAACATCCAGCAACCAAGGGTTATATTAACGTGGCGCCCTGACTCGCCACCTCGAACAAAAGATTGGAAGGAAATTAGGAAAAAGGGTTTGGTATGGTATAAAGACGTTGAACAGAGATTGAGATAACTATGCATACTTTAAATTAAGGTTAATTCATTTGATTCAATTATTATTATTAATTCGATGTCAATTGTTTTGTTTTTTTTTTTATATATTCCAAGTGTTGTCTCTTCATTTATCTCGAACGGGTTAATCGATTCATCAATTCATTAGTTTATCGTTAATACTTGATATTACAGTCCGAATTTCATAAGTATATTGGATACGTTATTAATTCAATAAAGAAGTTCAAGTTCTTGTTGTGATCGGTAGTAACGCGATTTTTGATATAGGTCGTTTATAAATTTTGCCATTTGAGAACACGGAAACCACTCGCACTAATGAATCTTTTCCAGGATGAAGTTCAATTATTTTTGCTAACGGCCATTTATAGGATACCACTCTTTCGTCCTTTAATATACAAATATCACCAACACGCGGGTTTATTTCTTTGTTAAGCCATTTCGGACGTGATTGCAGGCGATTCAAATATTCAATTTTCCATCTGTTCCAGAAGTCCTGTGTCAAACGTTGAACATACTGCCATCTATCCAAATAATTCACCTTTATGGCTGTGAAATCTTGTTCAGGTGGTGTAAGTATTGCTCTTCCGATTAGAAAATGAGGTGGAGTTAGCACTTCGATGTCTGTGGGGTCATCTGATAAAGGGTATAAAGGCCGAGAGTTGAGGCAAGCTTCAATTTTTACTAACACGGTTGACATTTCCTCAAAAGTTAATGCTGCTCCTCCAACAATTCGACGTAAGTGCTGTTTAATCGACTTCACTCCGGCCTTCCACAGTCCACCGAAATGTGGAGAAGCAGGAGGGTTGAAATGCCAAATGATATTTTCATTGGCGAGTACTTCTGCAGCATAATGAGTGTTTCCTTTCACGATGCGTCGCAATTCCGCGCAAGCTCCGATGAAATTAGTACCGCAGTCGCTGTATATGTGGTTGCAAAGTCCTCGACGTCCCATAAATCGACGCAGTGCTGCGAGAAACGCTGCTGTAGACAAATCGCTGACGAATTCGATGTGAATAGCCTTGACTGCTAGACATATGAATATTGCGATGTATCCTTTGTGTATTTTGTATCCACGTCCTCGTCTGTCGCGATACTCAATTGGACCGCAGTAATCGACACCCGTATGCGTGAATGGACTGGACATATTTACTCTAGGTGCTGGTAAGCTTCCCATAAATTGGGTTAATATTTGCGGCTTTGCCCGGAAACATTTTACACATTTGCGTATTTCCCGCTTAATAGTATTACGAGCGTCTAAAATCCAATACCGTCTTCTAATCATATTCAACATCAGCTGCGTTTGTCCATGTAAAGTGTTTTGATGCGTTTGATGTATTAATAACTCCACTAATTTTCCTCTTTTAGGTAAAATAATTTGATGCTTAGCGTCGTATGGCAAAGTTGCGTTGTTTAACCGTCCTCCAATTCTCAATATTCCAGTGCCATCTATGAACGGGTTCAAATTCCTGAGAAGGCTGTGATTTCCAATGACTTTTCCATTTCGTAACGTCGAGATTTCTTTTCCAAATTCCTTTGATTGAGTGTATCTTAACCAGAAATTAAACGATTGCTGTAATTCGATTGTTGTTAAATGTCCGCTATAATTAGATTGTTTCGATATGTGAGCGAAGAAACGGAAGCAATAGGCTGTTACTCGTATCAAACGAGACAAAGTTGAAAATTTATCTAATAAAGTGTCGAGGTCTGGGTTACATTCATTAAAAACATGAACTAACAGAGTATTTTTGCATTCCAGTTTAGTATTCCAGGAATTGGTACTGCGGGGCCAATTACTAGAATCCTGAGTCAACCAGCTGGGTCCATGCCACCACAAATTATTGTCGAAGATTTCAGAAGCATGGATTCCGCGGGATGCTAAATCAGCGGGATTTTGATTGGATGGAACATGACGCCAAGGAGTATTCCCAACGTGGTTCAAAATTTCCGTGGTTCGATTGGCGACGAAAACTGTCCATCGAGTTGGATGATATCTTAGCCATGCAAGCACGATTTCGGAATCAGTCCATAACGAAGTACTGATACTCATCAAATTCAATGCAAGTTTTACCTTCGCAATTAATTTTGCCAACAGTACTGCTCCACATAATTCCAGTCGTGGTATTGAAACCGTTCGTAAGGGAGCCACCTTAGATTTGAATATTAGAAGATGCGCATGAACTTCGTCATCAAGTCGAATAACAATATATACTACTGCTGCGTAAGCTTTTGATGAGGCGTCGCTAAATCCATGTAACTCCAAATTCGATTGCTTTGTGTAGTTTACCCACCTAGGTATTCTTAGATTTCCAAGAGTTAGTAATTTAGTTCTAAAATCGATCCAGGTTCTATGTAATTCATCTTCTAAAAGCTCGTCCCATGTCAAACCATGTAACCAAAGTGACTGCAACAAAATTTTAGCGGTTATCATAATGGGAGATAGCCAGCCTAAAGGATCGTAGAGCCTGGCAATATCTGACAATACTTGCCGCTTTGAATATGCATTGCTTTCTTCACTTAGTTTAACGCGATAACTAAGTTGGTCAGTTAGTGGATGCCACATAATTCCTAACGATTTATAACTTTGGTCTAAATTCAAATCCAAAGACATTTGCATTTCCAAATCTTCGACAGGCACACCATCTAAAATTCGCATATCATTACTAATCCATTTGCGAAGATGAAAGCCTCCAGATTGTAAAAGTTCAAATATTTCTTTCCGCTTGCTGATTGTTTTTTCCAAATCTTCTTCTCCTGATAACAGATCGTCTACGTAAAATTCATTCATCACCGAGTCGTATGCATTGGGATATCTAAAACGTTCATCTTCTGCCAGTTTTCTCAAAGTTCTAATGGCCAAAAACGGTGCACAACTTGTACCAAATGTTACCGTGGTCAATGCGTAATCTTTTATTTCTTTGGATGGATTGGACCTCCACAAAATTCGTTGAAATTGTGCATCTTTCGAGTGCATGTTTATCTGACGATACAATTTTGCTATATCAGCAACAAAAGCAAAGCGGTGCCATCTCCATTTCATCAACACGGTCATAAGGTCGTTTTGAATAGCTGGACCAGCAAACAAAGTTTCGTTCAATGATATACCAGAGGTTGTTTTTCTCGAGGCATCGAAAACGACTCGACATCTTGTTGTGCTGCTTTCTTTTTGGATTGCATGGTGTGGTAAGTAATGCGCAACACATTGACGTTGATCTCCTTTGAATATATGCTCATTAATATCGCTTACTAGCTTCATGTGGCCTAGATCCAAATATTCCTGAATGCAATTAGTGTATTCTTTTTACTAATGTTCGAAGAAGAACATTAGTATTAAAATCACTTTGGCCAAAAATTCATATTTCTATATATATATATATATATATATCATCAAAAAATTTCAGTGAAAAAATCTCAGGAGCGCGCCATCCGATTGAGCTGAAATTTTCAGGACACATTGGTGTGTATGCAGAATAGTGCCAGGTCTCACAAAAAGTTAAAAATCTTTAACTCTTTGGCGCCGCCGGCCATTTTAGTGATTTTTTTAATATACCTATTATTCCGTACACAAATAATTTTTGCAAAATTAAAGTTGATGAAATAAATTTCGAACTTGTTTTACATGTGAATCGGATAACGTTTTGGAATTTTTTAACCCCATGTGTGCGCTGGGTGCCTAAAATGAGAACGGGAAAATTTGAAAATTTTTAAATTGCGATAACTTTTGACAAAGCTTTTGCATGACTACGAAATTTTCAGGACATGTTTGTTTTATTTAGTTGTAGATTAGTGTACGTTTTAATGAGCGTGCTGGCAACCCTGTAGCTAAAGCAGGCACTGAAAGTGAAAACCTCCAAATCATCGTCTCTCTTGAAAAAAAGTCGTTTCTTAAAAAAAAAGTAATTCAAATGTAAATTTTGTGCTTTGTTTACATAGGCAAAAAATAAAATTTGATATGGTATAACGGGCACGCCTGGTAACCCTTGCCCAATTTACCTATATTTTTAGCATCAAAAACTTCTGTTCACGGAAACTCACGATCCGATGAACAGAATTTATTGAAATTTGCAGACTGTATTGGCCTTAAATAGGACCAGGTCTGATAGAAGTGATTTTGAAATACGGGCGGTTCTGTGCCAGTGGTGCCACCTTGAAAAATCACTAAAAAAGATAACTGCTTTTAGCCCTATAAATTCTGATTGAATCGTTCGATTTTGACGAAATTCACACGGTAGCTGCATCTTACTTTGAACCACGTTTGATAGAAATTTCGTTGAAAAATTCGGTTGGAAAGGCCAGCTATGATAATTTTGGTGTCTTAAATTTGAAAAAAAAAAATTTGGAAGTGAAAACATTCAAACGATCGAATATCCTAAAAAATGTCCGTTTCTACAATTAAGCCAATCTGTATACAAATTTCATGCTTAATCTACACAGTCAAAGTAAAACTTTGGAAATTTCATGCCGGACAAGAACGGTAACCCTTTCTCAGTTAACCTATATTTTTAGCTCCAAAAACTTATGTTCACGGGAACTCACGAATCAATGATCAGATAGAATTGAAATTTACAAAATGTATTGGACTTAAGTACGACCAGGTCTGATAGAAGCGATTTTGAAATGTAGGCAACTCTGTGCCAGTGGTGCCATCTTCAAAAATTACAAAGAAAAAAAATGCTTCTTGCCCTATAAAATGTGAATAAGGTACCAGATTTTCATGAAGTTGACACAGTAGCTGAAACTTACTCCAAACTCTGTTTGGTAGAAATTTGGTTGAAAAATTCGATTGGTGCTGCCAGCTATGGTAATTTTTGTGTCTTTGGTTTTGAAAATTCGCTCAGGAAAATACAACTTTTTGCCCTATAATTTCCAGTGCAGTCATGAAATCAATACGAATTTCATACAATTACTTGAACCTATTATAAACATTATTCAGGCCAAATTTGGTTGAAAAGCCATGATAGGGTTGCCAGCTATTGTTTGTTTTGTGTTTGTTTGCAATATCTTTATTAAGCGGTTTTATCGTAGAATTTTCAATTGGTAATGATATTGTTGTGACAATAAACAGCAAATATTAAGCTTTCGATTATTTGAAAAAACTCTCTGCAGGTAACCCTAAATTTCTTTATACTCCTATAACTTCAAATGTTATATAACAACGTGAAGCAGATGTGATATATTCTTGGCTTTGATACTAGCCAAAGGTTGCCAGCACGAGTCGGTTGTGCTACTTTAGCCAGCACGAGTCGATTGTGCTCAATAAATGCTTACAGTTAGTATTCATACCGGAAACATTTACAATGAAAATAAATAAGCGATGTTTCAATTCCCAAAGTTCTGCAAATTTTTCGGATGGCAGCCCCAAACTCCAACTTCAGTTTCAGTGCTGCAGGCACTGAGCATTTTCTTCATTGATATTATATGAGATGCTGCTTTCAAAATTTTGATAAATAAGCAACTGATAACGAATATAATTAGCCCATGTTTTGCTCTCATAAACATTGAAATTCATGCCAGTGGTAATATATCTGAAACCTTCTACCATATGAGTTATAATGCATTCTTGAGACAAAAGTAAAACGTGGCATTTGAAACAATTTGGCCGTAATAAGCAGCGCATGTGGTGGAATATGCACTCAAAACCTGCACGATTCTTCTACTGTTCTTCGAACATTAGTGTTTCTAGCAGTTCAGGTGCGCTAGAGTTTTTTTAAGTTTTCATCCTTTTGAAAACGCTTTTCTAACGATGAAAAACTAGACAAAGCTGTGGCTCTTGAGGATCCCAAGGAATTTCGGCATTCGATGCTTTTGAACGGCAATTTCACAGAGTAACGACCCGATTTGTCCCGAGATGTAGTTTCCACAAAGAATGATTCGCAAAATTCTTCCTCTTTAGTTGGAATTCGGTTTGGTTGCACTTCCTCTAATTCCCAGAACTTCTTCAATTGCTCATTGACTTCCACATCAGCGTTTGTTTCTACTTTGAAACTTTGAACCGTCGACACGACTGCATTTTCTATTTGTCCAGATATCATCCAGCCTAATGTTGTGTTCTGTGCTATTGGTCCCGCGACTAGTTTCATCATTTCCCCTAGCATCACATTGCCTACAACGTCGGCTCCTAATAAAACGTCAATGCGACAAGGACGGTCGAAGAACGCATCGGCGAGCTGCAAGTGTTTTATTTGGTCCCAATCCGATGTCAACACTGCTTTGTTAGGAATTGAACTGGTCAATTTATCTAGTATGTATGCGTCGAAATCCAATACGCCTCCTGTTCGAGTGTGCATGCTGATTTGTACTATTCCCTTTACTTTAGTTGGATCAGAGGTTCCGATTCCAGACACATTTACTTTGGCTGACTTTCTGGTTAAACCCAATTGTTGCACGGCAGATTCTGTAATTAAAGAAACCTGTGATCCCTGATCCAGCAGCGCTCTTTATGTGACAAGACCAATGGGAGAGTGCAAAATAACGACAGCTGTGGCTAGAAGAACTTCTCGTCGGTTCAATGTGTTAATGCTATGTACATGCAAGTGTTCCGCTTGTGATGTTGATGACAATAGATTGGTCGCACTGTTGGCCGATGGATCATCTCGATGCAGAAATGTATTATGTGACCTTTGACTCTTCAAACATTTGAATCTGCTAGGACAATTTATCAATAAGTGTCCTCTATCCAGGCAATTCAGACATAGCCCATTTCGTTTAACGATATCGAATTTGTTAGGATGGGGCAGTTGTTTAAATTGTGCACAATGAACTAAACGGTGAGGACCTCGACAATGAACACATAAAGGTGACGAATGTGTTTGTACTGAATGAACATTGCGAGTATGGGATTGAGTTCGAAATTGTTTAGATCGATCGATCCCGGAAGTTTCTAAAGCACGAAATCTTTGATGTAAAAAAGTTTTCAACTCATCAAATGAAGGCAATTTGGTGTTTAATGCTTGATTTTGCCCCCACAGGTGATGGGTTTCTTGAGGTAATCGTTGGGTTGTCAGATACACCACTATGTATTGCCATAAATCCCCTAACTTTAAATTTTCAATTGACTGAACACATTCAACAGTACGATCAACAAGACCTTTCAATGCAGTAGCGGATTCGGATGCATTACCAATGCTGAACAATTTCTTAAATTGAGTATTTAACAACATTCTTTGGTTGTCATATCGCTCATTTAACAAGTTCCACGCGGACTCATAATTTGCTCCAGTTATGGCAAAATGTCGGAGTAAATTTTCCGCTTCACCACTTAGACTGCATTTTAAATAATGCAGCTTTTCCACTTGTGATAACAAAGCCCGACCATGGATAATTGACACAAAAAGATCCTTAAATGGCACCCAATCTTCATAATTTCCCGTAAATTTAGGTAAGTTTATCCGAGGAAGTTTCAACTCTAATTCATCAGTTTTGCATGCGTCTTCGTGGTCTGCTTGCCTTCAACCCCCTGCGCCCCTTGCAATAATTCTTCCAATTCCGATTGGAAATTTAGATGAAGATTTTCAAATTTATCGAAGTCTTCAGTAAAATACGGCAATTCCACAATCTTCTCATTCACTTGTTCCAAAATCTGCTCATGGGTCTCCAACAAGCGCTCGTAAAGAGCTTGTATTTTGCTAAGCAAGGATTGGTAATAACCCGTTGTTTTCCGTGCTTTGGAATCTTTACGATAATTTACTTGCCATCTTGCAAGTTGATCACATGCGATCTTTTGTCGTACAATAAGATTCTGCACGTCAGCCATTTAAGTGTGATTGAAAAGTGCACAATAAGGATTACAAAGAATGTACAGTTGTATACGAACAAAGGTTACTAACCGTGGCGGAGATTCAACCGTTATGGCGGAAGGGAAATACCGTGAATTCAGCACGTTCTTACAAATTCCCGTTAACACGGAGTACGAATCAAAAGCTGCCGATACTTTTCACAATTTTATTGCACTTTTCGAATTCACCGCAAATTGCAAATTTACATGCCCAATATAAATGCACAAATACCGAATGTATATCTGATATACTGGTTGAATTCCGAATCTAATTGATTTAGCTAAATGCCACTATATTTCCAGATTCCAGTATATTGTGGTTTGAATTATGTACCAAATTTATTCACTTCACTTGTTTGTGTGAGCAATTCAAATGATCTTTCAATTTATTCAAATTTCAATTATATGATTAGTATAATATCAATTTCAAGTAATGCACAACGATGTGTTACAGTTATGCGTTCAAATAATTTAATTTGTATTAACCTGTATGCATAGTTACATAAAAAGGAAAAAGGAAAGGACTTACTCAGTGCTCAAATAAGGAAAAATCTTGCCAATTGTCTCACAAACCACTTTTACCGAAATTGACTCGCGACACGATCCGGTTCGAAGGACCAAAATGTTTCTTTCGAATCTTAAAAATATCACCTTATGAGAATTCCCGGTTAAATTAAAAACACCAAAGCAAGTTCAGTTCACCAATTTATTCAATTTTTAATATTTCAAAACACTTTCTAATCTCAAATTCTAAAACTTTCTATTTTTCGGTTAAATACTTGATTTAAACGACACAATTTCAAATTCTAACTACTTTCTGATTTCGAAAAACGATTTACAATGCGAACGGTTTCAAGGTTGACGATGTACTAACTTTTACTTCAAATTTCTATTCTAACTTTTACTTTTTGAAAAATAACTGGATGGTGAAAATTTCGGTACATTCCAGCTTTGAACAATTACTGGTTTTTGAATTTCCACTATCCAATTTTACAATTTAAAACACAGCATTAAATTTCCCGATCAGCTGTCTGTCTATCTGCCCATCTGTCTCCGTTGTCAAAGTGACAACGTCAATTCATTGTTGAACTGTATCCTGTGTCAGCAGCAAAGCAGAAATATACCAAATCTGCTTCACGTTAAGTTAAACCCAACCAGTAAATTTCGTTTCGATTGAATCACTGTGCTGGAAGGTATACGGGTGAAAAGAATTTAAGGGCTACCACCCTCAAAACTTTTCAAATTTTTAAAACGTATTTGTTGTAAATTTTCATTGCAGGATCATTCTCAATTGCAAATCTAATGACATAATCGCTCAGTCAAGAAATTTCACAATATTACAAAAATGGTAATAGCTGGCAACCCTTTCAAGATTTTTTAACGAAATTCCTACGACATTTACTCCATATTAAGGTCCATTTACTGCATGAACTTCGTTTTGATTTCTACACTGGACCGGAAGTTATAGGGAAAAAGCTTTCTTTTGCTGAGCAAATTTGCAAGATTTATGAGACAAAAATGACCACAGCTGCCAGCCCTTTACTAAAAATTTGATGGCTGAATGGCTGATGGCTCAGATATTTTCCAAGATGGTACCACTGCCACAGGATTGGTCGCATTTCAAAATCACTTTTATCAGACCTGGTCCTAGTTAATGCCAACATGTCCTGTAAATTTCATTATGATCGGATTATCCGGTCGTCAGTTCTCGTGAACAGAACTTTCGAGTGCTGAAAATAGAGGTTATTTGGTAATAGGTTGCCGTTCTTATGCAAATCGGAATTTTGAAAATTTTATCTTGAGATGAAGGACAAAGGATAAAATTTATCAAAGATTTGAAATTTTTGTCAAAAATCAAAAATTTTTGAGGAAGGTCAATGATTTGAAGGATTTTTTTTCAGCAGTCTGCCACAGCAACAGGGTAACCCGCTTTATGCTGAAAATCTATATGGGCCAAATTTTAGTCAACATCAATACGCTCTGTAATTTTCACGATGGTCCATTGTTTTTCTTACAAGTAAAGACAAATCAAAATTTGAAAAAAAATCCTTGCCTACTTTTAGGCACCCTGCACCCACACACGGCTCAAAATTTCCAATTCTTTATCATAGACAAGCTAAGAACATAATTAGTTTTCATTTCCAATACTTTTCTTTAACAAAAATTTACACTGCATGGA
>OZ022264.1:127730497-127732130 GCA_963978885.1 Nemotelus pantherinus | reverse complement strand
TAATTTAAAAGGGATAACGTGATTTGTCAAGGGAAGCAGATGGTTTCCCGATTTTAGTGAGTAGGAGAGAGTCATTAATTAGTGTGGCACCCCAACGGGCCTCTCATGTGCCTACGTGTGTCGGATGGCAGACCTCTGTAGACCGGCAGCCACTTTAACCTAACCTAACCTTTTCCAAAAGATCACATCATAGGAATTTGTCGGCGATATTGGTAACACAGAATGTATTTTATCAGGGAAAATTTTGCCGTGATATATCACTGACATGTAAATATCTGTATTGCTTCAAAAATCTGCCTGTTGAAAGTAAATTTTATCATCTGGCTAAACAGATTTATCCTGAAAATAGCAAGGGGCTTGTGAGAATATATAAAAAAACTACTCTAGAATCACACAGCTATTTATTAATAGACCTGGCTCGGAATACAAATGATATATTTCGCTTCCGTACTGATTTATTAAACAAAAAACTGTGTAACTTGTTTTTCCTCAAAGAATAGTTTAAAGCAAGATAATGGTGTTACGGATGAAGCGGTTAAAGGACAACAAGCATATGTTATACCTGCTTAGACATGGACGACTGGGCTTGACAAATGCTAAACTTAAGAATGCCGATACAGAAATAACTAAACAACTTTGCGAAATCACCTTGAACACGTTGAATGATAACTACATACCTCATGGAAAGATATATAGCCATCTATGTAAATAAATAAAGTGTATGGGCAAGCTAGTAGATGCCTAACGGTCAGTTCCGCGACAACGTAAAATATTAATTCAGCAAGATGAATTTTTACCCATATTACTGGGAAGTCTAATTCCAGGTTCGAGTAGTAAACTTATTGAGAAATATGTATAAAAACAGTTATCTCAACAAAATGCTACTTCTGTGTTCGGTATATGTGCAAATTTGAAAGTCACTATTGAAAGTTCTAAGAACCAGAACTTGTTCGATAAGGCAATGAAGAAAATATTGAAAAGCGCAAAATTCAGCAACAAAGCCAAATTGTTTCATGATCGAAACGATTTAATAAAGTTTTGAAACACGCGGCGTAGAAGTAAAGGATTTCTTAACAGAAACTCAGTTTCTTTCATCAAACGAGCATGTGCGCAAACAACAAAAAAGCTTGCGAGATAACACGACACAAACTGAATATGTTTTAAGAGATGAGAAACCTACAGAAACTACACCTGTACGAGTGGAAAAATTGTTTGAATCAGTATGTGAAATCACATCTGCAAGGAGTGAAAAATTTAGAAAACTTTAGTTGTCGGTAATGGTATTTTCAAACGTTATGTACCATAGAAACCTGAAGAGGCTGAAAACATTGTTTAAATGCCGCGACGTTCACCAAATTCCAGTAGAACCAACTCATCCACCACAAATATCTGTCACAGCTGCCTCGTTAGAAAATCTAATGTTGGTTTTAGGTGGACCGGTGTTGAATTGCGAATGTTTTGCTTTGAGAAAAATCACATCAACTTTTCAGCATTCCTTTCATCGTTTTTCTTAGCAATTATCCCCAACTATTAAAATCTCTACATGACCAAAACTAAACAAATAATTTACGACCATATCAAAGAAGATAGAGACAGAAACCTTACTCCGAAAATAAGCGTAACTAAAGAAAAT
>OZ022264.1:127685497-127725497 GCA_963978885.1 Nemotelus pantherinus | reverse complement strand
TTGAGATAACTGTTTTTATACATATTTCTCAATAAGTTTACTACTCGAACCTGGAATTAGACTTCCCAGTAATATGGGTAAAAATTCATCTTGCTGAATTAATATTTTACGTTGTCGCGGAACTGACCGTTAGGCATCTACTAGCTTGCCCATACACTTTATTTATTTACATAGATGGCTATATATCTTTCCATGAGGTATGTAGTTATCATTCAACGTGTTCAAGGTGATTTCGCAAAGTTGTTTAGTTATTTCTGTATCGGCATTCTTAAGTTTAACATTTGTCAAGCCCAGTCGTCCATGTCTAAGCAGGTATAACATATGCTTGTTGTCCTTTAACCGCTTCATCCGTAACACCATTATCTTGCTTTAAACTATTCTTTGAGGAAAAACAAGTTACACAGTTTTTTGTTTAATAAATCAGTACGGAAGCGAAATATATCATTTGTATTCCGAGCCAGGTCTATTAATAAATAGCTGTGTGATTCTAGAGTAGTTTTTTTATATATTCTCACAAGCCCCTTGCTATTTTCAGGATAAATCTGTTTAGCCAGATGATAAAATTTACTTTCAACAGGCAGATTTTTGAAGCAATACAGATATTTACATGTCAGTGATATATCACGGCAAAATTTTCCCTGATAAAATACATTCTGAATTACCAATATCGCCGACAAATTCCTATGATGTGATCTTTTGGAAAAGGTTAGGTTAGGTTAAAGTGGCTGCCGGTCTACAGAGGTCTGCCATCCGACACACGTAGGCACATGAGAGGCCCGTTGGGGTGCCACACTAATTAATGACTCTCTCCTACTCACTAAAATCGGGAAACCATCTGCTTCCCTTGACAAATCACGTTATCCCTTTTAAATTAACCAGGGATAACTCGATCAGGTTTAAGAGGAAGGGAGCACGATTTGCCGCCAACCTTCTCCTTGCCTCAGAGCCGCAACTCCAACAGAAATCGTTAAACTGCACTCCCAATCGTTGTGCATGCCGCCCTATGAGGCAATGGCTCGTAGCAGCATAGAGCACTTCGAGTTAAGCGTAAATGCTGCCTGGTGCTATGTGCATCCATGGATACCCAGGACTGCCTTGCTATTGCACAGGATGATTAATCTGCCCAGGACCTCTTAGCATCCTCGAGATATTTTTGCCTAATGGCCAGTTTGACTGATGACATCGGTATACCTATTGAGAGGGAGCAGGAGACCTCCGGTAACAAGGTTTCAAGTCTTGCTAGCTCATCGGCCTCACAGTTGCCCTGAAAACCCGTATGTCCGGGTACCCAAATCAACTGAACCACTGAGTGTCTCCACATCTCCCTGAGAGATGCACGGCATTCAGCAACAATCATGGAAACTGTACAAGGACCAGCAAGGGATTTAATAGCCGCTTGGCTTTCTGTGAAAATACCAATATTAGCCCCGAATATTCGATTACACAGAAGCCAGTCGATTGCCTGTAAAAAAGCCGCAACCTCCGCTTGAAAGACACTACATTGGTCAAGTACACCCCGCGACACAAAAATTTACGAACTAGCAATTTTCCAAGAAATCATCAAAATGACCGAGTTAACTCGTACTTAGAAAGATTAAATTTTCCAGGTAGTAATGACAGACCCTATATAAACTTGAAAACTCAGAACCTTTGCGTCAGTTTGATTTTGAAGGCCAGTGAAGAATTTTGAATTTTGTAGGAATAGTAAAGATGGGAAAATACGCTCAGTTAAGTTTGGAGCAAAAGGCCGAAATTTGGGCTTGTTTGCAAACAGGATTGTCCAAATCGGAAGTTGCCCGACAGGTAGGATGCAGTGAGGGGTCAGTGCGTTATTTGGTTAAAAAAAAACAACAAACTGGTAGCCTCGAGCGAAAAAAGGGGAGTGGAAGAAGAAGAGCTACCACACAAAGGGACGACCTTCATTTAAAGTTCCTGTCTCTGAATAATCGATTCGATTCAGCATCAAAGCTGCGAGCTGAGCTGTTGAAATCGACGAATAGACCATGCAGCACGAGAACAATCCAAAGGAGACTAAACGAGATGGATTTACGTTCTTGTCGCCCAGCGAAACAGCCGCTTTTAACCCAGCGCATGAGGCAAGCTCGGCTCGAATGGTGCAAAGAACGCAAAAACTGGACCTCTGAGGATTGGAAACGAATCATTTTCTCGGATGAATCGAAATTCAATCTCATTGGTCCAGATGGAACATTGCGAGTGAGACGCAGAACCGGTGAACGGTATTCGGACGAATGCATTCAAGCGACTGTGAAGCATTCCCCCTATGTGATGGTTTGGGGATGCATTTTATACAATCGCGTAGGACCGATAATTATTCTTGAGGGATCCGTCAATGCTGCGAAATACCAGGAAATTATCGAAGAAGGCGTGGTTCCGGCAATCGAGGATCTGACAGCGGATGTCAGAAATCCCGTCTTTCAAGACGATTCGGCCCCTGCGCATCGAGCTCGCTCTGTAAGTTATTTCGACATTGATTAAAAAAATGTTGTCACTCATAAACTTGGTAATTGTTTCTCTTTTCTCGGTAACACAATTAAAGGTGCAACTAGGGATAGAGTCCCTCCCGTGGCCAGGTAACAGTCCCGACCTGAACCCTATTGAAAACGTTTGGCAGGTAATGGGGTCGAAGATACGACAAAGCGAGCCGAAAACGATACACAATTTAAAGTGTGTTATCAGAAAGGTGTGGGAAGAAGCTGTAAACGAGGATTTCTTGCGAAATTTATACGACAGCATGGTGAGGCGAGTGAAGGCTGTCATCCGAGCTAAAGGCGGACCAATCAATTACTAATAGTTTTTTAATTGTCTTTAAATTTCAAATTTTGTTCAATTTTAAGTTCTACGTGTTTGTTACTATGGGTTCATTGTAATTCTCACTACGGAGCAAAAATAAATTAATAAATAATGTATTTTGTTTTAATTAATAAATTTCCGAAATTTTTGAAAAAAACACTCATTTTCCATTTTCAATGCAATAAGCAGTTGAAAAAAACGTTCTTAACTTGTAGCGCTTATAAAAGAAAGGTACTGTCGTCAGAAAAATATTTTCTACATACAAAGTTAACGTTTCGAGACACTGATTGAAATATTTAGGAATTTCCATGAAATGAACAATTCGTAAATTTTTGTGTCGCGGGGTGTAGACGGAAGAACAGCTTGAGATTCAACTCTTCTGAGCATAAACCACTTCCGACTCTATTGTTTAGCTATGAGACACACATGGATACACATGGATAAGCCCACTTTCGAGGGTGACACCATCACGCCATTCATCCCTACCAGGAATGCGAGTTGTGAACTCCAAATCTAGTAGGCACTGCGGAGCGATATAGTCAACACCCGCTGGAGCGGGAACTCCCTCGACCAAAATCCTCGCTTGGTCAAAATCTGTTCTATTCCATGCCAAGATACAATTTAGTCTCACAGCAGCAAGATTAGCTTGCTAATAGATAAGTAGATTGGTTGGCAGCCAATGAAGTAAGATGAAAAGTGCCTTAGTAGGGGTGGAGCGGAGCGCACCAGTTACAAGTAGTGCAGCCATTCTCCACACTTTTTCAATCTGCTATTTGCAGGTAGCCTTAATAGCACCCTGCCACCAGAACACCACCCCAAACAATAGAATTGGCTCAACCACAGTAGTGTTTAGCCAAGCAACAGTACGACGCTGTAATTCCCAATTCGCTCCTATGGCCCTTTTACAGCAGTAAAGTGCATTGAAAGCCTTCCGAGCTCTTTCTGCTACATTATAATTCCATAGTAACTTCGAGTCAAGGATCTGACCCTCTGGCTCAAGTTAATGGAGACCCCATTCTACTTGGGTAACTCAAAAGAAGGAACTTTGTATTTTCTTGTAAACAGCACTAGTTCCGTTTTGTTTTGATTCACATTCAAGCCGCACTCACAACTCCAACGTGAAAGTTTGTGAAGAGAGTGATTTAGCCTCTCCAATAGCGTAGATAAATACTTTTCCGGCACTGCTACAGCCATGTCGTCTGCATAAGCAATCACTTTGCAGCCAGCGCGGTCCAGTCTCATTAGAAGAGTATTCACCCTGAGGTGTTCCCGTACTGACTCCTCGTTTAACGCTGGCATCCCCCAGGGAAAAGATAACCACTCAACTTTTGAGAAGCTGCACAATAAAAGCAATCAGCTGCTCGTCCACCTGAAGCACCGAGAGAGCCTCAACAATTGCGTTAGAATTTACGTTGTTGAAGGCCCCTTCGATGTCCAAGAAGGCGGCAAACGTATATTCTTTAAGCACAAGAGATTTCTCAACTTGCTCAATAAGGACGTGAAGAGCAGTCTCAACAGAGATACCTTTGGTATAATCGTGTTGTGACTGCGAGATCAACATAGGGTCAATTGATCTTTTAATACGGTAATCAATGATCCTTTCAAAATCTTAAGCAGGACTGAGTTAAGACCTATTGGACGGTAGTCCTTTGGCCTAATATAAGAAACTTTTCCTGCTTTCGGAATAAACACAACTCTAGTTTCCCGTTAACTGGTGGGAACATACGAGAAGCGTAGGCAAGCGTTATAAATCTCCCTGAGCCATGGTGGCGATACTTCCATGGACTGCTGATTGTCAGCCGCAAGCATGCCATCAAGGCCCAGGGATTTAAATGGCTCAAAAGAGTTAAAAGCCCACCTCAGCTCAGAGTCTTATATTCTGAACGGCGGGGCTCTACCGTAATTTAGTTCCAATTGGTGCACCGTCCCCATAGGGCAATAATTGCCCGGACAATGTGCGTCCATGAGAACGTTTAGAGTATCTGCGCTCGAACTAATCCAAATGCCCTCAGGGTTCATGGTGCACCCCATGGCCTTTGGTGTCTTGCTTAATACCTTGCGAAGGCGATTCGTTTCGCTGAGACTCTCTACGTTTCCACAGAAAGATCTCCATGAGGACCTCTTAGCCTTGCGTATAGCATACTTAAACGCCTTCAGCTTCGTTTCATACGCTGACGAGTCATTAGATCTTTTCGAGCTATTAAACTCCTTCCTATATTCTCTCCGCAGGATGTTGATTTCCATACTCCACCAGGGAGGCTTAGGATTGCCCCTGGCCGAGGTTGTATTATATGCTTCCCTAAACGCGGAATTGAGAGAATTAGTAAAGGTGTCAACCGCCCGATCCAATTCATGGTAGCAGTCAATGCTCCTAGGAGCAGTTTCCAGTGAGGATCGTACCAGAGAATGAAAAAGTTTCCAGTCTGTCTTCTTTCCGTTGATAAAGGCTGCCTGCACAGCAGAGCTGCGGCCAGCCACATTATACGATATGTACCTATGATCAGAGAATGAGCACTCTTTTAGAACCCTCCAGTCACGGAGAAGATGGGAGTGCCACCCACTAATCAAGGTAACATCAAGAACCTTCCTGCGGTTTTAGGTAAGGAAGGTTGGATCGCTTCCAGTGTTGGCGATGAAAAGGTCGTGGGCCAAGATGAAGTCAAAAAGCTCCTCACCTTGGCCATTAGTGTTGGAGCTACCCCATACTTCATTATGAGCGTTGGAGTCAGACCCTAGAATAAGAGGCACACCAATCTTTGTGGCTTCAGCCACAACACCCTTGACAATGTCGCAAGAAACAAACCAGTATGATCTCTGGTCGATTTCCACTGCAATAGTCATGTTATCCCTGTCACTGAAATTGTGTAGTACAAGGCCGTTTATGGTTTTCTTGACAAGAATGGAGACACGTGGCTCATGTAAGCCATCGGGTACCACTTGTCTGTATACATCGGTGCGTAACCCGCAAACCCGGTTTTTGGCAACCCGTGGTTCTTGGATTAGAGTCAGCTCCTCCTCTGTCCTAGACAGTCGGAAGAGCAGGGTAGCTGATACTTCTTTGGAATGGTGAAGGTTGATCTGCAATACCTTAACCATCATTTATTTTCGACGATTGTTGGTCGACGACGAGCGGCTACACCAATACAACCATCAAACCGGTCGGCGACAACAAGATCCATACAATACCAAAATGTTTAATGTTAATTTACCTACCCATTTGAATTTCTACACATACATCTAAATTAGGCTTAAGAATTAGTATTGAAACTTGTAAAACAACCAGTTGCTAGTGAGGTTTTGAATTGTGAAGTCAATCGAATTAAATAAAGGAAAAGTCACGCGAATTTGATCGTTTCATTTAAATAGTTTCAACTTAGGATGAACGCAACATTTTTTGGTGCCCCGAGTGAGGAATAGTTTGGAAGCAATCAATTTATATCAGTTCAAATTCGACGTTGAGTTTGATTCTCGGGGTAAGTGTGTCCAGTCAGTTCTTTGAAATTCCGTTAGCAATTGATTAAAAGTACAGTTTTCGAAATGAGTGTCGACACCGCGTGTTTGGTAGACCGGCAAAAGGCACTCCTAGGGAGTCTTACCAGTACATTTGTCAATTACAAAAAAGACTCCTCTTCTCGGAAGTCGGATGCCTATTACCAGAGACGCCTAGATAGAGTTAATACGCGAGCCCAAGAATTTTGGGAAAACGACAAAACACTTGTTTTGAACAAGTTGCCGAAAGAAGATTCCTACTTTAGCGATAATGTGGCCAACGCCTTCGAAGAATTATACATCGAATGCGTGAGCAGGATAGAAACTGACTACGCCACAGCTTTCCCTCCCAAAGAATCTGAAAACCATGATTCACAGAATTCAACTTCTATCAACTCACAGCGCAATCCATACCCACGCTTGCAAAAACTGAATGTACCTGTTTTCGAGGGAAACTATTCCGCTTGGCCGCATTTTCACGATTTGTATTGTTCTCTTATACATACAAACAATGAACTTTCTAAGGTGGAAAAATTCTGGTATCTTAAGGACAGTCTTCGTGGAGAGCCTCTTGATATGGTAAAACATATGGCTACGACGGAAGCCAATTACATTGCCGCCTGGAAACTTCTTCTTGACTACTATGAGAACCCTCGTGAGTTATTCAAGGCTCACATGCATTTGTTTTCGTCTCAGCCAAAGAAAGCCCATGAAAATGCACACGCCATTCGAAATTTACTAAACGTAGCTCGCGAATGCCGTCAAGCACTAGTTAACTTCAAACTGGATTTGAAACACTGCGACCCAATCTTAGTCTACTTTTTGACTCAAAAACTACCAGCTGAAACTATCGGCTTATGGGAGATGAAAATTGGTGGCACCACCGATTTGCCGTCATTCGAGACACTACAAATGTTTCTCGATACACGCATAAAAACACTAGAAGCCATAGCCGAAAACAAGGCTATATCGACATCGACATCATCTAAACCCAATAAGTCATACGGTAAACCTAACCATGAGAATCACAGAGTTGTAAAGAATAAATCATTTCACGTCGCAACCAGCATCGGTAATTCAAGCAATCAAAACAAATTCAATTTCCCGTTTTGCATTATATGCAAAGGGAATCATGTATTACGGAAATGTCCACAATTTATGGCTATGTCGACATCAGCACGTCGAGCTGCAATAACCGGACAGTCAGTATGTACCAATTGCCTTGCATACAACCATACAGTCGAACGTTGCAATAGCAAACAAAACTGTCGATGTGGTGAACGCCACCACACGCTTATTCACGACCAAGTGAATCCCGTTTATGCAGTTCCAGCGACAACGTCTCCTCCATTTGCCTCACAAGCTCCACTCACAAACACATCTAACCTTCGCTCCTTCGTTACGTGTCTCTCTCAAAAGCAAATATTATTATCAACGGCTGTTGTGCTTGTCAAGGCACTTGACGGAGGTTTCCTAGAATTGCGTGCTCTGATCGATCAAGGCAGCCAAACGTCGTTGATCTCAGAACGAGCAGCCAATTTATTGAAGCTACCGAAATCAAAGGTCAAGGCATTGATTATCGGAGTAGGTGACATCCCTGCGGACACGTGCAATTTTATGGTTAATTTACCTATTCACTCACGGATAAACGAGTTTAAAATCGATGTCACAGCTTTTGTTATGCCCAAGCTGACTAGCTCCATACCTAATGAATACGTTCTTAAGTCGGATTGGAACCATATTGCTGGTTTATCGCTGGCTGACCCCAAGTATTTTGAACCGGCCAAAATAGACCTAATTTTGGGAAGTGAAGTGTATTCAGAAGCCATCCTTGATGGATTTAAAAGATTGCCTGGATCACCAACCGCTCAAAATACGCAATTTGGGTGGATATTAATGGGTCAGATCCGCTCCCAAAAAGTCGATCCAATACAATTAAAAGCGATGGTCACAAAAGTCGAAGTCAACGATTTGCTTCAAAAGTTTTGGGAAACTGATATTGTTCCAGCAAAACGGGAGATGACACCCGAAGAAAGATGGTGCGAAAAATTTTACGCCGACACACTTACGCGAAACGGGCGTGGCCGCTATATGGTCCGCCTACCATTCAAAAAATATTTGCATACTGATATTGTTCTAGGCAAATCGCGAGATATCGCTATTCGCCAATTCATGCAACTAGAACGTCGATTTATTCGGGATCCTAAACTGTACTTTGAATACAGTAGATGCATCCACGAATATATATCCTCTGGTGAGATGGCTGAAGTTCAGGTTCCTGAGGAAAACCTCACTGAATATCGCGATGGAATGTTCGACGTAAAGTGCTGTTACTTGCCACATCATGCTGTGATGAAAATGAGTTCAACTACGACCAAGTTGCGTATTGTGTTCGACGCCAGTCGGAAAACGTCAAATCATAATTCACTTAATGACGTGCTATTTCCTGGCCCAGCCTTGCATAACGAATTGCCATCGATAATCATTAACTGGCGTTTTCATCGTGTTGCATATCAAGCTGATCTCAAACAAATGTTTAGGCAAATTTTGGTACATCATGATGATGCTCAATTTCAACGAATTGTTTGGAGAAATGATCCTTCAGAGCCACTACGCGAATATTATAGCAAAGTGGTCACGTTTGGGACTACTTGCGCACCGTATTTGGCCATCCGTACTATTCATCAATTGGCGCATGACCTA
The DNA here is from genome assembly GCA_963978885.1 of Nemotelus pantherinus. Classification (NCBI taxonomy): domain Eukaryota; kingdom Metazoa; phylum Arthropoda; class Insecta; order Diptera; family Stratiomyidae; genus Nemotelus; species Nemotelus pantherinus. The sequence continues at coordinate 127,716,494 of OZ022264.1, read as the reverse complement.
CATGTAAAATACCCACTTGCGGCTCCGATTTTACTTAATTCAGTGTTTGTCGACGATGTCTTTGCTGGAGGTGATGATGTTCAGTCCGCCTTGGAATTACAACGTGAATTGCTCAACATATTTGATGAAGCTGGATTTGAGCTGCGGAAATGGGTCAGTAATTGTGAAGAAGTATTGGAGGCAGTTCCAGAAGCATCGCGAGAAATCCAGGTATCACACTTATTGGACGCAGACCATACCATTAAAACTTTAGGCATTTACTGGCAGCCTACTGAAGATAAATTTACGTTTAAATTTAATTTTGATGTAACTGGGCAACTCGATCTTCCTATTACAAAACGAAATATTCTCTCTACTGTCGCTAGATTATTCGACCCGTTGGGGTTCATTGCACCAGTTATACTACCAGCTAAAATTATACTGCAAAGGCTTTGGTCGGAGAATTTAGATTGGGATGATCCAGTACCACATACAATTCATTCGCAGTGGTGCCAGTACGTACGAAATTTAGCAGATTTATCGAACATCAAAATTCCACGTTGGATTGAGACATCACCGAAAGTCAAATCTTTAGAGCTTCATGGATTTTGTGATGCCTCAAATATGGGCTATGCATGTGTTGTTTATGTTCGCTCTTCGATGGACAATAAGGATTACAAATCTAGCTTATTAACGTCAAAGTCAAAGGTATCGCCAATCAAACCACATAGTATACCTCGCTTAGAGTTGATGGCCGCCGTGCTCTTGTCCGATCTGATAGGCTACATTCTCAAAAATTTGCACTGGCCTATTCAACCCAAAATATTTGCTTGGACAGATGCCGAGATTGTGCTGCACTGGCTTAAAGGAGACCCAAATCGATGGGACATTTTTATTGCCAATCGTGTCAGTCGTATACGAGACCTGATTCCTATTAGCCAATGGCAGCATATTGCGACGGATAAGAATCCAGCCGATTGTGCCAGTCGCGGAATGAGTCCAAGTGAATTACTCGAACATCGACTCTGGTGGCATGGCCCAGATTTTCTTCGATCATCGCAAGACCAATGGCCTATATCTAAAATCACTGTTAAGAATTTTGGCGATCTTGGTGTTCGGAAGATTCACGTAGTGCAAATTGGACATGTTGAACGTCAGAACCTACTCAAACGATTTTCATCATACAACCTGTTAATCCGGATAACTGCGCTCATCCAAAATCTTGCGAAGAAAGCTCGTGATCACGAATATAATTACCCCCTCACTGTTCTGGACTTACTAGAGTCAAGAGACTTTTGGATAAAGTTCATTCAAAATGTCGAATTCTCAGACGAAATACGAGCACTTACTAAAGGAGTTTCGATTCCCTCGAAAAGTAAGCTGTCAAACTTGAATCCATTTCTCGACAGTAAAACCCTTATGCGAGTAGGAGGTCGACTAGCCAATTCATTGCTGGATTACAACGAGAAATATCCAATTATTTTGCCATCAAAAAATGAATTTACACGCTTATTGATTCGAGAGCATCACGAGAGGACAATGCATGGCGGAACTCAACTAGTTCTGAGATTGCTTCGTCGCACGTTTTGGATCTGCAATGCTCGCAACACTGTACGTTTTCTACTTCAAAAATGTGTCACTTGCTATCGTTTCAAGGCCAAAGCAGGGCAACAACAAATGGGGATTCTTCCCTCATATCGAGTGCGGCCATCATTTTTCGCCTTTTCTTCTACAGGTGTCGATTTCTGTGGTCCGATAGAAGTCAAGGCATCAAATCTGCGAGGTCGCGTTCGTTTCAAGGGTTATATAGCAGTTTTCGTCGGCATGACGACTCGTGCGGTACACATCGAATTAGTTGGTGACATGTCAACTCCTAAATTCATCTCTGCGTTGAAACGTTTTCTAAGTAGAAGAACTATGTGCTCACACATACATAGCGACAATGGCACCACATTTGTTGGAGCAGTCAATCAGCTGGAAAAGCATGAAAAAATCTGGAAGACTCAAATTGAAAATGAAGTCGTGCCGTTTTTAACTAATAGAGCGATTCAATGGCATTTCATTCCTCCTGCTAGCCCACATTTTGGCGGCATTTGGGAGGCCAGTGTAAAATCTCTGAAATATCACCTTAAAAGAGTCTGCGGAAATAACACATATACCTTCGAAGAATGGAACACATTTGTAGTAGAAATAGAATGTATTCTGAATAGTCGACCATTGTGCCCATTTACATCAGATCCAGAAGACCTAGCCGCAATCACACCTAATCATTTTTTGAACGGTGATATCGCTCGAGGTTTACCAGAACCATGTCCATCAAGCAGAGGATTCGGCCTGCCAGTTATTTTGAGAGAAATGAATCGAATGAAATACTCATTTTGGGAGCGATGGAGCTCTGATTATTTGAACCAGCTGCAATCTCGTCCCAAGTGGTTGGAAGCTAGAAACGAATTTCATATAAATGATCTCGTTTTAATTTTGGATAACCGACTACCGCCACTCAACTGGAGTCTGGGGAGAATCATTCATTTAACTGAAGGCCCGGATGGACTCAAACGCGTAGCAACTCTTCGAACAAGGGGAAAAATTATAACAAGGCCCATACACAAGTTATGCCGGCTACCATTAGACTGTACTGAATAACACATTTCATATAGAACTGAACTGATCACACTTATTCATTTAATTCTGTTAACGATACTCGTGAAGTCAACTGTGTAGGCGTCAGTGAGTACCAACTATGATAGCTCGGAGAGTTATCATGGGCCCCGATATGTTGGTCGGCGACGAGCGGCTACACCAATACAACCATCAAACCGGTCGGCGACAACAAGATCCATTCAATACCAAAATGTTTAATGTTAATTTACCTACCCATTTGAATTTCTACACATACATCTAAATTAGGCTTAAGAATTAGTATTGAAACTTGTAAAACAACCAGTTGCTAGTGAGGTTTTGAATTGTGAAGTCAATCGAATTAAATAAAGGAAAAGTCACGCGAATTTGATCGTTTCATTTAAATAGTTTCAACTTAGGATGAACGATCCAGGTCCCCCTCCTTTGACATAGATGTCTGCCCAGCCTCTTCCTCTGCTTCCAGAGTCATGAGGTACAGGCAGCCACCCAACTCGGTGGTAGTCCCGACACAAACCCCGTCTGCACATAGGGATTCCACCTTGGATTCATCCGTAACCCTGTAGCTGCGGCCGGCTCCTGAAAAAAATCCTTCAATCAGTAAGACTCATGAAAAACTTTTGTTTTTGGACAAAAAATTCAAATTATTGATAAATTTGAACGTTTTTGCATCACTTCAAATTGAAATTTTCGAAATTTCGAATTGCACAAGAACGGTAACCCGAATGGACTCCTCCTCATTCTCAGAGCCGCAACTCCGACAGAAATCGTTAAAATGCACTCCCAATCGTTAAGCAAACCGTCCTATGAGGCAATGGCTCGTAAGAACTCCCACTGTGCAGCGTAAAGCACTTCGAGTTAAGCCTTGAAGCTGCCTGGTGCTTTGCGCATCCATGGATACCCAGGACTGCCTTGTTATTGCACAGGATGATTAATCTGCCCAGGACCTCTTAGCATCCTCGAGATATTTTTGCCTAATGGCCAGTTTGACCGATGACATCGGTATACCTATTGAGAGGGAACAGGAGACCTCCGGTAACAATGTTCCAAGCCTTGCTAGCTCATCGGCCTCACAGTTGCCCTGAAAACCCCTATGTCCCGGAACCCAAATCAATTGAACCACTGAGTGTCTCGACATCTCCCTGAGAGATGCACGGTAGATAGATAGCGTAGATAAAAACTTTTCCGACACTGCTACAGCCATGTCGTCTGCATAAGCAATCACTTTGCAGCCAGCGTGGTCCAGTCTCATCGTCTTACGCTGCCATCCCCCAGGGAAGAGATAACCACTCAACTTTTGAGAAGCTGCACAATAAAAGCAATCAGCTGCTCGTCCACCTGAAGCACCGAGAGAGCCTCAACAATTGCGTTAGAATTTACGTTGTTGAAGGCCCCTTCGATGTCCAAGAAGGCGGCAAACGTATATTCTTTAAGCACAAGAGATTTCTCAACTTGCTCAATAAGGACGTGAAGAGCAGTCTCAACAGAGATACCTTTGGTATAATCGTGTTGTGACTGCGAGATCAACATAGGGTCAATTGATCTTTTAGTATGGTAATCAATGATCCTTTCCAAAATCTTAAGCAGGACTGAGTTAAGACCTATTGGACGGTAGTCCTTTGGCCTAACATGAGAAACTTTCCCTGCTTTTGGAATAGACACAAATCTAGTTTCCCGCCAACTGGTGGGAACGTACGGGAAGCGTAGGCAAGCGTCATAAATCTCTCTGAGCCATGGTAGCGATACTGCCATGGACTGCTGAACGTCAGCCGCAAGCATGCCAACAAGGCCCGGGGATTTCAACGGCTCACAGGAGTTAATAGCGCACCTCAGCTGAGAGTCTTATATTCTGAACGGCGGGGCTCTACCGTAATTTAGTTCCGTTTGGTGCGCCGTCCCCATAGGGCAATAATTGCTCGGGAAATGTGCGTCCATGAGAACGTTTAGAGTATCTGCGCTCGAACTGGTCAAAATGCCCTCAGGGTTCATGATGCACCCCATAGCCTTTGGTGTCGTGCTTAATACCTTGCGAAGGCGATTCGTTTCGCTGAGACTCTCTACGTTTCCACAGAAAGATCTCCATGAGGACCTCTTAGCCTTGCGTATAGCATACTTAAACGCCTTCAGCTTCGTTTCATACGCCGACGAGTCATTAGATCTTTTCGAGCTATTAAACTCCTTCCTACATTCTCTCCGCAGGATGTTGATTTCCATACTCCACCAGGGAGGCTTAGGATTGCCCCTGGCCGAGGGTGGCTTATATGCTTCCCTAGACGCGGAATTGAGAGAATTAGTAAAGGTGTCAACCGCCCGATCCAATTCATGGTAGCAGTCAATGCTCCTAGGAGCAGTTTCCAGTGAGGATCGTACCAGAGAATGAAAAAGTTTCCAGTCTGTCTTCTTTCCGTTGATAAAGGCTGCCTGCACAGCAGAGCTGCGGCCAGCCACATTATACGATATGTACCTATGATCAGAGAATGAGCACTCTTTTAGAACCCTCCAGTCACGGAGAAGATGGGAGTGCCACCCACTAATCAAGGTAACATCAAGAACCTTCCTGCGGTTTGAGGTAAGGAAGGTTGGATCGCTTCCAGTGTTGGCGATGAAAAGGTCGTGGGCCAAGATGAAGTCAAAAAGTTCCTCACCTTGGCCATTAGTGTTGGAGCTTCCCCATACTTCATTATGAGCGTTGGAGTCAGACCCTAGAATAAGAGGCATACCAATCTTTGTGGCTTCAGCCACAACACCCTTGACAATGTCGCAAGAAACAAACCAGTATGATCTCTGGTCGATTTCCACTGCAATAGTCATGTTATCCCTGTCACTGAAACTGTGTAGTACAAGGCCGTTTATGGTTTTCTTGACAAGAATGCAGACACGTGGCTCATGTAAGCCATCGGGTACCACTTGTCTGTATACATCGGTGCGTAACCCGCAAACCCCGTTTTTGGCAACCCGTGGCTCTTGGATAAGAGTCAGCTCCTCCTCTGTCCTAGACAGTCGGAAGAGCAGGGTAGCTGATGCTTCTTTGGAATGGTGAAGGTTGATCTGCAATACCTTCACCATCATTTATTTTCGACGATGGTTGGATCCAGGTCCCCCTCCTTTGACATAGATGTCTGCCCAGCCTCTTCCTCTGCTTCCAGAGTCATGAGGTACAGGCAGCCACCCAACTCGGTGGTAGTCCCGACACTAACCCCGTCTGCACATAGGGATTCCACATTGGATTCATCCGTTACCCTGAAGCTGCGGCAGGCTCCTGAAAAAAAATCCTTCAATCACTAAGACTCCTGAAAAACTTTTGTTTTTGGACAAAAAATTCAAATTATTGATAAATTTGAACGTTTTTGCATCACGTCAAATTGAAATTTTCGAAATTTCGAATTGCACAAGAACGGTAACCCGAATGGACTCCTCCTCATTCTCAGAGCCGCAACTCCGACAGAAATCGTTAAACTGCACTCCCAATCGTTAAGCAAACCGTCCTATGAGGCAATGGCTCGTAAGAACTCCCACTGTGCAGCGTAAAGCACTTCGAGTTAAGCCTTGAAGCTGCCTGGTGCTTTGCGCATCCATGGATACCCAGGACTGCCTTGCTATTGCACAGGATGATTAATCTGCCCAGGACTTCTTAGCATCCTCGAGATATTTTTGCCTAATGGCCAGTTTGACCGATGACATCGGTATACCTATTGAGAGGGAGCAAGAGACCTCCGGTAACAAGGTTCCAAGCCTTGCTAGCTCATCGGCCTCACAGTTGCCCTGAAAACCCCTATGTCCCAGTACCCAAATCAATTGAACCACTGAGTGTCTCGACATCTCCCTGAGAGATGCACGGTAGATAGATAGCGTAGATAAAAACTTTTCCGACACTGCTACAGCCATGTCGTCTGCATAAGCAATCACTTTGCAGCTAGCGTGGTTCAGTCTCATCGTCTTACGCTGGCATCCCCCAGGGAAGAGATAACCACTCAACTTTTGAGAAGCTGCCCAATAAAAGCAATCAGCTGCTCGTCCACCTGAAGCACCGAGAGAGCCTCAACAATTGCGTTAGAATTTACGTTGTTGAAGACTCCTTCGATGTCCAAGAAGGCGGCAAGCGTATATTCCTTTAGCACAAGAGATTTCTCAACTTGCTCAATAAGGACGTGAAGAGCAGTCTCAACAGAGATACCTTTGGTATAATCGTGTTGTAACTGCGAGATCAACAAAGGGTCAATTGATCTTTTAGTATGGTAATCAATGATCCTTTCCAAAATCTTAAGCAGGACTGAGTTAAGACCTATTGGACGGTAGTCCTTTGGCCTAACATGAGAAAATTTTCCTGCTTTTGGAATAGACACAAATCTAGTTTCCCGCCAACTGGTGGGAACATACGGGAAGCGTAGGCAAGCGTCATAAATCTCTCTGAGCCATGGTAGCGATACTGCCATGGACTGCTGAACGTCAGCCGCAAGCATGCCATCAAGGCCCGGGGATTTCAACGGCTCACAGGAGTGCATAGCGCACCTAAGCTGAGAGTCTGATATTCTGAACGGCGGGGCTCTACCGTAACTTAGTTCCGTTTGGTGCGCCGTCCCCATAGGGCAATAATTGCTCGGGAAATGTGCGTCCATGAGAACGTTTAGAGTATCTGCGCTCGAACTGGTCAAAATGCCCTCAGGGTTCATGATGCACCCCATAGCCTTTGGTGTCGTGCTTAATACCTTGCGAAGGCGATTCGTTTCGCTGAGACTCTCTACGTTTCCACAGAAAGATCTCCATGAGGACCTCTTAGCCTTGCGTATAGCATACTTAAACGCCTTCAGCTTCGTTTCATACGCCGACGAGTCATTAGATCTTTTCGAGATATTAAACTCCTTCCTACATTCTCTCCGCAGGATGTTGATTTCCATACTCCACCAGGGAGGCTTGTGATTGCCCCTGGCCGAGGGTGGCTTATATGCTTCCCTAGACGCGGAATTGAGAGAATTGGTAAAGGTGTCAACCGCCCGATCCAATTCATGGTAGCAGTCAATGCTCCTAGGAGCAGTTTCCAGTGAGGATCGTACCAGAGAATGAAAAAGTTTCCAGTCTGTCTTCTTTCCGTTGATAAAGGCTGCCTGCACAGCAGAGCTGCGGCCAGCCACATTATACGATATGTACCTGATGCTTCTTTGGAATGGTGAAGGTTGATCTGCAATACCTTCACCATCATTTATTTTCGACGATGGTTAGATCCAGGTCCTCCTCCTCTGACATAGATGTCTGCCCAACCTCTTCCTCTGCTTCCAGAGTCATGAGGTACAGGCAGCCACCAAACTCGGTGGTAGTCCCAACACTAACCCCGTTTGCACATAGGGATTCCACCTTGGATTCATCCGTAACCTTGTAGCTGCGGCAGGCTCCTGAAAAAAAATCGTTCAATCAGTAACACTCCTGAAAAATTTTTGATTTTTGACAAAAATTCAAATTATTGATAAATTTGAACGTTTGTGCATCACGTCAAATTGAAATTTTCGAAATTCCGAATTGCACAATAACGGTAACCCATCACCAAATTACCTCTATTTTCAGCATTCGAAAGTTCTGTTCACGAGAACTGACGACCGGATTATCCGATCGTAATGAAATTTACAGAACATGTTGGTTTTAACTAGGACCAGGTCTGATAGAAGTGATTTTGAAATGCGATCAACTCTGTGGCAGAGGCACCATGTTGAAAAATCACTGAGAGAAAAAAACAGCTTTTTGGCCTATAACTTCCGATTCAGCCATCGGATTTTAACAAAATTCACATAATATTTGGACCTTACTCTAGGTAACATTGGCTGAAAAATTAGAATAGAGTTGCCAGCTATGGTGATTTTTGTCTCATAAATCTTGCAAAGTTGCTCAGCAAAGTAAAGCTTTTTTCCTTATAACTTCCGGTGCAGTCGATAGAAACGAAGTTTATGTAGGAGACTTCGCAGACTTTGATGTGAACCAAATGTCATAGGTATTTTGTTAACAAATCATGAAAGGGCTGCCAGCTATGACCGCTTTTGTAATTTTTTGGAATTTCTTTACTGCGCGATTATGTCATTAGATTTGCAAGTGGGAACGATCCTTCAATTGAAGTTAACAACAAATATTAACGCTTTAAAAATTTGAAAAAGGTTTTGAGGGTTTTAGCCCTAAAATTTTTTTCACCCGTATAACTTCTAGCGCAGTGATTCAATCGAAACGAAATTGACTGGTTAGGTTTAGCTTATCGTGAAGCAGATTTGGTCTACATTTTGCTTTGCTGCTGACACAGGCTAACCAGCTTTAGCCATTTTCGTAACTATTGCATCAACAGATGCTTCAAATTACATACTCATATTCAAAAAATTTGCAATAAAAATAAGAAACCAGTTTTTTAATTTTCCGAATTTTGAATATTTTTCGGATGGCAGCCTCAAACAACGTTTAACCGCTAAAACTTTCGATAAAATCCACTGATGGGAACGAAATTCAAAGGATAAATTGATTTAAGTATGGGCTTGTTAAGGTAAACTTATTGCTGCTTCTTTGGGAAAATGTTGCCAGCACTGAACATTTTCATCATTTTTGTTATAGTTGGGTTTTGTTGCTTTGGATAAGGAGTGGTTGATATGATTCAACAAAAAAGTATATTACGTCTTTCCACATTTTTTTGTCACTCTAAGACAATTTTTCGAAATACGGTTTAGGTGCGCTAGAGTTTTTCCATTTACCCTCTTTACGTCGCTTAGAAAGAAGACTTGAATTGAATTGTTGTGAACGGGCTAGCTCTTTTTATTGCCATTCGAATAACTGCACCATCCATCTTATCAAAAAGTTTGTTTACACCTTTCTGAGCTGACTCCTGTGCGGCTGTTTGTCAGTTTTCTCTAAAAAGATCTTTAAGAGGTTTACTTCCAACCTCCTGTGTAAAAGCCTTATCGGTCTTGACCGCGTGGCGTTTGAAAGCTTTTACACTTGACGTAGCCAAAGGTTATAGATAACGTAGTAGACCACTGAAAAAACCTCCGATTCCTCTTCCGTGCTGGTAGATAGTTGGTGCTCAATAGAGGTCACCAATATCTGATAAATTCCTTCACTCTGGATTAAATAATAGCGCGTGTAATGCGAGTTCATATCGTTTCCGTCGGTATTGAATATTAACGTTGTAAATCTTACTGCAATCTATGTGAACATTTATAGTTTTTTCTATCGACGCTTGAATTGAAGCGCAATATATATTGGAATAAAGCTCGGCTCAAAGTCAATAAATTCGACATGATGGTTTCTAACTTTAATTGAAATACTTTCAATGAAGGTTTTCTCCAAAGGACAGTATTCTACATGTTTGAACCTGAAAACACTACCACAGTCCAAGACAGTGATTATTGGCCTTCAACTCGAGGTTGAATAATGTCCGTGTAAACGTGCACCAGGCTCGTTGTTTTATAATGCTCTGTAGTTGTAGGCATTTCTCGCTAACTTCTCTTGTCGAGCTCATTTTCTCTTTTTTCCAACTCACGAATACTATTTAAAACCAATATTTTATTGAACAATTCCTTTAATCTGGTATCAATTAGTTCGGGATCACATTTATCAACAGGTGTTTTTGAAAATGCATCGATGAATAAACTGGTAATGTCACCAGTTTCAACCACTTTTCCTGGAAAAGGGACTGTATCCACACTCCCATCAGACCTTTTATATGGTATTTTTAAAATAGTGCCGGAATATATTTAAGCCCGTTCATCGGGCAGTATTCCAGTTCTTTATTCTCTAGTTACTTTAGCTATGGACTCTCAAATAGTCTTACCTAATAGCTCAACTTCTATTTTTCGTAATTTATCAAAGCCGTATAAAAAGAAGGTTGATGGGTCTCTTCCAGACGCATTATCAAGAAATTCGACACCACTTATCAAGAGAAATATGAAATCTTCAATACTAATAGGTGACGGAATTGGTAAGTCTTTGTTAATCTTCGTATAATAATCCTTTAGATAAAAAGTATGGGAAGTCGGTGTAGTGCCCATCTCTTTTGGACGCTTGTTTTTTAACCTATTGGACTATATCATCCATATTCATTAATTTGTCATGACTTTGTTTCTCTCTCGAAAATTGGCCACGTCTGTAATCCACAAGGTCTGTAAGTTTGTAGTATAAATAATGTTCGAAGAACAATAGTATTAAACTCGTTTCGCCGAAAATTCATATTTCTTTATATATATATATATATATATATATATATATATATATATATATATATATATATATATATATATATATATATATATATATATATATATATATATATATATATATATATATATATACATATATATATATATATATATATATATATATATATATATATATATATATATATATATATGTATATATATATATATATATATATATATATATATATAAATATATATATATATATATATATATATATATATATATATATATATATATATATATATATATATATATATATATATACATATATATATATATACATATATATATATATATATATATATATATATATATATATATATATATGTATATATATATATATATATATATATATATATATATATATATATATATATATATATATATATATATATATATATATATATAAATATATATATATATATATATATATATATATATATATATATATATATATATATATATATATATATATATATAAATATATATATATATATATATATATATATATATAAATATATATATATATATATATATATATATATATATATATATATATATATATATATCAGCAAAATGATGAAGGGAGATAATCTCTGGAGTGGCCGATCCGATTGAGCTGAAACTTTCGGAGAACGTAGATGTATATAAAAGGTAGGTCCATGACTTTCTCAGATTCAGATATCCTAAATTTTTTGGCGGCGGCGAGTGTTTTAGTGAATTTTGAGGAACTCCTATATTTCCATGCAGTGTAAATTTTTGTTAAAGAAAAGTATTGGAAATGAAAACTTATTATGTTCTAAGCTTGTCTATGATAAAGAATTGGAAATTTTGAGCCGTGTGAGGGTGCAGGGTGCCTAAAAGTAGGCAAGGATTTTTTTCAAATTTTGATTTGTCTTTACTTGTAAGAAAAAAAATGGATCATCGTGAAAATTACAGAGCGTATTGATGTTGACTAAAATTTGGCCCATATAGATTTTCAGCATAAAGCGGGTAACTCTGTTGCTGTGGCAGACTGCTGAAAAAAAATCGTTCAAATCATTGACCTTCCTCAAAAATTTTTGATTTTTGACAAAAATTTCAAATTTTTGATAAATTTTATCCTTTGTCCTTCATCTCAAGATAAAATTTTCAAAATTCCGATTTGCATAAGAATGGCAACCCATAACCAAATAACCTCTATTGTTCAACAAATTCACTTTCTCTTAATCGCGATCTTTAATTTAAAAGAAACACCAATCGTTTAATTTTACAATTTATTTCACTACTTTCCACATTTACAATATCAAACTCTAAGTTCAACCTTTACTTCTACTTCACAACCTTGTCCATTCAACTGCTCACTACTTTCTGATATTCTAAAAGCTATTTCAAAATTTTAAAAATTCAAAAGCTATTTCCACTCTACCGAATTCAAAACAAGGTACCGCTGCGCCACCGGTAACTTTCCGCACTTGCCCGGGTCATTGTATTATGTCGCTTTCCTAGACGTCCGGAATGACCTGTGGACTGGTAATGCCTTGAGCGACCCCTTGCGCCTAATTCCAGAGTTTCTCCTAGACAGTGACAACCGGTCGTCTGTCACTTTAATTGTAAACATTCGGAAGTTTTAATTGTAAACAGAGGCCATTTAACTCGATCTCGGATTAGCTATTTTGTCCAGCTGTTCATTGGAAGCTGAGATGAGGACTACCACGAAGAAGACTGCTTCTTCTTCAACAAATATAGTAACAGTGCCTTGCGTTCAGTCCATATAGTTAGATGGTTTGTGCGAAATGCCAAATTCGATACAGCCTTGAAAACTATATTAGCTTGCCCTTTTGTCATTATGCAACAACATTGTGAAAACGTAAATTGTTTTAAATGCATTAATCAATTATTCAATTAGTAACAATTTATTTTTACAGTATAACCAATTTTTAATCATTCAGTATTAATTCTGATAGACATTCTCCCCCGTAAACATTCTCCCCCGGCTGGGACGTAGTGCCAGAATTCTGTATTTTCCCATCTGTAAATATGTTATTAGTATGAGGAAATATACTACCAAATTTACTCCTTTTTTTTCTTTATTGCTATCCAAATTCTGCGTCTCGGGATGGTCGCTGGATTAGTCAAAGAAACTATCGACGGTATTTCCACCGTGCCGACTGTCTCTTGACCCTGGAACGGGTGACGTTTTTCAGCGCGTCACACTCGCTGTTTGGGAAGGTGATTTGGCATGTTAGGTTGATGGTCGTTAGTTTGTTCGGTTTTCGAGTAGTTGAGACATGTATCAATAGGATTCTATTCATTGTGGTAATAATAGCTTATATTGTTGCAGAATGTGCTTGTGGTACATTTCAGTCAACATTTCAATTCGGTGGTTTAGTTAATATGTTTGATTTGGTAGGTTTGATGTAGTATGTATTGGTAATAGTGCTATTTTAGTGACGGGTCGTTTATATTCTCTATCATTACTCTTAATGGACACGACTCGAACAATTTCATCTTTGCCTGGGTACACAGCGGTAATTCTTGCAAGTGCCCATTTGTACGAAGGGTATCTCTCGTCCTTAACGAGGCAAAGATCTCCGACGCTCGGATTCGGTTGCTGTTGTAACCATTTCGGTCTGGATTGCAATCTAGATAGGTACTCTGTGTGCCATCTTCTCCAAAAAGTTTGAGTCAATCGCTCAGTTAATTGCCAGCGATCTAAACGATTTAGTTTAACATCCATAATGGGCCATTTACATTGGCGTCCATGCGTCCACGCGTCCATGCGATCTAGCGTGTTTTGCTTACACGAGTCAATTTGATTTTGTTTATATAGGCGGGTCTAAAGCGAAGGAGGTGGAGTATGCTGATTCATGTACAATACATTTTAAAATGATTTCATTCGCTCAGTGGCATGTGTGGATGATTCGTTGGTGATCATTTAAATATATGTTTTGTGGATGATTATTTTCTTATATAATGATGTGGATAATATATATTTTGCATCCTTACGTGCATGACTATTACTAAAACAAATTGAATGCATCTGAATATCTAGACACAAACATATATATGTAGGTATATATACTCATATGGATAAATACATACAACTTTCTGTTACCAATATATTTGTACGGAGCAAAAAAACATCATCATAAGCGTGTAAAATCCATCCACTTATCGCCTTAGCCCCACCTTCAAAAAACTGGATTTGAGTTGACTTGACTCTTGTAATCTAAAAACGCTTGGACGCGCGGTCGCATGGACGCTTGTCTAAATGGCCCATAAGATTCATTTCGGGAGGAGCTAACAATGTGTCTCCGATTAACAAATGTGCAGGCGTTAATGCAGTTGTATCATTGGGATTGTCGCTTAAGGGACATAACGGTCTAGAGTTCAAACACGCTTCTATTTTTATGAGTACTGTCGTAAATTCTTCATAAGTTAATGCCGCATCTGATAATATTCTACGTAGATGTCGTTTCAATGATTTTACCCCCGCTTCCCAAAGACCTCCAAAGTGTGGTGATGCAGGGGGATTGAAATGCCAAGTTATATCATACATAGCGCTCTTTTCAGCAACGTTCGTCAAGATCGATTTTATTTTTCATAATTCAGTGGCAGCTCCGACAAAGTTAGTTCCGCAATCACTGTAGATATGGCTGCAGAGTCCTCGTCTTCCAGTAAAACGACGGAGGGCAGCCATAAAGGCTTGCGTTGTCATGTCTGACACAACTTCTAGATGGATTGCTTTGGTACATAGACATATGAAAACCGCGACATAACCTTTGTAGATTTTTCCACCACGTCCTTGCTTATCCTTCATGTTGAAAGGCCCACAGTAATCTACGCCCGTGTGCATAAATGGGCGCGATATTGAAACTCGAGGCTTGGGTAGGCTGCCCATCAATTGTGTTGCGCACTTTGCCGTGGCTCGAAAACATCTAATGCATTTGTGAATACATTTTTTTATTGCATTTCTCCCTCTGATAATCCAGTATTTTCTTCTTATGGTTGCTAACATTAGTTGTATTTGGCCATGTAATGTTTCTTGGTGGAATTTATGTATCAATAAATCCGTAAATCTTCCATCGGCTGGAATAATTATGGGGTGTTTTTCATCGAATGATAACTCTGCGTTCGACAATCTTCCCCCAACTCTTAAAAATCCATTTCCGTCAATGAATGGATTCAAATTGAGCAGTCTACTGCCCTTTTCAAGTGGTTGTCCTAGATTTAAAGACTTTATTTCGCTGTGAAATTCAGTGCCTTGTATGTGTTTAATCCAACAAGTCTCGGCACGTTGTAGCTCTTGAACTATTAAAGGACCCTTGTTGATACTTTTCCGAGATATTATGACTGCAAACCGGAAACAATACGCCGTAACACGGATTAATCTTGTATATGTAGAAACCCTTTGCAGTACGACGGCCATCCAATCGTCATCTTTGGTGTGTATATTGACTAAAATTTGACTGCGCTGTTCTAGTTTAGTATTCTCGATAAGTTTCTGGGACGGCCAGAATTCAGTATCTCTTCCCAGCCATGTTGGCCCATTCCACCATAGCTTGCTGTTTACTAATTCCACTGGTGAAACCCCGCGTGAAGCTAAGTCTGCTGGATTTTGACATGATGGGACGTGTCGCCATGATACGTTGCCTATTAAATCATAGATCTCAGCGGTTCGATTAGCAACAAACGTAGTCCATCGAGTTGGATGTCCCTTGAGCCAGGACAGAACGATTTCGGAATCGGACCAGAGACAAATGTCGTTAGCTGCTAAGTTGAGAGCTGACATCACTTCCTTCAGCAATTTTGCTAGTAAAACCGCACCACAAAGCTCTAAACGAGGGATCGTGACTGGTCTAACAGGGGCTACTTTCGATTTGGCTATGAGTAGATTGGATTGTGTTTGATCTCCATTGCGAACAACTAAGTATATGGCGGCTGCATAAGCTTGCTTTGATGCGTCGCAAAAGCCATGAATTTCGATCCTGGAGTTAGGTTTATTACTCACCCATCTATTAATTTTCAGTAGTTCTATAGTTTTCAAATTATTTTGTAGCTTGGACCATTGCTGAAGGATCTCCGGTGGAACTGGTTCGTCCCACGTTTGACCGTGTAACCATAATGATTGTAAGATCATTTTTCCAACTATTATGATCGGAGCCAGCCACCCCATCGGGTCGTACAGTCGAGCGATTTCGGATAAAATATTTCGTTTTGTGATTGGGGATGCTAGTTCATGGTGTCGGACTCGATACGTAAAATAATCTGATAAAGGGTACCAGATCAATCCTAGTGATTTATATCCCTGTTCCAATTGTAAGTCTGCTGCTTCGTTCAACTCAATATCTTCCCCAGGAAGTCCTTCTAGTAGTTGTGTGTCATTGGCTAACCACTTTCGCAGTTTAAATCCTCCCAATTGCATCATTGTGTCAATTTCATTTCGCTTCACGAGGGCTTCATCAATAGTACCTCCTCCGGAGAGTAGGTCATCCACGTATATCTCGTTGTATACGGAATGTCTTGCATGTGGAAATCGATGTCCTTCATCTTTCGCCAATTGATGGAGTGTGCGGATTGCTAGAAATGGTGCACACGTGAGTCCGAAAGTCACTGTATCCAAAGAATATTCTTCAATTGAGTTCGTCGTTTCCTGCCTCCACAGTATTCGTTGGTAATTTGCATCAGAGGGATGTATCCTGATTTGGCGATACATTTTTTCGATGTCCGCAAGGAATGCGAATCTGAACAATCTCCAATTCATTAGTATCGACATCATATTAGTTTGAATTGTTGGGCTTGTTAGTAATATGTCGTTAAGTGATACTCCGGAACTTGTTTTCCTTGATGCGTCAAAAACTACACGCAGTTTGGTCGAAGTACTCTCTTTTAATACAGCGTGATGTGGGATATAATGTGTTGTGCAAATTGATTTTCCATTTTCTATCTTGTATTCACTTCGGGTGTCCACTCGATGCATATGTCCAAGGGCTATGTATTCTTGCATACACCTTTTGTATTGTATTGCAAGTTCAGTATCTTTGCTAAATTTGCGTTCTAGATTTAACAAACTTGTGACGGCAGTGTGTTTTGATTCTCCCAGTAGACCTTTACTAAATTCGTCCTTGAATGGTAATCTAACGGTGTATCGTCCGTTTGTATTTCTGATTGTAGTAGCTGCGTAGAGCCTTTCACATTTTTCATCTTCCTTTTTCAATACCTTTCGCGGATGAATTTCTTCTATCTCCCAAAATTTTTGTAATTGTTGTTGAAGTTCTTTGTTATGATCAATTTCGATACTAAAGTTGTGCACGTTATGAACATGTTCTAGCTCAATTCCTCCGGAAATTATCCAACCAAGCTTCGTCTTCTGAACAATTGGGCCTAAAGAGAGTTGGAGCACATCGCCGAGTATGACCTTTGCGTATACTTCAGCGCCTAATAGTATGTCGATTTTTCCAGGTTTGTCAAATTGTGGGTCTGCCAGAGGTAGATTACCCAATTGTTCTCGAATGGACGATTTGATGCTGCGTGATGGAATGAGTTTAGTGATTCTATTTACCACTAAAGCTGTTAAAGGAACTAGTTCTTTGCTATCGGTTAACAAGTTGGCGGAAATCTTCCCGGTAATTTTAGTTGCAGCGAAACTTCCGAAACCAAAAACATTAATGTTTGTTGTTTCTTTTTTCAACCCCAAGTGTTGGACTGCTGATTCAGAAATGAACGAGGCTTGTGACCCTTGATCCAGTAACGCACGATACAATCCTATGGTTCCATTTGATGTTTGGAGCTGAACTAACGCAGTTGCTAGGAGTACATCAGCTGATGCCGTTGTAGTGAATGACTGTGCTGCTGCTGAATTGTGAGATGTCGGTTGAAACGATGTCGCGTTGGTATTATTTGGAAAGGAATTAACAGCATTGCCAATAGTCGGTGGATTTTCACGATGTAATAGTGTGTGATGACGACGCTGACATTTCACACACGAGGATTTACTTGGACAATTCATAATCAAATGACCCTTTCGTAGGCAATTCAAACATAACCCCTTTCGCTTGACAAATTCAAGTTTCTGTGGTTGAGTCGCCTGTAGAAACTTGGAACATTTCATGATGTTATGTGGTCCATTGCACATGTTACATTGTGATGCCGTCGGAACAGTTTGAACAGTATGACTTTGTCTGCTCGTGCTCTGCAATTCGAAAGATCTACGTTTTACCCTGTCATCAGCAATCACTTCTAATGCCCAGAAACGGTTATCTAAGAATTTATTTAATTCATCAAGTGTTGGTATTTCTCGTTTAGTGGCCGTTTCTTGTTCCCAGATACTACGAGTCTCATTTGGTAATTTTTGTACCAAAAAATATGCCACTACTGCTGCCCATAGATCATCCACTTTCGAATTTTCGATTGCTTTGAGACTCTCGAACGATGTATCTATTAATTTACGAATAGAGCAAGAAAATTCGGTCGTGATTGATGGCTGAGAGAAGAGACGTTTGAAATGGGCATACAGAAGTGCTCGTTTATTGGAATAACGTTCCTCCAAAATCGTCCATGCCGTTTCATAATTATCATCCGTAATGCTGTACGGTCTTAGTAGAAGCTCAGCTTCACCTGCTAGGCTAGCTTTCAAATAATGAAGCTTTTGGACAGAAGATAAAGAACTTTTGCTGTGTATTAGCGAGACGAATAAATCTTTAAACGACATCCATTCTTCATAACGACCGCTAAATGTTGGCATTGCTATTCGTGGCAATTTGATGTCATTTATACCCTCAGAGCCCCCCGACTGCACTTGTTCTTTTACTACACTTTCATTAGCTCGCTTATCCACTTCAGATAATAACTCTTCTATATCTGACCTTAACTCAAAATATCGTTCTTCATAATCAGTGTATAGACTAAGTTTGAAATAAGCAATATCATCCTCAGCGGTTTCCCCTTTCAACATGGCCACTATCTGATCATGATTTTGAACAAATTTTGAGTAGTTTTCCTTAAGAGCTTCAAGTCTACTCTTAAGATATGACACAGTTTTCCGAGCCTTTGAATCTTTTCGGAAATTTATGGCTGATTTGGCTAAATTTTCTAATGCAACCTTTTGTGCAGCGCATAACGCATTTATTGTGACCGACATAGCTACACAATACGAACAGCGATTCAGAATTTATATAATGTAATGTATTTCAAGTCTATGTATTTTGTTATTTATTTTACTCAATTGGAAGAACTCAGATCGATTGATCTAGTTCATGCCTTCAAATATATATTGACGAATCACCACACTATTATTGTTCGCATTACCACCGTCACTATGTGTATTAAAGGCAAATTCTCACAAAGATAGAATTAGCGTTCAATAACAATTGCAATGTGAGCACTTTGTCATATGCATGCTCATATGCACAACGAGAGTACTCTTGCAAATCAACAGTGCCGTCACTAATCCGAACTAACGAGCTTTCGAATTATTTTCCTTATGTAACGACACCGATATTTGTCTAAATTTTCGATTATGTTCCTCGACAATCTCCTTTGATCGTTACCACTTATTCACGCACAATTCAGAACCCATCACAATTTCGTTTATAATTAATGTTTGAAATATTTGAATATAGTGTTTGAAATATTTGTTCCCTTTGCAAGAAATATCATATATTTATCAATTTCGAATTTGTTTTCTTTAAAGTGCTGAAATTTTCTTTAAGTGCTGAAATTAGACCTTGTTTGCCAGCTCTATCGCTAATTTTGGTACAAGCGTCTGACTTTCACTTGAATAAATGCAAGTATTGTCGACCATAAAAAACAAACCATAGATAACAATCATTAATGATTGTTAACAAATCGATACTGTGTGATGTAATCGAATATTACATCTAACTGTTCTTACTTTGTTAAACACCTTTTAATCATTACGTGCCCAATACGTTACGCGGTCTCCGTGAACCCACTTTTCATAAGATGTGAGCATCTTTATTAACAACAATCGCAATCAAAATTTTTGATCGTAACTGAAAGTCATACTATTTGCGTCGATAAATGACTTTCTTTCAATAATATCGAAATAATGTTTGAATTCAATTGCCAATCTGTATGCTCAACTTAATGTTCAACATCAATTTCACAATGTTCCGGTATTAACGGATTTAAATTCAAGGCCTTTATTTTTCTGTAAAATTTCTTCTTTTTTAAAATTTAGATTTCCGAACAAGCACAATCATGTGTCCATTCGACACTTCAATCTTGTTATTCTGCTTTTATTTTATCTTTTATTTTATTCTGCTATTATTTTATCTTTTATTTTATTCTGCTATTATTTGCTATTATTTTGTATGTGCCAAGATCAACTACTAAGATACAAACATGCCAAATTCACCTACCTTATGAATCCGGTTCGAAGGACCAAAAATCACTATGTTCAACAAATTCACTTTCTCTTAATCGCGATCTTTAATTTAAAAGAAACACCAATCGTTTAATTTTACAATTTATTTCACTACTTTCCACATTTACAATATCAAACTCTAAGTTCAACCTTTACTTCTACTTCACAACCTTGTCCTTTCAACTGCTCAATACTTTCTGATATTCTAAAAGCTATTTCAAAATTTTAAAAATTCAAAAGTTATTTCCACACTACCGAATTCAAAACAAGGTACCGCTGCGCCACCGGTAACTTTCCGCACTTGCCCGGGTCATTGTATTATGTCGCTTTCCTAGACGTCCGGAATGACCTGTGGACTGGTAATGCCTTGAGCGACCCCTTGCGCCTAATTCCAGAGTTTCTCCTAGACAGTGACAACCGGTCGTCTGTCACTTTAATTGTAAACATTCGGAAGTTTTAATTGTAAACAGAGGCCATTTAACTCGATCTCGGATTAGCTATTTTGTCCAGCTGTTCATTGGAAGCTGAGATGAGGACTACCACGAAGAAGACTGCTTCTTCTTCAACAAATATAGTAACAGTGCCTTGCGTTCAGTCCATATAGTTAGATGGTTTGTGCGAAATGCCAAATTCGATACAGCCTTGAAAACTATATTAGCTTGCCCTTTTGTCATTATGCAACAACATTGTGAAAACGTAAATTGTTTTAAATGCATTAATCAATTATTCAATTAGTAACAATTTATTTTTACAGTATAACCAATTTTTAATCATTCAGTATTAATTCTGATAGACATTCTCCCCCGTAAACATCTATTTTCAGCACTCGAAAGTTCTGTTCACGAGAACTGACGACCGGATAATCCGATCATAATGAAATTTACAGGACATGTTGGCATTACCTAGGACCAGGTCTGATAGAAGTGATTTTGAAATGCGGCCAATCCTGTGGCAGTGGTACCATCTTGGAAAATATCTGAGCCATCAGCCATTCAGCCATCAAATTTTTAGTATAGGGCTGGCAGCTGTGGTGATTTTTGTCTCATAAATCTTGCAAATTTGCTCAGCAAAAGAAAGCTTTTTCCCTATAACTTCCGGTCCAGTGTAGAAATCAAAACGAAGTTCATGCAGTAAATGGACCTTAATGTGGAGTAAATGTCGTAGAAATTTCGTTAAAAAATCTTGAAAGGGCTGCCAGCTATTACCATTTTTGTAATATCGTGAAATTTCTTGACTGAGCGATTATGTCATTAGATTTGCAATTGAGAATGATCCTGCAATGAAAATTTACAACAAATATTAACGTTTTAAAAATTTGAAAAGTTTTGAGGGTGGTAACCCTTAAATTCTTTTCACCCGTATACCTTCCAGCAGAGTGATTCAATCGAAACGAAATTTATTGGTTGGGTTTAACTTAACGTGAAGCAGATTTGGTATATTTCTGCTTTACTGCTGACACAGGATAACCAGCATTAGCCATTTACGTAAATATTGCACCAACAGATGCTTCAAATTACGTGCTCATATGCAAAGCATTTGCGATAAAAATAAGAAACCAATTTTTAAATTTTCCGAGTTTTGAGCATTTTTCGGATGGCAGCCTCAAACAACGTTTAACCGCTGAAACTTTAAATGAAATCTTCCGATGAGAACGAAATTCAAAGGATAAGTTGATTTAAGTATATATATATATATGAAAAAATCTCAGGAACGCGCCATCCGATTGAACTGAAATTTTGAGGACACATTGGTGTATATGCAGAATAGTGCCAGGTCTCACAAAAAGTTAAAAATCTTTAATTCTTTGGCGCCGGCGGTCATTTTAGTGATATTTTTAATATACCTATTATTCCGTACACAAATAAGTTTTGCAAAAATAAAGTTAACGAAATAAATTTCGAACGTGTTTTACATGTGAATCGGATAATGTTTTGGATTTTTTTAACCCCATGTGTGCACTGGGTGCCTAAAAAGAGAACGGGAAAAATTGAAAAATTTTAAATTGCGATAACTTTTGACAGAACTATTCAATCACTACGAAATTTTCAGGACATATTAACACTATTTAGTTGTAAATTCGTGTAGCTTTTAATGAGCATGCTGGCAACCCTGAAGCTAAAACAGGCTCTGAAAGTGAAAACCTCCAAATTATCGTCTCTCTTGAAAAAATGCCGCTTCTTCAAAAAAAAGCCACTCATATGTAAATTTCGTGCTTTTTTTACATAGACAAAAAAAAAAATTTGATATGGTATAACGGGCACGCCTGGTAACACTTGCCCAATTTACCTATATTTTTAGCATCAAAAACTTCTGTTCACAGTAACTCACGATCCAACGAGCAGAATTAATTGAAACTTGCACACTGTATTGGTCTTTAATAGGACCAGGTCTGATAGAAGTGATTTTGAAATGCGGTCGATTCTGTGCCAGAGGTGCCATCTTGCAAAATCATTTAAAAAGATAACTGCTTTTTGCCCGATAAATTCTGATTCAATCGTTCGATTTTGACGAAATTCATACAATAGCTGAACCCTACTTAAAGCCACATTTGGTAAAAATTTGATTGAAAAATTCGGTTGGAGCTGCCAGCTATGATAATTTTGGTGTCTTAGATTTGAAAAAATAAAAATTTGGAAGTGAAAACATTCAAATCATCGAATTTCCTAAAAATGTCCGTTTCTTACAATAAAACCAATCTGTATACAAATCTTATGCTTTATTTACACGTTCAAAGTAAAACTTTGGAAATTTCATGTCGGACAAGAACGGTAACTCTTTCCCAGGTAGCCTATATTTTTAGCATCAAAAACTTCTGTTCACGGGAATTCACGAACCAATAATCAGATACCATTGAAATTTACATTATGCATTGGACTTAAGTAGAACCAGGTCTGATTGAAGCGATTTTGAATTGTGGGCAACTCTGTGCCAGTGGTGCCATCTTGAACAATTACAAAGAAAAAAAAACTGCTTTTTGCCCTATGAAATGTGAATTAGTAACCAGATTTTCATGAAATTGACACAGTAGCTGCATCTTACTCTAAACTCTATTTGATAGAAATTTGGTTGATAAATTCGATTGGTGCTGCCAGCTATGGAAATTTTTGTGTCTTTGGTTTTGAAAATTATCTCAGGAAAATAAAACTTTTTGCCCTATAACTTCCAGTGCAGTCATGAAATCAATACGAATTTCATACAATTAATGGAACCTATTATAAGCAATATTCAGGCCAAATTTGGTTGAAAAGCCACGATAGGGTTGCCAGCTATTGTTGGTTTTATGTTTGTTTGCAATATCTTTATTAAGCAGTTTTATCGTAGAATTTTCAAATGGTAATGATATTGTAGTGACAATAAACAGCAAATATTAAGCTTTCGATTATTTGAAAAAACTCGCTGCAGGTAACCCTACATTTCTTTATACTCCTATAACTTCGAATGTAATACAACAACGTGAAGCAGATGTGATATATTCTTGGCTTTGATACTGGCGAAAGTTTGCCAGCACGAGTTGGTTGTGCTACTTTTGTATCAATAAATGCTTACAGTTAGTATTCATACCGGAAACATTTACAATGAAAATAAATAACCGATGTTTCAATTCCCTAAGTTCTGCAAATTTTTCGGATCGCATCCCCAAACACCAACTTCAGTTACAGTGCTGCAGGCACTGAGCATTTTGTTCATTGATGTTATATGAGATGCTGCTTTCAAAATTTTGTGAAATAAGCAACTGATAATGAATATAATTAACCCGTGTTTTGCTCTCATAAACGTTGAAATTCATGCCAGTGGTAATATCTGAAACCTTCCACCATATGAGTTATAGTGCATTCTTGAGACCAAAGTAGAACGTGGCGTTTGAAACAGTTTGGCCGTAATAAGCAGCTCATGTGGTGGAATATGCACTCAAAACCTGCACGATTCTTCTACTGTTCTTCGAACATTAGTGTTTCTAGCGGTTCAGGTGCGCTAGAGTTTTTTTATTTTATTATAAATTAACTATATACGCAACCTTACTGGATTGATGAATATGTGTGCGAAAATTACTATTTTCTTTAGTTACGCTTATTTTCGGAATAAGGTTTCTGTCTCTATCTTCTTTGATATGGTCGTAAATTATTTGTTTAGTTTTGGTCATGTAGAGATTGTAATAGTTGGGGATAATTGCTAAGAAAAACGATGAAAGGAATGCTGAAAAGTTGATGTGATTTTTCTCAAAGCAAAACATTCGCAATTCAACACCGGTCCACCTAAAACCAACATTAGATTTTCTAACGAGGCAGCTGTGACAGATATTTGTGGTGGATGAGTTGGTTCTACTGGAATTTGGTGAACGTCGCGGCATTTAATTAATGTTTTCAGCCTCTTCAGGTTTCTATGGTACATAACGTTTGAAAATACCATTACCGACAACTAAAGTTTTCTAAATTTTTCACTCCTTGCAGATGTGATTTCACATACTGATTCAAACAATTTTTCCACTCGTACAGGTGTAGTTTCTGTAGGTTTCTCATCTCTTAAAACATATTCAGTTTGTGTCGTGTTGTCTCGCAAGCTTTTTTGTTGTTTGCGCACATGCTCGTTTGATGAAAGAAACTGAGTTTCTCTCTAGAAATCCTTTACTTCTACGCCGCGTGTTTCAAAACTTTATTAAATCGTTTCGATCATGAAACAATTTGGCTTTGTTGCTGAATTTTGCGCTTTTTTAATATTTTCTCCATTGCCTTATCGAACAAGCTCTGGTTCTTAGAACTTTCAATAGTGACTTTCAAATTTGCACACATACCGAACACAGAAGTAGCATTTTGTTGAGATAACTGTTTTTATACATATTTCTCAATAAGTTAACTACTCGAACCTGGAATTAGACTTCCCAGTAATATGGGTAAAAATCCATCTTGCTGAATTAATATTTTACGTTGTCACGGAACTGACCGTTAGGCATCTACTAGCTTGCCCATACACTTTATTTATTTACATAGATAGCTATATATCTTTCCATGAGGTATGTAGTTATCATTCAACGTGTTCAAGGTGATTTCGCAAAGTTGTTTAGTTATTTCTATATCGGCATTCTTAAGTTTAGCATTTGTCAAGCCCAGTCGTCCATGTCTAAGCACGTATAACATATGCTTGTTGTCCTTTAACCGCTTCATCCGTAACACCATGAATAAAAACTATTCTTTGAGGAAAAACAAGTAACGCTTTAAACTATTCTTTGAGGAAAAACAAGTTACACAGTTTTGTGTTTAATAAATCAGTACGGAAGCGAAATATATCATTTGTATTCCGGGCCAGGTCTATTAATAAATAGCTGTGTGATTCTAGAGTAGTTTTTTTATATATTCTCACAAGCCCCTTGCTATTTTCAGGATAAATCTGTTTAGCCAGATGATAAAATTTACTTTCAACAGGCAGATTTTTGAAGCAATACAGATATTTACATGTCAGTGATATATCACGGCAAAATTTTCCCTGATAAAATACATTCTGTGTTACCAATATCGCCGACAAATTCCTATGATGTGATCTTATGGAAAAGATGAGGTTAGGTTAAAATGGCTGCCGGTCTACAGAGGTCTGCCATCCGACACACGTAGGCACATGAGAGGCCCGTTGGGGTGCCACACTAATTAATGACTCTCTCCTACTCACTAAAATCGGGAAACCATCTGCTTCCCTTGACAAATCACGTTATCCCTTTTAAATTAGCCAGGGAGAACTCGATCAGGTTTAAGAGGAAGGGAGCACCATTTGCCGCCAACCTTCTCCTTGCCTCAGAGCCGCAACTCCAACAGAAATCGTTAAACTGCACTCCCAATCGTTGTGCATGCCGCCCTATGAGGCAATGGCTCGTAGCAGCATAGAGCACTTCGAGTTAAGCGTAAATGCTGCCTGGTGCTATGTGCATCCATGGATACCCAGGACTGCCTTGCTATTGCACAGGATGATTAATCTGCCCAGGACCTCTTAGCATCCTCGAGATATTTTTGCCTAATGGCCAGTTTGACTGATGACATCGGTATACCTATTGAGAGGGAGCAGCAGACCTCCGGTAACAAGGTTCCAAGCCTTGCTAGCTCATCGGCCTCACAGTTGCCCTGAAAACCACTATGTCCGGGTACCCAAATTAACTGAACCACTGAGTGTCTCCACATCTCCCTGAGAGATGCACGGCATTCAGCAACAATCATGGAAACTGTACAAGGACCAGCAAGGGATTTAATAGCCACTTGGCTTTCTGTGAAAATACCAATATTAGCCCCGAATATTCGATTACACAGAAGCCAGTCGATTGCCTGTAAAATAGCCGCAACCTCCGCCTGAAAGACACTAAATTGGTCAGGTAGACGGAAGAACAGCTTGAGATTCAGCTCTTCTGAGCATAAACCACTTCCAACTCTATTGTTTAGCTATGAGACACACATGGATACACATGGATAAGCCCATTTTCGAGGGTGACACCATCACGCCATTCATCCCTACCAGGAATGCGAGTTGTGAACTCCAAATCTAGTAGGCACTGCGGAGCGATATAGTCAACACCCGCTGGAACGGGAACTCCCTCGACCAAAATCCTCGCTTGGTCAAAATCTGTTCTATTCCATGCCAAGATACAATTTAGTCTCACAGCAGCAAGATTAGCTTGCTAATAGATAAGTAGATTGGTTGGCAGCCAATGAAGTAAGATGAAAAGTGCCTTAGTAGGGGTGGAGCGGAGCGCACCAGTTACAAGTAGTGCAGCCATTCTCCACACTTTTTCAATCTGCCATTTGCAGGTAGCCTTAATAGCACCCTGCCACCAGAACACCACCCCAAACAATAGAATTGGCTCAACCACAGTAGTGTTTAGCCAAGCAACAGTACGACGCTGTAATTCCCAATTCGCTCCTATGGCCCTTTTACAGCAGTAAAGTGCATTGAAAGCCTTCCGAGCTTTTTCTGCTACATTATAGGTCCATAGTAACTTCGAGTCAAGGATCTGACCCTCTGGCTCAAGTTAATGGAGACCCCATTCTACTTGGGTAACTCAAAAGAAGGAACTTTGTATTTTCTTGTAAACAGCACTAGTTCCGTTTTGTTTTGATTCACATTCAAGCCGCACTCACAACTCCAACTTGAAAGTTTGTGAAGAGAGTGATTTAGCCTCTCCGATAGCGTAGATAAATACTTTTCCGGCACTGCTACAGCCATGTCGTCTGCATAAGCAAACACTTTGCAGCCAGCGCGGTCCAGTCTCATTAGAAGAGTATTCACCCTGAGGTGTGCCCGTACTGACTCCTCGTCTTACGCTGGCATCCAACAGGGAAGAGATAACCACTCAACTTTTTAGAAGCTGCACAATAAAAGCAATCAGCTGCTCGTCCACCTGAAGCACCGAGAGAGCCTCAACAATTGCGTTAGAATTTACGTTGTTGAAGGCCCCTTCGATGTCCAAGAAGGCGGCAAACGTATATTCTTTAAGCACAAGAGATTTCTCAGTTTGCTCAATAAGGACGTGAAGAGCAGTCTCAACAGAGATACCTTTGGTATAATCGTGTTGTGACTGCGAGATCAACATAGGGTCAATTGATCTTTTAATACGGTAATCAATGATCCTTTCCAAAATCTTAAGCAGGACTGAGTTAAGACTTATTGGACGGTAGTCCTTTGGCCTAACATGAGAAATTTTTCCTGCTTTCGGAATAAACACAACTCTAGTTTCCCGTTAACTGGTGGGAACATACGAGAAGCGTAGGCAAGCGTTATAAATCTCCCTGAGCCATGGTGGCGATACTTCCATGGACTGCTGATTGTCAGCCGCAAGCACTCCATCAAGGCCCAGGGATTTAAATGGCTCAAAGGAGTTAAAAGCCCACCTCAGCTCAGAGTCTGATATTCTGAACGGCGGGGCTCTACCGTAATTAAGTTCCGTTTGGTGCACCGTTCCCATAGGGCAATAATTGCCCGGACAGTGTCCGTCCATGAGAACGTTTAGAGTATCTGCGCTCGAACTAATCCAAATGCCCTCAGGGTTCATGGTGCACCCCATGGCCTTTGGTGTCTTGCTTAATACCTTGCGAAGGCGATTCGTTTCGCTGAGATTCTCTACGTTTCCACAGAAAGATCTCCATGAGGACCTCTTAGCCTTGCGTATAGCATACTTAAACGCCTTCAGCTTCGTTTCATACGCCGACGAGTCATTAGATCTTTTCGAGCTATTA
The DNA here is from genome assembly GCA_963978885.1 of Nemotelus pantherinus. Classification (NCBI taxonomy): domain Eukaryota; kingdom Metazoa; phylum Arthropoda; class Insecta; order Diptera; family Stratiomyidae; genus Nemotelus; species Nemotelus pantherinus. The sequence goes on along the minus strand of OZ022264.1, from coordinate 127,688,081 downwards.
AACTGCTTCCTACATTCTCTCCGCAGGATGTTAATTTCCATACTCCACCAGGGAGGCTTAGGATTGCCCCTGGCCGAGCGTGGCTTATATGCTTCCCTAGACGCGGAATTGAGAGAATGAGTAAAGGTGTCAACCGCCCGATCCAATTCATGGTAGCAGTCAATGCTCCTAGGAGCAGATTCCAGTGAGGATCGTACCAGAGAATGAAAAAGTTTCCAGTCTATCTTCTTTCCGTTGATAAAGGCTGCCTGCACAGCAGAGCTGCGGCCAGCCACATTATACGATATGTACCTATGATCAGAGAATGAGCACTCTTTTATAACCCTCCAGTCACGGAGAAGATGGGAGTGCCACCCACTAATCAAGGTAACATCAAGAACCTTCCTGCGGTTTTAGGTAAGGAAGGTTGGATCGCTTCCAGTGTTGGCGATGAAAAGGTCGTGGGCCAAGATGAAGTCAAAAAGTTCCTCACCTCAGCCATTAGTGTTGGAGCTACCCCATACTTCATTATGAGCGTTGGAGTCAGACCCTAGAATAAGAGGCACACCAATCTTTGTGGCTTCAGCCACAACACCCTTGACAATGTCGCAAGAAACAAACCAGTATGATCTCTGGTCGATTTCCACTGCAATAGTCATGTTATCTCTGTCACTGAAATTGTGTAGTACATGGAAATTTATGGTTTTCTTGACAAGAATGGAGACACGTGGCTCATGTAAGCCATCGGGTACCACTTATCTGTATCCATCGGTGCGTAACCCGCAAACCCGGTTTTTGGCAACCTGTGGTTTTTGGATTAGAATCAGCTCCTCCTCTGTCCTAGAAAGTCGGAAGAGCAGGGTAGCTGATGCTTCTTTGGAATGGTGAAGGTTGATCTGCAATACCTTCACCATAATTTATTTTCGACAATGGTCAGATCCAGGTCCTCCTCCTCTGACATAGATGTCTGCCCAGCCTCTTCCTCTGCTTCCAGAGTCATGAGGTACAGGCAGCCACCCAACTCGGAGGTAGTCCCGACACTAACCCCGTCTGCACATAGGGATTCCACCTTGGATTCATCCGTAACCCTGTAACTGCGGCAGGCTCCTGAAAAAAAATCCGTCACTCAGTAACACTTCTGAAAAATTTTTGATTTCTGACAAAAAATTCAAATCATTGATAAATTTGAACGTTTGTACATCACGTCAAATTGAAATTTTTAAAATTCCGAATTGCACAAGAACGGTATCCCATCACCAAATTACCTCTATTTTCAGCATTCGAAAGTTCTGTTCACGAGAACTGACGACCGGATTATCCGATCGTAATGAAATTTACAGAACATGTTGGTTTTAACTAGGACCAGGTCTGATAAAAGTGATTTTGAAATGCGAGCAACTCTGTGGCAGAAGCACCATGTTGAAAAATCACTGAGAGAAAAAAACAGCTTTTTAGCCTATAACTTCCGATTTAGCCATCGGATTTTAACAAAATTCACATAATGGTTGGACCTTACTCTAGGTAACATTGGCTGAAAAATTAGAATAGAGTTGCCAGCTATGGTGATTTTTGTCTCATAAATCTTGCAAAGTTGCTCAGCAAAATAAAGCTTTTTTCCTTATAGCTTCCAGTGCAGTCATGATATCAAAACGAAGTGTATGTAGAACACTTTGCAGACTTTGATGTGAACCAAATATCATAGTTATTTTGGTAAAAAATCATGAAAGGGCTGCCAGCTATGACCGCTTTTGTAATTTTTTGGAATTTCTTTACTGCGCGATAATGTCATTAGATTTGCGAATGGGAACGATCCTTCAATTGAAGTTAACAACAAATATTAACGCTTTAAAAATTTGAAAAAGTTTTGAGGGTTTTAGCCCTAAAATTTTTTTCACCCGTATAACTTCTAGCGCAGTGATTCAATCGAAACGAAATTGACTGGTTAGGTTTAGCTTATCGAGAAGCAGATTTGGTCTTTATTTTGCTTTGCTGCTGACACAGAGTAACCAGCTTTAGCCATTTTCGTAACTATTGCATCAACAGATGCTTCAAATTACATACTCATATGCAAAGCATTTGCAATAAAATTAAGAAACCAGTTTTTTAATTTTCCGGATTTTGAATATTTTTCGGATGGCAGCCTCAAACAACGTTTAACCGCTAAAACTTTCGATAAAATCCTCCGATGAGAACGAAATTCAAAGGATAAGTTGATTTAAGTATGGGCTTGTTAAGGTAAACTTATTGCTGCTTCGTTGGGAAAATGTTGCCAGCACTGAACATTTTCATCATTTTTGTTATAGTTGGGTTTTGTTGCTTTTGATGAGGAGTGGTTGATATGATTCAACAAAAAAGTATATTACGTCTTTCCACATTTTTTTGTCACTCTAAGACAATTTTTCGAAATACGGTTTAGGTGCGCTAGAGTTTTTCCATTTACCCTCTTTACGTCACTTAGAAAGAAGATTTGAATTGAATTGTTGTGAACGGGCTAGCTCTTTTTATAGCCATTCGAATAACTGCACCATCCATCTTATCAAAAAGTTTGTTTACATCTTTCTAAGCTGACTCCTGTGCGGCTGTTTGTTAGTTTTCTCTAAAAAGA
>OZ022264.1:127683132-127685297 GCA_963978885.1 Nemotelus pantherinus | reverse complement strand
CTTATCTATTAGCAAGCTAATCTTGCTGCTGTGAGACTAAATTGTATCTCGGCATGGAATAGAACAGATTTTGACCAAGCGAGGATTTTGGTCGAGGGAGTTCCCGCTCCAGCGGGTGTTGACTATATCGCTCCGCAGTGCCTACTAGATTTGGAGTTCACAACTCGCATTCCTGGTAGGGATGAATGGCGTGATGGTGTCACCCTCGAAAGTGGGCTTATCCATGTGTATCCATGTGTGTCTCATAGCTAAACAATAGAGTCGGAAGTGGTTTATGCTCAGAAGAGTTGAATCTCAAGCTGTTCTTCCGTCTATGTACTTGACCAATGTAGTGTCTTTCAAGCGGAGGTTGCGGCTTTTTACAGGCAATCGACTGGCTTCTGTGTAATCGAATATTCGGGGCTAATATTGGTATTTTCACAGAAAGCCAAGCGGCTATTAAATCCCTTGCTGGTCCTTGTACAGTTTCCATGATTGTTGCTGAATGCCGTGCATCTCTCAGGGAGATGTGGAGACACTCAGTGGTTCAGTTGATTTGGGTACCCGGACATACGGGTTTTCAGGGCAACTGTGAGGCCGATGAGCTAGCAAGACTTGAAACCTTGTTACCGGAGGTCTCCTGCTCCCTCTCAATAGGTATACCGATGTCATCAGTCAAACTGGCCATTAGGCAAAAATATCTCGAGGATGCTAAGAGGTCCTGGGCAGATTAATCATCCTGTGCAATAGCAAGGCAGTCCTGGGTATCCATGGATGCACATAGCACCAGGCAGCATTTACGCTTAACTCGAAGTGCTCTATGCTGCTACGAGCCATTGCCTCATAGGGCGGCATGCACAACGATTGGGAGTGCAGTTTAACGATTTCTGTTGGAGTTGCGGCTCTGAGGCAAGGAGAAGGTTGGCGGCAAATCGTGCTCCCTTCCTCTTAAACCTGATCGAGTTATCCCTGGTTAATTTAAAAGGGATAACGTGATTTGTCAAGGGAAGCAGATGGTTTCCCGATTTTAGTGAGTAGGAGAGAGTCATTAATTAGTGTGGCACCCCAACGGGCCTCTCATGTGCCTACGTGTGTCGGATGGCAGACCTCTGTAGACCGGCAGCCACTTTAACCTAACCTAACCTTTTCCAAAAGATCACATCATAGGAATTTGTCGGCGATATTGGTAATTCAGAATGTATTTTATCAGGGAAAATTTTGCCGTGATATATCACTGACATGTAAATATCTGTATTGCTTCAAAAATCTGCCTGTTGAAAGTAAATTTTATCATCTGGCTAAACAGATTTATCCTGAAAATAGCAAGGGGCTTGTGAGAATATATAAAAAAACTACTCTAGAATCACACAGCTATTTATTAATAGACCTGGCTCGGAATACAAATGATATATTTCGCTTCCGTACTGATTTATTAAACAAAAAACTGTGTAACTTGTTTTTCCTCAAAGAATAGTTTAAAGCAAGATAATGGTGTTACGGATGAAGCGGTTAAAGGACAACAAGCATATGTTATACCTGCTTAGACATGGACGACTGGGCTTGACAAATGTTAAACTTAAGAATGCCGATACAGAAATAACTAAACAACTTTGCGAAATCACCTTGAACACGTTGAATGATAACTACATACCTCATGGAAAGATATATAGCCATCTATGTAAATAAATAAAGTGTATGGGCAAGCTAGTAGATGCCTAACGGTCAGTTCCGCGACAACGTAAAATATTAATTCAGCAAGATGAATTTTTACCCATATTACTGGGAAGTCTAATTCCAGGTTCGAGTAGTAAACTTATTGAGAAATATGTATAAAAACAGTTATCTCAACAAAATGCTACTTCTGTGTTCGGTATATGTGCAAATTTGAAAGTCACTATTGAAAGTTCTAAGAACCAGAACTTGTTCGATAAGGCAATGAAGAAAATATTGAAAAGCGCAAAATTCAGCAACAAAGCCAAATTGTTTCATGATCGAAACGATTTAATAAAGTTTTGAAACACGCGGCGTAGAAGTAAAGGATTTCTTAACAGAAACTCAGTTTCTTTCATCAAACGAGCATGTGCGCAAACAACAAAAAAGCTTGCGAGATAACACGACACAAACTGAATATGTTTTAAGAGATGAGAAACCTACAGAAACTACACCTGTACGAGTGGAAAAATTGT
>OZ022264.1:127645632-127678132 GCA_963978885.1 Nemotelus pantherinus | reverse complement strand
AAATTTTTCACTCCTTGCAGATGTGATTTCACATACTGATTCAAACAATTTTTCCACTCGTACAGGTGTAGTTTCTGTAGGTTTCTCATCTCTTAAAACATATTCAGTTTGTGTCGTGTTATCTCGCAAGCTTTTTTGTTGTTTGCGCACATGCTCGTTTGATGAAAGAAACTGAGTTTCTGTTAAGAAATCCTTTACTTCTACGCCGCGTGTTTCAAAACTTTATTAAATCGTTTCGATCATGAAACAATTTGGCTTTGTTGCTGAATTTTGCGCTTTTCAATATTTTCTTCATTGCCTTATCGAACAAGTTCTGGTTCTTAGAACTTTCAATAGTGACTTTCAAATTTGCACATATACCGAACACAGAAGTAGCATTTTGTTGAGATAACTGTTTTTATACATATTTCTCAATAAGTTTACTACTCGAACCTGGAATTAGACTTCCCAGTAATATGGGTAAAAATTCATCTTGCTGAATTAATATTTTACGTTGTCGCGGAACTGACCGTTAGGCATCTACTAGCTTGCCCATACACTTTATTTATTTACATAGATGGCTATATATCTTTCCATGAGGTATGTAGTTATCATTCAACGTGTTCAAGGTGATTTCGCAAAGTTGTTTAGTTATTTCTGTATCGGCATTCTTAAGTTTAGCATTTGTCAAGCCCAGTCGTCCATGTCTAAGCAGGTATAACATATGCTTGTTGTCCTTTAACCGCTTCATCCGTAACACCATTATCTTGCTTTAAACTATTCTTTGAGGAAAAACAAGTTACACAGTTTTTTGTTTAATAAATCAGTACGGAAGCGAAATATATCATTTGTATTCCGAGCCAGGTCTATTAATAAATAGCTGTGTGATTCTAGAGTAGTTTTTTTATATATTCTCACAAGCCCCTTGCTATTTTCAGGATAAATCTGTTTAGCCAGATGATAAAATTTACTTTCAACAGGCAGATTTTTGAAGCAATACAGATATTTACATGTCAGTGATATATCACGGCAAAATTTTCCCTGATAAAATACATTCTGTGTTACCAATATCGCCGACAAATTCCTATGATGTGATCTTTTGGAAAAGGTTAGGTTAGGTTAAAGTGGCTGCCGGTCTACAGAGGTCTGCCATCCGACACACGTAGGCACATGAGAGGCCCGTTGGGGTGCCACACTAATTAATGACTCTCTCCTACTCACTAAAATCGGGAAACCATCTGCTTCCCTTGACAAATCACGTTATCCCTTTTAAATTAACCAGGGATAACTCGATCAGGTTTAAGAGGAAGGGAGCACGATTTGCCGCCAACCTTCTCCTTGCCTCAGAGCCGCAACTCCAACAGAAATCGTTAAACTGCACTCCCAATCGTTGTGCATGCCGCCCTATGAGGCAATGGCTCGTAGCAGCATAGAGCACTTCGAGTTAAGCCTTGAAGCTGCCTAGTGCTTTGCGCATCCATGGATACCCAGGACTGCCTTGCTATTGCACAGGATGATTAATCTGCCCAGGACCTCTTAGCATCCTCGAGATATTTTTGCCTAATGGCCAGTTTGACTGATGACATCGGTATACCTATTGAGAGGGAGCAGGAGGCCTCCGGTAACAAGGTTTCAAGTCTTGCTAGCTCATCGGCCTCACAGTTGCCCTGAAAACCCGTATGTCCGGGTACCCAAATCAACTGAACCACTGAGTGTCTCCACATCTCCCTGAGAGATGCACGGCATTCAGCAACAATCATGGAAACTGTACAAGGACCAGCAAGGGATTTAATAGCCGCTTGGCTTTCTGTGAAAATACCAATATTAGCCCCGAATATTCGATTACACAGAAGCCAGTCGATTGCCTGTAAAAAAGCCGCAACCTCCGCTTGAAAGACACTACATTGGTCAAGTACACCCCGCGACACAAAAATTTACGAACTAGCAATTTTCCAAGAAATCATCAAAATGACCGAGTTAACTCGTACTTAGAAAGATTAAATTTTCCAGGTAGTAATGACAGACCCTATATAAACTTGAAAACTCAGAACCTTTGCGTCAGTTTGATTTTGAAGGCCAGTGAAGAATTTTGAATTTTGTAGGAATAGTAAAGATGGGAAAATACGCTCAGTTAAGTTTGGAGCAAAAGGCCGAAATTTGGGCTTGTTTGCAAACAGGATTGTCCAAATCGGAAGTTGCCCGACAGGTAGGATGCAGTGAGGGGTCAGTGCGTTATTTGGTTAAAAAAAAACAACAAACTGGTAGCCTCGAGCGAAAAAAGGGGAGTGGAAGAAGAAGAGCTACCACACAAAGGGACGACCTTCATTTAAAGTTCCTGTCTCTGAATAATCGATTCGATTCAGCATCAAAGCTGCGAGCTGAGCTGTTGAAATCGACGAATAGACCATGCAGCACGAGAACAATCCAAAGGAGACTAAACGAGATGGATTTACGTTCTTGTCGCCCAGCGAAAAAGCCGCTTTTAACCCAGCGCATGAGGCAAGCTCGGCTCGAATGGTGCAAAGAACGCAAAAACTGGACCTCTGAGGATTGGAAACGAATCATTTTCTCGGATGAATCGAAATTCAATCTCATTGGTCCAGATGGAACATTGCGAGTGAGACGCAGAACCGGTGAACGGTATTCGGACGAATGCATTCAAGCGACTGTGAAGCATTCCCCCTATGTGATGGTTTGGGGATGCATTTTATACAATCGCGTAGGACCGATAATTATTCTTGAGGGATCCGTCAATGCTGCGAAATACCAGGAAATTATCGAAGAAGGCGTGGTTCCGGCAATCGAGGATCTGACAGCGGATGTCAGAAATCCCGTCTTTCAAGACGATTCGGCCCCTGCGCATCGAGCTCGCTCTGTAAGTTATTTCGACATTGATTAAAAAAATGTTGTCAGTCATAAACTTGGTAATTGTTTCTCTTTTCTAGGTAACACAATTAAAGGTGCAACTAGGGATAGAGTCCCTCCCGTGGCCAGGTAACAGTCCCGACCTGAACCCTATTGAAAACGTTTGGCAGGTAATGGGGTCGAAGATACGACAAAGCGAGCCGAAAACGATACACAATTTAAAGTGTGTTATCAGAAAGGTGTGGGAAGAAGCTGTAAACGAGGATTTCTTGCGAAATTTATACGACAGCATGGTGAGGCGAGTGAAGGCTGTCATCCGAGCTAAAGGCGGACCAATCAATTACTAATAGTTTTTTAATTGTCTTTAAATTTCAAATTTTGTTCAATTTTAAGTTCTACGTGTTTGTTACTATGGGTTCATTGTAATTCTCACTACGGAGCAAAAATAAATTAATAAATAATGTATTTTGTTTTAATTAATAAATTTCCGAAATTTTTGAAAAAAACACTCATTTTCCATTTTCAATGCAATAAGCAGTTGAAAAAAACGTTCTTAACTTGTAGCGCTTATAAAAGAAAGGTACTGTCGTCAGAAAAATATTTTCTACATACAAAGTTAACGTTTCGAGACACTGATTGAAATATTTAGGAATTTCCATGAAATGAACAATTCGTAAATTTTTGTGTCGCGGGGTGTAGACGGAAGAACAGCTTGAGATTCAACTCTTCTGAGCATAAACCACTTCCGACTCTATTGTTTAGCTATGAGACACACATGGATACACATGGATAAGCCCACTTTCGAGGGTGACACCATCACGCCATTCATCCCTACCAGGAATGCGAGTTGTGAACTCCAAATCTAGTAGGCACTGCGGAGCGATATAGTCAACACCCGCTGGAGCGGGAACTCCCTCGACCAAAATCCTCGCTTGGTCAAAATCTGTTCTATTCCATGCCGAGATACAATTTAGTCTCACAGCAGCAAGATTAGCTTGCTAATAGATAAGTAGATTGGTTGGCAGCCAATGAAGTAAGATGAAAAGTGCCTTAGTAGGGGTGGAGCGGAGCGCACCAGTTACAAGTAGTGCAGCCATTCTCCACACTTTTTCAATCTGCCATTTGCAGGTAGCCTTAATAGCACCCTGCCACCAGAACACCACCCCAAACAATAGAATTGGCTCAACCACAGTAGTGTTTAGCCAAGCAACAGTACGACGCTGTAATTCCCAATTCGCTCCTATGGCCCTTTTACAGCAGTAAAGTGCATTGAAAGCCTTCCGAGCTCTTTCTGCTACATTATAGGTCCATAGTAACTTCGAGTCAAGGATCTGACCCTCTGGCTCAAGTTAATGGAGACCCCATTCTACTTGGGTAACTCAAAAGAAGGAACTTTGTATTTTCTTGTAAACAGCACTAGTTCCGTTTTGTTTTGATTCACATTCAAGCCGCACTCACAACTCCAACGTGAAAGTTTGTGAAGAGAGTGATTTAGCCTCTCCAATAGCGTAGATAAATACTTTTCCGGCACTGCTACAGCCATGTCGTCTGCATAAGCAATCACTTTGCAGCCAGCGCGGTCCAGTCTCATTAGAAGAGTATTCACCCTGAGGTGTTCCCGTACTGACTCCTCGTCTAACGCTGGCATCCCCCAGGGAAAAGATAACCACTCAACTTTTGAGAAGCTGCACAATAAAAGCAATCAGCTGCTCGTCCACCTGAAGCACCGAGAGAGCCTCAACAATTGCGTTAGAATTTACGTTGTTGAAGGCCCCTTCGATGTCCAAGAAGGCGGCAAACGTATATTCTTTAAGCACAAGAGATTTCTCAACTTGCTCAATAAGGACGTGAAGAGCAGTCTCAACAGAGATACCTTTGGTATAATCGTGTTGTGACTGCGAGATCAACATAGGGTCAATTGATCTTTTAATACGGTAATCAATGATCCTTTCAAAATCTTAAGCAGGACTGAGTTAAGACCTATTGGACGGTAGTCCTTTGGCCTAATATAAGAAACTTTTCCTGCTTTCGGAATAAACACAACTCTAGTTTCCCGTTAACTGGTGGGAACATACGAGAAGCGTAGGCAAGCGTTATAAATCTCCCTGAGCCATGGTGGCGATACTTCCATGGACTATATTTATATAAATATATATATATATATGTATATATATATATATATATATATATATATATATATATATAATATAAATATATATATATATATATATATATATATATATATATATATATTTATATATATATATATATATATATATATATATATATATATATATATATATTTATATATATATATATATATATATATATATATATATATATATATATATATATATATATATATATTTATATATTTATATATATATATATATATATATATATATATATATATATATATAAATATATATATATATATATTTATATTTATATATATATATATATATGTATATATATATATATATATATTTATATATATATATATATATATATATATATATATATATATATATATATATGTATATATATATATATATATATATAAATATATATATATATATATATATATATATATATATATATATATATATATATATATATATATATATATATATATATATATATATATATATATATATATATATATATATATATATATATATATATATATATATATATATATATATATATAAAGAAATATGAATTTTCGGCGAAACGAGTTTAATACTATTGTTCTTCGAACATTATTAATACTACAAACTTACAGACCTTGTGGATTACAGACGTGGCCAATTTTCGAGAGAGAAACAAAGTCATGACAAATTAATGAATATGGATGATATAGTCAAATAGGTTAAAAAACAAGCGTCCAAAAGTGATGGGCACTACACCGACTACCCATACTTTTTATCTAAAGGATTATTATACGAAGATTAACAAAGACTTACCAATTCCGTCACCTATTAGTATTGAAGATTTCATATTTCTCTTGATAAGTGGTGTCGAATTTCTTGATAATGCGTCTGGAAGAGACCCATCAACCTTCTTTTTATACGGCTTCGATAAATTACAAAAAATAGAAGTTGAACTATTAGGTAAGACTATTTGAGAGTCCATAGCTCAAGTAACTAGAGAATAAAGAACTGTAATACTGCCCGATGAACGGGCTTAAACATATTCCGGCACTATTTTACAAATACCATATAAAAGGTCTGATGGGAGTGTGGATACAGTCCCTGTTCCAGGAAAAGTGGTTGAAACTGGTGATATTACCAGTTTATTCATCGATGCATTTTCAAAAACACCTGTTGATAAACGTGATCCCGAACTAATTGATACCACATTAAAGGAATTGTTCAATAAAATATTGGTTTTAAATAGTATTCGTGAGTTGGAGAAAAGAGAAAATGAGCTCGACAAGAGAAGTTAGCGAGAAATGCCTACAACTACAGAGCATTACAAAACAACGAGCCTGGTGCACGTTTACACGGACATTATTCAACCTCGAGTTGAAGGCTACCAATAATCACTGTCTTGGACTGTGGTAGTGTTTTCAGGTTCAAACATGTAGAATACTGTCCTTTGGAGAAAACCTTCATTGAAAGTATTTCAATTAAAGTTAGAAACCATCATGTCGAATTTATTGACTTTGAGCCGAGCTTTATTCCAACATATATTGCGCTTCAATTCAAGCGTCGATAGAAAAAACTATAAATGTTCACATAGATTGCAGTAAGATTTACAACGTTAATATTCAATACCGACGGAAACGATATGAACTCGCATTACACGCGCTATTATTTAATCCAGAGTGAAGGAATTTATCAGATATTGGTGACCTCTATTGAGCACCAACTATCTACCAGCGCGGGAGAGGAATCAGAGGTTTTTTCAGTGGTCTACTACGTTATCTATAACCTTTGGCTACGTCAAGTGTAAAAGCTTTCAAACGCCACGCGGTCAAGACCGATAAGGCTATTATACAGGAGGTTGGAAGTAAACCTCTTAAAGATCTTTTAAGAGAAATCTGACAAACAGCCGCACAGGAGTCAGCTCAGAAAGGTGTAAACAAACTTTTTGATAAGATGGATGGTGCAGTTATTCGAATGGCAATAAAAAGAGCTAGCCCGTTCACAACAATTCAATTCAAGTCTTCTTTCTAAGCGACGTAAAGAGGGTAAATGGAAAAACTCTAGCGCACCTAAACCGTATTTCGAAAAATTGTCTTAGAGTGACAAAAAAATGTGGAAAGACGTAATATACTTTTTTATTGAATCATATCAACCACTCCTTATCCAAAGCAACAAAACCCAACTATAACACAAATGATGAAAATGTTCAGTGCTGGCAACATTTTCCCAACGAAGCAGCAATAAGTTTACCTTAACAAGCCCATACTTAAATCAACTTATCCTTTGAATTTCGTTCTCATCAGAGGATTTTATCGAAAGTTTTAGCGGTTAAACGTTGTTTGAGGCTGCCATCCGAAAAATATTCAAAATTCGGAAAATTAAAAAACTGGTTTGTTATTTTTATTGCAAATACTTTGCATATGAGTATGTAATGTGAAGCATCTGTTGATGCAATAGTTACGAAAATGGCTAAAGCTGGTTAGCCTGTGTCAGCAGCAAAGCAAAATGTAGACCAAATCTGCTTCACGATAAGCTAAACCTAACCAGTCAATTTCGTTTCGATTGAATCACTGCGCTAGAAGTTATACGGGGGAAAAAAATTTTAGGGCTAAAACCCTCAAAACTTTTTCAAATTTTTAAAGCGTTAATATTTGTTGTTAACTTCAATTGAAGGATCGTTCCCATTTGCAAATCTAATGACATAATCGCGCAGTAAAGAAATTCCAAAAATTACAAAAGCGGTCATAGCTGGCAGCCCTTTCATGATTTTTTAACAAAATACCTATGACATTTGGTTCACATCAAAGTCTGTAAAGTCTCCTACATAAACTTCGTTTCTATATCATGACTGCACCGGAAGTTATAAGGAAAAAAGCTTTACTTTGCTGAGCAACTTTGCAAGATTTATGAGACAAAAATCACCATAGCTGGCAACTCTATTCTAATTTTTCAGCCAATGTTACCTAGAGTAAGGTCCAAATATTATGTGAATTTTGTTAAAATCCGATGGCTGAATCGGAAATTATAGGCCAAAAAGCTGTTTTTTTTTCTCAGTAATTTTTCAACATGGTGCCTTTGCCACAGAGTTGCTCGCATTTACAAATCACTTCTATCAGACCTGGTCCTAGTTAAAACCAATATGTTCTGTAAATATCATTACGATCGGATAATCCGGTCGTCAGTTCTCGTGAACAGAACTTTCGAGTGCTAAAAATAGAGGTAATTTGGTGATGGGTTACCGTTCTTGTGCAATTCGGAATTTCGAAAATTTCAATTTGACGTGATGCACAAACGTTCAAATTTATCAATAATTTGAATTTTTTGTCAAAAATTAAAAATTTTTCAGGAGTGTTACTGATTGAAGGATTTTTTTTCAGGAGCCTGCCGCAGCTACAGGGTTACGGATGAATCCAAGGTGGAATCCCTATGTGCAGACGGAGTTAGTGTCGGGACTACCACCGAGTTGGGTGGCTGCCTGTACCTCATGACTCTGGAAGCAGAGGAAGAGGCTGGGCAGACATCTATGTCAAAGGAGGGGGACCTGGATCTAACCATCGTCGAAAATAAATGATGGTGAAGGTATTGCAGATCAACCTTCACCATTCCAAAGAAGCATCAGCTACCCTGCTCTTCCGACTGTCTAGGACAGAGGAGGAGCTGACTCTAATCCAAGAACCACGGGTTGCCAAAAACCGGGTTTGCGGGTTACGCACCGATGTATACAGACAAGTGGCACCCGATGGCTTACATGAGCCACGTGTCTGCATTCTTGTCAAAAAAACCATAAACGGCCTTGTACTACACAATTTCAGTGACAGGGATAACATGACTATTGTCGAAATCGCAGTGGAAATCGACCAGAGATCATACTGGTTTGTTTCTTGCGACAGTGTCAAGGGTGTTACTCTATTCTAAGATTGGTGTGCCTCTTATTCTAGGGTCTGACTCCAACGCTCATAATGAAGTATGGGGTAGCTCCAACACTAATGGCCGAGGTGAGGAACTTTTTGACTTCATCTTGGCCCACGACCTTTTCATCGCCAACACTGGAAGCGATCCAACCTTCCTTACCTCAAACCGCAGGAAGGTTCTTGATGTTACCTTGATTAGTGGGCGGCACTCCCATCTTCTCCGTGTCTGGAAGGTTCTACAAGAGTGCTCATTCTCTGATCATAGGTACATATCGTATAATGTGGCTGGCCGCAGCTCTGCTGTGCAGGCAGCCTTTATCAACGGAAAGAAGACAGACTGGAAACTTTTTCATTCTCTGGTACGATCCTCACTGGAAACTGCTCCTAGGAGCATTGACTGCTACCATGAATTGGATCGGGCGGTTGACACCTTTACTAATTCTCTCAATTCCGCGTCTGGGGAAGCATATAAGCCACGCTCGGCCAGGGGCAATCCTAAGCCTCCCTGGTGGAGTATGGAAATCAGCATTCTGCGGAGAGAATGTAGGAAGGAGTTTAATAGCTCGAAAATATCTAGTGACTCGTCGGCGTATAAAACGAAGCTGAAGGCGTTTAAGTATGCTATACGCAAGGCTAAGAAGTTCTCATGGAGATCTTTCTGTGGAAACGTAGAGAGTCTCAGCGAAACGAATCGCCTTCGCAAGGTATTAAGCACGACACCAAAGGCTATGGGGTGCATCATGAACCCTGAGGGCATTTTGACTAGTTCGAGCGCAGATACTCTAAACGTTCTCATGGACGCACATTTCCCGAGCAATTATTGCCCTATGGGGACGGCGCACCAAACGCAACTAAATTACGGTAGAGCCCCGCCGTTCAGAATATCAGACTCTCAGCTGAGGTGCGCTATTAACTCCTGTGAGCCGTTGAAATCCCTGGGCCTTGATGGCATGCTTGCGGCTGACGTTCAGCAGTCCATGGCAGTATCGCTACCATGGCTCAGAGAGATTTATAACGCTTGCCTACGCTTCCCGTATGTTCCCACCAGTTGGCGGGAAACTAGATTTGTGTCTATTCCGAAAGCAGGAAAAGTTTCTCATGTTAGGCCAAAGGACTACCGTCCAATAGGTCTTAACTCAGTCCTGCTTAAGATTTTGGAAAGGATCATTGATTACCATACTAAAAGATCAATTGACCCTATGTTGATCTCGCAGTTACAACACGATTATACCAAAGGTATCTCTGTTGAGACTGCTCTTCACGTCCTTAGTGAGCAAGTTGAGAAATCTCTTGTGCTAAAGGAATATACGCTTGCCGCCTTCTTGGACATCGAAGGAGCCTTCAACAACGTAAATTCTAACGCAATTGTTGAGGCTCTCTCGGTGCTTCAGGTGGACGAGCAGCTGATTGCTTTCATTGTGCAGCTTCTCAAAAGTTGAGTGGTTATCTCTTCCCTGGGGATGCCAGCGTAAGACGATGAGACTGGACCACGCTGGCTGCAAAGTGATTGCTTATGCAGACGACATGGCTGTAGCAGTGTCGGAAAAGTATTTATCTACGCTATCTATCTACCGTGCATCTCTCAGGGAGATGTCGAGACACTCAGTGGTTCAATTGATTTGGGTGCTGGGACATAGGGGTTTTCAGGGCAACTGTGAGGCCGATGAGCTAGCAAGGCTTGGAACCTTGTTACCGGAGGTCTCCTGCTCCCTCTCAATAGGTATACCGATGTCATCGGTCAAACTGGCCATTAGGCAAAAATATCTCGAGGATGCTAAGAGGTCCTGGGCAGATTAATCATCCTGTGCAATAGCAAGGCAGTTCTGGGTATCCATGGATGCGCAAAGCACTAGGCAGCTTCAAGGCTTAACTCGAAGTGCTTTACGCTGCACAGTGGGAGTTCTTACGAGCCATTGCCTCATAGGACGGTTTGCTTAACGATTGGGAGTGCAGTTTAACGATTTCTGTCGGAGTTGCGGCTCTGAGGATGAGGAGGAGTCCATTCGAGTAACCGTTCTTGTGCAATTCGGAATTTCGAAAATTTCAATTTGACGTGATGCAAAAACGTTCAAATTTATCAATAATTTGAATTTTTTGTCCAAAAACAAAAATTTTTCAGGAGTCTTTCTGATTGAAGGATTTTTTTCAGGAGCCTGCCGCAGCTACAGGGTTACGGATGAATCCAAGGTGGAATCCCTGTGTGCAGACGGGGTTAGTGTCGGGACTACCACCGAGTTGGGTGGCTGCCTGTACCTCATGACTCTGGAAGCAGAGGAAAAGGCTGGGCAGACATCTATGTCAAAGGAGGGGGACCTGGATCTTACCATCGTCGAAAATAAATGATGGTGAAGGTATTGCAGATCAACCTTCACCATTCCAAAGAAGCATCAGCTACCCTGCTCTTCCGACTGTCTAGGACAGAGGAGGAGCTGACTCTAATCCAAGAACCACGGGTTGCCAAAAACCGGGTTTGCGGGTTACGCACCGATGTATACAGACAAGTGGCACCCGATGGCTTACATGAGCCACGTGTCTGCATTCTTGTCAAAAAAACCATAAACGGCCTTGTACTACACAATTTCAGTGACAGGGATAACATGACTATTGTCGAAATCGCAGTGGAAATCGACCAGAGATCATACTGGTTTGTTTCTTGCGACATTGTCAAGGGTGTTGTGGCTGAACCCACAAAGATTGGTGTGCCTCTTATTCTAGGGTCTGACTCCAACGCTCATAATGAAGTATGGGGTAGCTCCAACACTAATGGCCGAGGTGAGGAACTTTTTGACTTCATCTTGGCCCACGACCTTTTCATCGCCAACACTGGAAGCGATCCAACCTTCCTTACCTCAAACCGCAGGAAGGTTCTTGATGTTACCTTGATTAGTGGGCGGCACTCCCATCTTCTCCGTGTCTGGAAGGTTCTACAAGAGTGCTCATTCTCTGATCATAGGTACATATCGTATAATGTGGCTGGCCGCAGCTCTGCTGTGCAGGCAGCCTTTATCAACGGAAAGAAGACAGACTGGAAACTTTTTCATTCTCTGGTACGATCCTCACTGGAAACTGCTCCTAGGAGCATTGACTGCTACCATGAATTGGATCGGGCGGTTGACACCTTTACTAATTCTCTCAATTCCGCGTCTATGGAAGCATATAAGCCACGCTCGGCCAGGGGCAATCCTAAGCCTCCCTGGTGGAGTATGGAAATCAGCATTCTGCGGAGAGAATGTAGGAAGGAGTTTAATAGCTCGAAAATATCTAGTGACTCGTCGGCGTATAAAACGAAGCTGAAGGCGTTTAAGTATGCTATACGCAAGGCTAAGAAGTCCTCATGGAGATCTTTCTGTGGAAACGTAGAGAGTCTCATCGAAACGAATCGCCTTCGCAAGGTATTAAGCACGACACCAAAGGCTATGGGGTGCATCATGAACCCTGAGGGCATTTCGATCAGTTCAAGCGCAGATAATCTAAACGTTCTCATGGACGCACATTTCCCGAGCAATTATTGCCCTATGGGGACGGCGCACCAAACGGAACTAAATTACGGTAAAGCCCCGCCGTTCAGAATATCAGACTCTCAGCTGAGGTGCGCTATTAACTCCTGTGAGCCGTTGAAATCCCTGGGCCTTGATGGCATGCTTGCGGCTGACGTTCAGCAGTCCATGGCAGTATCGCTACCATGGCTCAGAGAGATTTATAACGCTTGCCTACGCTTCCCGTATGTTCCCACCAGTTGGCGGGAAACTAGATTTGTGTCTATTCCAAAAGCAGGAAAATTTTCTCATGTTAGGCCAAAGGACTACCGTTCAATAGGTCTTAACTCAGTCCTGCTTAAGATTTTGGAAAGGATCATTGATTACCATACTAAAAGATCAATTGACCCTATGTTGATCTCGCAGCTACAACACGATTATACCAAAGGTATCTCGGTTGAGACTGCTCTTCACGTCCTTATTGAGCAAGTTGAGAAATCTCTTGTGCTAAAGGAATATACGCTTGCCACCTTCTTGGACATCGAAGGAGCCTTCAACAACGTAAATTGTAACGCAATTGTTGAGGCTCTCGCGGTGCTTCAGGTGGACGAGCAGCTGATTGCTTTCATTGTGCAGCTTCTCAAAAGTTGAGTGGTTATCTCTTCCCTGGGGATGCCAGCGTAAAACGATGAGACTGGACCACGCTGGCTGCAAAGTGATTGCTTATGCAGACGACATGGCTGTAGCAGTGTCGGAAAAGTTTTTATCTACGCTATCTATCTACCGTGCATCTCTCAGGGAGATGTCGAGACACTCAGTGGTTCAATTGATTTGGGTACCGGGACATAGGGGTTTTCAGGGCAACTGTGAGACCGATGAGCTAGCAAGGCTTGGAACCTTGTTACCGGAGGTCTCCTGCTCCCTCTCAATAGGTATACCGATGTCATCGGTCAAACTGTTCATTAGGCAAAAATATCTCGAGGATGCTAAGAGGTCCTGGGCAGATTAATCATCCTGTGCAATAGCAAGGCAGTCCTGGGTATCCATGGATGCGCAAAGCACCAGGCAGCTTCAAGGCTTAACTCGAAGTGCTTTACGCTGCACAGTGGGAGTTCTTACGAGCCATTGCCTCATAGGACGGTTTGCTTAACGATTGGGAGTGCAGTTTAACGATTTCTGTCGGAGTTGCGGCTCTGAGGATGAGGAGGAGTCCATCCTCCACCTCTTGTGTCAGTGCCCAGCGTTTGCAAGGAGAAGGTTGGCCTTTTCTCACAAACCTGACCGAGTAAGCACTGGTTAATTTAAAAGGGTTAACGTGATTTGTCAAGGGAAGCAGATGGTTTCCCGATTTTAGTGAGTAGGAGAGAGTCACTTAGTAGTGTGACACCACAACGGGCCTCTCATGTGCCTACGTGTGTCGGATGGCAGACCTCTGTAGACCGGCAGCCACTTTAACCTAACCTAACCTTTTCCAAAAGATCACATCATAGGAATTTGTCGGCGATATTGGTAACACAGAATGTATTTTATCAGGGAAAATTTTGCCGTGATATATCACTGACTTGTAAATATCTGTAATGCTTCAAGAATCTGCCTGATGAAAGTAAATTCTATCATCTGGCTTAACAGATTTATCCTGAAAATAGCAAGGAGCTTGTGAGAATATATAAAGAAACTACACTACTCTAATACCACACAGCTATTTATTAATAGACCTGGCTCGGAATACAAATGATATATTTCGCTTCCGTACTGATTTATTAAACAAAAAACTGTGTAACTTTTTTTTGCTCAAAGAATAGTTTAAAGCAAGAGAATGGTGTTACGGATGAAGCGATTAAAGGACAACAAGCATATGTTATACGTGCTTAGACATGCTCGACTGGGTTTGACAAATGCTAAACTTAAGAATGCCGATACAGAAATAACTAAACAACTTTGCGAAATCACCTTGAACACGTTGAATGATAACTACATACCTCATGGAAAGATATATAACCATCTATGTAAATATATAAAGTGTATGGGCAAGCTAGTAGATGCCTAACGGTCAGTTGCGCGACAACGTTAAATATTAATTCAGCAAGATGGATTTTTACCCATATTACTGTTAAGTCTAATTTCAGGTTCGAGTAGCTCACTTATTGAGAAATATGTATAAGAACAGTAATCTCAACAAAATGCTACTTCTGTCTCCAGTATATGTGCAAATTTGAAAGTCACTATTGAATGTTTTAAGAACCAGAGCTTCTTCAATAAGGCAATGAAGAAAATATTGAAAAGCGAAAAATTCAGCAACAAAGCCAAATGGTTTCATGATCGAAACGATTTAATAAAGTTTTGAAACACGCGGCGTAGAAGTAAAGGATTTCTAGAGAGAAACTCAGTTTCTTTCATCAAACGAGCATGTGCGCAAACAACAAAAAAGCTTGCGAGACAACACGACACAAACTGAATATGTTTTAAGAGATGAGAAACCTACAGAAACTACACCTGTACGAGTGGAAAAATTGTTTGAATCAGTAGGTGAAATCACATCTGCAATGAGTGAAAAAATTAGAAAACTTTAGTACGCGACGTTCACCAAATTCCAGGAGAACCAACTCATCCACCACAAATATCTGTCACAGCTGCCTCGTTAGAAAATCTAATGTTGGTTTAAGGTGGACCGGTGTTGAATTGCGAATGTTTT
Organism: Nemotelus pantherinus; assembly: GCA_963978885.1. Taxonomy (NCBI): domain Eukaryota; kingdom Metazoa; phylum Arthropoda; class Insecta; order Diptera; family Stratiomyidae; genus Nemotelus; species Nemotelus pantherinus. Next base: position 127,663,059 of record OZ022264.1, on the reverse strand, counting down.
GCTATGAGAAAAATGACATCAACTTTTCAGCATTCCTTTCATCGTTTTTCTTAGCAATTATCCCCAACTATAACAATCTCTACATGACCAAAACTAAACAAATAACTAACGACCATATCAAAGAAGATAGAGACAGAAACCTTATTCCGAAAATAAGCGTAACTAAAGAAGATAGTAATTTTCGCATACATATTCTTCAATCCAGTAAGGTTGCGGATAAAGTTTATTTAAAATTAAATAAAAAATACGACAAACTTACAGACCTTGTGGATTACTGACGTGGCCAAATTTCGAGAGAGAAACAAAGTCATGACAAATTAATGAATATGGATGATCAGCATATGCTTCCGTCAAATAGTTTAAAAAACAAGCGTCCTAAAGAGATGGGCACTACACCGACTACCCATACTTTTTATCTAAAGGATTATTATACGAAGATTAACAAAGACTTACCAATTCCGTCACCTATTAGTATTGAAGATTTCATATTTCTCTTGATAAGTGGTGTCGAATTTCTTGATAATGCGTCTGGAAGAGACCCATCAACCTTCTTTTTATACGGCTTCGATAAATTACGAAAAATAGAAGTTGAACTATTAGGTAAGACTATTTGAGAGTCCATAGCTCAAGTAACTAGAGAATAAAGAACTGTAATACTACCCGATGAACGGGCTTAAACATATTCCGGCACTATTTTACAAATACCATATAAAAGGTCTGATGGGAGTGTGGATACAGTCCCTGTTCCAGGAAAAGTGGTTGAAACTGGTGATATTACCAGTTTATTCATCGATGCATTTTCAAAAACACCTGTTGATAAACGTGATCCCGAACTAATTGATACCACATAAAAGGAATTGTTCAATAAAATATTGGTTTTAAATAGTATTCGTGAGTTGGAAAAAAGTGAAAAAGAGCTCGACAAGAGAAGTTAGCGAGAAATGCCTACAACTACAGAGCATTATAAAACAACGAGCCTGGAGCACGTTAACACGGACATTATTCAACCTCGAGTTGAAGGCTACCAATAATCACTGTCTTGGACTGTGGTAGTGTTTTCAGGTTCAAACATGTAGAATACTGTCCTTTGGAGAAAACCTTCATTGAAAGTATTTCAATTAAAGTTAGAAACCATCATGTCGAATTTATTGACTTTGAGCCGAGCTTAATTCCAACATATATAAGGCTTCACTTCAAGCGTCGATAGAAAAAACTATAAATGTTCACATAGCTTGCAGTAAGATTTATAACGTTAATATTCAATTTCAATGTAAATGACATGAGCTCGCATTACACATCCTATTATTTAATACAGAGTGAAAGAATTTATCAGATATTGGTGATCTCTATTAAGCACCAACTATCTACCAGCGCGGGAGAGGAATCGGAGGTTTCTTCAGTGGTCTACTACGTAATCTATAACCTTTGGTTACGTCAAGTGTAAAAGCTATAAAACGCCACGCGGTCAAGACCGATAAGGCTATTATACAGGAGGTTGGAAATAAACCTCTTAAAAATCTTTTTAGAGAAAACTGACAAACAACCGCACAGGAGTCAGCTCAGAAAGGTGTAAACAAACTTTTTGATAAGATGGATGGTGCAGTTATTTGAATGGCAATAAAAAGAGGTAGCCCGTTCACAACAATTCAATTCAAGTCTTCTTTCTTAGCGACGTAAAGAGGGTAAATGGAAAAACTCTAGCGCACCTGAACCGCTAGAAAACTAGTTTTCGAAGAAATTGTCTTAGAGTGACAAAAAAATGTGGTAAGACGTAATATACTTTTTTGTTGAATCATATCAACCACTTCTTATCCAAAGCAACAAAACTCAACTTTAACACAAATGATGAAAATTTTCAGTGCTGGCAACATTTTCCCAACGAAGCAACAATAAGTTTACCTTAACAAGCCCATTCTTTAATCAACTTATTCTTTGAATTTCGTTCTCAACGGAGAATTTCATCGAAAGTTTCAGCGGTTTAACGTTGTTTGAGGCTGCCATCCCAAAAATGTTCAAAACTCGGAAAATTAAAAAACTGGTTTGTTATTTTTATTGCAAATGCTTTGCATATGAGTATGTAATTTGAAGCAACTGTTGATGCAATAGTTACGAAAATGGCTAAAGCTGGTTCCCCTGTGTCAGCAGCAAAGCAAAATATATACCAAATCTGCTTCACGTTAAGCTAAACCCAACCAGTCAATTTCGTTTCGATTGAATCACTGCGCTAGAAGTTATACGGGTGAAAAAATTTTGGGGCTACCACCCTTAAAATGTTTCAAATTTTTAAAGCGTTAATATATGTTGTTAATTTTAATTGCAAGATCGTTTCCATTTGCAAATCTAATGACATAATCGCGCAGTAAAGAAATTCCAAAAAATTACAAAAGCGTTCATAGCTGGCAGCTCTTTCATGATTTTTTAACAAAATTCCTATGACATTTGGTTCACATCAAAGTCTGATAAGGAAAAAAGCTTTACTTTGCGGAGCAACTTTGCAAGATTTATGAGACAAAAATCACCATAGCTGGCAACTCTATTCCAATTTTTCAGCCAATGTTACCTAGAGTAAGGTCCAAATATTATGTGAATTTTGTTAATATCAGATAGCTGAATCGGAAGTTATAGGCCAAAAAGCTGTTTTTTTTCTGTGATTTTTCAACATGGTACCACTGCCGCAGGGTTTCTCGTATTTGAAAATCACTTCTTTCAGGCCTGGTCCTAGTTAATACCAACATGTTCTGTAAATTTCATTATGATCGGATAATCCGATCGTCAGTTCTCGTGAACAGAACTTTCGAGTGCTGCAAATAGAGGTTATTTGGTGATGGGTTACCGTTCTTGAGCAACTCGGAATTTTAAAAACTTCAAATCGACGTGATGCACAAACGTTCAAATTTATCAATGATTTGAATTTTTTGTCGAAAATCAAAAAATTTTCAGGAAGGTCACTAATTGGAAGGATTTTTTTCCAGGAGCCTGCCGCAGCTACAGGAATACCCGCAAAAAACTTGAAAATCCATGTATGTTAAATTTTAGTCAACATCAATAAGCTCTGAAAATTTCACGATGATCCAGTGTTTTTGTCAGAAGTAATGACAAATGTAAATTTGAAAAAAAATCCTTGCCTACTTTAAGGCACGCTGCACCCACACACGGCTCAAAATGTTCAATGTTGTGTCCTAGGCAAGCTTAGAACATAGTAAGTTTTCATTCCCAAAACTTTGTTTGAATAAAATTTCACGCTGCTTGGAAATATAGGAGAACCTCAAAATACACTAAAAAGCTCGCCGCTATTTTATACATCTACGACCTGCGAAAGTTTCATTTTTCTAATATATATATATATATATATATATATATATATATATATATATATATGCATATATATATATATATATATATATATATATATATATATATATATATATATATATATATATATATATATATATCTATATATATATATCTATATATATATATATATATATATATATATATATATATATTTATATATATACATATATATATAATTCATACATATATATATATATAATTCTAATTCTAATTTTCTTCGTAAATTAGTAAAAAGCAGCAAAAAGGGCATCGCACAAAAATATATATAATATATATATGTACAGTATATATATATATATATATATATATATATATATATATATATATATATATATATATATATATATATATATATATATATATATATATATATATATATATATATTATTTACATATATATAGATATATATACATATATATATATATATATATATATATATATATATATATATATATATATATATATATATATATATATGTTTATATATATATATATATATATATATATATATATATATATATATATATATTTATATATATATATATATATATATATATATATATATATATATATATATATATATAAATATAAAGAAGTATGAATTTTCAGCGTAACGAGTTTAATTCTAATTTTCTTCGTAAATTAGTAAAAAGCAGCAAAAAGGGCATCGCACAAAAAGGTCAAGAGGGTGCAAAATAAACGAATACTTAGCAAGAAACGTATCTTGAAAATTTTTTACAAATAATTTACATGTCCTCCTATAAAAAAATTCATGAAATCTGAATTGGCCATTTTCTCCAAATCACCTATTCAAAGCAACATTTTAAAAACCGAAGTAGCTGCTTTATTGGATAAGTCATCTATACTGGAATTCATCTTTCTAGGCCATGGAGATACATATCGTGATTTATTTAACATATGTCAACATTTCAAGGCACAGATAATTAATATAAAGAACGGCAAAGAGGAGTTATTTACAGAGACTGAAACAATTAAGGGTGCTGATGGTTAAAAGGTCGAAGTTGACCCAATTGGCGTTGAAAATAATTTGATGCATTCGCTTTTTAGACAATGTACAGTTCAGTTGAATGGGAAGAACAAAGCTCAAACAGACAACAACTACCAGTACAGGGCATACTTTGTAAATACATATATTGAGTAACGGGAAAGATGCTGTCACAACACATCTCAAATCGATTGGATGGTATCTTTATCAGAATGAACTGGAAATAATTGAAGACGATGGTTTAAAGTCTGAGAATAAAAGCTTTTTGAGTAGATCAGTGTTATGAGAGAAAAAAAAGTCTAACGCATCAGAACCGCTAGAAAACTAATTTTCGAAGAATATCTTTGAGGGATTTAAAAATGTGTGAGACGTTATAAACTTCTTTGTAGTATCATATCAACCATTTCTTACTCAAAGGAACAAATATCATTTTCTATAACACAAATGATGAAAATTTTCAGTGCTGGCAACATTTGTCCAACACAGCAGCAATAAATCTAACATAACATGCTTGTGCTTTATCAACCTATCCTTTGAATCTCATTTTCATCCGAGGATTTCATCGAAAGTTTCAGCGATTAAACTATGTCTGGGGTTACCATCCGAAAAATTTCCGAAATTCGGAACATATAAATATCGGTTGCTTATTTTATTGTAAATGCTTTGCTTATGAATAGAAAATGGAAGCATATGTTGGTGCGATATTTACGAAATTGTCCGGTGCTGGCAATCATGTGCTAGCACCATAGCTGCTTCACGTTGTGTTAAACTCACTCTATGAATTTCGTTTCGATTGAATGGCTGCGCTGTATGTTATAGAAGTGAATTAAATTTTAGGGTTAACACCGTCCAAACTTTTGTTGAAACGTAAATATTTGTTGTGAATTGTCATTGCAGGATCATTCCCATTAGGAAATTTTATGACAACATCGCTCCATAAAGAAATGTCAATAAATTACGAAATTCATCATAGCTGCCAACCCTTTCACGGTTTTTCAACGAAATTCTTACAGAATTAAAAACACAACAATATATTTGCTTTTCACGTAAATTTCGTTTTGATTTCGTCACTGCATCGGAAGTTTGAGGGAAAAAACCTTTATTTTCCTGAGCAAATTTACAATATTTAGGAGACCAAAATTGCCGTAGCTGGCGTCCCTATACCAATTTTTCAACCAAAATTCTATGAAATCTATCTTAGAGTAAGGTTCACCTACTGCGTGAATTTTGTTGAATTCTGGTGGCTAAATTGGAAGCTATAGGCCAAAAACCAGTTTTTTTTCTCAGTGATTTTTATAAATGGCATCACTACTACAGTGATGCTTGTTTTTCAAAATCACTCCTATCAGACCTGGTCTTAGCAAACTCCAACATGTCCTGTAAATTTCATATCGATCGCATTATCCGATCGTCAGTTCTCGTACACAGAAGTTTTGAGTCTTGAAAATATAGGTAATTTAATCACGGGTTGCCGTTCTTGTTTACCGCGGAAATTTGAAATATTTTATTTGACTTGGTGGACAAAAGTAAAAATTTATCAATAATTTGAATTCATTTTCAAAAAATTTTGCAGGAAGGTCGATGATTTGAAGAATTTTCGTTCAGGAGCCTGCTTTAGCTACAGAGTTGCCCGCACAATCTTGAAGGTCCATGTGTGTTATATTCTAGTCTATATCAATACGCTCTAATAAATTCACGATGATCCATTGTTTTTCTTAGAAGTTATGGCAAATCGAAATTTGAAAAAAAATCCTTGCCTACTTTAAGGCACTCAGCGCCTAAACAAGGCTCAAAATTTCCACTTCTTTATCATGAACAAACTTAAAACATAATAAATTTTCATTCCTAGTACTTTTTTTTCAAAAAAATTGTACACTGCTTGGAAATATAGGAGCACCTGAAAATTCACTTAAATCTTAAAGATATCTGAATTCTAGCAAATTATTGACCTACCTGTTATATACATCTATGTCCTCCGGAAATTTCAGCTCACTCGGATCGGCCACTCCAAAGATTATCTCCCTTAACCATTTTGCTGATATATATATATATATATATATATATATATATATATATATATATATATATATATATATATATATATATATATATATATATATATATATATATATATGTATATATATATATATATATATATATTTATCTCGTTGCACTAATAATTATTCACCACAACAGTCACCCGATGACGAAGACTGCATGGAAACACACCCGGTGTATTCACAAGTGCGACAGTTTAGGATGCTTCCAGTTACATCTACCAATCTAGATCGAGGAGCTATCAATAAGCGAAAGAAAATATTAAAATTGAACGACTATAGCCTGAAGCTAACATCCACAGGTAAAAAATTATTTTGGAAGCCGCTTGAAGCGTTCGAAAAGACATGTGAAAATTTTTTGAAAAAATTTGTTTGTTTTTACACTCGCAAACGACCGTCCTATCAAAGAAATTCCATTGAGATTATTTCCTATGGACACTAATTCACTCAAAAAACATTTGTTTGATGGTGGTTTTCCCCTCGTCAACGTTTAACGTATCCCAATTGACCCTGAAAAACGGCACCACGCAGACAATACTGTGTATCTGCTTTACTTCGAAGTCAAATCTGAAATTAAAATATCTGATTTACAAGCTATTATGATTATGATGGTCAACTGGTACTTCTATAAAAACAACTGGTTGGGTTCTCCATAGTACCAAAGATGTCAAAGGTACGGCCACGGCTCATCTTCATGCAAGTTAGCTGTGCGCTGCATGATATGCAGTGAACACCGCGCAATAGCTCATGCCCGTAGACAAAATCTGACCCCGGTAAAACACGTTGCACTTGTTGTCGTGAAAACCACTTCTCCTTATATACTGAATATCCGAAACTTAAAAAGAACTAGCTACTCTCTAAAAATGGAAACCAGAAACCGGCACGCGCGAACATATCTCCAACCGAAAATTTTGTTCTTTCAGAAAATAACTTCTCACCTTAACGTGGCCACTCAAAGACACATCAGTGCTACATCCGAACACAAACGTTCAACTCAGCTCGAAAAGATCCTGTGCTTAGATTGTACGACAACCCAATGCCACGCAACCTAGTGGTCAAAACTCAATGTCCAATATCATATATCATATGAAATTCGTTTTGATTTCATGAATACACTGGAAGTTATACGGTAAAAAGCTTTATTTTCTTGAGCGAATTTTCAAAACCTGAGAAACCAAAATTACCATAGCTGGCTGCACCAAACGAATTTTTAACTAAATTTCTACCAAACACGGCTTAGAGTAAAACTCAGCTACTGTGTCAATTTCATGGAAATCTGGTGGTTGAATCAGAATTCATAATAGTTTTTTTTTGTTTATAATTTTTCAAGTTGGCACCACTGGCACAGAGTAGCGCGCATTTCCAAATCGCTTCTATCCTACTCAATACAAACACATTCTGTGAATTTCATTTGGATGTGGCAATTGGGTCGTGAATTCTCGTGAACAGAAGTTTTTGATGCTTAAAATATAGGTAAATTGGAGGAGAGTTATCGTTCTTGTCCGATGTGAAATTTCAAACGTTTTCCTTTGGTTGTATAAACAAAGCATAAGATTTCTATATGAGCTGTTTTTTACTGTAAAAGGTTTTTAACGCCTGCTGCAGCTCCATGGCTGCCAGAACGTTCAAAAAAAACTACACGAGTCTACAACTTAGCAACATTAATAAGTCCTGTAAGTTTCATAATGATCTGATAATTTGGTCAAAATTTGTGGCAAATCAAAAATTTTCAAATTTTTCCAACTAACTTTAGGCGCCTAGCGCACACAAAAGGTTAAAAATTTCAAAAAAAATTTATCATGTTCACATTTGCAACACGTTCAAAATCCATCCAATAAACTTTTCATTTATTGCGAAAGCTATTTTTCACAGAAAAATAGGTATATTTAAAATATCACTAAAATGGCCGCCGGCGCCAAAGGATTTGAGGTTATTAGCTTTTTGTGAAACGTGGCACTATCCTGCGTATACACCAATGTTTGATATTAGTTCCATTATCAGTTCAAAGTTCAGTATTTATTAATTCAAAGTACTTAATTTATTTTCTATTCCAATTCAACTAATTCAAATTCAAAAGAAAATGTTTGTAAAGACATCTGTTCAACGCTATCGACCGATCAAAATTCCAATTCGAAAAAAAACTGTATCATAAGCAATAGACTTGAAAAATTCAAAATGAAAATTTCGCTAAATTTAACATTTTAACATTTCCAATAACATTACATTTGTACTGTTTTTACTAATTTTCGAAGAAAATTAGTATTAACCCTGGAATGGAACGGTAAATTTTTGGATGATTTTAGGTACATATTTTTACTAATAAGAAGGCAACAATAGTATTATGTACATTTTTTATTTTATCGTTAAACATAAAAAGATTATAAAGCTTCTAGCCTCATGGCAGCCGGAGTGGCCAACTGGCTGGTGCGCGACGAAATGTATACACTATGTGAGTAAAATTTACTCATCGGTACCATTCTAGGGTTAAACTCGTTTCGCCGAAAATTCATATTTCTTTATATATATATATATATATATATATATATATATATATATATATATATATATATATATGTATGTATATATATATATATATATATATATATATATATATATATAATATATATATATATATATATATATATATATATATATACATATATATATATATATATATATATATATATATATATATATATATATATATATATATATATATATATTTATATATATATATATATATATATATATAATATATATATGTATATATATATATATATATATATATATATATATATATATATATATATATATATATATATAGCCTTGGCCAAAAGTATTAGGCACCCTGTAAATAACTGAATATTTTTTTGTCTAAATAAAAAAACCAAGTTTTTTTTTCGAAATTATTATGTATCGTTGAAATTAAACTTAATACATTAATATCTTGTGGGCCCACCCTTTGCTTTTATTACAGCAGCAATCCTCTTGGGCATACTCCTAACGAGCTTTGTACAGTCAGCGGTACTTATGGAGTTCCACTCGTGTACCAAAGCTGTTTTTAACGCCACTTTTGATGTGATGGTGTATTTCTGTATGTTACGCTTCAGAATACCCCAGAGGTGTTCAATAGGGTTCAGGTCTGAGGACTGCGCTGGCCAATCTAATAATTCGATATTGTTGTCTCTAAACCAGCGCATCGTAATCGCCGATTTATGACAAGGAGCATTATCTTGTTGGAATTTGACTCCACGTAGATTCGTGTCACCAAAAATGCGCGTTAACGAAGTCATTAGTACAGTTTCCAGCACATTTATGTACTTTACACTGTTTAAACGGTCTTCACAAACGAACATCTCGCCAACTCCATCAGCAGCCATGCCACCCCAAACCATGATACTGCCTCCTCCATGTTTAACTGTAGGCACCACGCAATCTGGATGATATTCCTCATCAACGCGCCGCCTAACAAAGGTCAGACCAGGTGCACTAAATACCTGTTAGAAAATACAAAAAACCTGTTTCATTTTTTTGAAAAATTTTCTGAAATCAAGGCCTCCGTAAAAAATTACGGTTATTGATTGTTTGAAAAAGGTTATAATTAAGCTTACCTGAAACTAGATTCATCGGACGACAGAACATTTGCCCTACCCTCTTCTGTGAAATGCTGGTACCGAAGAGCCCATTCCAAGCGATTTTTTTTTGTTGGCTGCTGAAAGCCACGGCTTCTTTCTAGCTTTACAACCTTTCAAGCCTGCTTCTGTGAGACGCCTTCTTACCGATCGAGCACTTATTACTTTCCCCAAGTTTTCCGACAGGCTAGAAGCAAGCGCAGAATATGTTTTTTTACGCTCCTTCAAAGAGTCGCGGACAAGTTTTCTGTCCTGGCGTTTTGAAGTTACGCGTTTTCTGCCTGTTCTTGGCTTATTTTCGTGAGAACTGGTCTCCGCAAACCGCATGATTGTAGATTGCACTGCGCACCGAGAACATTTCAGTAGCTTGGCAATCTCAACTTGAGATTTGCCTTGTTCATGTAGGAACTGAATTCTACAGCGTTTTTCAATACCAAGTTCACTCGTTTTAGGCATATTGTATTGCACAGAGTGTCTAGTTTGCAAATTAATCACAAAAACAAGCAACCTTACCCTATAAGTAACAATTGAAGACTGACAAAATATTTTCAACAATTTCTCAAATACCCCATTTCCTGGAATTTGCATGCCAGATGTTCTATGGCTCTTCAAAGAAGATCATTTATCGCTGTTATTATTGTTTGGACAAACCAGTATCGTATATATAAAAAGAAATTATCAATTTTAACACACGTTTCAAATAACATGTGTTTTGAAGGGGTGCCTAATACTTTTGGCCAAGGCTGTATATATATATATATATATATATATATATATATATATATATATATATATATATATATATATATATATATATACATATATAAATATATATATATATATATATATATATATATATATATATATATATATATATATATATCTTACATATATATATATATATATATATTATATATATATATATATATATATATATATATATATATATATATATATATATAATATATATATAAATATATATATATATATATATATATATATATATATATATATATATATATATATATATATATATACATATATATATATCTATCTATATATATATATATATAGGATATATCATCAAAATGATAAAGGGAAATAATCTCTGGAGTGGGCGAACCGATTGAGCTGAAATTTTCGGAGAACGTAGATATATATATATATATATATATATATATATATATATATATATATATATATATATATATATATATATATATATATATATATATATATATATATATATATATATATATCTAAATATATATATATATATATATATATATATATATATATATATATATATATATACATATATTGTTGCAGCAACTTCTCAAAATAACACAAAACAATTTGTCATCACAGTTGCAATTAACTATACATACAGTCCATTTAAAGTAAAATTGTTGTATTATAAAATAAACTAAATATCGTTTGTTTGTTTTCTTTTTTCAAACTGAAATTGGCGCCTCAAAATCATATGAGAGATGAAATACATGAGAATCCGCCAACTTTATAGCAAAGCGAAAGTGGAGACTAGGCCGCCATTTACTGTGTGAATAAAATTATGGAACATGAAATTTTATTCAAACTCAATTAAAATTATTCAAATATTATGATATTCAGTTGGTAATCAAGGAAAATTAAATTCACGAATTTCTCAGATAACAATATCAGAGGTTCAAATAATAATAACGTCAAATTTAATGATTATCATAAATGTGGAGAATTTCCCCACTCAAGATGGAGGACAGAAAAACGCAATAAAAGGCAGAGCCAACTCGACAATCGTCCTATTTGCGATTAGACTCATTGAGGCAGCATATTCTTCCAGGTATTGTGCTTTTAAAATGCTAATTGCTTCTTTCTCTCTTCTTACTAACAGTTTCACTAGGAATTTCGAATAGGTGAAAACACATGCCGATAAGGCTATCTTTACACAACATTCAAATTCCATCTTACTCACTTATAACTTTGATAAAACATAAGAAGTGTAGCAAATAAGACATTAACAAATACACGTGTAGTGAAGGTTGTGTAATATTAATGTACGGTACACCCAGAAAGTACCGTTTCGTATGGTATGTTGATATGCTATAGAGCTCATAGAACATACAATATACAAACGGTAATTTTAATCCCGTACCATTTTGATATTTGTGATTGAGTGAATTGTATTGAAATTGTAAATTAAGTTATTGTTGTAAAAATTGGTTGAATTAATCTGAATTTATTTGCAATAAAGTTTGTATGAATAAGGAACTAAGTGATATTTTCATACCGCTACACACTTCATTATCTTGTTTTTAAGGATACGATTTTTGTGCATTGGTGCATAGGTTGTGGAACATTTTCTAGTGGTTCCATTCAGAACACTTTGGTGCATTGGTGCATAGTTTGTGAACCACACATTTTTTGGTGGTTCCATCCAGGCATCGCTTAGCTTATTCAGTCTGACATTGCAAATAGATTCAAAGTTCATAAAATTAGATCATTCAATTGTTCAATATGGTTGAGTTAAAGTCAGTGTTGCTCAAAGAACAAACTTTGAGAGCACGGTTGGAAAGGGTGATTGAAAGTGGAAATAACACACCACGGGAGCAGTGCACACAGGGCTTCTACGAAGCAAAATCAGAGGAAATCATGAAACTATGGGCAGAATATAAACTGTTAGATGAAGAAATACACGAGATTTTAAATCAAGATACGTCAAACACATCTCACACCTACAGTTCAGATGATAACTACACCAAGCTAGAAACAAAATATTGTCTTTACCTGGGAACAATATTGGACGAATTACGACCACATGCTGCACTTACTGATTCAACACACCTGTTTCCACACCATACAATGATTGAGTATGAAGAAAATGTGTTACCGAAAATGCCACTACCTAAATACGATGGTAATTATGATCAATGGAAATCGTTTCGTGATGTATTCGTAGCAACGGTACATACAAACCCGAAGTTAAAGTTAGTACAAAAATTGTACTACTTAAAAGCATCGCTGACGGGCGAAGCAGAAAGATGACTACGTCATGTTCCACTTAATAACGAAGATTACCTATCTGCATGGGACTGACAGAAAGAATCGAGAACAAGAGAATGTTAACCAATCATCAACTTAAAATATTAACCACTCAGCCCAAATTAGCATCAGAAACAACTAATGGTTTAAAATCGCTCATCAACACAACCGAAGAGTGTTTGCAGCAATTACGAAGTTTGCAAGTGGATACGTCCACGTGGGATATCATGTTAATACACATGCTAACACAAAAATTACCACTCACAACACTCAAACTATGGGAAGAAGAATTAGGCGCATCCAAGGAGCTACCAAGATACCTTCAATTCAGGATATTCCTAGATACAAGGCTAAGAGTCCTAAAAGCAATAGCAGATACAATAGTCCCCAATACAAGTCAAACGGGGGATTCTCATAAACAGACAACTAAGTCACATTACGCAATCCAAGCCACAAAATGTTCGGCTTGTGATCAGGTACATAACCTACAAATGTGTAGAAAGTACCAAGAAATGGATATAACTAAAAGACGAAGGCTAGTTATATCATCAGGACGATGTTTTAACTGTTTGTCAAACAAACATACAGTCAAGGATTGTCCAAGCAAGTTCACGTGTGTCAAATGCAAACAAAGGCATCACACAACGTTACATGACAACTCAAAAGACAATCATTCTTTACACTCTAAGAAGGAAAGTCGAGTCAAATCAAGTTCAAAACAGCACTCAATGTCAAGGGATAGTAGCCATACTTCAAGCAATTCAAATTCTGGGCCCAGTGAAAGTGAAACACAAGTCACTCACAATCATTTCACATGGGAAACTTCTCATGCGTTACTATCCACAGCATTAGTCATCGCTCAAACAGAGCACGGGAAACAAGTTACTTTACGATGTTTCATTGTTACAGGGTCAGAAGCCTCATTCATAACACAAGCAGCGTGTAAAAAACTGCAAGCAGTGTGCAAACCAGCTTCAGTAAAAGTCTTAGGACTAAACATGAGCAACACGGGTCAATCCAACAAACAAGTCAAATTAGCCCTACGCTCATGTGGAAAAAATCAATCTACTATCGAAGAAAATTTCTTCGTTATACGAAAAATCACTGGTGATCTACCAAGTAGAATCATCAACACAACAGGTTGCCAACATATCAACAAATTGGAGCTGGCAGATCCAACATTTTGAAAACCGAATAAAATTGACGCCTTACTAGGGGCTAAGGTGTATGCTAGAATAATACAAGAAGGTATTATTCCAGGCTCCGATGCTGTACCGACAGCAATAAAAACTATATTCGGTTGGATTTTGCTCGGAACGGCTGAAAATATTTCTAAACATACCACAAATTCATTTATGATCACAACAGAAACGTTGGACAAACAAATTAGAAAATTCTGGGAAGTAGAAGAAGTTCAAGCTAAGCCAGTTCTAGCACCAGAAGAAGCTCTATGTGAAGAAATATTTCAGAATACTCACAAAAGGCTACCATCCAGCAGGTATCAAATCAAATTACCGTTTCAACATGATACGCTACCAACATTAGGGCAATCAAGACAGCAAGCCATTAGAAGATTTGGAACACTTCAAAAACAATTCATGAAAAACTCAGTATTCGCAGATGAATATGGCAAATGCTTGGATGAATATATACATCTGAATCATATAGAAGAAGTAAATCCCCCAGATGATAATGACCTGCATTACTACATTCCTCACCATGCAGTTTTCAAGGACAGCACTACTACGAAGCTACGTGTAGTATTCGACGCCTCAGCGAGGACAACAAACGGTAAATCATTAAACCAAATGTTGTTAAAGGGTCCAACTATAAAACCAACTCTATATATCACACTGTTGAATTGGAGAAAGTACAAATATGCTTTAAATGCGGACATTGAAAAGATGTATCGGATGATTGAGATACACCCTGAACATCATACGTTTCAGCGCATAGTGTGGCGACATCCCAAGACTGGAAGAGCTCAAGACTATCAATTAAAAACTGTAACATTTGGCACGACATCAGCACCGTATCTGGCTATACGAACGATGCAACAATTGGCTGAAGATGAAAAAACCAAATGGCCTTTAAAAAAATCAAAAGCAGTTTTTGAAAATTTTTAAGGCCCCCACTCACGAGCCTGGCCTGAGTCCATTTGGCTTGAGTCCATTTGGTTTAAGTCCAATTTAGCTCGCCACTCACGATAGAGCCTCGATCCAGTCAGTCCATTTCATTTTCTGTCATTAATTTAGAAAAAAATGAAGATAAATTTGAAGAAAAAAATATTTTAAACCTATTAATGGATCAGAAGCATGTGGAGGAGTTTTTTTGCTATTACAACTTGCATCTACACAAAGCCACGATAGCCAAAAAGGAAGTGGTAAAAATTGTAGATTTGGTAAAAGAACTCACACTTGAGCCTTCTGATTGTAAAAATTATTTAAGAATGGATGATACGACATATAACACGTTGCTATAGTTGGTCACCCCATTTATCAAACTTTGCGGTAGTTAGCAAGCGATTGCAGGCTTTGGGCCAAATAACATAATACACATTCATGTGACCTATATTATTCGATAACTTCCAAAACAAAACCATGGCCACCACTATCCATTATGCTGAATTTTTCGATTAAATAAAATAATCACAGAAATAGTCAATGAGCTTGTCACAGGTCAGCATGCAAAGCAAGACTGTCACTTTGTTTGGACTGAGGCTTCAACACTAGCGATCCCGACACATTTTGGACATTTTCGGGATCCCGAATTTTTTATCGGGACTCCCGAGATTTCGGGATTGATGAAATTCAACCCATTTTGGGAATTAGAAAGAAGAACTTTATACTAAAAGAAATATTGTTTTATGAAAACGGAGGTGGAAGCCAGTAGCAATAATGAATTACAGCTGGCGTATGATAACATGCTTACTATCCCACCAAAAAGTGTATCCGAAATATCTTTTTCAGCAGCTGGACATATGTGCAGCAAAATCAGGTCTAGTTTAAATTTAGAAACTCTTGACGAATTATGTTTATTAAGAGCATACTTTCAAAATGACTCAGCAGTTTGAACCAATCGGTAGTATTACTTATCACTTGTTTCATTGAAAAACAATATTATTTTGTAATTGATATGTATAACTAAAAGTATAACTATGTATAACTAAAAGTATGTATAACTAAAAGTATGTATAACTAAAAAGAATAATGTATTTTGATTACATTATCGTAACATCCGTTATGCTGATTACATTTTTAAACTAATTTTATAACTAACTATCATGACCAAATAAAGAGCTTTATTGGACAAAATGATAAGAAGAAAATTGATCATAAGATTAATTTAGATGCAATTGTAGATTAACGTCTTACTTCCTAGTACCCATGTACATATGTACATAAATTTAACATTATAATGAACTTAGCTTCCGGTTTTATGTATATATAATTGAAATAAAGTTTTAATTGAGTACGAATAAGCCAATATATCTTTCAAAATCCCCAAATATAGTTTTTTTTTATAAAATACCGAAATCTCGGGACTATCTCGGGATCCCGAAAATTCTAATCCCGAATTTCGGCATCACCATTTCAATCTCGGGATTAATGCCCTATTCAACACACACGACTAGTTCATTTTATCGATTGTCCAAATTCGCCCTACTATTTACCCATACACGGTCGAGCCAAAAAATGGTCCGATGGCCTGAGTCCATGCACTTTGGATTGATTGGAAATCTAATTTGGTTCCATGAGTCCATGAGTCCTTCCGAGTTCTCCCACACACGGTGAGATTTTGGCCTGGCCTCAGGCCATTTAGACTGATGGACTGCTCGTGAGTGGGGGCCTTTATGTCGACGATGTTTTGACTGGCGCTGACACACTAGCATAAGCTATGGAGTTGCAACAGCAACTAATTCAAATGATGAAATCAGCGGGGTTCAACTTGCGAAAATGGGCAAGTAACGATAACCAATTGCTACATCACTTACCACCAGAACATGTAGAACTTCAAAACATCTTGACCTTCGCAGATGCAGAAGCCATTAAAACGTTAGGAATCAAATGGTATCCTAAGAGCGATAATTTTGCGTTTTCATTCAAACCATTGCCGCAAGTCCAAGTCACGACAAAAAGAAGTATCTTGTCAGGAATCGCTTCATTATACGATCCTCTAGGGTGGTTGGCACCTATCATTATTGAAGCAAAACTTCTCATGCAAATGTTATGGATTACTGGAACAGACTGGGATAATATGGTATCCAAATCAGTACAAAAACACTGGGAAAATTTCATAGACAGTCTGAAACTGTTAGAAAATCTTTCAATTCCAAGATTG
>OZ022264.1:127603132-127640632 GCA_963978885.1 Nemotelus pantherinus | reverse complement strand
TTTTGAATATTCCGATTTGCACAAGAACTGCAACCCATCACCAAATTACCTCTGCTTTCAGCACTCGAAAGTTCTGTTTACGAGAACTGACGACTGGATTATCCGATCATAGTGAAATTTACAGGACATGTTGGTATTAGCTAGGATCAAGCTTGATAGAAGTGATTTTGAAATGCGGGCAACACTGTGGCAGTGGTACCTTCTTGAAAAATCACTGAGGAAAAAAAACGGTTTTTACCTACGACTTTCGATTTAGCCATCAAATTTTAACAAAATTCACGCAGTGTCTGGACCTTACTTTAGATAACATTTGTGGAAAATTTGGTTGAAAAAATAGTATCAAGTTGCCAGCTATGGTGATTTTTGTCTCATAAATCTTGCAAATTTGCTCAGCAAAATAAAGCTTTTTTCCCTATAACTTTCGATCCAGTCATGATATCTAAAACGCAGTTCATGCAGTAAATGGACTTTAATGTAAACTAAATGTCATAGGAATCTCGTACAAAAATCATGAAAGATCTGCCAGCTATGATCATTTTGGTAATTTTGTGGAATTTCTTTTCTGACCGATTATGTCATTAGATTTGCATATAGGAATGATCCTGCAATGAAAATTGACAACAAATATTAACGCTTTAAAAATTTGAAAAGTTTTGAGGGTAGTCACCCTTAAATTCTTTTCACCCGTATAACTTCCAGCGCAGTAATTCAATTGAAACGAAATTTACTGGTTGGGTTTAACTTAATGTGAAGCAGATTTGGTATATTTTTTGCTTTGCTGCTGACTCAGGGTAACCAGCATTAGCCATTTTTGTAAATATTGCACCAACAGATGCTTCAAATTACGTACTGAAATGCAGTTTGCAATAAAAAGAAGAAATCAGTTTTAAAATTTTCCGAGTTTTGAACATTTTTCGGATGGCAGTCTCAAACAACGTTTAGCCGCTGAAACTTTCGATGAAATCCTCCGATGAGAACGAAATTCATAGGATAAGTTGATTTAAGTATGAACTTGTTATGGTTAACTTATTGCTGTTTCGTTGGGAAAGAGTGACCGGCACTGAACATTTTCATCATTTGTGTTATAGTTGAGTTTTGTTGCTTTGGATAAGGAGTGGTTGATATGATTCAACAAAAAAGTATATTACGTCTTTCCACATTTTTTTGTCCCTCAAAGACAATTTCTTCGAAAATTAGTTTTCTAGTGGTTCTGATGCGCTAGACTTTTAAAGTTGTTTCCCAAATTTTACATTTTGAGCACATCATTAATAAATTAATATTGCGAGACGTCAAAATGACAATCAATCCGTCGAATACCATCCAAGTGATTGCGAGCTCAATATTGTTTATTTATACTAATATTTTCTTTAATTTCATGTCGTTATCAAATATACTCTCCCGCTGGTCCAACTGTATCAGTATTAACATCTGTAAATAAAAGTTGATTATGCTTTCATCAATATTGTTTATACTTTAGTCCGATTATTGTGTAGGAAGCAATACAATTTTCGTAATCGTACGTTTGTTGTGATTGCCTCTTGATAATAGCGTAACAACTCGTGCTATCATTTCTTTTCCATTATAAGCATTGGTGATTCTTGCGAGCGGCTATTTACTAGTATAAATATTTTCTTTTTTTAATAAACATAGATCCCCTATTTTTGGTTGAATTTTTTGTTTGAGCCATGTAGGCCTTTGTTGCAATCTTGCGAGATATTCATTTGTCAAGCGTTTTCAAAATGTTTGCGTTAATCTTTAGCAGAACTGCCATATGTCTAGCGGTGATCAATATTTTTCAGACAAATCGTCTTCCACTGGCATAACTAGTGCATCTCCAATAAGAAAATGAGCTGGAGTCAATACTTTGATGTCCATAGGGTCATCGGTGAGAGGGCTCAAAGGTCGCGAGTTCAGGCAGGCTTCGATTTGGACTAGTATTGTTGAAAATTCTTCGTAGGTTAGAGTGGCTTGTCGTCATACACGGCGTAAATGTAGTTTGATCGACTTCACACTTCATCAGCTTCCCATAAGCCTCCAAAATGTGATGAAGCTGGTGGATTGAAATGCCATGTAATTTCAAGACCTCTCTGAGATCCTACAACTTCTCGATTTCGAGTCGCTATTTTTCTGACTTCTGACTCAGCTCCCACAAAATTCGTACCACAATCGCTGTAAATGTGCAGACATAGACCCCATCTTCCAATGAAACGTTTGAGCGTGGCGAGGAATGTGGTCGTCATGAGATCATTGATGTATCCCCTATGGATTTTACTTCCACGTGCATTCCTATCTTTGATTGTAACTGCTCCGCAGTAATCCACTTCAGTATTGGTGAATGGACGTGAAACTGTGATTCTCGGTTTCGGCAAACTTCCCATTAATTTTGATGATATTTTGGCTTTGGTTCGAAAGCAAATTAAACACTTATGATTTGAATGCCGAATAACATTTCTTGCATTCAGAAGCCAATAGTTGCGTCTCAGCGTAGCGAGCATCAATTACGTTTCTCCATATAACGTGATGCTGTGTATATGTCGTACTAGCAGTTCAGTAAATTTCCCTGTTTTCGGAATGATAGTCGGATATCTTTGTGAGAAGATTAAATCGCCGTTCTCAAGGTGCCCTCCAATTCACGGAATCCCGTCTCCGTCAAGAAATGGAACAAGATTGATTAAGTGACTTTTTTTCGATAATTGTTCGGCCTTTCGTAATTTGTTAATATCTTCTTTAAAAGCCTTCTGTTGGAGGTCGATAATCCAAAATTTTCGAGACCGTCGTAATTTTTCCATCGCTAAGTACCCTTTATCAGTTGTCTTCTTTCTGGCTAACTTGAAGAATCGCTAGCAGTAGGCGATAACTCGAATCAATCGATAATATGAGAAAATCTATTTATTATGTCATTTGTATCCAAAGCTAAATCCAAACAGTATAGAACATTCAAATTTTTCCGTTGTTTCAAATTAGGAATTTTTACAGTTATCATTTTCGACCAATATTCAGGGTTTTTCTGCAATCAAGATAGACCTGTCCACTACAAAGACTTAATGTTGATTGTGTCGTTGTCATCCAAACCACTAGTTGCTAAATAAGCAGGATTTTCCTTTGAGGGCACGTGACGCCAAGGTGTATTCCTGCTATGTAGTATTGTAAATCTCAATAACACGATTAGCTACAAAAACTGACCATTGCGTCGGATGTCTCTTAATCCAGGAGAGGACAATTTCTGAGTTGGTCCATAAACATGTTTGAACATGCTGTAAATTTAATGTTTCTTATATGTGATGTACATATGTGGAAAATAACACAGCGTTACATAGTTCCAAACGTGGTATCGACACTGTAGGAATCGAAGCAACTTTCGTCTTTGCCATTATAAGATAAACGTCAGTTTGTTCAACATTTCTTCTAACAAGGTTCTCAGCAGCCGCATAAGCTTCCTTCGACGCGTCGCACAATCCATGGATTTCAAATTGAGACCTAATAAATCGCTGTATTTTACTTTCATTAATCATTTTTAAATTGTTTCCTAATATCAACCATTGTTGTGTAATTTCATCAGAGACAGGTTCATGCCAGATGAGCCCCTGAAGCCATAAAGTTTGGAGAAGGACTTTTGCATTTTAACAGGCACAACTTGGACAATTTCATCAGCTCCTGGATGAACCTCAACTATCCTTGCTATTGGCCACTTGGTAGATGGGAAGCTTTCGTCTTTCACCAAAACTAAGTCACCTGTATTCGGATTTGTTCGCTGTCTAGTCCATTTAGGTCATTGTTGTAAACGATTCAAATATTCCAGGCTCCATCGATGCCAAAAATGTTTTCTCATTTGTTGGACAAATTTCCATTTTCGTCCAATTGATTCCTCAGACATAGGTTCTGGTATTTAAAATAGGTTACTGCCAGTCAAAAAATGACCTGGTGTAATGGCTGTGAGATCTGCTGGATTTTTGCTGACTTCACACAATGGTCGTGAATTTAGGCAAGCCTCTATCTGCGTCAACAGAGTGTACATCTCTTCAATGTTTAATAACTGCTTGCCTATGCTTTTGGTTAAGTATCTCTTGACCGTTTTCACTCCGGTTTCCCACAATCCACCAAAATGTGGACTTCCAGGAGGAATAAACTTCTATTGTATGCCATCAACTGCTAATTGCTCCATACCTTTTGTTGTAATATAAGTAAAAGCACTTTTCAACTGTTTGTTGGCTCCCACAAAGTTGGTCCCACAATCACTAAAAATTGTTAGACATTTCCCCCGTGGAGCGATGAACCTTCGAATCGCAGCGATGCATGCTGTGGCTGTTAACTCACTCACTAGTTCCAAGTGAAAAGCTTTCGTCGACATACATACAAATACTGCAATATACGCTTTAGCGGTTTTGGCTCCACGGCCACTACTCCATTTTATTCAGATTGGCCCGGCATAATCAAGTCCTGTTTGTGCGAAGGGTTTCTCAGTCTGGAATCTGGGAGGCGGTAATTGCCCCACTACCTACTGATTTGGACTTGCATTAACTTTGTAACACGTTATGCACTCTCGCAGAACTTTCTTAATCACCGATTGTGAATTTATGATCCAATATTTTTGTCTTATGGTAGCGGAGATCAACTGGTTACCACCAGGTAAAGTTTGTTTATGACAGTGGTTGATGATTAATTTGGCCAATGATCCCTTTGGAGTTATAGCCGGATGTTTAGCAGCTTCAGATATGGGTGCATGCTGTAATCTTCCGCCTACCCTGAAGAGCCCCTCAGAATCAATCCATGGGTTAAGAGCCATCATGCAACTACTATTTGATATTTCGGACCTCCCTTGTAGTGCCTGGATTTCACTTTGAAATGCATGTTTTTGAGCTATTCGTACACAACAAGATTCAGCTTTCTGCAACTCATCGCCAGTAATGATTCCTGTTTTCCTGTCAATAGGATTGCGTGTATTATTTGTGAAACGTCTGCAGAGTGCAACGACCCTTAACAACATATTAAACGATGAATATTGCGCGAGTATTTCTGGTTCAGGTGTCATTGTTACAGATACTATTGCCACTGACCGCTGTTCAACGTCCATAATCTTTTCTTGCTCTGGGCTTAATGCGCTGTCTGATAGGTTAAATTTATTTCCCATCAACCACTGCGGGCCTTTCCACCATAAAGAATCCTTGAGCAACTTTTCTGGTACCATACCTCTTGAGGCAATATCAGCAGGATTTTCCTTTGTTGACACATGATTCCATTGATTGAGTGAAGATTTCTGATGAATTTGGCTTATTCGGTTTGCGACGAATACCTTCCAATTTATCGCAGGCTTTTGAATCCAGGACAAAACTATAGATGAATCGGCCCAGAAAAATGTTTTGACATGATTCTACTCGTAAGCCTGCTTTATTTGCTTCATTGTTTCTATCAACAAAACTGCGCTGCACAATTCCAACCCAGGTATAGATATCACCTTAATCGGTGCAACTCTAGATTTTACGCTCAATAGATAAGTTGTAATTGATGAAAATTTATCATGAACTGGATGCTATTGTATTCCTAATGCTCGCACTTCATCTTCTAGGTCGATGCTAAGAGTTTTTTTTATTTCTCGATTCTTAGGAGGAATAGTGCTAAGCAGTGATTGCTGGTTTGCTGACCATTTGTGAAGGTGGAACCCTCCCTTTTTCATCATAATAGATAACTCTCTCTGGATATTTTGAAGTGCGTTCAAATCATCAGCTCCAGTCAGAAGATCATCCACATAAAAATCTCGCAAGATTACGGTCGATGCAAATGGATGAATTGTTTCTTCATCAATTGCTAGTTGCTGCAGAGTGCGCATATCCAAAAAAAGGAGCACCAGCTGTTCCATACGTCACAGTTTTTTGGCTAACATACTGGAAAGGCTCTTTTGAGTTGAATCTCCATATGATTCGTTAATAATCACGATCTGATTCATCTACTTCAATTTGCCGGCATATTTTTTCGATGTCGGCTGCAATAACGTATTTATGGCTTCTCCATCGCATGAGAATATATAAAATATTATTTTGTATTGCAGGTCCCACCATAAGACAATCATTCAACGACTTCCCTCCCGGGGCTTTTTGTGAGGCGTTGAATACGACTCGCAGCTTTGTCTTAGAACTACTTTCTTTTATGGCCTCATGATGCGGCAAATAATAACAATGAGAAGTTTGAAGCAAGTTTTCTGGAACTTTCTCTAGGTGATTGAGTTTTATGTACTCTTCACTAAACTTATAATATTGTTGCCTTCTTTCATGGTTCTTCTCTAGTCGTCGTTCCAATTGCCGAAATCTGATAAATGCCACTCCGTCAACTCAGTATATGTGACAGAGTTACCCTTAAACGGTAGCTTTACCACATATTTCCCACTTCTGAATCTTCTAGTGTTGTTAAGGAAATGCTGCTCTGCCTCTTCGTCCTTTGGTGATTGCGGGTTAGATGATGTTTCCTCAATTTTCCAAAAGCGGCGCAATGTTTTGTCTATATTTTCTTGAATGATGAATGAAACAATAGACTAATAAACTGCTGGTTCTTTGATGGATCCAAATAATACCCATCCTAGTTTTGTTTTCTGGGCACATGGACACCCACGAATGAATCCATTATCCAGTATGTCTCCGTATAAATCTGCTCCTAACAGAATGTCAATTTGGCCAATCCGGGATCTGCAAGTTGTATCTTTGAGAGCTTCTTAGATAACTTCGCCTTATGTTGTTCACTTAGGCAATTGAAACATAAACCTTTGCTCTTAGCTATCTCGCGTCACGTATTGACGCTGGCTTTTCTAAAATTTTCGCTTTCAAAAATTTTGTGGTCATGCTTGTTGCACATCGCACATTTGAGTTTCGTAATTTGCACCATATGAGATACCACTTTCTTATTGTTCGTATGCTCTGGAGCTCTATAACTTGATTGCGACAATGTAAGTGCTTCCAACATTGTGAATCATTGATTGACAAACGATAAAAATGAGCTTAATGTTGGTACATCATTGGTTGAACTTATTTGTTTTTGCCATTCTTTTTTTGATGCTGTGTCCAATTTTCCATTTAGGACGAAAATCGCTAAAAGTTCAAATGCATTCAGATTTAAATTCTTAATGCTGGCGAGAAGTTGATTGGTGGTGTCTAATATACGTTTCAACGATGTATAGTCATTATTTTGACACAAGCCTAAGTCCCAACACCATTGAATTATCGCCGTGAATTTGTTATTATTATATCCGTCAGATAATAATTTCCAATCAGTTTCATAATTCTCATCCATAATACTCAGGTGATTTATGAGAGACTCTGCTTCGCCTTTGGTAACGGTGCGTAAGTATTGCAGTTTTTGAATATTGCTTAGATAAGCATTTTTGTGTACTATGCTTTTGAATATGTCTTTGAATGCCACCCATGTTCCATAATTTCCATCACAAATTGGGATTCTTACCCTTCCTAATTTAACTGCATCATTCACAGCTGTTTGCGCTATTGCTGGTGTACGGTACTGATGGATTTTGTCTTTGAAATGTGTGATAAAATCCATAGCAAGTACCTCGGAATTTTCATATTATTGCTGGTATTGAGCTAGCAGCTGACTATTGTGAGCAAAGTGCGAATGTGTAGCCAAATGCATCTCTTCACATTTCCTCCAATACTCTCGTAAACGCTCTAGCCTTGTTTCAAAATTTCCTAGTGAATGTCTGGATTCACCATCCTTTTTGAAATTTGAGATTAACCTCTTTACATCCTCAAAGTTAAGTTTTTGGCATATATTGCGACTATTTGTAGTCATGATGGTGAAAATTTTAACACTTCGTCGAGAAAGCACACCAAAATCTGGGAAGCACAGCTAAAATTATCTGCTACCACAATCCGCAGAAATATATTAAACCGACCATTTTGCAATCTGAATGAAGTACCGCAGCTCAAATCTGGATTCGAATATCGATAGTGCAATCGATATCTGATCAAAAAAGCACACCAAATTGTTTCGCGATCTGATTGAAGTACTGCAGCTCAAGTCTGGATTCGAATATCAATAGTGCAATCGATATCTAGTCAAGAAAGCACACCAAATCGTTTCGTGATCTGAATGAAGTACTGCAGCTTAAGTCTGGATTCGAATATCGATAGTGCAATCGATATCTGGTCAAGAAAGCACACCAAATCGTTTCTTGATCTGAATGAAGTACTGCAGCTCAAGTCTGGATTCGAATATCGATAGTGCAATCGATATCTGGTCAAGAAAGCACACCAAATCGTTTCTTGATCTGAATGAAGTACTGCAGCTCAAGTCTGGATTCGAATATCGATAGTGCAATCGATATCTGGTCAAGAAAGCACACCAAATTGTTTCTTGATCTGAATGAAGTACTGCAGCTCAAGTCTGGATTCGAAGATCGATAGTGCAATCGAAATCCGAGATCCGGTTCGAAGGACCAAAACTGTTCCGGAATGAAACAGTAAAAAAACTGATTGCTGGTTGACAATGAACTTTATTCGCAACTGGTCTTCGTTTTATAGTAACAAAATGCTTATTCTACATTAATTGATTGTGTACTTGAACTTATGTTTGATTACATTTACCGCTTGCAGAATTATTGACATGATTAACTTAACCCTAGACTCTACGACAGTATGTATTTACAAATGTTCGAGTCAAACAACAACAACAACAATAACAAAAACGTCGCAAAGTCTTTCGACACGTTGGATGAAAAAATTGATAAGTAAGCGGACAAAATGGAATCCATTGCTGCACAATTGTCATCCCCCAGAAAATCAAGTACCAGTTCCCAAGCTAGCAGCACCGATATACTTAAAAAAGTCTAGCGCATCAGAACCGCTGGAAAACTAATTTTCGAAGAAATTGTCTTTGAGTGACAAAAAATGTAGAGGGACGTAATACACTTTTTTGTATAATTATATAAACCATTCCTTATCCAAAGCAACAAAACTCAACTATAACACAAATGATGAAAACGTTCAGTGCTAGCAACACTTTCTCAACGAAGCAGCAATAAGTTAACCTTAACAAGTTCATACTCAAATCAACTTATCCTTCGAATTTCATTCTCATCGGAGGATTTCATCGAAAGTTTCACCGGCTAAACGTTGTTTGAGGCTGCCATCCGAAAAATGTTCAAAAATAGATTCCTTATTTTGTTTGCTAATTCTTTGCATATGAGAACGTAATTTGAAGCATCTGTTGGTGCAATATTTACGAAAATGGCTAATGCTGGTTAGCCTGTGTCAGCAGCAAAGCAAAATACATACCAAATCAGCATCACGGTAAGTTAAACCCAACCAGTAAATTTCGTTTCGATTGAATCACAGCGCTGGAAATTATACGGGTGAAAATAATTCAAGGGTTACCACCCTCAATTCTTTTTCAAATTTTTAAAGCGTTAATATTTTTTGTTAATTTTCATTGCAGGATCATTTCCATTTGCAAATCTAATGACATAATCGCTCAGTAAGGAAATTCCAAAAAATTACAAAAATGGTCATAGCTTGCAGCAATTTCATGATTTTTCTACGAAATTCCCACAACATTTGGCTCACATTAAAGTCCATTTGCTGCATGAATTTCGTTTTGATTTCGTATTTTGACCGGAAGTTATAGGGAAAAAAGCTTTATTTTGCTGAGCAAATTTCCAAGATTTAGGAGACAAAAATTACCATAGCTGGCAACTTTATTTTAATTTTTCAGCCAAATCTTCACCATATGCTATCTAGAGTCAGATTCAAATATTGTGTGAATTTCGTTTAAATGTGATGGCTGGATTGGAAGTTATAGGCCAAAAAGCTGTTTTTTTTTCTCAGTAATTTTTCAAGATGGTACCACTGCCACAGGGTTGCCCGCATTTCAAAATTACTTCTATCAGACCTGGTCCTAAGTAACATCAACATGTCCTGTAAATTTCATTATGATCGGATAATCCGGTCGTCAGTTCTCGTGAACAGAACTTTCGAGTGCTGAAAGCAGAGGTAATTTGGTGATGGGTTGCCGTTCTTGTGCAAATCGGAATTTTTAACATTTTAATTTGACATGGTGCACAAAGACTAAAATTTATCAATAATTTTATGTTTTTGTCAAAAATCAAAAAAATTTCAGGAGGGTCAATGATCTGAAGGATTTTTTTTCAGGAGCCTGCCGCAGCTACAGAGTTACTCGCACTGCCTTAGAAATCCATGTGTGCTAAGTCTAAGTCAACATCAACACGCTCTGCAAATTTCACGATGATTCATTGTTTTTTTTTTTAGAAGAAATGATAAATCAAAATGTGAAAAAAATTCTATACCTACTTTTAGGCACGCTGCACCCACACACGGTTCAAAATTTCCAACGTTTTAACATAAACAAGCTTAAAGCATAATAAGTTTTCATTCCCGTTACTTTTTTTAACAAAAATTTACGCTACTTGGAAATATAGGAGTACCTCAAAATTGACTAAAACGCTCGCCGCCGCCAAAAGGTTTAAAATATCTAAATTTTAACAAATCATGGACCTACCTACTATATACATCTACGTCCTCCGCAAATTTCAGCTCAATCGGTGCGGCCACTCCAGAGATAATCTCCCTTAATCATTTTGCTGATATATAAATATATATATATATTTATATATATATATATATATATATATATATATATATATATATATATATATATATATATATATATACATATATATATATATATATATATATATATATATATATATACATATATATATATATATATATATATATATATATATATATATATATATATATATATATATATATATATATATATATATATATATATATAAAGAAATGTGAATTTTCGGCGAAACGAGTTTAATACTAATTTTCTTGGAAAATTAGTAAAAATATAGAGTTAAAAATGACGAGTATGATGAAACCACTTATTGATTCGATAACGGATGCGTTCTCTGCACAACAATTAAAGCTTGAAGAATTGACCGGCCAACTCGAAAATTTGAGGGGCACCCAGCAGACCCTGATCGATGATAATATCAAACATCTTGCGTTGAACGAGCAGTCACTATACCAGGAACTGCTGATGGTAGATCATAACAGTTCGTCAAGCATCGCAACAAGCTGTAAGAGGATATACACGCAGGACAAAGCTTCTTCACCTATAAAAGAGTTGATAAACATCACTGCACCACCAGCTCCATTGTCTAGTTTACGTTTGTCCTCAGACCCCGACGCTGCATCGATCTACAAATTCGGTACCTTTTGGTCCAAGCACGACTGGGCCACTCGCCTACAAAACTTAAGACAGTTAACACGCACAATCATGCTGAGAAAGCATGCTCCAAACTGCCTTTCAAAGTAAACCGAATGGCATTCTACGTAAATACAGTTCCTCACAATGCTGATGATGGATGGCTCGGTAGACTTCTTGAAGCTGATTTCTGCATCACCGATTACAATATCGAACAACTACTCCAGCGGAAATGTAGATCACCTAAGCGGTACAAGGTTTTTATACCAAATAAATATGCTTGGCTCTTTATTGATCTCAATGGAAATAGCAGCAGGTTCGATTGTAAAGGAATCACGTTCAGCCCCTAGAAGAAAGTCATCAACAAAATTAGCAGTAAGGCAAAAAAAATTTTTTAAGGAAAAAATGTATATATCCAAATGTCCTTACATGCGATATCCCCTTCGATCACAAACCTTACTCCTTATCTCCTCTGCCTCCTGACCCTCTGCCTCCTGACCCTCTGCCTCCTACTACTTTACGTGACCACCTCTTTAGTGGCCCGTCTAATGTTAATTCTAACCCTACCAAAATGCTAAAATCGCCTGATTCTAATATTTCCTTTTCCTCTTCTCTAAAAGCCCGTAACAGCGCGGCCAATATATGCCCATTGAGAAACCATAACAAAGGGATTGCAAATGTTGCATCCACTGCGGCAACGGGAAATTCAATATCAAATAATAACTTGACGACGTCTGCATCTCTTCAAAGACCAAACCACTCTGTTAGGAATTTTTCGTAACAAAACACACGCAAACCTCAAACTGTTTTACCACAATTGTGGTGGTACTAGGTGGGGTGAAAAGTAAGCTCCTTGGGAATGAAAAAATGTTTTTTTTTAATTTTTTTTTAAATTTTATTCAACGTAGTCCTCTTTTAGGTCGATACACTTATTCCAGCGATTTTCCAACTTTTTGATCCCGTCCGAAAAGTAATTTTCCGGGAGGCCTGCAAAATACTCCTCCGCGGCGTCGATGATCTCCTCGCGCGAGCTGAATTATTTATTGATGAGCCATCTTTTGAGGTTTGGGAACAGATAGTAGTCCGAGGGAGCCAAGTCAGGCGAATAAGGTGGATGGGGAAGCAATTCGAGCCCTAAATCGTTGATTTTAGCCATTGTTGCGATGCTCTTGTGTGACGGCGCGTTGTCTTGTAAAAGCAAAATTTTTTTTCGCTTCATGTGAGGCCGTTTCGCATTGATTTCAGCTTTCAATCGCTCCAATAATGCGCAGTAATACTCGCTGTTGATTGTTTTTCCTTTTTCGAGGTAGTCCACGAAGAGTATGCCATGACAATCCCAGAAAACCGACGCCATGACCTTTCCGACCCATTGAGCCTCCCTTGGCCGCTTCGGAGCACTCGTGCCGGCTTCAGTCCATAGCCGGGCACTCATTCTGTTCTCTGGCGTGAAATAGTGGATCCAGTCACCAATCGACGCCAAAAGTCCACCCGATTTCGCCTCAGCATGGCCAAACACGCTTCCGAAGTGCGCTCGCGTTCGTGTTTTTGGTCCGGAGTCAGCATGCGCGGCACCCAGCGGCAGGATAATTTTTTCATCTGCAGAATCTCGCCCAAAATATGGCGTGTGCGCTCAGTACTAATCCCTGTGGCATCTGCTAGCTCACGCACTTTCACTTTCCGGTCGGCCAACACCATTTCATGTATTTTTTTGGAATTTTCCTCTGTAACCGCTTCGGAAGGCCTGCCACTGCGGACTTCATCAGCAGTGGAGTTTCGGCCACCACGAAATTCTCGAAACCAATATTTCACGAAGTAGTCTGAAGGAGCACTAGCCCCATAATATTTGTTCAACTTTTCTTTTGTTTCCTTCGCCGTTTTGCCTCTCAAAAAATAATGTTTTATGAGAGAACGAAAATCACTTTTATCCATACTCAACATGATGCCAAACACGTCAACAAAAATCGGCTGTCAAAACAAAACAAATGACTGTGTCGCTCTGAAATTTGACATGTCCGCCTAAATATAAATGGACTATAAGGCACAATAATCTTTTTGGCGATTGCAGCGCATTCTGGTGGTCAAGGAGCTTACTTTTCACCCCACCTAGTATGAGAGGTAAACTATCTAAACTTTTTCTTGACGCCAAATCATTTTTTTAAAATTTATTTGCCTTCACGGAAACTTGGCTTAATGACTCACATACAAACGAAGAAGTTCTTGACAGTAGCTGGACCATTTACAGAGATGATCGCGACTACTGCTCTACAGGCCAAACGCGAGGAGGTGGTGTCTTAATTGCTGTGAGCAGCAACTTTCCAAGCAAACGCATCGATACCACACCAAACGTAATGTTCCAGCACTTAATTGTTCAAATCTTTTCGAATAATACATCGATTTACATTGGTGTAGTTTATATTCCACCCAGATCCGACGAATCGGTATACGACCATTTATGCCAATCTGTATCTTTCTTCGTATCATCCCTAAACGAAAAAGACAAAGCTACATTCCTGGGAGATTTCACTCGCTTCAATCTATGTTTCATTCCCGATGAAAATGACACTTACCTGCTCTCTGTAAACCTTTCAGATCGCAACGACTTTAACCTTCTATGGCTATGATTTGCAGCAAGTTTGTCCAGCTCCAAACCAAAATGGTAATTGGTTAGACCTTGTGTTCACTAACGCTTATGACGAAGTAGTGGCAAGTCCAACAAATGACATAGAACATTTTTTTTGTAATAGTTCGCACCATACAGCACTCTCAGTTGAACTTGCCACTCCTGATTCTACTTACTTAAGAACGTACAATAATTCAAATGTATATGACTTTCGTAATGCTAATTATGAAAACATTCACCATTTTCTTGACTCTATAGATTAGACGAATATTCTTTCAACGTTAGACCTTGAGAAAGCCATTTTTACTTTTTACAACAAAATATTTGACGCCGTTGAGAGATACGTACCAAAGATAAAGAAAAAGAATAAACTCTCTGAGCCATGGCTTGATAGGGACCTTAGGCATTTACGGAATCGTAGGAACAAACTTTATAAGCGGATTAAAAACAATATTGACGTTAGTTCGGCTATTCAGGAAGAGTAAAATGAAATTGCTAAGCAGTTTTTAACAAAGTCCCACGAGCCTTATGACAACTACATTAAGACTACCGGCGAAAATATAATCCGCGACCCGAAAAAATTTTATAATTTTGTAAATGTGAAGAGAAAAACTACTGGTTATCCATCGTCGATGTTCTTTAATAATATCACTTCTTTCTCTCCCAATGAGATTTGTGATTTATTTGCAGATAGTTTTCCGACTGTTTTTAATGCATCAGACCCACCAAACTCACACATTTCTTACTCTCATTCCGCCCCAACAGCTTTGGTCAGCCACTTATAAATTTCACGTGATGAAATACATAAAGTTATTTCGGAACTCGACTGCAACAACGGGTCCAGGCACTAATTCCTCCAACTTTCTTGCGAAAGTGTGTAGAGCAGCTTGTAGCTCCTTTGCATATTTTTTTTAACAGATCACTTTCGTCTGGAGTTTTTCCATCCTGTTGAAAACTTTCGTATGTCACACCCATCTTCAAAAATTGTGATAGACGCTGTATCGGAAATTATGAAGCATTGCCATCTTATCTTCAATTCCAAAATTTTTTGAAAAGATTGTCTACGATAAAATTTCCCCACTTGTTGACTCCCGTCTAAACGAGCAGCAACAGGGTTTTAGAAAAGGTCGCTCAACTACCACGAATTTGACAGTCGTAATCTCAGACATTCTGTGTAAAATGGAAAAAGGATACCAAATTGACGCAGTCTATACAGACTTCAGTAAAGCTTTTGACAGAGTTGACCACCCTATCTTAATT
The DNA here is from genome assembly GCA_963978885.1 of Nemotelus pantherinus. Taxonomy (NCBI): domain Eukaryota; kingdom Metazoa; phylum Arthropoda; class Insecta; order Diptera; family Stratiomyidae; genus Nemotelus; species Nemotelus pantherinus. The sequence continues at coordinate 127,625,517 of OZ022264.1, read as the reverse complement.
TCAAAGCTTTTAAAATTCGGACTTGCCGGATCTTTGCATAGGTGGCTGACTTCTTATCTTGGCAATCGAACGCAATTGGTAAAATTTCAAGGAGTATTATCGAAAAATATATCTGTTGCCTCCGGTGTACCACAAGGTAGCCATCTTGGCCCACTCCTTTTTAATATACTTATTTCTGACTTATCTGACGTCTAAGCAAATATACCTCATCTACTTTACGCCGACGATCTCAAAGTGTATCACATCATTAAATCTAAATCCGATGCACTCTTTCTCCAATCCAAACTCAATTCACTTGATCATTGGTGCAATGAAAATAAGCTCTCTCTCAACATTGCTAAATGCCAGGTTATAAGTTTTTCCCGAAAATGCACGGTCTCACATAACACATACTTCCTTGGCAATAATATGTTAGGCCGAGTTGAAAACGTTGTTGACCTTGGCCTTATCTTGGATGAGAAACTCCGCTTCACCTTGCACTATGATAAATAATTTCCCGTGCAAACAAATAGCTAGGATTCATCAAAAGACGTTCCAGGGAATTTCGTAACCTTTGGGCCAGAAGATCCTTATACAACTCACTTGTACGCCCCATTCTTGAATATGCCTCTATCTGCTGGAATCCGGCTTTTGAAACCCACAGTAGCAGACTCGAGTCCATACAAAAACAGTTCTTGCTTTTCGCATTGAGAGAACTATACAATCCTGATGGTTTTAATACCTTTCCTCCTTATGAGTTTCGACTGGGTCATCTAAACTTATTGACACTTGCATCCAGAAGAAAAAAGATTTCGGCCTGCTTCACATTCGACGTCATTAGAGGCGTTATCAAAGTAGAATTCCTGAATAGTAAAATGGTATTAAATAACCCTGTAAGGAACACCAGGTCCTCTCGTTTTCTTAAAGAATATCCACATTCCACTACTTACGCAGCTAATGAGCCGGTAAAAAGATGCTGCAGAATATTTAACAGTATAAGTTTTCTGTATTCCGCAACGATCTCCAAATTCTCCTTCAAATCCTCCCTTTTTCAAACCATCCATAACCCCGTATCTTAAGCTATATGTCAATGTTTTATTTGTTTGTTATTTATCAATTGTTATTGATTTATTTATTAATTATTTAATTTATTTAATTTTTCGTTAACACATATTTATTTCAAATATTTTCTTGTATTGTTTATACCTTGTTTGGTTAGTAAATAAAATAAAATGAATGTTGGCTACCTGCTTAAGCATGAGACATAAATGTAGGTCATTGTTATTGTACTCGCACATTGCATGATTGCAAGCATGCATAAACAATGTTGATGCAGGTAAGGAATATTATTGACGACGGTAAGTGTTTGTTAAGCATGACCATGCACAATATATATATATATATATATATATATATATATATATATATATATATATATATATATATATATATATAATATAAATATATATATATATATATATATATATATATATATATATATATATATATAGATCTATATATATATATATATATATATATATATATATATATATATATATATATATATATATATATATATATATATATATATATAATATATCATCAAAAATTTAGGTGAAAAAATCTCAGGAACGCGGCGTCCGATTGAACTGAGATTTTCAAGATACATTTGTGTATATGCAAAATAGTGCCAGACCTCACAAAAAAATGGTAATCTTTAACCCTTTGGCCCCGGTGGCCATTATAGTGATATTTAAAATATACCTTTTTTTTCTGTCAAAAAATAACTTTTGCAAAAATGCCGTTTTGTAATGAGTTCTGAACGTGTCTTAAATGTGTATAGGATAATGTTTTTGAAATTTTTAACCCTACGTGTGTGCTAGGCACCTAAAATGAGAATGGGAAAATTAGAAATTTTTGGAATTGCGGTAACTTTTTGTTAGAAACTTACAGGACATATTGACAGGACAAATGAAACTTACAGGACATATTTATGCTGCTAAGTTGCACATTTGCGTAGTTTTTGATGAACATGCTGGCAACCCTGTAGCTACGGCAGACACTGAAAGTGAAAACATTCAAATCATCGAATCTCCTAAAAACTTGCCGTCTCTTACAATAAAAACAAACTTGTATACAAATCTTACGCTTTTTCTACACAGTCAAAGTAAAATTTTGGAAATTTCTTGCCGGACAAGAACGGTAACCCTTTCCCAACTTACCTATATTTTTTGCATCAAAAACTGCTGCTCACGGGAACTCACGAACCAATAATCAGGTGCAGTAGAAAATTACAAAATACATTAGACTTAAGCAGGACCAGGTCTGATAGAAGCGATTTGGAATTGTAGGCAACCCAGTGCAAGTGGTGCCATCTTGAAAAATTACAAAGAAAAAAAGTTTAGCGCATCAGAACCGCTAGAAAACTAATTTTCGAAGAAATTGTCTTTGAGTGACAAAAAAATGTGGGAAGACGTAATACAACCATTTCTTATCCCAAGCAACGAAACTCACCTATAACACAAATGATGAAAATGTTCAGTGCTGGCAATACCTTTCCAATGAAGCAGCAATAAGTTTACCTTAACAAGCTCATACTTATATCAACAAATCCTTTGAATTTCGTTCTCATCGGAGAATTTCATCGAAAGTTTCTGCGGTTAAACTTTGTTTGAGGCTGCCATCCGAAAAAAGTTCAAAACTCGGATAATGTAAAAATTGGTTTCTTATTTTTATCGCAAATGCTTTGCATATGAAAACGTAATTTGAAGCATCTATTGGTGCAATATTTACGAAAATGGCTAATGCTGGTTAGCCTGTGTCAGCAGCAAAATAAATACCAAATCTGCTTCACGTGTAGTTAAACCCAACCAGTAAATTTCGTTTCGATTGAATCACTGCGCTGGAAGGTATACGGGTGAAAAGAATTAAAGGGCTACTACCCTCAAAACTTTTCAAATTTTTAAAATCTTAATATTTGTTGTTAATTTTCATTGCAGGATCATTCCCAATTGCAAATCTAATGACATAATCGCTCAGTAAAGAAACCAAACCAAATTACAAAAATGGTCATAGCTGGCAGCTCTTTCATGATTTTCGTACGAAATTCCTACGACATTTGGTCTACATAAAGGTCCATTTACTGCATGAACTTCGTTTTGGTTTCATGACTGGACCGGAAGTTATAGGGGAAAAAGCTTTATTTTGCTGCGCAAAATAGCCCTATACTAATTTTTCAACCAAATTTTCACCAAATGTTACACAGAGTAACATCCAAGTACTGTGATCTGATGGCTGAATCAGTAGTTGTAGGCCAAAAAGATATTTTTTTTCTCAGTAGTTTTTCAAGAAGGTACCACTGCCACAGGGTTGCCTGCATTTCATAATCACTTCTATCAGACCTGGTCCTAGCTAGTACCAACATGTCCTGTAAACTTAATTTTGATCGGATTATCCGGTCGTCAGTTCTCGTAAACAGAACTTTCGAGTGCTGAAAATAGAGGTTATTAGGTGATGGGTTGCCGTTCTTCTCCAAATCGCAATTTTGAAAATTATATCTTGAGATGAAGGACAAAGAATAGAATTTATCAAAGATTTGAACTTGTTGTCAAAAATCAAAAATTTTTCAGGAACGTCCATGATTTGAAGAATTTTTTTTCAGCAGCCTGTCACAGCTACAGGGCTACCCGCTTTATGCTGAAAATCTTTATGTGGCAAATTTTAGTTAACATCAATACGCTCTGCAATTTTCACGATAATCCATTGTTTTTCTTACAAGTAATGACAAATCAAAATTTGAAAAAAAATCCTTTCCTACTTTTAGGCACCCTGCACCCACACACGGCTCAAAATTTCCAATTCTTTATCATACACAGGCTAAGAACATAATTCGTTTTCATTCCCAATACTTTTCTTTAACAAAAATATGCACTGCTTGGAAATATAGGAGTTCCTAAAAATTCACTAAAACGCTCGCCGCCGCCAAAAGGTTTAGGATATCTAAATTTGAGAAAGTCATTCTCCGAAAGTTTCAGCTCAATCGGATGGGCCACTCCAGAGATTATCTGCCTTAATCACTTTGCTTATATATATATATATATATATATATATATATATATATATATATATATATATATATATATATATATATATTTATATATATATATATATATATATATATATATATATATACATATATATATATATATATATATATATATATATATATATATATATATATATATATATATATATATATATATATATATATATATATATAAATATATATATATATATATATATATATATATATATATATATATATATATATATATATATATAAATATATATATATATATGTATGTATATATATATATATATATATATATAAATATATATATATATATATATATATATATATATATATATATATATATATATATATATATAAATATATATATATATATATATATGTATGTATATATATATATATATATATATATATATAAATATATATATATATATATATATATATATATATATATATATATATATATATATATATATATATAGATATATATATATATATATATATATATATATATATATATATATATATATATATATATATATGTATATATATATATAAAGAAATATGAATTTTCGACGAAACGAGTTTAATAATATTGCTCTTCGAACATTAGTAACAACTGCTTTTTGCCCTAAGAATCTGATTCAGTTACCCGATTTTCATGAAATTGACACAGAAGCTGAACCTAACTCTAAGCCGTGTTTGATATCAATTTGCCCGAAAATTCGATTGGTGCTGGCAGCGATGGTAATTTTTGTGTCCTTGGTTTTGAAAATTTGCTCAGGAAAATAAAGCTTTTTGCCCCACAACTTTCAGTGCAGTCATGAAATCAAAACGAATTTCATACATTTAATGGAACCTATTATTGGCATTATTCAGGTCAAATTTGGTTGAAAAGCAACGATAGAGTTGCAAGCTATTGTTGGTTTTGTGTTAATTTCTAATATCTTTCTTAAGCGATTTGATCGTAAAATTTTCAAATGGTCATGATATTGTAAAGACAATAAACAGCAAATATTAAGTTTTCGATTATTTGAAAAATGCCAAGGCTGGTTACCCTAAACTTCTTTATGCTCCTATAACTTCGAACGCAGTCATCGGATCGAGACGAAATTCGCAGGGTAAGTTAATTTCGACGTGATGCAGATTTGATACTTAGGTTGCCAGCACGAATATTTAGTGCTATTTTTGTATAAATAAATGCTTACAGTTAGTATTCATACCGGAAACATTTACAATGAAAATAAATAACCAATGTTTCAATTTCCAAAGTTCTGCAAATTTTTCGGACCGCAGCCCCAAACACCAACTTCAGTTACAGTGCTGCAGGCACTGAGCAATTTCTTCATTGATGTTCTATGAGATGCTGCTTTCAAAATTTTGTGAAATAAGCAACTGATAACGAATATAATTAACCCGTGTTTTGCTCTCATAAACTTTGAAATTCATGCCAGTGGTAATATCTGAAACCTTCCACCATATGAGTTATAATGCATTCTTGAGACCAAACTACAACGTGGCGTTTGAAACAGTTTGGCCGTAATAAGCAGCTCATGTGGTGAAATATGCACTCAAAACCTGCACGATTCTTCTACTGTTCTTCGAACATTTGTGTTTTTAGCGGTTCAGGTGCGCTAGAGTTTTTATTCTAGTTTCATTCAATATTTAGAGATCAAAATTTAAAAGGCCTTTGTAATTTGCAGCATAATATGCATGTCTCTTAATACTTATTTAAGCTTAAGTGGCCATGTTTGTCTTTTATGAACAATGATATGAAAATTTATATTTATGTTTTAACTACGTTTCTTGAATGCTTAATTTTTTTCAGTTTACTCTTGGGTGAGTAAATTATTATTCAAATGAGAGTTCGTGGGCGGGCACCAGGAACATTAAGTTTAAAAGACCCAGAGCCTTAGTCTCATAACTACTTTTAATCAAACTTATAGTGTCAAATGTTTGCTCCATTTATATTAAATTAATAGTTCTACTCTTAAATTAGTATTGATATTTTTCCAAACAGTCCCAAATAAAATAATGAATCAATTCAATCTGAATCTTCCGTTTTTGGAAAAATATTTGGTTGCATTATAAATATATAAGTACAAATTAAATTTGAAAAAACTCTAGCGCACCTGAACCGCTAGAAAACTAATTTTCGAAGAAATTGTCTTTGAGTGACAAAAAAGTGTGGAAAGACGTAATACACTGTTTGGTAGAATCATATTAACCATTCCTTATCCAAAGCAACAAAACTCAACTATAACACAAATTATGAAAATGTTCAGTGCTGGTAACACTTTCCGAACGAAGCAGCAATAAGTTTACCATAACAAGCTCATACATCAACTTATCCTTTGAATTTCGTTCTCATCGCAGGATTTCATCGAAAGTTTCAGCGGTTAACGTTGTTTTAGGCTGCCATCCGAAAAATGTTCAAAACTCATAAAATTTGAAAATTGATTCCTTATTTTTATTGCAAACGCTTTGCATATGAAAACGTAATTTGAAGCATCTGTTTGGGGCAATATTTACGGAAATCGCTAGTGCTGATTAGCCTTTGTCAGCAGCAAAGCAAAATACATACCAAATCTGCTTCACGTAAAGTTATACCCAACCAGTAAAATTTATTTCGATTGAATCACTGCGCTGGGAATTAAACGGGTGAAAAGAATTTTAGGGTAAGTATTTTAGGAAAAAAATTTTAGGATAACCACCCTCAAAACTTTTCAAGTTTTAAAAGCGTTAATATTTGTTGTTAATTTTCATTGCAGGATCATTTCCATTTGCAAATCTAATGATATAATCGCTCAGTAAAGAAATCAAACAAAATTACAAAAAAGTCATAGCTGGCAGCCCTTTCATGATTTTTGTACGAAATTTCTACGACATTTGGTTCACATTAGGGTCCATTTACTGCGTGATTTTCGTTCTGATTTCTACACTGGACCAAAATATATATATATACTTCCATTTGTTACTAATGTGTATATATATATATATATATATATATATATATATATATATATATATATATATATATATATATATATATATATATATTTATATATATATATATATATATATATATATATATATATATATATATATATTTTTATATATATATATATATATAATATATATATATATGTATATATATATATATATATATATATATATATATATATATATATTTTATATATATATATATATATATATATATATATATATATATATATATATATATATATAAAGAAATATGAATTTTCGGCGAAACGAGTTTAATACTAATTTTCTTCGAAAATTACTAATACCGATTGAAAAATATTTCTGATTGAAGAATATTAAACCTTTATTCGTTAAAAACAATATACTAAAAAATCAGTTCCAGAATATTCACTTACAAACAATTTACAGAACAACAAAAACAAAAAGTCAACGATATACGAGTCAAAAGTAAGTGCACACCTCATATAATAAAAATTAATATAATAATTTTAATATGGTTTGACCGCTTTTTGCCTTTAAAACAGCTTTTTGTCTTCTAGGCATGGATTTTACTAATTTTAAGGTAACTTCTGCTGGCATATTATGCCATTCCTCCTTAAGAGCAATTTTCAAACTTTCCTTGCTTGTGATTAGACGTTGCCGAATTTTCCTATCTAAATGATCTAATAAATGCTCAATGGGGTTGAGGTCTGGGGATTGGGGGGATGGTCCAATACCTTGGGGGTTCTATAAAGCAACCACAACTTTATATAATAGGAAGGGTTCTTAAAATCGTTATCTTGTTGGAAGATCCACGTCGTAGACAATTCGAATATCACACCACTCTCAGCTATATTTCGCTGAAATATATTAAGAAAGCCTTGCTTATTTATTGAACTATCAATAAATTTAAGATTTCCAACTCCCGATGCTGCCATACACCCCCAAACCATAACAGATCCTCCGCCGTGCTCCACTGTGCCGAAACATTTTTTTCATGGACTCAGTATTTTTAGTTCGCCAAAGTTATTTATTTGTATGTCCGCCAAATATTTGAAATAGTAGAGTTTTTATATTTTTTTTCATAATTCTTGTAATATTACTAATGTTCGAAGAGCATTAGTATTAAAATCGATTCGGCCAAAAATTCATATTTCCATAAATATATATATATATATATATATATATATATATATATATATATATATATATATATATATATATATATATATATATATACATATATACATATATATATATATATATATATATATATATATATATATATATATATATATATATATATATATATATATATATATATATATATATATAAAATATATATATATATATATATATATATATATATATATATATATATATATATATATATATATATATATATATATATATATATATAAAAATCAGTGACATATTCTCGGGAACGCGCCATAGCTGAAACTTTCAGGATACATTGATGTGTATGCAGAATAGGTCCAGGTCTCACTAAATGTCAATTATCTTTAACCCTTTGGCGCCGGTGGCCATTTTAGTGATATTTTTAATATACCTATTATTCCGTACACAAATAATTTTTGCAAAAATAAAGTTGACGGAACAAATTTCGAACGTGTTTTACATGTGAATCAGGTAATGTTTTGGAATTCTTTAACCCATGTGTGCGCCGGGTGCCTAAAAAGAGAACGGGAAAAGTAGGAAATTTTTAAATTGTGATAACATTTGATACAGCTATTCAATCATTACGAAATTTTCAGGACATATTGATATTATTTAGTTGTAGATTTGTGTAGCTTAAAATGAGCGTGCTGTCAAAACTGTAGCTACGGCAGGCACTGAAAGTGAAAACCTCCAAATCATCGTCTCTCTTGAAGGGCGTCAATCATGAGCGTCACGAGCGTCAATCATGAGCTTCGTTTACAAAACAAAAAAAAATTTGATATGGTCTTACAGAAGCAATGTTGAATTGTGAGAAACTCTGTGCCAGTGGTGCCAACTTGAAAAATTACAAAAAAAAAAAACTGCTTTTTGCCCTATGAAATGTGAATATGTTACCAGAATTTCATCTCTGTTTGGTGGACATTTTGTTGAAAAATTTGATCGGTGCTGTCAGCTTTGGTAAATTTTGTGTCTAAGGTTTTGAATATTCACTCAGGAAAATAAAACTTTTTACCCTATAAATTCCAGTGCAGTCATGAAATCAAAACGAATTTCATACAATTGATGAAACCTAATATAAACATTATACAGGCCAAATTTGGTTGAAAAGCCACGATAAGGTTGCCAGCTATTGTTGGTTTTGTGTTTGTTTGCAATATCTTTATTAAGCGGTTTTATCGTAGTATTTTCAAATGGTAATGATATTGTAGTGACAATAAACAGCAAATATTAGGTTTTCGATTATTTGAAAAAACTCGCTGCAGGTAACACTAAATTTCTTTATACTCCTATAACTTCGAATATCATTAAACAACGTGAAGCAGATGTGATATATTATTGGCTTTGATACTGGCAGAAGGTTGTCAGCACGAGTCGGTTGTACTACTTTTGTATCAATAAATGCTTACAGTAAGTATTCATACCGGAAACATTTACAATGAAAATAAATAACCAATGTTTCAATTCCCATAGTTCTGCTAATTTTTTGGATCCCAGCCCCAAACATCAACTTCAGTTACAGTGCTGCAGGCACTGAGCATTTTCTTCATTGACGTTATATGAGATGCTGCTTTCAACATTTTGTGAAATAAGCAACTGATAACGAATATAATTAACCCGTGTTTTGCTCTCATAAACGTTGAAATTCATGCCAGTGGTAATATCTGAAACCTTCCACCATATGAGTTATAATGCATTCTTGAGACCAAAGTAAACCGTGGCGTTTGAAACAGTTTAGCCGTAATAAGCAGCTCATGTGGTGGAATATGCACTCAAAATCTGCACGATTCTTTTATGTTCTTCGAACATTAGTGTTTCTAGCAGTTCAGGTGCGCTGGAGTTTTTACTAATGTTCGAAGAAGAACAATAGTATTAAAATAACTTTGGCCCATAATTCATATTTCTATGTATATATACATATATATATATATATATATATATATATATATATATATATATATATATATATATATATATATATATATATATATATATATATATATATATATATATATATGTATATATATATATATATATATATATATATATATATATATATATATATATATATATTTATATATATATATATCTATATATATATATATATATATATATATATATATATATATATATATATTTATATATATATATATATATATGTATATATATATATATATATATATATATATATATATATATATATATATATATATATATATATATATATATATATATATATATATATCATAAAAAAATTTCAGTGCAAAAATCTCAGGAACCCGCCATTCGATTGAACTGAAATTTTCAGGACACATTGGTGTGTCATAGTAATAGTACCAGGTCTCACAAAAAGTTAATAATCTTTAAACCTTTGGCGCCGGCGGCCATTTTAGTGATATATTTAATATACCTATTATTCCGTACACAAATAATTTTTGCAAAAATAAAGTTGACGAAATAAATGTTGAACGTGTTCTACATGTGAATCGGATAATGTTTTGGAATTTTTTAACCCCATGTGTGCGCTGGGTGCCCAAAACGAGAACGGGAAAATTTGAAAATGTTGAAATTGCGATAACTTTTGACACAGCTATTCAATCATTATTAAATTTTCAAAACATATTTATATTATTTAGTTGTAGATTTGTGTAGCTTTTATTGAGCTTGCTGGCAACCCTGTAGCTAGGGCAGGCACTGAAAGTGAAAACCTCCAAATCACCGTCTCTCTTGAAAAAATGCCGCTTCTTCAAAAAAAAAGGCACTCATATGTAAATCTTGTGCTTTGTTTACATAAACAAAAAAAACATTGATACGGTATAACGGGCACGCCTGGTAACCTTTGCATAATTTACCTATATTTTTAGCATCAATAACTTCTGTTCACGGAAACTCACGATCCAATAAGCAGAATAAATTGAAATTTGCAGAATGTATTGGTCTTAAATAGGACCAGGTCTGATAGAAGTGATTTTGAAATGCGGGCGATTCTGTGCCAGTGGTGCCATCTTGAAAAATTACTAAAAAAGATAACTGCTTTTAGCCGTAGAAATTCTGATTCAATCGTTCGATTTTGACCAAATTCATATGGTAGCTGAACCTTACTTCAAACCACATTTGGTAGAAATTCGGTTGAAAACTTCGGCTGGAGTTGCCAGCTATGATAATTTTGGTGTCTTAAATTTGAAAAAAAAAAATTTAGAAGTGAAAACATTCAAACCATCGAATATCCTAAAAATGTCCATTTCTTACAATAAAACCAATCTGTATACAAATCTTATGCTTTATCTACACGTTCAAAGTAAAACTTTGGAAATTTCATGTCGGGCAAAAACGGTAACCCTTTCCCAGTTAACCTATAGCATCAAACATTTCTGTTCACGGAAACTCACGAACCAATAATCAGATACAATTGAAACTTGCAGAATGCATTGGACTTAAGTAGGACCAGATCTGACAGAAGCGATTTTGAATTGTAGGCAACTCTGTGCCAGTGGTGCCATCTTGAAAAATTACAAAGAAAAAAAAATTGCTTTTTTCCCTATGAAATGTGAATGTGTTACCAGATTTTCATGAAATTGACACAGTAGCTGAACCTTACTCTAAACTCTGTTTGGTAGAAATTCGGTTGTAAAATTAAATTGGTGCTGCCAGCTATGGTAATTTTTGTGTCTTTGGGTTTGAAAATTCGCTCATGAAAATAAAACTTTTTGCCCTATAACTTCCAGTGCAGTCATGAAATCAATACAAATTTCGTAAAATTAATGGAACCTATTTTAAGTATTATTCAGGCCAAATTTGGTTGAAAAGCCACGATAGAGTTGGCAGCTATTGTTGGTTTTGTGTTTGTTTGCAATATCTTTATTAAGCGGTTTTAGAATTTTCAATTGGTAATGATAGTGTAGTGACAATAAACAGCAAGTATTAAGCTTTCGATTATTTGAAAAAACTCGCTGCAGGTAACCCTAAGTTATAAATTTCTTTCTTAATACTCCTATAACTTCAAATGTAATATAACAATATGAAACAGATGTGATATATTCTTGGCTTTGATACTGGCAGAAGGTTGCCAGCACGAGTCGGTTGTACTACTTTTGTATCAATAAATGCTTACAGTTAGTTTTCATACCGGAAACATTTACAATGAAAATATATAACCAATGTTTCAATTCCCAAAGTTCTGCAAATTTTTCGGATCGCAGCCCCAAACACCAACTTCAGTTACAGTGCTGCAGGCACTGAGCATTTTCTTCATTGATGTTATATGAGATGCTGCTTTCAAAATTTTGTGAAATAAGCAACTGATAGCGAATATAATTAGCACGTGTTTTGCTCTCATAAAGGTTGAAATTCATGCCAGTGGTAATATCTGAAACCTTCCACCATATGAGTTATAATGCATTCTTGAGACCAAAGTAAACCGTGGCGTTTGAAACGATTCTTGCCTGATATCACACAGTGAACTTTGTGCGTGGGAAATTCAAAAAGTCACTGACTTATCAAACTGCCCTCATATCTAAGACAGTACATTTAATATCAAGTAGATGGGTAGAAAAGTAGTATGGTTTTATTTAAAATAATCTGTAAAAATATTTCCTATTCTATACATCCTGTCGCCTGAGGTCGCCATACTACATGACACATGCACTGTCTCAACACAATAATATATATATATATATATATATATATATATATATATATATATATATATATATATATATATATATATATATATATAGAAATATGAATTTTTGGCCAAAGTGATTTTAATACTTATGTTCTTCTTCGAACATAAGTAAAAATGAAGAAAATCGATTCATATTTGAAGGCTCTACGTATAGTAAAAGATTTTATACAATTTTTTGAATGCAACACGAACAGACGTTTCTCAAAAACTTCAAGAGGCCATATATCCGCAAATGTTCACAGGGAAAATTTCATTGAAGTCTGACGATAGCGATAAAAGACCGTTGGTCGATTTTCCGTGGAATGACCCCATAACAAGCTCCTACTTAAGTCAACTTATCCTTTGAATTCCGTTCTCATCGCAGGATTGCATCGAAATATTCAGCTGTTAAATTATGTTTGAGGCTGCCATCCGAAAAATTTTTAGTACTCGGAAAATTTCAAAATTATTTCTATAGTTTTTATTGCAAATGCTTCACTTTTGAGTATGTAATTTGAAGCATCTGTTGGTGCAATTTTTACGAAAATGTCTGATGCTGGTTACCCTGTGTTACCAGCAAAATAAATACCAAATCTGCTTCACGCTAAGTTTAACCCACCCTTTGAATTTCGCTCCGCTGGAAGTTACAATATAAATATTTTGTGAATTGCGTAAAAATGTGATTGCTGCATCGGAAGTTAAAAGACAAAAAGTAATTTTTTAACAGTGATTTCTACAATACGCTCCGAAATTTTTACGATGATCCAATGTTTCTGTCAGAAGCTATGACGAATCAAAATTTGGAAAAAATCCTGGCCTACTTTTAGGCATTCAACACCAACACTTGGCTCAAAATTTCCAATTCTTGATCATCGAGAAGCTTGAAACATAATAAGTTTTCATTCCCAATACTTTTTTTAACAAAAATTTACATTGCTTGGAAATATAGGAGTACCTGAAAATTCACTTAAATCCCCGCCGCCTCCAAAGGGTTAAAGGTATCTGAGTTCTAGCAAGTCATGGACCTACTTACTATATACACCTATGTCCTTCTATAATTTCAGCTTAATCGGATCAGCTTTTCTAGAGATTGTCTCCCTTAATAATTTTATTGATATACGGTGAGCGTCAAAAATGAATGCATACCTTTCAAATTTGTTTTTGAGCTTAAAAAAAATATAACCGATTGAAAAATATTTCTAATTTAGTAATATCAAACCTTTATTTGTTAAAAACTATATACAAAAAAAAATCAATTGCATATATTAGCTAACAAAAAATTTACAGAGGAACAAAAACAAAAAGTCAATGAAATATGAATCAAAAGTAAGTGCAGACTTGTTCAAACGTTGATAAATTCTAGCTGTAAATGAAGTCACGGATCTTTTACTATAACGGAATACAACTTCAATTTAATTTCTAGGAAACAACAATCGCAAAAATTCTTGGTAAAGTAATTTTTGAGGGAGTAAATTTGATCTAGAGGGAAGGTGTGAAAATGAGGAAAGAAACTGAGCCAAAAACACGAAAAATTATAGTGAATTTGCATTGTGAAGGTACAAAATTATGGGAAATTGGAAAATGGTAAAAGAAACCACACAGTGCAGTAAAAAAAATTATTGAAAAATGCAATAAATTCAATAAATTGGACAATTTAAAAAGATCTTAACGGCCAGTGAAATTAAAATGAAAAGAAATAAGGAATATAGTAAAAAAAGTTAAGGGTAGTCCCCGTTCAAGTGCAAAAAAACTAGCTGAAAATTATTCTGCGACACACAATTAATCCGTTTCAGCCTCCACCGTTCGAAGAATATTGAATGAACATGGGTAACATGGCAAGTTGCAACGAAAGAAGCCGTTTATTTCTAAAGCGAATAAGAAAAAACTCTAGCGCACCTGAACCGCTAGATAACTAATTTTCGAAGAAATTGTCTTTGAGTGACAAAAAAGTGTGGAAAGACGTAATACACTGTTTTGTAGAATCATATCAAGCATTCCTTATCCAAAGCAACAAAACTCAACTATACCACAAATTATGAAAATGTTCAGTGCTGGTAACACTTTCCGAACGAAGCAGCAATAAGTTTACCAAAACAAGCTCATACTTACATCAACTTATCCTTTAAATTTCGTTCTCATCGCAGGATTTCATCGAAGTTTCAGCGGTTAAACGTTGTTTGAGGCTGCCATCCGAAAAATGTTCAAAACTCGGAAAATTTAAAAATTGATTCCTTATTTTTATTGCAAATGCTTTGCATATGAGAACGTAATTTGAAGCATCTGTTGGTGCAATATTAACGGAAATGGCACGTTGCTGGTTAGCCTGTGTCAGCAGCAAAGCAAAATACATAACAAATCTGCTTCACGTTAAGTTAAACCCAACCAGTAAATTTCGTTTCGATTGGATCACTGCGCTGGAAGGTATACGGGTGAAAAGAATTTTAGGGTAGCCACCCTCAAAATTTTTAAAATTTTTAAAACGTTAATATTTGTTGTTAATTTTCATTGCAGGATCATTCTCAATTGGAAATTTAATGACATAATCGCTCAGTAAAGAAATTCCACAAAATTACAAAGTAGGTCATAGCTGGCAGCTCTTTCGTGATTTTGTATGAAATTCCTACAACATTTATTTCACATTAAGGTCCATTTACTGCGTGAACTTCGTTTTGATTTCTACACTGGACCGGAAGTTATAGGGAAAAAAGCTTTATTTTGCTCAACAAATTTGCAAGATTTATGAGACAAAAATCACCACAGCTGCCAGTCCTATACCAATTTTTAAACCAAATTTTCACCGAATGGTACAAAGAGTAATATCCAAGTATTGTGTAAGTTTTGTTAAAATTTGATGGCTGAATCGGAAGTTATAGGCCAAAAAGAAGTTTTTTTTCTCAGTAGTTTTTCAAGATGGTACCACTGGCACAGTGTTATCCGCATTTTAAAATAACTTCTATCAGATCTGGTCCTAGTTAATACCAACATGTCCTGTAAATTTAATTATGATCGGGTAATCCGGTCGTCAGTTCTCGTGAACAGAATTTTCGAGTGCTGAAAATAGAGGTAATTTGGTGATGGGTTGCCGTTCATATGCAAATCGGAATTTTGAACCCTCTTGAAGTTTTTGCGAAACGTCTGTCAGTGTTGCATTCAAAAAATTGTATAAAATCTTTTACTATACGTAGAGCCTTCAAATATAAATTTTTGGAAAGGAGAAGGTGTAGATATTCGAGAAAAAATAGTGCGAGAAACATCTTGGCCAAAAAAGCTAAAAAAGATCATTACAGTGTCCTTTATCCATGAATATTTCAAAATGCGCACCTTCGATTTTCTTTATTTTTACTTATGTTCGAAGAAGAACATAAGTATTAAAATCACTTTGGCCAAAAATTCATATTTCTATATATATATATATATATATATATATATATATATATATATATATATATATATATATATATATATATATATATATATATATATATATATATATATATACATATATATATATATATATATACATATATATATATATATATATATATATATATATATATATATATATATATATATATATATATATATATATATATATATATATATATATATATATATATATATATATATATATATATATATATATATATATATATATTCAAAAGCAACAATTCAAAAGCTTATCTGTCAATCAGTTGATATAAACAAGCGCTCTAACTTAAGTGCAAAATTAAAGTGTTGCTGCCATCTGTTATCTTCGAAATTCGAGCCTAACGAACTTCAACTGGAGACTCATCTAATACCAACACCAGGATTGAACGCAGTAAGTCGGCCGCTTCTATATCTTGAAGAAAATCAATCATTGTGCGGTAACTGTGCTGGCAAAACTACACAAAGAGTCAAGAAGAAAAAAAACGGATCTAGCCTATATAATTACCACAGTGGTCTGTACTAAAGCACCCTTGGAACATCTGGTCGTGGACTCCAACCATAGCCCACCTAAGACGCCACCCATTATTTATCAATCACGGCTACAATGATTCAGTGTGAAAGATGCATGGAGATAATCTTGGACAAAGCTGAAGCTTTAGGATGCTTATCATGCAAAAAAAGCTTCCACTTTTTCTGTGGAGGCTTTACCGAAGCTAGCTTTAGAAAATTATCAAAAGAAAAAAAGAAACATTGGCAATGCCAAAATTGTAAATCTACGATAAAGATTCACACGATTGAATCACCACCGAAAACGCCAAATGATGTCGACCCTAACAGGAATGAAATTGATGCTAATTTTGAGTCGATCAAGCGGGAAATGCGTAACCACTCAAAAGAACTGCAGGAGATGCGCAATATGTTCAAGTAAGAACTATCGGAGTACCGTAGATACTTGGACTATTGTTGCAACAAGATTGATGAGTTCCAGACAAAAATGGTCCAATACGGCGAGAAAATCGAAAGTCTTTCCAATATATGTGGTAAGCTGGACACTGATAACAATAATTTAAAAAAACAGGTAAAAAATTTAACAATCCAAGTCAATCAACTGGAGCAGGAGATATTTAGTTCTGATATCAAAATCAGTGGATTAGTTGAAACGCCCAACGAGAATGCAGTGGAAGTGCTGAATAGCGTTGCAAGTTTACTGAACATCGATACTAACCAAGTCAAGCCGATTTTTGCTCGGAGACAAATACAAAGTTACCAAAAAAATAATCCACTGAGGCCTTTAGTTGTCCAATTTTCCTCTAAAGAACATAGAGATATTTGGCTGGAGAAATCTAAATTGAAAAAAGCTGACTTAGTTTGTAAGAACCTGCATGATAGCTTACCACCCTCAAAGTTCTTCATTAACAGTCATCTCACAAAAACGATCAAAAAACTCTTTATTTAACAAAACAATTTGCGAGAAAATTCGTTTAAGTTCGTATGGATTCGAGATAAAAATATCCTTATCAGAAAAATTGAGCAGGGTAAAGTTTTCAAAATTAATTGTGAAGCAGAATTAGATATCAATCACCTAAGATATGTCTTAAACTAAAGTTGTTTTCATTTATCATTTATTTATTTCTTTTTACACGTTGTTAATGGATTTGTTCAACGAAATACTTATTAACAACGATATCGAAACATACATTGCTAAATGTGCAACTGAGTGCAAGCAATTATTTAGCAGTTCTAATTGTAAAGGGTTGAAAATTCTTCATTTAAACATTAGGAGCATAAAAAAAAAATTTTGATGAATTAAGCATATTCCTAAATGAATTAGATATTAGCTTAGACGTAATTGTTTTGTCGGAAACGCACCACGGTAGCTACTTGGTCAATTTTGACATCATGTCACCATCCTTCAATATAGCTATGTGTTCGATGTATTATACATCTCAATGTCTCAACAAAAATGATGAGGTTTTAGTTTACATTTAACAAAAAATTAAGCACACATGCGACGAAATTAGCACCCAAAACTTTACTGGTCTTCAACTAAATATAGAAATGACAAACAATAAAAATGCTAGGATATTTGCGATTTATAAATCACCAGCTATTGACAATGATAGCTTCATTTCAGACATTTACAATACAGTTATTTGCACAGACCATACTACGATTGACATGATAATAGGTGACATCAATATTAACTTATTAGATATAACCAATGTAACAAATAACTATCTGACAACTCTTAACAGCATAGGTTACGTATCGCATATAAATGAACCGACTCGAATAGATGGTATCAGCAAATCATGCATGGACCATATCCTGCTTAAGAATAACTCCCCCCGGTGCCATGCTACACCTATTATTCTACAAAACTCAATAACAGATCATTTCACAACTTTAATTAAAGCTGACATAAAATGCCAAGAAACAAATATCAACTCAGTAGACAAACGACCAATATAAGTAATTTTAATGAATTAAAGAGGAAGATTGGTTTAATCGATTGGGATATAGTTATCAATAGTGATGATGATGCTAATTTATCTGTTCATAAATTTATACAGTCTATCTGCAACATAATCAAGCAATCTACAACCACCAAATTGATCCCGAAAAAACTCACACCCCTGAAGCATTGGATTTCTGTGGGAATAATCGTATCAATAAGGAAAAGAGACGAAATAAAAAAAAAACTTAGCAGGCAACCATTCAACATCGACCTAAAAACTTACTACGTTAAATATAGAAATAAACTAAATACCATCAAAACAGCAGCTAAGAGAAACTGGTACCAAAAACGAATCAACACCACTAGTAGCAACAAGAAGTTATGGGAAATAGTTAATGATATAACAAATAGTAAGATTCCCAAAAATATTCCATTGAATTTAATTGACACACATCCGGAGCTAGCTTCATCATCTGAGAGTGTAAAGAATACATCCCTTGCGAAACATTTCAATGATTATTTCATAAACATAGGAGAGCAAATAGCAAGAAATTTTGATAATAACAGCGAAGATGTTTTACCAAACACAAATAACATCTGCTCTAACTTTCATCTTCATAAAATAGATAATAATGAACTGCTTACTGTAATACATTCATTTAAGAAGCAGTCATCCCCAGGTTGGGACAGTTTAAATAATAGGATAATTCATTCAATTAAAAATAACATCATATCCCCCTTGACGAAACTGCTCAATAAATGCCTAAGTGAAGGAACCTTTCCATCTGACTTCAAAAAAGCTATTATTATCCCTATATTCAAAGGAGGAAATCGTCTGGACGTCAATAACTACAGACCCATATCGCTTCTGCCCTTGCGAAAATATTTGAACGATGTATAAAAAATAGGTTAACTAAGTACTTGACAAAACACAATATACTATCTAAAAACTCTAGCGCACCTGAACCGCTAAAAAACTAATTTTCGAAGAAATTGTCTTTGAGTAACAATGTGGAAAGACGTAATACACTTTTTTGTAGAATCATATCAACCATTCCTTGTTCAAAGCAACAGAACTCAACTATAACTCAAATGATGAAAATGTTCAGTGCTGGCAACATTTTCCCAAAGAAGCAGCAATAAGTTAACCTTCACAAGCTCATACTAAAATCAACTTATCCTTTGAATTTTGTTCTCATCGGAGGATTTCGTCGAAAGCTTTAGCGGGTAACGTTGTTTGAAGCAGCCATCCAAAAAATGTTCAAAACTTAAAAATTGGTTTCTTAGCTTTATTGCAAATGTTTTGCATATGCGAAGCATCTATTGATGCAATAGTTACGAAAATGGCTAAAGCTCGTTACCCTGTGTTAGCAGCAAAGCAAAATATATACCAAATCTGCTTCACGTTAAACTAAACCCAACCAATAAATTTCGTTTCGATTGAATCGCTGCGCTAGAAGTTATACGGGTGAAAAAAATTTTAGGGTTACCACCCTAAAAACTTTTCAAATTTGTAAAGCGTTAATATTTGTTGTTAATTTTCATTGCAGGATCGTTTCCATTTGCAAATCTAATGACATAATCGGGCAGTAAAGAAATTCCAAAAAATTACAAAAATGGTCATAGCCGGCAGCCCTTACACGATTTTTAAACGAAATTCCTGTGACATTTGGTTAACATCAAAACCTATTTACTGCATAAACTTCATTTTGATATCATGACTGCACCGGAAGTTATAGGGAAAAAAGCTTTATTTTGCTGAGCAAATTTGCAAGATTTAGGAGACAAAAATCAGCATAGTTGGCAACCCTAATCTAATTTTTCAGCCAAACTTTCACCAATTGTTGCCAGGTCCAAATAGTGTGTGAATTTTATTTAAATTTGATGGCTGTATCGGAAGTTATAGGCCAAAAAGCTGTTTTTTTCTCAGTGATTTTTCAAGATGGCACCACTGCCACAATATTGCTTGCATTTCAAAATCATATCTATCAGACCTGGTCCTAGTTAATACCAACATGCTCTGTGAGTTTCATTATGATCGAATAATCCGGTCGTCAGTTCTCGTGAACAGAACTTTCGAATGCTGAAAATAGAGGTAATTTAATGACGGGTTGCCGTTCTTGTGCAAATCGGAATTTTAAAAATTTTAAACTGACATGATGCACAAACGTCTAAATTTATCAATGATTTGAATTTTTTGTCAAAAATCAAAAATTTTTCCGGAGGTTCAATGATTTGAAAGATTTTTTTTCAAAAGCCTGCCGCAGCTACAGGGTTACCCGCACTACCTTGGAAATCCATGTGTATTAAACTTTAGTCAACATCAATACGCTCTGCAAATTTCACGATGATCCAATGTTTTTGTCAGAAGGAATGACAAATCAAAATTTGAAAAAAAATTCTTGCCTACTTTTAGGCACGCTGCACCCACACATGGCTCAAAATTTCCAATTCTTTACCATAAACAAGCTAAAAACATAATAATTTTTCATTCCCAATACTTTTTTTGAACAAAAATTCACGCTGCTTCGAAATATAGGAGTACCTCAAAATTCACTAAAACGCTCGCCGCTGCCAAAATGTTTAGGATATCTGAATTTTAGCAAGTCGTGGACCTACCTTCTAAATACATCTACGTTCTCCGAAAGTTTCAGCTTGATCGGATAGATCACTCCAGAGATTATCTCCCTTAATCATTTTGATGATATATATATATATATATATATATATATATATATATATATATATATATATATATATATATATATATATATATATATATATGTATATATATATATATATATATATATATATATATATATATATATATATATATATATATATATATATACATATATATATATATATATATATATATATATATATATATATATATATATATATATATATATATATATATATATATATATATATATATATATATATATATATATATATATATATATATAAAGAAATATGTATTTTCGGCGAAACGAGTTTAATACTATTTTTCTTCGAAAATTAGTAAAAACCAATACGGGTATCAAGAAAAAATAGGTACAGAATATGCAGTACTAAAGGTCATAAACTTCTTGTATTCTGAAATCGACACCAATAATAAGCCTCAAGCTGTATTTATGGATTTAAAAAAAGCATTCGACACTGTACCCAAAAACTTACTGATTAAAAAACTAAGTGAAATTGGCATCATAGGTAAACCCCTAAAGTTACTAAACTCATACCTTAGCCTAAGGCAACAAAGGGTCAAAGCTAAGAACGCTTATAGTGATTGGTGTTTCAAATCTGATGTAGGTTTACCACAAGGGACTGTCCTTTGACCATTGTTATTTCTCATTTATGTGAATGATCTTTGCAATTTGAACAATAGATCTCTTAAAAGTAAAAAAAAACTCTAGCGCACCTGAACTGAGAGAAAACAAATTTTGGAAGAAATTTTCTTTGAGTGACAAAAAAATGTGGAAAGACGTAATACACTTTTTTGTAAAATCATATCAACAATTCCTTATCCAAAGCAACAAAACTCAACTATAACACAAATGATGAAAATGTTCAGTGCTGGCAACATTTTTCCAACCAAGCAGCAA
>OZ022264.1:127588132-127598132 GCA_963978885.1 Nemotelus pantherinus | reverse complement strand
ACACAACTCACACAGTACTTGCATATTATTTTATGTTATATTTAATAAAAATTTGGTTGAAAAATTAGTATAGGGCTGCCAGCTATGGTGATTTTTGTCTCATATATCTTGCAAACTTGCTCAGCAAAATAAAGCTTTTTTCCCTATAGCTTCCGGTCCAGTGCGGAAATCAAAACGAAGTACATGCAGTAAATGGACCTTAATGTGAAGTAAATGTTGTAGGAATTTCGTACAAAAATCATGAAAGGGCTGCCAGCTATGACAATTTTTGTAATTTTGTAGAATTTCTTTACTGAGCGATTATGTTATTAGATTTGCTAATGGAAATAATCCTGCAATGAAAATTAACAACAAATATCAACGCTTTAAAAATTTGAAAAGTTTTGAAGGTGGCAACCCTAAAATTCTTTTCACCCGTATGGCTTCCAGCACAGTGATTCAATCGAAACGAAATTTACTGGTTTGGTTTCAGATTTGGTATATATTTTGCTCTGCTTCTGACACAGGGTAACCAGCATTAGCCATTTTCGTAAATATTGCACCAACAGAAACTTCAAATTACGTTCTCATATGCAAAGCATTTGCGATAAAAATAAGAAACCAATTTTGAAATTTTCCGAGTTTTGAACATTTATTGGATGGCAGCCTCAAAAACGTTTAACCGCTGAAACTTCCGATGAGAACGAAATTCAAAGGATAAGTGGATTCATGTATGAGCTTGCTATGGTAAACTTATTGCTGCTTCGTTGGGAAAGTGTTGCCAGCTCTGAACATTTTCATAATTTGTGTTATAGTTGAGTTTTGTTGCTTGAGATAAGGAATGGTTGATATGATTCTACAAAACAGTGTATTACGTCTTTCCACATTTTTTTGTCACTCGAAGACAATTTCTTCGAAAATTAGTTTTCTAGCGGCTCTGATGCGCTAGAGTTTTTATACCTTCAAGTATGTAAAACCCAACAAAGCTCAAGATTACCTCGCAACAAGAACTAACCGTAATAATATGATAGTTCCCGCTTGCCGTAAAACGCAAACACAAAAATTTGTTTCCTACATGGGACCTTAGTGTTTTAGTAAGCTCCCTGAATATTTAAAAAACATAAATCCGTTTGAGAGATTCAAATTTAATGTAAAAAATGGACCCTAACACTATCTAATGAGGAATTTAAAGCAGCTTTTAATATTATTTAAGCCCGAATTGTAACTAATCTTCTATCTATAAATTGTTAATTAGATGTAAGTGCAAACCATTACAGATAAGTCATAGACCTAAAAATTGAATAGGCCTCCTTGCACAAGCCATGCTTATAAGGAGACTACTACACAGGTTTATTTTAGTATGTAAGCTTTTCCGTTAATATGAATTTTTGTGATCAATAAATTAATTGAATTGAATCGAATTGAATCGAATTGAATATATATATATATATATATATATATATATATATATATATATATATATATATATATATATATATATATATATATATATATATATATATATATATATATATATATATATATATATATTTGTTTATATATATATATATATATACAAATATATATATATATTATATATATATATATATATATATATATATATATATATATATATATATATATATATATATATATATATTATCAAAAAATTTCAGTGAAAAAATCTAAAAAAACTGAAATTTTCAGAATACATTGGTGTATATGCAGAGTAGTGCCAGGTCTCACAAAAAGTTCATAATCATCTTTAACCCTTTGGTGCCGGCGGCCATTTTTTTAAATATACCTATTTTTCTGCCAAAAAATAACTTTTGCAAAAATAAAGTTTGAATAAAGTTTGTGTAATGAATTCTGAACGTATTTCAAATTTGAATATGATAATTTTTTTGAAATTTTAACCCTATGTGTGCGCTAGGCGCCTCAAATGAGATTGGGAAAATTTGAAAATTGTTGAATTGTGATAACTTTTTATTTGATTATCAAATCATTATGAAACTTATAGTCCATATAAATGTTGTAAAGTTGCATACCTGCGTAGTTTTTTCATGAACGTGCTGGCAACCTGTAGCTACGGCAGGCACTGAAAGTGAAAATATTCAAACCATGGAATCTCCTAAAATATGTCCGTTTTTTAGAATGAAAACCAACTTGCATACAAATCTTATGCTTTGTCTAAAGAGTCAAGGGAAAACTTTGGAATTTGCATGTTGGACAAGAACGGCAACCCTATCCCAATTGACCTATATTTTTAGCATCAAAAATTTTTGTTCACGAGAACTCACGAACCAATAATCAGATGCAGTTAAAATTTACAGAATACATTGGAATTAGGTAGGACTAAGTCTGGTAGAAGCGATTTTGAATTGTGGGCAACCCTGTGCCAGTGGTGCCATCTTGAAAAATTACAAAGAAAAAAAACTGCTTTTTACCCTATGAACTCTGATTCAGTTACCAGATTTTTATGAAATTGACTCAGTAGCTGAACCTTACTCTAAGCCGTATTTGATAATAATTTGGCTGCCAGCTATGGTACTTTTTGTGTCCTTGGTTTTGAAAATTGGCTCAGGGAAATAAAGCTTTTTGCCCTATAACTTCCAGTGCAGTCATGAAATCATTGCGAATTTCAAACATTTAATGGAACCTTTTATATTTATTATTCACGTCAAATTTGGTTGAAAAGCCACGATAGGGTTACCAGCTATTGTTGGTTTTGTGTTTATTTCTAATATCTTTCTTAAGCGACTTGATCGTAAAATTTTCAAATGGTAATGATATTGTAAGGACAATATACAGCAAATATTAGGTTTTCGATTATTTGATAAATTCCACGGCTGGTAACCCTTAATTTCTTTATACTCCTATAATTTCGAACGCAGTCATCGGATCGAGACGAAATTCGCAGGGTAGGTTAATTTTAACGTGATGCAGATGTGAAACTGGCAAAAGATTGCTAGCAGGAGTTTGTAGTGCTATTTCTGTATCAATAAATGCTTACAGTTAGTATTCATACCGGAAACATTTACAATGAAAATATATAACCAATGTTTCAATTCCCAAAGTTCTGCATAATTTTCGGATCGCAGCCCCAAACACCAACTTCAGTTACAGTGCTGCAGGCAGTAAGCATTTTCTTCATTGATGTTATATGAGATGCTGCTTTCAAAGTTTTGTGAAATGAGCAACTGATAACGAATATAGTTAACAAGTATTTTGCTCTCATAAACTTCGAAATTCATGCCTGTGCTAATATCTGAAACCTTTCCACCATATGAGTTATAATGCATTCTTAAGACCAAAGTAAAACGTGGTGTTTGAAACATTTTGGCTGTAATAAGTAGCTCGTGTGGTAGAATATGCACTCAAAATCTGCACGATTCTTCTACTGTTCTTGAAACACTAGTGTTTCTAGCGGTTCTGGTGCGCTAGAGTTTTTTTTATATATTGTAAACAGTTGTAGAAACTACAAATGTGCGATATTTTAAAGTGGAGCTCGTAAAAGTACAGTCGTGAGAAATTTTTAAAGGTGTTGGAATACTGTAACCGCTGAAGAAAATTTATAGAAAATGGTGCCGAAACAAGGTAAAACTTACAAAATATGGTACGAAACAGCTTTATGTTTTCAAAATTGTTTGATTGAAAAACTGTTTTGCAATGTTGTTTTAAGCCCGCAGAAGATTTTAATCCAGTCTAACGTAGAACGATCTGTATATTTCCATTGCTTATAACTAATACCACTCACGGAATTTTCATCAATTTTTTCACATGTATTTAGAATAACGGCTGATCCAGGGCAATCCTGGCAGCTACCAAAATAACAATCTGTTTGCGGAGGAGAGCATATCATCAGAGATAAAAAGTTCTTCTAATTAGCCAAGCTCATATCGGAACCCTTTGTAAGAAAATTTTATTTTGATCCTTACATCACTAATTTATATTTTGTAAACAATTATGTAAGCTACAAATGTGCTAAATTTCAAAGTGGAACAACATTTGTAAGAAATTTTTAAAGGAACAAAATACTATAATCGCCAAAGAAAATGGTACCGTCACAATGTAAAACTTACAATATGTATATGTATGACATAACTTGATGATGGCTCTATGTTTTTTTTTGCAAAATCAAGGTCTTAGATTCTTCAGTTATGGGTAATTATTGTTTATGATTTTATTTTTTAAAAGGAATAGTAATTAGATTGCTTCTGTCACTAACAGACCTAGCACTAGAATATAAAATGTTTGCAATAATTGAGAACATTCATTTGTAAGCAATCATAAAACAAAAATAAAGAAAGAAGATTCCTTTTCATTTACTAGCGGCATGAACAATTAGGATTATTTTGGGTTTCTTCCACATATTATACTGTACATATATTTTTAATTACTTCCTTTGTTTGTCTATTTTGTATATTTTTACAGCTTAAAATTAGGGTTAATTGCAATGTCTGTAGTTTACTTTGATTCCAAGAAGATACTTTCAGGATATAGATCAGAGGTAGTTGAAGTTAAGGAAAGTGTGGGCTCATATAGACAAACAATTTTGTCAAATGGACATTCTAAGAAGAAAGTTAAAAAAACTTTACTAGCGTACTGTACAAAAATGTACTTAAAATAAAGCAGGAACTAGCTTCACAAGAAACAGAAAACAAATAATGAATTATCTGTAGTAAATAATATCAAAGAAGAATATTCAAAAGCTACAGAAAACGAAACAAAGAGTTTACTTTTATCACTTTTGCCGATGAATTCGTCACCTGCCAAAGTAGTGTCCGAATTAACTGACGCAACCTCATATATGATTAAAAAAATTCAAGCGCCCCTGAAGCACTAGAAACACTTATGTTCGAAGAACAGCAGAAGAATCGTGCAGGTTTTGAGTGCATATTCTACCACACAAGCTACTTATTACAGCCAAAATGTTTCAAACACCACGTTTTACTTTGGTCTTAAGAATGCATTATAACTCATATGGGGGAAAGGTTTCAGATATTACCACCGGCATGAATTTCGAAGTTTATGAGAGCAAAATACTTGTTAACTATATTCGTTATCAGTTGCTCATTTCACAAAACTTTGAAAGCAGCATCTCATATAACATCAATGAAGAAAATGATTAGTGCCTGCAGCACTGTAACTGAATTTGGTGTTTGGGGCTGCGATCCGAAAATTCTGCAAAACTTTGGGAATTGAAACATTGGTTATTTATTTTCATTGTAAATGTTTCCGGTATGAATACTAAATGTAAGCATTTATTGATACAGAAATAGCACTACAGACTCGTGCTGGGAACCTTTTGCCAATATCACATCTGCATCACGTTGAAATTAACCTATCCTGCGAATTTCGTATCGATCCGATGACTGCGTTCGAGGTTATGGGAGTATAAAGAAATTAAGGGTTACCAGCCGTGGCATCGAAAACTTAATATTTGCTGTATATTGGCTTTACAAAATCATTACCATTTGAAAATTTTACGATCCAGTCGCTTAAGAAAGATATTGGAAATTAACACAAAACCAACAATAGCTGGGAACCCTATCGTGGCTTTTCAACCAAATTTGACCTGAATAATAATTATAAAAGGTTCCATTAAATGATTGATTTCATGACTGCACTGGAAGTTATAGGGCAAAAAGCTTTATTTTCCTGAGCGAATTTTCAAAACCAAGGACACAAAAAGTACCATAGCTGGCAGCCAAACTAATATCAAACACGGCTTAGAGTAAGGTTCAGCTACTGAGTCAATTCCATAAAAATTTGAAAACTGAATCAGAATTCATAGGACGAAAAGCAGTTTTTTTTCTTTGTGATTTTTCAAGATGGCACCACTGGCACAGGATTGCCCACAATTCAAAATTGCTTCTATCAGACCTGGTCCTACTTATGTAATTCCAGTGTATTCTGCAAATTTCAAATGCTTCTGATTATTGGTTCGTGAGTTCCCGTGAACATAAGTTTTTGTTGCTAAAAATGTAGGTAAATTGGGAAAGGGTTGCCGTTCTTGTCCGGCATGTAAATTCCAAAGTTTTCCCTTGACTGTTTAGACAAAGCATAAGATTTGTATACAAGTTGGTTTTCATTCTAATAGTAGGGGAGCTCGGGATGCTAAATTTGCAGTTACTAAAGCGTCATCGGGACCTATTAGATTGTGAAGATTAGGCTCTAAAATGAAGAAAAGTTTATGTCAAGTTTTCCATTTTGGTGAGGGGGAGAGCGTGGAAAAATTTTCAAAAACGTAAAAAAAAACAGACATGGAAATATTCGAGCGCGTCAGATATTCATAGTGTATACGCGCTTTGTCTTTTTCATAACCGATAGATATTAATCTGACGATTAACTAATAGGGGATGGCCGTAAGAAGGGGTAGAAAAAACAAAGACAAAAAAAGTTATTCGAGCGTGTCAGATATTCAGAGGGAACGTTAAGTGTGCTCAAAAAAGTGTCGTATTTACTTGACTGACGATTTGGACGTGACCAAAAGTCATGACTGATTTTTGAAAATGTAATAAAAAAATGTGACCTTGAAATAGTCGAGCGCGTTAGATTTTTATACAGAGGGTTCAACTTGATGTCTTAGTTGTCCTAAATGATAATCTGACAATTATATGGAGGGATATTGTTTACCTGATAATTTGAAAAAAAATTCGTTTCTTCTTTTTGTTACTGGATGAAATAACTGAACTCTGATCGGCAATGTGGCAAATTACAAGCGTCCTAATTATGCACATTTAATGAGAAGGGCTGAGACGTATCAGATGCTTTGCATGTTTTATTAAATATTTCCATCCTAGCACTGCCAACATTAGCAAATTTTCAATTTGGACAAATGGCAGGTGAAGGATTCCATGACGAGCGATAATTCTTCAATATCAAAAGCTTCAGACCCCAAGTTTGCAAGTGCTTTTTGAATTGTTTCAGATTCCATTAATTAATTATTATTATATTAATTATTTCAGATTCCATTGTTTCAGATTCCATTAAAATCTGTAAAGGCATTTTTTGCCTCGCCTGTAAAAAGCTGGGTTGTAATCACATCCCGTTTTAAAAACACAACAAACAAACCAAAGCGTCTTACATCTACAAAAACGAACAAGTCATTGTGATCAGCTGAGATATCATCATGATAGAGAAAAAGTGAGAAGGAAGAGAGGCGTGGAGTGGGAATATACAGTTCTCAGCATCTATACGCTTCATCATTTAGTGATGATTTTAGCTACATCGCCCCATGAAAACCATCAGATTATATGTTTTTCGTAATCCTGATCAGATTTCTTTAAAATAAAAAAAAATTCAATCGCGCTCGAGTATTTCGAGGTGAGGTTTTTTTTACAACTTTGTGACTTGCCCATTTCCTTATTTCACGCTCAAATTGTCAGATTATTGAGATGTACTCTTTTCTGGATGCACTTAACTTACCTTGTCTGAATCTGACGTGCTCGAGTTTTTCTGGGGATCACTTTTTTTTACTAATCTGACGGGCTGCCCTCAACGCACCCCAATATATTAAGGGCTTGTATTTGGTAGGATACATTACAGGGTTCAAGGTTTCTTCCCATATTATTTTCTGACGCGCTTGAGTAACACGCGAAATCCCCGCTTGGGTTCCCCTACTATAAGAAACGGACATAGTTTAGGAGATTCGATAGTTTGAATGTTTTCTCTTTCAGTGCCTGCCGTATCTGCAGGGTTGCCAGCACGTTCATAAAAAACTACGCAAGTGTGCAACTTAACAACATTTGATTGTCTTGTAAGTTTCATAATGAGTTGATAATCAAATAAAAAGTTATCACAATTCAAAATTTTTCAAATTTTCCCAACCTCATTTTCGGCACTTAGCGCACACAAGGGTTAAAAATTTCAAAAACATTATCATACTCATATAGAAAACACGTTCAAGATTCATTACATAACCTTTATTTTTGCAAAACCTATTTTTTGACAGAAAAATAGGTATATTTAATATATCACTAAAATGGCCGCCGGCACCAAAGTGTTAAAGATTATTAACTTTTTGTGAGACCTGGTACTATTCTGCATATACACCAATGTATCCTGAAAAATTCAGTTCAATCAGATTGCGCGGTTCCTGAGATTTTTTCAATGAAATTTTTTGATGATATATATATATAGGGGAGAGGGCTGGGTTGTGAGCCGGGTTTTGTTTTTGGTCTGTAACTTTTTACAAAATAAAGATATCAAAGAATGCAAGATACCGTTTGAAAGCTAAACAAAACACGCAACTTTTTTATATAGACAGATTTGAGTTTTGATAAATCGGTAGATTTTTACGGCCAATTTTTGAAGGACGTGATTTTTGGCTGTTTCAAAAAAGTGGCTGGGTTGTGAGCCACTGGTCAAATCCTGATGAAATTCAGAAAAATCGAAGTAAAACACTCATAATTGTATGCTAGGCGAAAAGTGCATTTATTCACAACACTTAAAGAAGCAAAACAAGCAAAGTACAAGTTGTGAAAGTAATATTAACCATTTTATTCATCATCTTCATCTACATCGCAATTAATCATTCATCATCTGTATCGCAATGTTTGCACGTGAAATATGATCTCGTCATATTGGCGCACTTCAAATGGACAGGCCGGCCACATGAATTGCATTTGATTGAGTTGTTGGGGGTCAGCTCTTTTGGCAAAACCCGCAAACAAATCGTGCAAAAATCAATGTCTTCATCCGATAGTTCTGAAGGTGTTGATTTTTTTTGTCTTGGGACGCTTGGCTGGTGGTTGTGCCTTCTTTTTCGCTGCCTTTCCTGGTGACTTTGACGTTTTTTCTTGTTTCTTTTGCTTCAAAAGGTTAATGTTGTCTGGAGAAGTCAATTCGCAGCCTTCCATTACCTTTCGGCCACGTTTTGATTTTGCGCGAGGTGTAGCTCCTTGCAATGGTCCAATTTCGTCCAGAAGCGACATAATATTGGTGCTGTGTGACGAGACTGATACAGAGCGAGAAGTCGATGAATCACGAGAAGTAGATGGAGTGCCGTCAACAGTTTCTTCACGCCCGACCTTCAATGGATTCCAAATAATCCGTCGTTGTTCATCTTCATCGAGACCAGCATCGACTTCAACTTCACGAGCATTCACTTCTACAGCCTGGACAAAATCAGCATCGGTAAAAATGTCAGGGTTGAATGGTTGAATACCAGTTGCCGAAAATCCTGATTTTATTGTTTTGGGCGTCAAAGCTAAGTCCAATGTCTTACAAACGATACCAGCAACGTGACGAATTTCCAAGACATGTTGCAAAAATAGAAATAAACATGTTAAGTTTTTGAAAGACTGTTTAATAATACGAAGGAAAAATAAAATAAAATTGAAAAAAATGTCATTTTATTAAAAACATAGTTTAAAATGCGAAAAACGATGCGCGAAGAAGAGTAAACTGTACCTTATTGGCATTGTTTTTTTGCCAAGCGGAACATTGGCTCTTGTAGTAATTCTTTATTGGCCCAAACACAGAAACATCCAGTGGCTGCAATTTGTGACTGCAGTGAGGGGGAAACGAGAGGATGTGAACCCCATTCGCAGCCGCCAAATCCAAGGCATCGACCGATAGATGAGACGTGTGGTTGTCCAACAACAACAAAACTGGCGAAGCGACTGTCGGCTTGACAAACTTGATGAAATGCTCGATGAAACGCACAAACTCTTCTTGGCACATCCATCCAGATGAATTGGCGTATCCTACTGCACCACTTGCAGCATTGTCCATTAAACATGCCTGCATTTTCTTGCGCGGAAACAAAAAAAAACGGAGGAATAGAATTCCCACTTGCACTCACAGTGAGAGCCATCGTAACCATGGTGCCTCTCTCAGCAGCTTCCAATTGCCCAACGCGCCTCGCCCCTTTCATGGCAATGACTTTGCCGATTTTTGTTGGCACCGTTGAGAATCCACTTTCATCCATGTTGTAAATGGAAGCGCTGTCATATTGGTGTTTGTCAAGCAACTGACCAAAATTTGAAAAAAAAACTATCTACGTTTGTCTTGC
>OZ022264.1:127570632-127583132 GCA_963978885.1 Nemotelus pantherinus | reverse complement strand
AATTGCAACATTGATTATTTATTTTAATTGTAATTGTTTTCGGTATGAATACTAACTGTAAGCGTTTATTGATACAAAAGTAGCACAACCGACTCGTGCTGGCAACCTTCTGCCAGTATAAAAGCCAAGAATATATCACATCTGCTTCACGTTGTTTTATAACATTCGAAGTTAAAGGAGTATAAAGAAATTTAGAGTTACCTGCAGCGAGTTTTTTCAAATAATCGAAAGCTTAATATTTGCTGTTTATTGTCACTACAATATCATTACCATTTGAAAATTCTACGATAAAACCGCTTAATAAAGATATTGCAATTAAACACAAAACTGACAATAGCTGGCAACTCTATCGTGGCTTTTCAACCAAATTTGGCCTGAATAATGTTTATGACAGGTTTCATTAATTGTATGAAATTCGTATTGATTTCATGACTGCACTGGAAGTTATAGTGCAAAAAGTTTTATTTTCCTGAGCGAATTTTCAAAACCAAAGACACAAAAATTGCCATAGCTGGTAGCACCAATCAAATTTTTCAACCAAATTTCCATCAAACAGAGATTAGAGTTAGGTTTAGCTACTGTGCCAATTTCATGAAAATCTGGTAATTTATTCACATTTCATAGGGCAAAAAGCAGTTTTTTTTCTTTGTAATTTTTCAAGATGGCACCACTGGCACAGACTTGCCCACAATTCAAAATCGCTTCTATCAAATCTGGTCTTACTTAAGTCCAATGCATTCTGTAAATTTTAGCTGTATCTGATTATTGGTTCGTGAGTTTCCGTGAACAGAAGTTTTTGATGCTAAAAATATAGGTTAACTGGGAGAGGGTTACCGTTCTTGTCCGACATGAAATTTCAAAGTTTTATTTTGAACGTGTAGATAAAACATAAGATTTATATACAGATTGGTTTTATTGTAAGAAACTGACATTTTTTTGAATATGCGATGGTTTGAATGTTTTCACTTCCAAATTTTTTTTTCAAAATGAAGACACCAAAATTATCATAGCTGGCAAGTCCAACCGAACTTTTCAACCAAATTTCTACCAAACGTGGCTTAAGGTAAGGTCCAGCAGTTGTGTGAGTTTCGTCAAAATCGAACGATTCAATCAGAATTTATATTGCTAAAAACAGTTATCTTTTTTAGTGGTTTTTCAAGAAGGCACCACTGGCGCAGAATCACCCGTATTTCAAAATTACTTCTATCAGACCTGGTCCTATTTAAGACAAATACATTCTGCAAATTTCAATTAATTCTGCTCCTCGGATCGTGAGTTTCCGTGAACAGAAGTTTTTGATGCTTAAAATATAGGTAAATTGGGCAAGGGTTACCAGGCGTGCCCGTTATACCATATCTTTGTTTTTTTTGGTTATGTAAGCAAAGCACAAGATTTACATATGAGTGGCTTTTTTTCGAAGAAACGGCATTTTTTCAAGAGAGACGATGATTTGGAGGTTTTCACTTTCAGTGCCTGCCCTCGCTACAGGGTTGCCAGCACGCTCATTAAAAGCTACACAAATCTACAACTAACTAATATCAATATGTCCTAAAAATTTCGTAATGATTGAATAACTCTGTCAAAAGTTATCGCAATTTAAAAATTTTCAAATTTCCCCATCCCCACCCAGCGCACACATAGGGTTAAAAAATTCCAAAATATTATCCGATTCATATGTAAAACACGTTAGAAATTTATTTTGTTAACTTTATTTTTGCGAAAATTATTTGTGCACGAAATAATAGGTATATTAAAAATATCACTTAAATGGCCGTCGGCGCCAAAATGTGTACAATAACTGACATTTAAACAGACCTGGACCTATTCTGCATATACACCAATGTATCCTGAAAGTTTCAGCTCAATCGGATGGCGCGTTCCCGAGATTATCTCACTGAAATTTTTTGATGATATATATATATATATATATATATATATATATATATATATATATATATATATAATATATATATTTATATGTATATATATATGGAAATATGAATTTTTGGCCGAATCGATTTTAATACTGTTTTCGAACATTAGTAATAATGTACACAAATTTATCTACCAAACTCCAGGGTAGGTGGAAAAGTGTTTTCAGAAAAGTTACCACCACCCCCCGCTCCCCTTTGCCATAACACTTGTAGGGACATCTGTTCGCTATTTTCTTCTCCGAAAAAAAAACTGTATTGCGGCATCACTTATGGGATATTCCACGAAAGAGCAGGACAAAACAACAAAACTGCAGGTGAAAATAGGTTTTGTAATACATCATGGGCCTAGGAGCATGAAAAAGCAAGATAATATTATGGGATAATTCTGCAAACGCTCATTCTTGACATTATAGAAACTAAATCCGGGGCAGATTATCCCCGAATAATCAGTTTTTTTGCCAATCCTGTGATGACTGCATAGCGTCAAAAGGACATGACACGTCTCGAAACCAATTTGCACCTGAAATTACTTGACCTTGCCCTGATCGTTCATGGGATAAGACGGTATGAAAAATTTGAAAAAAAAATCTAGCGCACCTGAACCGCAAGAAAACTAATTTTCGAAGAAATTGTCTTTGAGTGACAAAAAAGTGTGGAAAGACGTGATACACTAATTTGTAGAATCATATCAACCATTCCTTATCCAAAGCAACAAAACTCAACTATAACACAAGTGATGAAAATATTCAGTGCTGGTAACACTTTCCGAACGAAGCAGCAATAAGTTTACCAAAACAAGCTCATACTTAAATCAACTTATCCTTTGAATTCTGTTCTCATCGCAGGATTTCATCGAAAGTTTCAGCGGTTAAACGCTTTTTGAGGCTGCCATCCGAAAAATGTTCAAAACTCGGAAAATTTAAAAATTGATTCCTTATTTTTATTGCAAATGCTTTGCATATGAGAACGTAATTTGAAGCATCTGTTGGTGCAAAATTGACGGAAATGGCACATTGCTGGTTAGCCTGTGTCAGCAGCAAAGCAAAATACATACCAAATCTGCTTCACGTTAAGTTAAACCCAACCAGTAAATTTCGTTTCGATTGAATCACTGCGCTGGAAGGTATACGGGTGAAAAGAATTTTAGGGTAACCACCCTCAAAACTTTTCAAATTTTTAAAACGTTAATATTTATTGTTAATTTTCATTGCAGGATCTTTCTCAATTGGAAATCTAATGACATAATCGCTCAGTTAAGAAATTCCACAAAATTACAAAAATGGTCATAGCTGGCAGCCCTTTCATGATTTTTGCACGAAATTCCTACGACATTTATTTCGTATTAAGGTCCATTTACTGCATGAACTTCGTTTTGATTTCTACACTGGACCGGAAGTTATAGGGGAAAAAGTTTTATTTTGCTGAGCAAATTTGCAAGATTTATGAGACAAAAATCACCATAGCTGGCAACTCTATTTCAATTTTTCAACCAAATTTTCAGTAAATGTTACATAAAGTAACATCCAAATATTGTGTAAATTTTGTTAAAATTTGATGGCTGAATCGGAGGTTATAGGCCAAAACCGTTTTTTTTCCTCAGTGATTTTTCAAGATGGTACCACTACCACAGGGTTGCTTGCATTTCAAAATCACTTCTATCAGACCTGGTCCAAGCTAGTACCAACACATTCTGTCAATTTCATTATGATCGGATTATCCGGTCGTCAGTTCTCGAGAACAGAACTTTCGTGTGCTGAAAATACAGGTAATTTGGTGATGGGTGTCTATTCTTATGCAAATCGAAATTTTGAAAATTTTATCTTGAGATGAAGGAAAAAGGATAAAGTTTATCAAAGATTTGAAATTTTTATCACAAATCAAAAATTTTTCTGGAAGTTCAATGATTTGAAGGATTTTTTTTCAGCAGCCTGCCACAGCTACAGGGTTATGCTGAAAATCTATATGTGCCAAATTTTAGTCAACATCAATACGCTCTGTAATTTTCACGATGATCCATTGTTTTTCTTAAAAGTAATGAGAAATCAAAATTTGAAAAAAATTCCTTGCCTACTTTTAGGCACCCTGCACCCACACACGGCTCAAAATTTCCAATTTTTTATCATAGACAAGCTTAAAACATATTTAGTTTTCATTCCCAATACTTTTCTTTAACAAAAATTTACACTGCTTGGAAATATAGGAGTTCCTCAAAATTCACTATAACGCTCGCCGCCGCCAAAAGGTTTAGGATATCTGAATTTGAGAAAGTTATAGACCTACCTACTATATACATCTACGTTCTCCGAAAATTTCAGCTCAATCGGATCGGCCACTCCAGAGATTATCTCCCTTAATCATTTTGCTGATATATATATACATATATATATATATATATATATATATATATATATATATATATATATATATATATATATATATATATATATATATATATATATATATATATATATATATATATATATATATATATATATATATATATATATATATATATATATATATATATATATATATATATATATATATATATATATATATATATATATATATATAAAGAAATATGAATTGTCGGCGAAACGAGTTTAATACTAATGTTCTTCGAACATTAGTAAAAACTTAAAAACCGGGTATTTCGGGGTGGTTCGTTTGCGGGGGTGGGTAGGGTGTGGGTAGGGTATGTGTGTAGGGCTGGTCTTGCGATGTCAAAAATAGGCAATTAACAGGATAAAAATTGATCCTATCTTGTTTAACAGGGGGGAAAGAGTAGACAACGAACTCATTTCTGAAGATTTGGGATCGATGCTCACAGATATCATTTTATGGCAAAGGTGGAGGGGGAACTTTTCGGAGCACACTTTTCCATGTACAGAATTTTTTTGTACAGATGTACAGAATTTTTTTATCCGCCTCTTAAACATAGATAAACAAAATCACAAACATGCCAAGACGGAATCAAAATCGGATAATATTAACATGCCGCGAGTAAGAGGATGCTGTAAGTAACAAATGCTTAGATCAATATATCTCCAAATGGTTACGTTTACAGGAAAAAGTTCTCGAATTTTTTTCGTTTGAAATTTTCTAAGCTACAAATACATTGTTTTTCGTCATACATTGTTTTTCTAAAGACGTAACCGTTACTGAGATATTTAGGAAAGGTCACTTTTGGTGACTTTGACCTCGTATAAAAAGTGACGCAGCACTCGGATCGATGGGAACTTTTGACATTTTGTTCAACACGCCAGTGCCAAGGTTCACACCATTATTCAGCTTTCCCCTAATTTTTCCAAAGCACCATGTTAGATATTCCCGAACTAAAAGGGTTCCGATATAAACTTGGCTAATTATAAGAACATTTTATCTCTGATGATATGGTCTCCTCCGAAAACAGATTGTTATTTTGGTGGCTACCAGGATTGCCTTGGATCAGCCGTTATTCTAAGTACATGTGAAAAAAATTTGATGAAAATTGCGTGAGTGGTATTAGTTATGAGCAATGGAATTATACAGATCGTTCTACGTTAGACTGGATTAAAATCTTCTGCGGGCTTAAAACAACATTGCAAAACAGTTTTTCAATCAAAAAATTTTGAAAACATAAAGTTGTTTCGTACCATATTTTGTAAGTTTTACCTTGTTTCGGTACCATTTTCTATAAATTTTCTTCGGCGGTTACAGTATTCCAACACCTTTAAAAATTTCTCACGAGTGTACTTTTACGAGCTCCACTTTAAAATATCGCACATTTGTAGTTTATGCAACTGTTTACATTACATAAAATAATTAAAAAATCGAAGGTGCGCATTTTGAAATATTCAAGGATAAAGGACACTGTAATGATCCTTTTTATCCGTTTTTTCTAGAATACCTACACCTTTTTCTTTCCAACAAGCTATATTTGAAAGCTCTACGTAGAGTAGAAGATTTTATACAATTGCTTGAATGCAACACGTACCGACGTTTCCCAAAAACTTCAAGAGGCCATATTTCCGCATATATAGTATACCATATTTTCCAAAAATATTTCATTTTCGATAGTCAGCTCACCAAACCTTCTGGATACCAAAATATTTCCAAATTCCAAGGAGGTGAGTTCAAAAATTATCTGAAAATCGGTCGATTTTCAATGAAATGACCCTATGGTAAACATTTTACTGCTTCGTTGGAAAAGAATTGCCAGCACTGAACATTTTCATCACCTATTTTATAGTTGGGTTTTGTTGCTTGAAATACTACAAAATGATACTACAAAAAAGTGTATAACGTCTTTCCATATTTTTTTGTCACTCAAAGAAAATTTCTTCGCATATCAGTTTTCAAGCAGTTTTGATGCGCTAGGGTTTTTGTAATGATACATTTGATAATGTTTTTCGAACATTGGTGATAGCTTCACAATCTT
Organism: Nemotelus pantherinus; assembly: GCA_963978885.1. Taxonomy (NCBI): domain Eukaryota; kingdom Metazoa; phylum Arthropoda; class Insecta; order Diptera; family Stratiomyidae; genus Nemotelus; species Nemotelus pantherinus. The sequence goes on along the minus strand of OZ022264.1, from coordinate 127,576,778 downwards.
GTGAAAAGCGCCAATGAAAACGTGGGCAGTTATATGTAAAGCATGTAACGAAAAATTTCAACGCAATCTTACCTGGTGTTTTGTGAGGTCTATGACACTGAATAACGGATATCCATTCCTGACAATATTTTCGAATGAAATCATCACTATGAGTGAATAAAGACCGACTTTCTTGATCCACTTGCAATTGCAGAAAAGCCGGAATTAAAGGCCATGTGCCCGTTGCAGCAAAACAACACAATATATCTTGAATTGGTGTTATAAAATCAAAATTACTAAAAACATTTAAATGAGTCTGCTTCGACTTACAAGGAACTTTAACTATATGAAAGAAAAAAGGCTCCTGATGGGTTTCTGTTTTGGAAAGGAAGCTTCGTTTTTCTAAACGAAAATCAGGCTGCTTTATTTTATTTTGCTGTTGCTTAGAACCAATGCAGATTGCTACTAACAATACAAAAAACAGCAAATAAAGCGAAATGCCACGACGACACATGTTGTATATTTTACAGACGAATGATAAAGCTCGTTGTTTAAAGCGTCCTTTTCTAGTAACTGTTTCAATGGGATTTCAGTCTAACTCTTATATGAAACAATAGATAATTTGTTACATTTGTGTATTCGATACAAAGTCTTACATTAACAGCTAATAGCATTCAACTTGAGCTTTATCATTATACACTGCACGGAAGTTCCGTTTTGAAATTACAGCTATTATATCAAACCTGATGCATTTTAATTTGACATTAGCACTATAATAGCCAGCGCGCACCATATGAGAAAAGTTAATAATATATTTGAAGTCAAATATTCCGTGTGTGAATATAATTGTTCTGCAATCAAAAGCATGCAAAATAAGAAAATAGGTTCATGAAAATGAAAAGTCTTTTAGACTAAATATAACGCAGTTTGTAAGTTCAACGTTCAGTTAATGCATTTTGAAGCCCCCTATTGATACGAATTCCAATCCAGTCACCAAATTTTAAAGAAATACACATAATAGCTGTACCTTACTTCATACCATATTTTGTTGAAACAATAAGTTGAAAAAGTCAACTGCGGTAATTTTTGTATCTTGAATCTTGAGAATTTGCTCAGGAAAATAGAGCGTTTTGCCATGTAGCTTCCAGTGCAGTCATGAAATAAAAACGAAATTCATACAGTAAGACAACTTTATTTTAGACCAAATTTGAAGGAAATCTCGTTGAAAAATAAAAAAAAAAAACTCTAGCGCACCTGAACCGCTAGAAAACTAATTTTCGAAGAAATTGTCTTTGAGTGACAAAAAAGTGTGGAAAGACGTAATACACTGTTTTGTAGAATCATATCAATCATTCCTTATCCAAAGCAACAAAACTCAACTATTACACAAATGATGAAAATGCTCAGTGCTGGCAACACTTTCCGAACAAAGCAGCAATAAGTTTACCATAACAAACTCATATTCAAATCAACTTATCCTTTGAATTTCGTTCTCATCGCAGGATTTTATCGAAAGTTTCAGCGGTTAAACGCTTTTTGAGGCTGCCATCCGAAAAATGTTCAAAACTCGGAAAATTTAAAAATTGATTCTTTATTTTTATTGCAAATGCTTTGCATATGAGAACGAAATTTGAAGTTTCTGTTGGTGCAATATTTACGAATATGGCTAATGCTGGTTAGCCTGTGTCAGCAGCAAAGCAAAATACATACCAAATCTGCTTCACGTTAAGTTAAACCCAACCAGTAAATTTCGTTTCGATTGAATCACTGCGCTGGAAGTTATACGGGTGAAAAGAATTTTAGGGTAACCACCCTCAAAACTTTTCAAATTTTTAAAGCGTTAATATTTGAATTGGAAATGTTTTTGCGGGATGATTAAAATTGAACAACTTTTTATTAACATTAAAAATTTTAATCTAAATTGAAAATTCTATTTTGACAAAGTGGTTTCGAAAGTATGCACTGCTTCTCATCAGACACCAGCACACAGTGCATACTTGACTGGCGTGACCACTTGCAGGTGGAAATCATTACATTTTTATTTATGCTAGTTGTGACAAATTTTAACATCTCCGACTTATATCCATGGATATAATTTTACTTAGTAAAGGTAATTGAATTTGATCACGGTTCCCTTCTTGTCTATAAATCAGCATAGACAACGTATATCATTTCTACAGCATCGAAGCCGAGCATATTGAAACGGGAAACTTCGATCGTTTTGCGGAATCAGCCTCCGAAAGCAGAATCAAATTGGAAATGTTTTTGCGGGATGATTAAAATTGAACAACTTTTTATTAACATTAAAAATTTTAATCTAAATTGAAAATTCTATTTTGACAAAGTGGTTTCGAAAGTATGCACTGCTTCTCATCAGACACCAGCACACAGTGCATACTTGACTGGCGTGACCACTTGCAGGTGGAAATCATTACATTTTTATTTATGCTAGTTGTGACAAATTTTAACATCTCCGACTTATATCCATGGATATAATTTTACTTAGTAAAGGTAATTGAATTTGATCACGGTTCCCTTCTTGTCTATAAATCAGCATAGACAACGTATATCATTTCTACAGCATCGAAGCCGAGCATATTGAAACGGGAAACTTCGATCGTTTTGCGGAATCAGCCTCCGAAAGCAGAATCAAATTGGAAATGTTTTTGCGGGATGATTAAAATTGAACAACTTTTTATTAACATTAAAAATTTTAATCTAAATTTAAAATTCTATTTTGACAAAGTGGTTTCGAAAGTATGCACTGCTTCTCATCAGACACCAGCACACAGTGCATACTTGACTGGCGTGACCACTTGCAGGTGGAAATCATTACATTTTTATTTATGCTAGTTGTGACAAATTTTAACATCTCCGACTTATATCCATGGATATAATTTTACTTAGTAAAGGTAATTGAATTTGATCACGGTTCCCTTCTTGTCTATAAATCAGCATAGACAACGTATATCATTTCTACAGCATCGAAGCCGAGCATATTGAAACGGGAAACTTCGATCGTTTTGCGGAATCAGCCTCCGAAAGCAGAATCAAATTGGAAATGTTTTTGCGGGATGATTAAAATTGAACAACTTTTTATTAACATTAAAAATTTTAATCTAAATTGAAAATTCTATTTTGACAAAGTGGTTTCGAAAGTATGCACTGCTTCTCATCAGACACCAGCACACAGTGCATACTTGACTGGCGTGACCACTTGCAGGTGGAAATCATTACATTTTTATTTATGCTAGTTGTGACAAATTTTAACATCTCCGACTTATATCCATGGATATAATTTTACTTAGTAAAGGTAATTGAATTTGATCACGGTTCCCTTCTTGTCTATAAATCAGCATAGACAACGTATATCATTTCTACAGCATCGAAGCCGAGCATATTGAAACGGGAAACTTCGATCGTTTTGCGGAATCAGCCTCCGAAAGCAGAATCAAATTGGAAATGTTTTTGCGGGATGATTAAAATTGAACAACTTTTTATTAACATTAAAAATTTTAATCTAAATTGAAAATTCTATTTTGACAAAGTGGTTTCGAAAGTATGCACTGCTTCTCATCAGACACCAGCACACAGTGCATACTTGACTGGCGTGACCACTTGCAGGTGGAAATCATTACATTTTTATTTATGCTAGTTGTGACAAATTTTAACATCTCCGACTTATATCCATGGATATAATTTTACTTAGTAAAGGTAATTGAATTTGATCACGGTTCCCTTCTTGTCTTTAAATCAGCATAGACAACGTATATCATTTCTACAGCATCGAAGCCGAGCATATTGAAACGGGAAACTTCGATCGTTTTGCGGAATCAGCCTCCGAAAGCAGAATCAAATTGGAAATGTTTTTGCGGGATGATTAAAATTGAACAACTTTTTATTAACATTAAAAATTTTAATCTAAATTGAAAATTCTATTTTAATTCTAAATATTTGTTGTTAATTTTCATTGCAGGATCATTTCCATTTGCAAATCTAATGACATAATCGCTCAGTAAAGAAATTAAACAAAATTACAAAAATGGTCATAGCTGGCAGCCCTTTCATGATTTATGTACGAAACTCGTAAAACATTTGGTTCATATTAAGATCTATTAATTGCATGAACTTTGTCTTGATTTCATGCCTGGACCCGAAGTTATAGGGCAAAAAGCTTTATTTTACTGAGCAAATTTGTAAAATTTGGGAGACACCAATTCCCATAGCTGGCAACTTTATCCTAATTTTTCAGCCAAACTTTCATCAAATGTTATCTTAAATAAGATCCAAATATTGTCGACATATCCTGTAAATTTCATTATGATCGGGTCATCCGGTCGTCAGTTCTCGTGAACAGAACCTTCGAGTGCTAAAAATAGAGGTAATTTGGTGATGGGTTGCCGTTCTTGTGCAAATCGGAATTTTGAAAATTTCAATTTGACGTGATGGACAAAGGTTAAAATTTATCAATGATTTCAATTTTTTGTCAAAAATCAAAAAATTTTCAGGAGGGTCAATGGTTTGAAAGATTTTTTTTACAGTAGCCTGTCGTACCTACAGGGTTACTCACACTACCTTCGAAATTTACGTGTGCTAAATTTTTGGTCAACATCAATACGCTCTGCCAATTTCACGATGATTCATTGTTTTTCTTAGAAGTAATGACAAATCAAAATTTGAAAAAAATCCTTGCCTACTTTCAGGCGTGCTGCACAAACACATGGTTAAAAATTTCCAACATTTTATCATAAACAAGCTTAAAACATAATAGTCTTTCATTCTCACAAATTCAATTCAATTTTCAGTATCTTATGATACTGAAAAAGCAAGATTACCTGGTGTTGGCAACCTTCAGCTAGCACGAAAGCTGAGAATACACCAAATCTGCTTCACGATGCAGTCAACCCACCCTGTAAATTTTTTTCGAACCAATGACTACATTCGAAGCAATAGGGGTAAAAACAATTAAGGGTTACCACTCGTAAAACTATTCAAATTTTTGAAACATTAGTATTTTTTGTTTATAAGCACTACAAAATCATATTTATTTAAAAACGTAATAACATCAATGCTTACTTAAGATAAAACAGAAAGAACACAGAGCCTAACATAGCTGGCAGCCCTTTTAACTAATTTTCGAAGAAAATTAGTATTAAACTCGTTTCGCCGAAAATTCATATATCTTTATATATATATATATATATATATATATATATATATATATATATATATATATATATATATATATATATATATATATATATATATATATATATATATATATATATATATATATATATATATATATATATATATATATATATGTATATATATATATATATATATACGAGTATATATATATATATATATATATATATATATATATATATATATATATATATATATATATATACCCAGCAAACCTACCTTCAGTACTTTCGCATACAGTTGTTAAAACTTTTCCCTGTGTTGATACATTTTCTAACGGAGTATTTATCTTTTCTATTTCTCAATGATTATACATGCTGCAGTACTACTGCTAAACTCCTGAACAGGCTGTCTAGTTGTTGTAGTTTTCCGACACGTTGATGAATCTCTTATATATTTACGGTTCCCTATTTACAATGAATATAAAGTACTGCTGCACTACTGCCAAACTGGTGACCAGATGGTGTGATTCAAATCGTTTCCCAAAAATCAAATCGAGTTGCCCATACGTCAAGCGTCAGTCATACTTCACAAGTGATGCGTGAAATATTTTGAAATTTATAATTAAAATCGGTCTTTTTTGCTCTAATTAAAGATGACACGAATACAAAGTTATGCAAATGTGATCCCATGAATTCAAAGTAATGCGAATATACTATTTATGACATTATAGCTGGGCAGCCATATCAATGTCCTGCTATACTGCTTCTAAGGCAGTAGTACAGGAGTGCATTTTGCCTGTTGCTGTTTCACCACTTTAGCAGTAGTATAGCAGTGCTGCTGCACTCCTTCTATTCCTATCGTTTGTCCTTTTCCTATTTGTGGGATGGAAACGACCAACCACGAAACAAAACATATAACACGTACGCGGCTATTATGAAGTAAATAGGTGAATTTTGGGGTAAAATGCTATCTCTAGCATTAAATGCATTCACGGGTTTACTCACGACTTCTGCAGC
>OZ022264.1:127563132-127568132 GCA_963978885.1 Nemotelus pantherinus | reverse complement strand
TATATATATATATATATATATATATATATATATATATATATATACATATATATATATATATATATATATATATATATATATATATATATATATATATATATATATATATATATATATATATGTACATATATATATATATTTATATATGTATATATACATATATATATAAATATATATATATATATATATATATATATATATATATATATATGTATATAAATATGTTTATATATATATATATATATATATATATATATATATATATTTATATTGGAGGGGAAAATCCTAATCGAAGGTTATGTCGGGCGCAAACCGACTAAAAACCACCTCCTTATCCTCCACCGCCCCACGGGACTGCCGACAGGTATTACTTCGTGGAGTGGGGTCAGCTTTAGCTGTTCACGGGGTGCCACCTAGTGCTCGCTCTCTTGGCATCCTCTTTTCGAAGAACGGCGTGAATTTGCGCTAATGCTCCCGTCAGTGCTTTCCAAGCTTCCTCTGATGCCAGTATCATCTCCACCACGTTTTCTGCCGATAAGAGCAGGTTGGTAAAAAGTTGCAGCTTAGCTCGGTGTCGCGCAAATCGTGGACACTGAAACAGTATGTGCTCCGGGTCCTCGTCTATTCCGCATATCGGGCAGTTGGGGGAGTCGTCCAGGCCAAACCGATGCAGATATTTCCGGTATACGCCATGCCCAGTTAAGAACTGCGTAAGTTCGTGGGTGATTTCTCCGTGCTTCCGCTGGGTCCATTTAGCAATATCGGGGATAAGCTTATAGGTCCATCTACCGGTTGCGCATTGATCCCATCTTCTTTCCCATATTCCTACAGAGACTTGCCTCTCTGCCTTTGAATCCACGCTGTTGTTTATGTAGAGCCTTTGCATCACATCTGCTCGGATTTCTATCGGAATCATGCCCGCTATCACATATGCCGCTTCCCCTGGTGTTGTTCTGTAGGCGCGAATCACTCTCAGAGCACTTAATCGATATGTCGAGCACATTTTCTTCTTATTCGCTTTTGCTGTCAGCTTGTGTGTCCATATTGGCGCCGCGTAGAGAAGGATAGAGCTCACGACTCTGGATATTAAAATTCTGCTAGTTTGACGGGGGCCGCCAATATTCGGTAGCATCTTCGATGGTGCTACGATTACGTTTGCGGCTTTGTTGCACACCTGTTCAACATGGGCTTTGAAGCTCAACCTGGAGTCAATCATGACGCCCAAGTACCTGATTGAAGCCTTGGATTTGATTCTCTGGTCTCCGACGGTGACTTCAAAGCACTCGGTTTTTCGCCGGCTGCTTATCAATACCACCTCAGCCTTGTGCCCTGCGAGCTCTAGACCAGCACTTTCTTGCCATTCCCTGACTTGGTACACCGCCTCGTCCGCCAGCAGTTCAATTCCTTCCAGATTTGCAGCAGATACCAACACACGTATGTCGTCCGCGAATCCGATTATTGTTACCCCTCTTGGTAATTTTAGGGTAAGCACATCGTTGTACATAACGTTCTTGAGTAGAGACCCCAAGACAGATCCCTGTGGGACACCTGCTGTAACGCAGTGACGTTTCGGCCCGTCATCGGAGTCATACCATAAAACTCGGTTCCGAAAATAGTCAGCGATTACCTCCGTCAGGTAGTAAGGAACTTTCAGCTTGAGTAACTTAGTTACTATTCGGTTTTAATTTGCCGAGTTGAACGCGTTTTTGATGTCGAGCGTGATAAGAGCACAGTAGTTTCGGGATGCTGTACGCGCTTCAAGCGCGGGCTTGGCTAGCTCGATTATCACACTGATAGCGTCAACCGTCGAACGTGCTTTGCGAAAACCGTATTGGCAATCAGATAGTCCTCCATTGTCTTCCACTGCCGGTAGAAGCCTGTTGTAGATGATTTGCTCCAGTGTTTTGCCTAGGACGTCCAGCAGGCAGATGGGGCGATAAGATGCCGGCTCTTCAACCGGTTTGTTTGGTTTTGGCAACAACACTAGCTTCTGCCTCTTCCAACATGCTGGGAAAGTTCGATCATTCAGGCATGTGTTGAAGACACTTACAAACATTTTCGGCTCCGACTTGATGGCTATCTTAAGCCACTTATTTGTGATTCCATCCAGCTCAGGCGCCTTTTTGTCCTTAAGTCCCTTGCACACTTCCGAAAGTTCTGCTTCGGTGACCGGGTACACATCCTCCGCCGCATTCCCTGCTTCAGGTACGATGACACCATCCTGATGATGAGGAAACAGCGTTTCGACTGTCTTCCTGAGTAGTACGGGACAACTGGCCTGCGTTGAGCATGGGCCCTTTATGCGCGACATGACTGCTCGGTACGCACCTCCCCATGGGTCGATACTTGCCTCTTCACACAGCTTTTTGAAGCAAGCCTTCTTGCTGTTTCGAAAAGCCAGTTGTAATTTTTTCCGCGCCTCCTGGTATGATCACTGCAGCTCCTCATGATTGGGCTGATTTACACCACGTTGGCACTGTCTTCTAGCTTTCAGACATAGCGCCCGGAGCTTCGCTAGTTCATCGGACCACCAGTAATTTGGATTCCTATACGGTAACTGTTTTCGCCGTGGCATCGAGGCATCAAATGCGCGCGATATCAATTCCACAACCTGTGCAGCCTTTTCCTCCGCGGTTCCTCGAGGCATTTCAGCTTGTCGTAGTGTTTCTACGAAGGCTCCTTCATCGAATTTCCGGGCTGACCAGCCCTTGGCTAGTTGTTGTGATCGACTGCCCAACTTGTAGTGGGTCTCAAACATAATAGCTTGATGATCGCTATGGGTGTAATGCTCAGACACGTACCATGTTATGTCTCTCGCCACCTTCGTACTAGCATATGTCAGGTCGATTACAGAGCTCATCCCTCTGCTACGGAAAGTAGGTACATTTCCGGAGTTTAACAGGACCACGTCCAGCTGGGAGAATGATTCCATAAGACTGCGGCCTGGCACATTCGTTTCCCTACTGCCCCATTCCGTGGACCACGCATTTAAGTCGCCGGCTATGATGTGTGGAGTGTGCTGTTTGGCATCCATAACCAACCTATCCAGAAAGTGGGAAAACTCATCCTTCGTCGAGTTTGGGGAGATGTAACAACTGTACACATAACAGCCGCATATTTTAGCCCAAACGAAACCGTCTACGCTCTCTTTCATGGCTTCTCCAAATGGGATATTTCCGCAAGCCCATATTGCCGCTCTGTTGGATTTGTCAGCAACCCAGGAGCCCTTGTTCGGTCTCCTATATCGCTCGCACAATATTGCTATATCGATTTTCATCTCGTAGACGTTTTGGGAGAGCAGATTTTGCGCTGCCACACAATGTTTGAGATTCAACTGGATAAATCTCATTTTCTGTTGCTGAGAGCTCTTTTGAACACTGGACATCTAGCGCTGCCAGCAACATGATTTGTGTCGGCTCCCTTTGCCTGAGAGGAAAATAGACACTTTGGCCCTTTTACGCAATCCTCTGCAAAATGGCCTTTTTCTCCGCAGCGTCGAAACATTTCCGACCTACCCTGGTCACCTTTACACGCCCTAACAAATTGCCCATATTCCAGGCACTTGAAGCATCTTTTCAGCTGGATTTGCTCTCTAAGCCGACAAACGACCCAACCGATTCGTATCTTTCCAGCTGCAATCACCATTTTTGCTTGTGCTGCTGGAATGCTCATCGTGGCCACTTGTGTTCCACCATGCGACTTCTTTTACGAAAGCACCGACTCTTCCTTCAGGCCATTCAGGTTGAAATGTTCCTGGAAAGCTTTGCAGATGTCAGCTTTCGTTGTGATTTCATCCAGATCCCTGATGTCAATCTTCGTTATATCACATCTGGATGTGACATCGGCTTTCCCGTTTAATGTCTCCTCCATTTGCTTTTGGAGTTTGAGCAATACGTCTGGAACAGATGATCTCATCTGTAGCAGCAATTCACCCTTCTGCGTTCTGCGGATGCGGGTCACCCTTTCACCTACTTCCTTCTGACTCGTGTCAGCCTTCATCTGGCGTAGGATGTCTGCATATATCACGTCACCTTTCATGAAAATAATCATGACGTCCAGACGATTTCTCTTTACAGGGGGCATCTTTTTTCCTTTCTTAGTCACCTTAATCCATGGGTCCTGGGCCTTTTCTTGCAAGCACTCCTTCTGTGCGGGGATTTTGGTTGGCGTCTTAATCATCTTCTTTTTGGAGGTCTGTCCAAAGGTTTGTACTTCGGTTTCCGCTTCTCTAGATCGCTTCTGCATTTTGACCTCGGATGGTCCTGGAGATTCGCCAGCTGCGTCGCTGCCCTTTGGTCTACACCAGTCAGAATTTTCACATGTAACTAATGTTGGTGTGACCTGCGTTGCCACTTCCATTCGTCCAGGCTTGCTCCGTCCCCTTTCTACTCGAGCTTTATGATACGCCGCTCGGATGGCCCTAACCTGATTTTTAATCGCATGGTGCAGATTGGTTCGCAATTCCGAAAAATGTGCTAGGGCTCTAATTATTTCGCCTAGTTTGGCAAAGGCATCGAGTTTTTGCTCCGTTGGTGCTACAATCATTTGCTGCATCGTGCTTTTGGAGTCATCTGGAATTTTCCCTCGTTCAGTTGCTACTCTTCGTGGTGTTCGAGCCAGCAGCGATTTCCGAGTGAAAGGGTTTTCCATGCGTTGAAACGGATTCACCATTTGTACACTGGTGTTTTGCCTTGTAGTATTGAACGTTGAAGGAGCCAAGCTGCTCGCTCCTTTAACGTTAGGGTCCACTGGCGACTCCCTTCCAGCTATGCTGGAAGATAGCCCGCCGGAAGTCAAGGTTCCTTCCGACGCTTAAACGTATATCCCCGTTCGAATTTTCTGCTCCTTTACTTCCATCGTTGGTTTATTATTCTGGGTTCCTTCCCATAGCCTTTTATACCTGCGGCCAGGTTAGACGCATAGTTGAAGGACGGCGCCAACTCGTCCTGTCATAGAGAGCTGATTGGGTTTCTAAGGCATTTCCGCCCCACCCTCATTCT
>OZ022264.1:127538132-127558132 GCA_963978885.1 Nemotelus pantherinus | reverse complement strand
AAAGCTGACATCTGCAAAGCTTTCCAGGAACATTTCAACCTGAATGGCCTGAAGGAAGAGTCGGTGCTTTCGTAAAAGAAGTCGCATGGTGGAACACAAGTGGCCACGATGAGCATTCCAGCAGCACAAGCAAAAATGGTGATTGCAGCTGGAAAGATACGAATCGGTTGGGTCGTTTGTCAGCTTAGAGAGCAAATCCAGCTGAAAAGATGCTTCAAGTGCCTGGAATATGGGCAATTTGTTAGGGCGTGTAAAGGTGACCAGGGTAGGTCGGAAATGTTTCGACGCTGCGGAGAAAAAGGCCATTTTGCAGAGGATTGCGTAAAAGGGCCAAAGTGTCTATTTTCCTCTCAGGCAAAGGGAGCCGACACAAATCATGTTGCTGGCAGCGCTAGATGTCCAGTGTTCAAAAGAGCTCTCAGCAACAGAAAATGAGATTTATCCAGTTGAATCTCAAACATTGTGTGGCAGCGCAAAATCTGCTCTCCCAAAACGTCTACGAGATGAAAATCGATATAGCAATATTGTGCGAGCGATATAGGAGACCGAACAAGGGCTCCTGGGTTGCTGACAAATCCAACAGAGCGGCAATATGGGCTTGCGGAAATATCCCATTTGGAGAAGCCATGAAAGAGAGCGTAGACGGTTTCGTTTGGGCTAAAATATGCGGCTGTTATGTGTACAGTTGTTACATCTCCCCAAACTCGACGAAGGATGAGTTTTCCCACTTTCTGGATAGGTTGGTTATGGATGCCAAACAGCACACTCCACACATCATAGCCGGCGACTTAAATGCGTGGTCCACGGAATGGGGCAGTAGGGAAACGAATGTGCCAGGCCGCAGTCTTATGGAATCATTCTCCCAGCTGGACGTGGTCCTGTTAAACTCCGGAAATGTACCTACTTTCCGTAGCAGAGGGATGAGCTCTGTAATCGACCTGACATATGCTAGTACGAAGGTGGCGAGAGACATAACATGGTACGTGTCTGAGCATTACACCCATAGCGATCATCAAGCTATTATGTTTGAGACCCACTACAAGTTGGGCAGTCGATCACAACAACTAGCCAAGGGCTGGTCAGCCCGGAAATTCGATGAAGGAGCCTTCGTAGAAACACTACGACAAGCTGAAATGCCTCGAGGAACCGCGGAGGAAAAGGCTGCACAGGTTGTGGAATTGATATCGCGCGCATTTGATGCCTCGATGCCACGGCGAAAACAGTTACCGTATAGGAATCCAAATTACTGGTGGTCCGATGAACTAGCGAAGCTCCGGGCGCTATGTCTGAAAGCTAGAAGACAGCGCCAACGTGGTGTAAATCAGCCCAATCATGAGGAGCTGCAGTGATCATACCAGGAGGCGCGGAAAAAATTACAACTGGTTATTCGAAACAGCAAGAAGGCTTGCTACAAAAAGCTGTGTGAAGAGGCAAGTATCGACCCATGGGGAGGTGCGTACCGAGCAGTCATGTCACGCATAAAGGGCCCATGCTCAACGCAGGCCAGTTGTCTCGTACTACTCAGGAAGACAGTTGAAACACTGTTTCCTCATCATCAGGATGGTGTCATCGTACCTGAAGCAGGGAATGCGGCGGAGGATGTGTACCCGGTCACCGAAGCAGAACTTTCGGAGGTGTGCAAGCGACTAAAGGACAAAAAGGCGCCTGAGCTGGATGGAATCACAAACAAATGGCTTAAGATAGCCATCAAGTCGGAGCCGAAAATGTTTGTAAGTGTCTTCAACACATGCCTGAATGATCGAACTTTCCCAGCATGTTGGAAGAGGCAGAAGCTAGTGTTGTTGCCAAAACCAAACAAACCGGTTGAAGAGCCGGCATCTTATCGCCCCATCTGCCTGCTGGACGTCCTAGGCAAAACACTGGAGCAAATCATCTACAACAGGCTTCTACCGGCGGTGGAAGACAATGGAGGACTATCTGATTGCCAATACGGTTTTCGCAAAGCACGTTCGACGGTTGACGCTATCAGTGTGATAATCGAGCTAGCCAAGCCCGCGCTTGAAGCGCGTACAGCATCCCGAAACTACTGTGCTCTTATCACGCTCGACATAAAAAACGCGTTCAATTCGGCAAATTAAAACCGAATAGTAACTAAGTTACTCAAGCTGAAAGTTCCTTACTACCTGACGGAGGTAATCGCTGACTATTTTCGGAACCGAGTTTTATGGTATGACTCCGATGACGGGCCGAAACGTCACTGCGTTACAGCAGGTGTCTCACTGGGATCTGTCTTGGGGTCTCTACTCTGGAACTTTATGTACAACAACGTGCTTACCCTAAAATTACCAAGAGGGGTAACAATAATCGGATTCGCGGACGACATACGTGTGTTGGTATCTGCTGCAAATCTGGAAGGAATTGAACTGCTGGCGGACGAGGCGGTGTACCAAGTCAGGGAATGGCAAGAAAGTGCTGGTCTAGAGCTCGCAGGGCACAAGGCTGAGGTGGTATTGATAAGCAGCCGGCGAAAAACCGAGTGCTTTGAAGTCACCGTCGGAGACCAGAGAATCAAATCCAAGGCTTCAATCAGGTACTTGGGCGTCATGATTGACTCCAGGTTGAGCTTCAAAGCCCATGTTGAACAGGTGTGCAACAAAGCCGCAAACGTAATCGTAGCACCATCGAAGATGCTACCGAATATTGGCGGCCCCCGTCAAACTAGCAGAATTTTAATATCCAGAGTCGTGAGCTCTATCCTTCTCTACGCGGCGCCAATATGGACACACAAGCTGACAGCAAAAGCGAATAAGAAGAAAATGTGCTCGACATATCGATTAAGTGCTCTGAGAGTTATTTGCGCCTACAGAACAACACCAGGGGAAGCGGCATATGTGATAGCGGGCATGATTCCGATAGAAATCCGAGCAGATGTGATGCAAAGACTCTACATAAACAACAGCGTGGATTCAAAGGCAGAGAGGCAAGTCTCTGTAGGAATATGGGAAAGAAGATGGGATCAATGCGCAACCGGTAGATGGACCTATAAGCTTATCCCCGATATTGCTAAATGGACCCAGCGGAAGCACGGAGAAATCACCCACGAACTTACGCAGTTCTTAACTGGGCATGGCGTATACCGGAAATATCTGCATCGGTTTGGCCTGGACGACTCCCCCAACTGCCCGATATGCGGAATAGACGAGGACCCGGAGCACATACTGTTTCAGTGTCCACGATTTGCGCGACACCGAGCTAAGCTGCAACTTTTTACCAACCTGCTCTTATCGGCAGAAAACGTGGTGGAGATGATACTGGCATCAGAGGAAGCTTGGAAAGCACTGACGGGAGCATTAGCGCAAATTCACGCCGTTCCTCGAAAAGAGGATGCCAAGAGAGCGAGCACTAGGCGGCAGCCCGTGAACAGCTAAAGCTGACCCCACCCCACGAAGTAATACCTGTCGGCAGTCCCGTGGGGCGGTGGAGGATAAGGAGGTGGTTTTTGTCGGTTTACGCCCGACATAACCTTCGATTAGGATTTTCCCTCCAAAATAAAAATATATAAATATATATATATATATATATATATATATTATATATATATATATATATATATATATATATATATATATATATATATATATATATATATATATATTTATATATATATATATACATATATATATATGTATATATATATATATATATATATATATATATATATATATATATATATATATATATATATATATATATATCTATATATACATATACATATATATATATATATATATATATATATATATATATATATATATATAATATATATATATATATATATATATATATGTATATATATATATATATATATATATATATATATATATATATATGTATAATATATATATATATATATATATATATATATATATATATATATATATATATATATATATATATATATATATATATATATACATATACATATATATATATATATATATATATATACATATATATATATATACATATACATATATATATATATATATATATATATATATATATATATATATATATATAATATATATATATATATATATATATATATATTTATATATATCATCAAAAATTTCAGTGAAAAAATCTCACGAACGCGCCATTCGATTGATTTGAAGCCTTAGGGATACATTGGTGTATATGCAAAATAGTGCCAGGTCTCACAAAAAGCTAATAATCTTTAACCTTTTGGCGCCGGCGGCCATTATAGTGATATATTAAATGTACCTATTTTTCTGTCAACAAATAGCTTCCGCAAAAACAAAGTTTGTTGGATGAATTTTAAACGTGTTCCAAATGCGAACATAGTAGGTTTTTGGAAATTTTTAACACTCTGTGTGCCCTTGACGCCTAAAATAAGATTGGGAAAATTTGAAAATATTTGAATTGCTATAGCTTTTGACCAGATTATCAAATCATTATGAAACTTACAGAACATATTGTTGTTACTAAGCAGTAGACTCGTGTAGTTTTTATGAATATGCAACAGGTATGGGAAAAAGTGGTTGGCGACCGTGACAGGACACCAGTACAACAAGTTTAGGCGCTTGTTGGTTTTCATCAGGACACCAGTACAACAAGTTATAGGCGCTTATTCGTTTTCATCAGGACATCAGGACTCCAGTACAACAAGTTTAGGCGCTTGTTAGTTTTCATCTGGACATCCAGTACAACAACTATAGGCACTTGTTCGTTTTGAACCATAAGGGCATCTTTGATTCGTCTTCGTGGGAATCCGGAATAGTCAGCAAGTATAAGTGCTTGGTGGTTATAACGGTGTAGTGTTGTTCAACAAGTGTAAAGTGCTTGTTGGACGTAGTATTTTGGTTAATATCAATAAGTACAAGTGCTGGTTGGTTGTCTAAAATTCAAATCGATATAACAAGTAGAAGTGCTTGTTGTATTGATCAGCAGTAGATCAAAGGCTGTATAAGAAGCGCATTGTCGACAGACGAAAATATATCAGTCAATATAGTAGTGGAAAAATACAAAAGCGTTCAAATAAGCGCAATGGAGTTAAACGATTTATTGAATCGGCAGCAAGAAATTGGAAAGACCATTGAACAAATGGCATCCAATTTCAAAAAGGACTCCTTTGCAAGAAAAACAAGCGAATATGCGGATAAACGCATGAAAAGCCTGACCGCATTGTGGAAAGAATTCACGTTGAATCATGCGAGGCTGGTCAAAGCAGATATTCGACATGACCAAGAACCATATTTCATAGAAAACTACTTTGAAGAGATGGAGAAATTACAATCTTGTTTCCGATCATGGCTTACTGATATCGGAGGACCTAGCCAACAAATGGGGTACTCGTCAGGAGCATCAAATGAAGTGGTCCACGAGCTACTTAGACCAGCTGATGGAGCAGGTCAACAAATGTTAGAACGATTGTTTCGAAAGCAAAACAATCTGGAATTAACCATAAAGTATTATCTGGCCGCTATTGATCGTGAAGGAGATCAGGTGCATAGTTCGCACTACTATCAACTAAAGATTGAAAGACTGCTAGCTTATGAGAATGATCTCAAAGAAATTGTCAATTTGATAATGGAAGAATCGTCGGAAGATATTCTAGAGAATATTGAGAAATCTCATGAGCTGCAAAGGCAATTACAAGACAAAATTGTTGACTTGCAACAACGGCTCGATCTACCTCAATCAATAATGGGATCGCAGCACGTTTCGTTACACAACCGGATCAAGCTACCAAAGTTAACGTTACCAGTTTTCGATGGTGATTATTTATTATGGACTCAATTCCATGACCTGTATGTGCAACTCCTACACACGCAGCCATTAAGTAACACTGAGAAGATGTTTTATCTGGCAAGCAACCTAAAAGGTGAAGCAAGGGCTTTGATCAGACACTTGTCAGTCACATTTGACAACTATGAAACAGCATGGACCATTATAGTTAGTCGGTACAATAACACTAGGCTGATAGTAACAGCTACATTAAACAAGCTTCTCAATCAGCCCCCAATCAATTCAGATTGTGCAAATGACGTTAAGTCGCTTCACGCCGTCACCAAGGAGTGTTATCTAGCACTCAAAAATCGTCAGATTGCCGTGAACACATGGAATCCAATCTTGTTGCATCTGTTGCTTAAAAAATTGGACAAAATACGCACACTCTCTATGAGCAGAGTTTAGAAAACCCGAAAGAGTTCGGAAACCTTGAGGACTTTCTGCAATTTCTTGAAGGTCGATTCCATACACTGGAAACAGTGCAGAGAGATGAGATATCGAAGCGTCAAAGACCTCCTGGCCATCAAAAATCAAAGAGCGTTTTAACAGCAAGTACCCAACAAGATTGCTTGTGCACACCACAGCAGCACCATCGACTATTCCATTGCAAAGAATTTCTTTCTTTGAAGCCCGATAAACGAGTACAATACCTCATCAAGACATCGCGATGTCTGAATTGTTTAAAAACCGGGCACTTCGCAAATCAATGTACTTCTCGTGGCTGTTTAACATGCAACAAGAAACATAACACGTTGGTTCACCTTCCAGAATTATCGAAGAAGAAACAACCAATGGACACTACGTTATCAGAACCTTCATCAAGTACGAATACTGCTACGCTGGCCACCAGCATTGAAAGAGCCAAACCTGGATACGTGCTACTTGGTACAGCGGCAGTCAGAATTTCCGTCGGAGAAAACAAGTTTATAACGTGCAAAGCCTTATTAGATTCAGGATCTCAGATCAACATAGTTACGGAAAAGTTGGCCCAAAAACTCGGAATCGAACAAACGCAAAATTCTGTAGTGATAGAAGGCGTCGGCAATACAGTTCAACGAGTTTCTGGTAGGATAAATGTTCACGTAACATCAACCAGTACCAACTTTGCTGTGCACATGGAGGCATTTGTCCTAAAAAAGATAACGGGGATACAGCCTGCTGATCACATTAATACTCAGTCTTGGCCTATTCCAATGAAATTTCAACTAGCCGATGCAAACTTTAACCAGCCTGGCCGCATAGATTTGCTTATTGGAGCGGAGTTTTATCATCAGCTCATGCTACCAGAAAAACATACAATGAGCCCTGAGCTACCGATTCTTCAAAATTCTCTGCTGGGCTGGATTGTTACTGTAAAAGTGGTCGATTCAGATATTAAAACAAATGACTGCAATATTTGCACTGCTTGTGACACAGATACTAATCTATCGAAGCAAATAGAACGATTTTGGCGCCTTGAGGAAACTAACATGAAACATCACTTCACAGAAAGTGAGGAAAGGTGCGAGAGACAGTTCAAACAGGAAACATCTCGTGATGTTCAAGGACGTTTCGTTGTAAGACTGCCTTTTAAAGAAGAAACCGACTGCTTGGGTGAATCAAAAGATACGGCATTAAGAAGGTTTTTTTGCATTAGAAAGAAGATTAGCCGCAAACAAGGACGTCAAGAAGCAATATGTAGAATTTACGAACGAATATCTACAGCTTAACCATATGAAGCCGGTGAAAATGGCTGAACTGAACCCACCATACTATTTTTTACCGCACCATTTCGTGTGTAAACCAGATAGTACAACTACTAAACTGAGGGTTGTTTTCGACGCTTCAGCAAAAATAACAACAAACATATCACTTAATGATGTTCTTGCGAAAGGACCCGTTATTCAAGACGAGCTGTTCTCTATACTGCTCCGATTCAGAATTCCTCGCTTCGTGTTTACGGGAGATATAGAAAAAATGTACCGCCAAGTATTGTTACACGATGACGATCAAAGATATCAGCTGATATTTTGGAGGAATGACGCTGAGGAAGAACTCAAGTGCTATCAACTTACTACTATTACTTAGGGCACTACTTCAGCGCCTTACTTAGCCATCAAAAGCTTACAAACACTTGGAGAACAACGATCAAAGCAATACCCTCTCGGATCCAAGGTCGTTAAACGAGGTTTCTACGTGGACGATGTTATAACGGGTTCAGATAGCATAACAGAAGCCTTTCAAATGCAGACAGAATTAATTGCATTGTTGAAAGAAGGTGGTTTCCGGCTGCGCAAATGGTGTGCAAATCATCTTCGTCTGCTTGAACGATTCCAACCTCAAGACATGGAAGTCGTGCTAAACTTCAACGACGACTCAGATGAGCGTATTAAAACGCTTGGATTAACCTGGTGCCCGAAGCAAGATGTCTTTAAAGTGAAACCACATGTACCCGTCAGAGACAGAATCACAAAAAGAACCGCATATTCAGATATAGCGCACATATTCGATCCTTTAGGAATTCTTTCACCTGTTGTAGTTACTGCCAAGTTGCTACTTCAACAAATGTGGACGCTCAAACCTGATTGGGATGACCAACTTCCATCACAGCTAGAACTTCAATGGAGAGAATTCAGGAGCAGTCTGGACCACCTAAAAGAGTTTGCATTTCCACGACATGTTTTTGATCATCATCTCCCTAAAAACATTCAACTGCACACCTTTGCTGACGCATCAGAAAAGGCCTTTGGTGCAGCAGTTATAAACGATTTTTTACCAAAGACAACCTGCTACTCGTACGGCTACTTTGCGCCAAGTCGAAAGTAGCTCCTACGAAGAAAGAGACCATACTGCGTTTAGAGCTTTGCGCGGCAAAACTTGCGGCTGATTTATGCAATCGGGTTAAAGCAGATCTCGATCTAGGTAGTGTCGAGGAATTTCACTGGACGGATTCTACGATTGTATTGGCCTGGTTGAATCAACCATTATCATCTCAGCAAACTTTCGTAGCTAATAGAGTAGCTGCTATTCAGAGAATGACAGTTGCGAAAAATTGGAGGCATGTCGAATCACAAGAAAACCCAGCTGATGTCCTATCCAGAGGTACAACCCCTTCAAAATTCAAAAAATTTTCCTTCTGGTTTTATGGTCCAGTATTTTTACATGGAGCTGAATCATCTTGGCCACCAGCATACTCTCCTCATACAACAAAAGCACTTCCAATAGCTTTAACACCTGAGCTGGCGAGTACAATTATAGGGATTGAGCATGGAAATTCATTTGCGAAACTGCTACGCATTTTGGCATACGTAATTCGTTTTTCGAAAAGATCACGAAGATTAACTAACCACCAGGAGCACTTAACTCCAGAAGAACTTGAGATAGCTCTATATATGCTAGTTAAATCAATGCAACAAGAAAAGTTTGCCAATGACATACGACATTTGCAGCGATCCGCAGAACCGACAAAAGACAGCGCATTACACGGTTTGACTCCGTTCATCGACGAACACGGCATAATCCGAGTAGGAGGCAGACTTCAAGAAGCCCAAATATCGTTTGACGCCAAACACCCAATGCTGCTGCCATACATGCATCCAATTACCAAAATGATTATGGTAGATCTACACCTAAAAAATTGCCATGCTCCTCCGCAAACATTACTATCAATTACGAGACAAAAATTTTGGCCAATCAAAGGAAAAATTTTAGCCCGTTCAATAGTTCACCATTGCGTTCGATGTGCAAAATCCACTCCCAAGCTACAGCATCAGATATTGGGCAATCTTCCTCCTGCACGAATTCAACCTGCAAGGCTTTTTATAACATCAGGTGTCGATTTCTGTGGACCTTTTTGGACGCATTTCCGAGTTAGAGGCAAACAACCTGTGAAATCATACATTGCAATATTCTGCTGTTTTGCCACAAAAGCCGTGCATCTTGAAGTAGTTACGGATCTTACTGCTAATGCATTTCTTGGCGCATTGAGCAGATTTATAAGCCGTAGAGGTCACGTAAAAGATATTTATTCAGTTTTAAGCGATTGAATCAAGCGTTTGATTTAAAGATTGTATCAATTCACGTAACAAGTATACGAGCTTGTTGCAATTGAGTTTCACTAGAAGTAACAGAAAAATGAGCTTGTTGCAATTAGTTGAAAATTCTTTAAATCTAATAATTAACATTTTTTTGGCGACCGTGACAGGACTCGAACCTGCAATCTTTATTCAGAAAGAATTCCTAAAGGATCGAATATGTGCGCTATATCTGAATATGCGGTTCTTTTTGTGATTCTGTCTCTGACGGGTACATGTGGTTTCACTTTAAAGACATCTTGCTTCGGGCACCAGGTTAATCCAAGCGTTTTAATACGCTTATTTGAGTCGTCGTTGAAGTTTAGCACGACTTCCATGTCTTGAGGTTGGATTCGTTCAAGCAGACGAGGATGATTTGCACACCATTTGCGCAGCCGGAAACCACCTTCTTTCAACAATGCAATTTATTCTGTCTGCATTTGAAAGGCTTCTGTTATGCTATCTGAACCCGTCATAACATCGTCCACGTAGAAACCTCGTTTAACGACCTTGGATCCGAGAGGGTATTGCTTTGATCGTTGTTCTCCAAGTGTTTGTAAGCTTTTGATGGCTAAGTAAGGCGCTGAAGTAGTGCCCTAAGTAATAGTAGTAAGTTGATAGCACTTGAGTTCTTCCTCAGCGTCATTCCTCCAAAATATCAGCTGATATCTTTGATCGTCATCGTGTAACAATACTTGGCGGTACATTTTTTCTATATCTCCCGTAAACACGAAGCGAGGCATTCTGAATCGGAGCAGTATAGAGAACAGCTCGTCTTGAATAACGGGTCCTTTCGCAAGAACATCATTAAGTGATATGTTTGTTGTTATTTTTGCTGAAGCGTCGAAAACAACCCTCAGTTTAGTAGTTGTACTATCTGGTTTACACACGAAATGGTGCGGTAAAAAATAGTATGGTGGGTTCAGTTCAGCCATTTTCACCGGCTTCATATGGTTAAGCTGTAGATATTCGTTCGTAAATTCTACATATTGCTTCTTGACGTCCTTGTTTGCGGCTAATCTTCTTTCTAATGCAAAAAAACCTTCTTAATGCCGTATCTTTTGATTCACCCAAGCAGTCGGTTTCTTCTTTAAAAGGCAGTCTTACAACGAAACGTCCTTGAACATCACGAGATGTTTCCTGTTTGAACTGTCTCTCGCACCTTTCCTCACTTTCTGTGAAGTGATGTTTCATGTTAGTTTCCTCAAGGCGCCAAAATCGTTCTATTTGCTTCGATAGATTAGTATCTGTGTCACAAGCAGTGCAAATATTGCAGTCATTTGTTTTAATATCTGAATCGACCACTTTTCCAGTAACAATCCAGCCCAGCAGAGAATTTTGAAGAATCGGTAGCTCAGGGCTCATTGTATGTTTTTCTGGTAGCATGAGCTGATGATAAAACTCCGCTCCAATAAGCAAATCTATGCGGCCAGGCTGGTTAAAGTTTGCATCGGCTAGTTGAAATTTCATTGGAATAGGCCAAGACTGAGTATTAATGTGATCAGCAGGCTGTATCCCCGTTATCTTTTTTAGGACAAATGCCTCCATGTGCACAGCAAAGTTGGTACTGGTTGATGTTACGTGAACATTTATCCTACCAGAAACTCGTTGAACTGTATTGCCGACGCCTTCTATCACTACAGAATTTTGCGTTTGTTCGATTCCGAGTTTTCGGGCCAACTTTTCCGTAACTATGTTGATCTGAGATCCTGAATCTAATAAGGCTTTGCACGTTATAAACTTGTTTTCTCCGACGGAAATTCTGACTGCCGCTGTACCAAGTAGCACGTATCCAGGTTTGGCTCTTTCAATGCTGGTGGCCAGCGTAGCAGTATTCGTACTTGATGAAGGTTCTGATAACGTAGTGTCCATTGGTTGTTTCGTCTTCGATAATTCTGGAAGGTGAACCAACGTGTTATGTTTCTTGTTGCATGTTAAACAGCCACGAGAAGTACATTGATTTGCGAAGTGCCCGGTTTTTAAACAATTCAGACATCGCGATGTCTTGATGAGGTATTGTACTCGTTTATCGGGCTTCAAAGAAAGAAATTCTTTGCAATGGAATAGTCGATGGTGCTGCTGTGGTGTGCACAAGCAATCTTGTTGGGTACTTGCTGTTAAAACGCTCTTTGATTTTTGATGGCCAGGAGGTCTTTGACGCTTCGATATCTCATCTCTCTGCACTGTTTCCAGTGTATGGAATCGACTTTCAAGAAATTGCAGAAAGTCCTCAAGGTTTCCGAACTCTTTCGGGTTTTCTAAACTCTGCTCATAGAGAGTGTGCGTATTTTGTCCAATTTTTTAAGCAACAGATGCAACAAGATTGGATTCCATGTGTTCACGGCAATCTGACGATTTTTGAGTGCTAGATAACACTCCTTGGTGACGGCGTGAAGCGACTTAACGTCATTTGCACAATCTGAATTGATTGGGGGCTGATTAAGAAGCTTGTTCAATGTAGCTGTTACTATCAGCCTAGTGTTATTGTACCGACTAACTATAATGGTCCATGCTGTTTCATAGTTGTCAAATGTGACTGACAAGTGTCTGATCAAAGCCCTTGCTTCACCTTTTAGGTTGCTTGCCAGATAAAACATCTTCTCAGTGTTACTTAATGGCTGCGTGTGTAGGAGTTGCACATACAGGTCATGGAATTGAGTCCATAATAAATAATCACCATCGAAAACTGGTAACGTTAACTTTGGTAGCTTGATCCGGTTGTGTAACGAAACGTGCTGCGATCCCATTATTGATTGAGGTAGATCGAGCCGTTGTTGCAAGTCAACAATTTTGTCTTGTAATTGCCTTTGCAGCTCATGAGATTTCTCAATATTCTCTAGAATATCTTCCGACGATTCTTCCATTATCAAATTGACAATTTCTTAGAGATCATTCTCATAAACTAGCAGTCTTTCAATCTTTAGTTGATAGTAGTGCGAACTATGCACCTGATCTCCTTCACGATCAATAGCGGCCAGATAATACTTTATGGTTGATGCCAGATTGTTTTGCTTTCCAAACAATCGTTCTAACATTTGTTGACCTGCTCCATCAGCTGGTCTAAGTGGCTCGTGGACCACTTCATTTGATGCTCCTGACGAGTACCCCATTTGTTGGCTAGATCCTCCGATATCAGTAAGCCATGATCGGAAACGAGATTGTAATTTCTCCATCTCCTCAAAGTAGTTTTCTATGAAATATGGTTCTTGGTCATCTCGAATATCTGCTTTGACCAGCCTCGCATGATTCAACGTGAATTCTTTCCACAATGCGGTCAGGCTTTTCATGCGTTTATCCGCATATTCGCTTGTTTTTCTTGCAAGGGAGTCCTTTTTGAAATTGGATGCCATTTGTTCAATGGTCTTTCCAATTTCTTGCTGCCGATTCAATAAATCTTTTAACTCCATTGCGCTTATTTGAACGCTTTTGTATTTGTCCACTACTATATTGACTGATATATTTTCATCTGTCGACAATGCGCTTCTTATACAGCCTTTGATCTACTGCTGATCAATACAACAAGCACTTCTACTTGTTATATCGATTTGAATTTTAGAAAACCAACCAGCACTTGTACTTATTGATATTAACCAAAATACTGCGTCCAACAAGCACTTTACACTTGTTGAACAACACTACACCGTTATAATCACCAAGCACTTACACTTGTTGAATATAAACCAAAATACTACGTCCAACAAGCACTTTACACTTGTTGAACACAACTACCCTGTTATAACCACCAAGCACTTATACTTGCTGACTATTCCGGATTCCCTCGAAGACGAATCAAAGATGCCCTTATGGTTCAAAACGAACAAGTGCCTATAGTTGTTGTACTGACTGTCCAGATGAAAACTAACAAGCGCCTAAACTTGTTGTACTGGAGTCCTGATGTCCTGATGAAAACGAACAAGCGCCTTAAACTTGTTGTACTGGTGTCCTGGTCCTGTCACGGTCGCCAAAAACTGTTAATTATTAGATTTAAAGAATTTTCAACTAATTGCAACAAGCTCATTTACCTGTTACTTTTAGTGAAACTCAATTGCAACAAGCTCGTATACTTGTTACGTGAACTGATACAATCTTTAAATCAAACGCTTGATTCAATCGCTTAAAACTGAATGAATTTATTTGTTATCATTGCTTCTTTATATCTTAATAAAATACTTAACGTTAACATAAATTCCAATTGATAGCTTCATATTGCATTTGAATTAAAATCAATGGTTTTGTGCTTACACATGCAATATGAAACTTCACATGTCGATTGCGTTTTAGTACAAAATAAGTAAAAATACTGTAGAAGGAAATACTGCTGACCACATAGTTCATTGTCTCGAAGAATTTATAAAAACGGTAATTTGAATGCAAATGCAAGCAAAAAGTAATGAACCGACAAAATTGAATAGAAAGAAATTTGATGCAAATGAACTTGATTTGAGTCAATTGTTATCAAGGTGATTAGACTTTATTAAATTGTTGAGTAAGCTTTAATATATTGTGGTAGCTGTAGCAAAATTAACGTAATTTATCATGTAGCGAAATTAAAGTGATTTATCATACAAAATCTAATTCGATATAATTGACTAATATGCTAACTATAATTTAACAAGAAGCAATATGTAGAATTTACGAACGAATATCTACAGCTTAACCATATGAAGCCGGTGAAAATGGCTGAACTGAACCCACCATACTATTTTTTACCGCACCATTTCGTGTGTAAACCAGATAGTACAACTACTAAACTGAGGGTTGTTTTCGACACTTCAGCAAAAACAACAACAAACATATCACTTAATGATGTTCTTGCGAAAGGATCCGTTATTCAAGACGAGCTGCTCTCTATACTGCTCCGATTCAGAATGCCTCGCTTCGTGTTTACGGGAGATATAGAAAAAATGTACCACCAGGTATTGTTACACGATGACGATCAAAGATATCAGCTGACATTTTGGAGGAATGACGCTGAGGAAGAACTCAAGTTCTATCAACTTACTACTATTACTTAGGGCACTACTTCAGCGCCTTACTTAGCCATCAAAAGCTTACAAACACTTGGAGAACAACGATCAAAGCAATACGCTCTCGGATCCAAGGTCGTTAAACGAGGTTTCTACGTGGACGATGTTATGACGGGTTCAGATAGCATAACAGAAGCCTTTCAAATGCAGACAGAATTAATTGCATTGTTGAAAGAAGGTGGTTTCCGGCTGCGCAAATGGTGTGCAAATCATCCTCGTCTGCTTGAACGATTCCACCCTCAAGACATGGAAGTCGTGCTAAACTTCAACGACGACTCAGATGAGCGTATTAAAACGCTTGGATTAACCTGGTGCCCGAAGCAAGATGTCTTTAAAGTGAAACCACATGTACCCGTCAGAGACAGAATCACAAAGAGAACCGCATATTCAGATATAGCGCACATATTCGATACTTTAGGAATTCTTTCACCTGTTGTAGTTACTGCCAAGTTGCTACTTCAACAAATGTGGACGCTCAAATCTGATTGGGATGACCAACTTCCATCACAACTAGAACTTCAATGGAGAGAATTCAGGAGCAGTCTGGACCACCTAAAAGAGTTTGCATTTCCACGACATGTTTTTGATCATCATCTCCCTAAAAACATTCAACTGCACACCTTTGCTGACGCATCAGAAAAGGCCTTTGGTGCAGCAGTTTATAAACGATTTTTTACCAAAGACAACCTGCTACTCGTACGGCTACTTTGCGCCAAGTCGAAAGTAGCTCCTACGAAGAAAGAGACCATACTGCGTTTAGAGCTTTGCGCGGCAAAACTTGCGGCTGATTTATGCAATCGGGTTAAAGCAGATCTCGATCTAGGTAGTGTCGAGGAATTTCACTGGACGGATTCTACGATTGTATTGGCCTGGTTGAATCAACC
This sequence comes from Nemotelus pantherinus, assembly GCA_963978885.1. Classification (NCBI taxonomy): domain Eukaryota; kingdom Metazoa; phylum Arthropoda; class Insecta; order Diptera; family Stratiomyidae; genus Nemotelus; species Nemotelus pantherinus. The sequence goes on along the minus strand of OZ022264.1, from coordinate 127,542,397 downwards.
ATCATCATCTCAGCAAACTTTCGTAGCTAATAGAGTAGCTGCTATTCAGAGAATGACAGTTGCGAAAAATTGGAGGCATGTCGAATCACAAGAAAAGCCAGCTGATGTTCTATCCAGAGGTACAACCCCTTCAAAATTCAAAAAAATTTCCATCTGGTTTTATGGTCCAGTATTTTTACATGGAGCTGAATCATCTTGGCCACCAGCATACTCTCCTCATACAACAAAAGCACTTCCAATAGCTTTAACACCTGAGCTGGTGAGTACAATTATAGGGATTGAGCATGGAAATTCATTTGCAAAACTGCTACACATTTTGGCATACGTAATTCGTTTTTCGAAAAGATCACGAAGTGTAACTAACCACCAGGAGCACTTAACTCCAGAAGAACTTGAGATAGCTCTATATATGCTAGTTAAATCAATGCAACAAGAAGAATTTGCCAATGCCAACCAACATTTGCAGCGATCCGCAGAACCGACAAAAGACAGCGCATTACACGGTTTGACTCCGTTCATCGACGAACACGGCATAATCCGAGTAGGAGGCAGACTTCAAGAAGCCCAAATATCGTTTGACGCCAAACACCCAATGCTGCTGCCATACATGCATCCAATTACCAAAATGATTATGGTAGATCTACACCTAAAAAATTGCCATGCTCCTCCGCAAACATTACTATCAATTACGAGACAAAAATTTTGGCCAATCAAAGGAAAAATTTTAGCCCGTTCAATAGTTCACCATTGCGTTCGATGTGCAAAATCCACTCCCAAGCTACAGCATCAGATATTGGGCAATCTTCCTCCTGCACGAATTCAACCTGCAAGGCTTTTTATAACATCAGGTGTCGATTTCTGTGGACCTTTTTGGACGCATTTCCGAGTTAGAGGCAAACAACCTGTGAAATCATACATCGCAATATTCTGCTGTTTTGCCACAAAAGCCGTGTATCTTGAAGTAGTTACGGATCTTACTACTAATGCATTTCTTGGCGCATTGAGCAGATTTATAAGCCGTAGAGGTCACGTAAAAGATATTTATTCAGATAATGCAACAAATTTTGTTGGAGCCAACAACCATCTGCATGAGGTTTACGAGTCCATTTATAGTGCCAACGCCAAAGAACAAATCACAAACACTTGTGCCAAGAAAGGAATCACTTTTCATGTTATCCCTCCTAGAGCTCCACACTTTGGAGGCCTATGGGAGGCAGCTGTTAAATCGACTAAAAGACTTATGCGTGAACAGCTCAGATCAGCTTCATTGACCTATGAGGAACTGGAAACCTTGGTGGTACAGATTGAGGCAATTCTCAATTCTCGTCCTCTTAAGCCAATGTCTGAAGATCCAAACGACCTCACGCCTTTAACGCCAGAACATTTTCTAATCGGTGAACCATTGGTCAACAACGTCGATCCCACAGCTGCTCCTTTTACTGCAAAGCTTGATAAAAGATAGGAAGCAGTACGCCAAATTAGAAATGCATTCTAGCAAAAATGGTCGAAAGAGTATTTACATCTCCTTCAAAAGCGGCAAAAATGGAAAGATGGCCAGTCAAATATCGAACCAGGTACGGTGGTCATGGTACATTAAGACAATACTCCTCCACTTCGTTGGCCTTTGGGCAGGATCATAGGAGTTCATAAAGGTCCAGATAACCGAGTACGAGTTGTTGACATCAAAACTGCAACTCAAACAATAAAGCGGCCTATTCACAAAATTGCACTTTTACCCATTGAAATTCATGATACCAATAGTCCCATTAAACACGAAGCAGAGCCACTTGAGGAAACTAGTAAAAACCTAAACCATAGCAATGAGGACGCACCACCAAGGAAAAAACGACTAAAATTAGGGTCAGTTGTCACTACCATTCTGCTAGCCTGCTTGATTGTTCCCAATGTCAGGGGTTCAAACATCGAAATAGAAACTTTCAATGAGACTCGACCGACCTTTTACTTTGAAAATAGCTAGCATAATCTCTAGCGAATGGGAAATAGTGGTCTACTATAACATGACAAGCTACTGGAAGGAATACACTACTTTGACCAATGCAACGAATATTTTATCAGATCTTTGCGGGAAACTAGTCGAACCAGGACCGTGTACCGAGACAGTGCGAAGAATCCAACAACAGCTAAAAAAACTGGCAGAAGATGATGCACTGATGCTTCACAAACCAATCTCTCCTAGAGTTAAAAGGGGTGCTCTCAACATAGTGGGCAATGTTGCAAACAGCCTGTTTGGAGTCTTGGATTCAGACTACGCTGACAAAATGGAGAAGATCATTGATGACACCACCACCAACCAACAACGCTTTTTTCATCTGTTGAAGAACCAAACGTCAATACTGGACTCAACCGTAAACATTATGCGAAGCAACTACAATCGCATCAATGAGCATTTTCATCAGCTTACAGCCCTTGCCAACACGCAGATGGAAAAATTGAATCACATAGACCAAGAAGTTTACTAGCAGAAGTTGTTTGCCATCTACATGTCCCACGCATTTCAACTTTTCATCGCTGCTAACGATTTGCAACAGACACATAATGCGTTATTAGACACGGTGATGGATGCCCACCACAGGAAGGTTAACTTAAGAATATGATCTCCCCAGCAGCTGCTTCAAGAATTACGAACTATAAGAAGTCAATTGCCGAAGGCACTGACACTTGCTTTGCCAGATGACGACATCGCGCAATTCTATAAGTTAATGACAATAAAGGCAAAGCCCGGATCAAAATATACCATTGTTCAGCTGAAGATTCCATTAGAATCTAACGATGAGTTCGAGTTGTACCGACCAATTCCAATTCCAGCGCTCATAAACGAAGAAATGTGGATTATCAAGCTAGCAACACCCTACATAATTGTCAGCCTTCACAAGGATCAGTACTACCCGCTGGAGAATTTTGAACAACTAGCATGCAAACATGCAAGTAACAATCATTTATTCTGTAACCAGCAGCATCCAATCTACAAAGCTGGATTTGGGCCCAACCAATGCGAAATAAGTCTTTTCAATCGGGAGACAGACAATGACAGCTGCAAGCTACAGCTAACCCCCACAAAGGCCCATTGGATTCAGCTCTTCGCGTCTAACAAGTGGCTCTTCTCTCTTTCCACGCGAACGACAATCAACGGAGTATGCAACGGCGAGCCCACACAATTAATGCTACGTGGTTCAGGGATCATCACCTTAGGAAGCGGCTGTATTATAAAACAGCCTCGCTTAACCATTCAGTACCACACGACGTATTCAAGCATAATCCAACGATCGTATACGGCCTCCATAAATTTCACTGCACCATCAACGGACCCTCCAATCGAAACGGCGACAGTGCCTCAGATGCCAAATATCCCTATTAACGAACTGGACAACATGCATAAAAAACTTAAAGATCAGGAGGTTGTTGACGACAGCATTGGTCTTAACCAGCACCATATACACCACTATTCAGTTGGCTACCTCGCTCTCGGACTAACTCTGTCAACGATCATTTTGATAAACTGCAAATTCGCTAAGCGAGATCCTTCGCGACACAAGGCATCTGCGCAACCAGCATCTTCATTCAGAATAGAATCTGATACTCTCAATGAATCTTGAACTAGTGTTCAACGCGGAGAGGATGTTAAATTATAGTAAGCATATTAGTCAATTATATCGAATTATATTTTGTATGATAAATCACTTTAATTTTGCTACATGATAAATTACGTTAATTTTGCTACAGCTACCACAATATATTAAAGCTTACTCAACAATTTAATAAAGTCTAATCACCTTGATAACAATTGACTCAAATCAAGTTCATTTGCATCAAATTTCTTTCTATTCAATTTTGTCGGTTCATTACTTTTTGCTTGCATTTGCATTCAAATTACCGTTTTTATAAATTCTTCGAGACAATGAACTTTGTGGTCAGCAGTATTTCCTTCTACAGTATTTTTACTTATTTTGTACTAAAACGCAATCGACATGTGAAGTTTCATATTGCATGTGTAAGCACAAAACCATTGATTTTAATTCAAATGCAATATGAAGCTATCAATTGGAATTTATGTTAACGTTAAATATTTTATTAAGATATAAAGAAGCAATGATAACAAATAAATTCATTCAGTTTTAAGCGATTGAATCAAGCGTTTGATTTAAAGATTGTATCAATTCACGTAACAAGTATACGAGCTTGTTGCAATTGAGTTTCACTAAAAGTAACAGGTAAATGAGCTTGTTGCAATTAGTTGAAAATTCTTT
>OZ022264.1:127505632-127535632 GCA_963978885.1 Nemotelus pantherinus | reverse complement strand
AAAAATGTGGAAAGACGTAATACACTTTTTTGTACAACCATTCCTTATCCCAAGCAACAAAACTCAACTATAATACACATGGTGAAAATGTTCAGTGCTGGCAACACTTTCGCAATAAAGCAGCAATAAGTTTACCTTAACAAGCTCATACTTAAATCAACTTATCCTTTGAATTTCGTTCTCATCGCAGGATTTCATCAAAAGTTTCAGCGGTTCAACGTAGTTTGAGGCATCCATCCGAAAAATGTTTAATACTCGGAAAATTTAAAAATTGGTTTCTTATTTTTGTATATGAGTACGTAATGCATATGCATATTTGAAGCATCTGTTGGTGCAATATTAACGAAAATGGCTAATGCTGGTTAGCCTGTGTCAGCAGCAAGACAAAAAATATACCAAATCTGCTTCACGTTAAGTTAAGCCCAACCAGTAAATTTCGTTTCAATTGAATCACTGCGCTGCAAGGTATACGGGTGATAAATATTTAAGGGTTACCACCCTCAAAACTTTTCAAATTTTTACAACGTTAATATTTGTTGTAAATTTTCATTGCAGGATAATTCTCAATTGCAAATCTAATGATATAATCGCTCATTAAAGAAATTCGACAAAATTACAAAAATGGTAATAGCTGGCAGCCCTTTCATGATTTTTGTACGAAATTCCTACTTCACATTAAGGTCCATTTGCTGCATGAACTTCGTTTCGATTTCTACACTGGACCGGAAGTTATAGGGGAAAAAGCTTTATTTTGCTGAGCAAATTTGCAAGATTTATGAGATAAAAATCACTACAGCTGCCAGATCTATACTAATTTTTCAACCAAGTTTTCACCAAATGTTACATAAAATAACTTCCAAGTACTGTGTAAATTTCGTTAAAATCTGATGGCTGAATCGGAAGTTATAAGCCAAAAAGGTGTTTTTTTCTCAGTTATTTTTGAAGATGGTACCACTGCCACAGGGTTTCCCACATTTCAAAATCACTTCTATCAGACTTGGTCCTAGCTAATACCAACATGTTCTGTAAAGTTCATTATGATGGAATTATCCGGTCGTCAGTTCTCGTGAACAGAACTTTCGAGTGCTGAAAAAAGAGGTAATTTGGTGATGGGTTGCCGTTCTTGTGCAAATCGGAATTTTGAAAATTTTATCTTGAAATGAAGGACAAAGGATAAAATTTATCAAAGATTTGAAATTTTTGTCAAAAATCAAAAGAATTTCAGGAAGGTCAATGATTTGAAGGATTTTTTTCCAGCTGCCTGCCACAGCAACAGGGTTACCCGCTTTATGCTGAAAATCTATATGTGGCAAATTTTAGTCAACATTAATACGCTCTGTAATTTTCACGATGATCCATTGTTTTTCTTACAAGTAATGACAGATCAAACTTTGAAAAAAATTACTTGCCTACTTTTAGGCACCCTGCACCCACACATGGCTCAAAATTTCCAATTCTTTATCATAGACAAGCTTAAAACATAATTAATTTTCATTCCCAATACTTTTCTTTAACAAAAATTTACACTGCTTGGAAATATAGGAGTTCCTCAAAATTCACTAAAACGCTCGCCGCTTCCAAAAGGTTTCAGATATCTGAACTTGAGAAAGTCATGGACCTACCTATTATATACATCGACGTTCTCCGAAAATTTCAGCTCAATCGGATCTGCCACTCCAGAGATGATCTCCCTTAATCATTTTGCTGATATATATATATATATATATATATATATATATATATATATATATATATATATATATATATATATATATATATATATATATTTAAAAATATATATATATATATATATATTATATATATATATATATATATATATATATATATATATATATATATATATATATATATATATATATATATATATATATATATATATATATATATATATATATATATATATAAAGAAATATGAATTTTCGGCGAAACGAGTTTAATATTATTGTTCTTCGAACATTAGTAAAAAGGGGACGTTATACAAACTCCCGTATCCTTGTTTCAGGATTGCTGGACACTCGATATTGTGAAGTCTTGGATCTGAGTGCGCGATAAGCGTGACGATGTTTGGTTGTGACTGGTCAGTGGTATGGACCGTTGTTCCTGGTATCCCGGTAGGTATTGCGTTTATTTTCAGCACTGCCTTAAATTTCCTTCGTAGCAGATAAATTCTCACCAGTATGATAAATGTAACTAGGATTGCGTATCCAAAAAGCCCACCGTTTAGCCATTGATTAACCAATCTTTTTGATGTTATAAGATTTATTTGCTTTGTGTTAATCACATAGATCTCCTTCATCATTTCCAAGGATAATACTTCTTCCAGCTTATTACTTCCCGACTCCAGTTGAAGCAATGGTGGTAGCAATTGAATGTTAGTCGTTTCTGTTGACGTGTACATTTGGCCGTTAATGGTAACTGTTGAGTTCTTGGTTTTGATTAAATGTGTGCCCTGAAGGTGTTGTGCTTTGCTGTCGAATAGGACCTCTCGCTTGAAACTGTTCAGTTAGATGAGTCCCAGTGCTGTTTCATCTTTTGATGGAATATGATGGGCATTTGTGTTAGTGCATATGGCTATCTTATTTGTTAATAAGTGTGGAATACAAATTGATTGCGAAATATTTTTAAGGCTCTTCCTGTTACAAATATGTAGTTCGTTTATTGATTTACATTTTCCAGATATTCCAAAATAATTTTCTTTTTTCTTAAGACATATTCATATTCAATTTTATTAATAGTATTGTTTTTCCTTAATAGTTTCAGTCGTAATTTTTCATAATTTGTTTCGTAAGTTGTTGGTACATCTATAATATAAAAAAACTCTAGCGCACCTGAACCGCTAGAAAACTAATTTTCGAAGAAATTGTCTTTGAGTATCAAAAAAGTGTGGAAAGACGTAATACACTGTTTTTTAGAATCATATCAACCATTCCTTATCCAAAGCAACAAAACTCAACTATAACACAAATTATGAAAATGTTCAGTGCTGGCGACCCGAACGAAGTAGTCCGAACGAAGCAGCAATAAGTTTACCATAACAAACTCATACTCAAATCAACTTATCCTCTGAATTTCGTTCTCATCGCAGGATTTTATCGAAATTTTCAGCGGTTAAACGTTTTTTGAGGCTGCCATCCGAAAAATGTTCAAAACTCGGAAAATTTCGAAATTGGTTTCTTATTTTTATTGCAAATTCTTTGCATATGAGAACGTAATTTGAAGCATCTTTTGGTGCAATATTTACGGAAATGGCTAATGCTGGTTACCCTGTGTAAGCATCAAAGCAAAACACATACCAAATCTGCTTCACGTTAAGTTAAACCCAACCAGTAAATTTCGTTTCAATTGAATCACTGCGCTGGACGTTATACGGGTGAAAAGAATTTTAGGGTTACCACCCTCAAAACTTTTCAAGTTTTTAAAGCGTTAATATTTGTTGTTAATTTTCATTGCAGGATCATTTCCATTTGCAAATCTAATGACATAATCGCTCAGTAAAGAAATTAAACAAAATTACAAAATGGTCATAGCTGGCAGCCCTTTCAAGATTTTCGTACGAAATTTCTATGACATTTGGTTCATATTAAGGTTCATTTACTGCGTGAAGTTCGTTCCGATTTCTACACTGGACCGGAAAATATAGGGAAGAAATCTTTATTTTGCTGAGCAAATTTGCAAGATTTAGGAGACAAAAATCACCATAGCTGGCAACTCTATTCTAATTCTTCAACCAAATTTTCACCAAATGTTACATAGTATATATATATATATATATATATATATATATATATATATATATATATATATATATATATATATATATATATATATATATATATATATACATATATATAAATATAGAAATATGAATTTTCGGCGAAACGAGTTTAATACTATTGTTCTTCGAACATTAGTAAAAACTCTAGCGCACCTGAACCGCTAGAAACACTAATGTTTGAAGAACAGTAGAAGAATCGTGCAGATTTTGAGTGCATATTCTACCACGCTAGCTGCTTATTACTGCCAAACTAATTCAAACGCCAGGTTTTACTTTGGTCTTATAACTCATATGGTGGAAAGGTTTCAGATATTACCAGTGGCATGAATTTCAAAGTTTATGAGAGAAACACTTGTTAATTATATTCGCTGTCAGTTGCTTATTTCACAAAAATTTTCAAAGCAGCATCTCATAAAACATCAATGAAGAAAATACTCAGTGCCTGCAGCACTGTAAATGAAGTTGGTGTTTGGGGCTGCGATCCGAAAAATTTGCAGAACTTTGGGAATTGAAACATTGGTTATTTATTTTCATTGTAAATGTTCCCGGTATGAATACTAACTGCAAGCATTTATTGATTCATAAGTAGCACAACCGACTCGTGCTGGCAACCTTTTGCCAGTATCAAAGCCAATAATATATTACATCTGCTCCCCCTGGTATATTACATTCGAAGTTATAAGAATATAAAGAATTTTAGGGTTACTTGCAGCAAGTTTTTTCAAATAATCGAAAACTTAATATTTCCTGTTTATTGTCACTACAATATCATTACCATTTGAAAATTCGACGATAAAACCGCTTATTAAAGATATTGCAATTAAACACAAAACCAACAATAGCTGCCAACCCTATCGTGGCTTTTCAACAATATTTGGCCTGAATAATGTCTATAATAGGTTCCATTAATAGTATGAAATTCGTATTGATTTCATGACTGCACTGGAAGTTATAGGGCAAAAAGTTTTATTTTCCTGAGTGAATTTTCAAAACCAAAGGCACAAAAATTACCATACCTGGCAGCACCAACCGAATTTTTCAACCAAATTTATAGCAAACAGAGTTTAGAGTAAGGTTCAGCTATTGTGTCAATTTCATGAAAATCGGTTTACTTATTCACATTTCATAGGGCAAAAAGCAGTTTTTTTCTGTGTAATTTTTCAAGATGGCACCACTGGCACAGAGATGCCCACAATTCAAAATCGCTTCTATCAGACCTGGTTCTACTTAAGTCCAATGCATTCTGTAAATTTCAGTTGTACCTGATTATTGGTTCGTGAGTTCCCGTGAACAGCAGTTTTTGATGGTAAAAATATAGGTTAACTGGGAAAGGGTTACCGCTCTTGTCCGACATGAAATTTCCAATGTTTTACTTTGAAAGTGTAGATTAAGCGTAAGATTTGTATACAGATTGGTTATATTGTAAGAAACGGACATTTTTGAGGATATTCGATGGTTTGAATGTTTTCACTCCCAAATTTTCATTTTTTCAAATTTAAGACACCAAAATGATCATAGCTGGCAGCTCCAATGGAATTTTTCAACCAAATTTCTATCAAACATGGTTTGAAATAAGGTCCACCTACTGGGTGAATTTTGTCAAAATCGAACGATTCAATCAGAATTTATAGGGCTAAAAGCAATTATCTTTTTTAGTGATTTTTCAAGATGGCACCACTGGCACAGAATCGCCCACATATCTCAGACCTGGTCCTATTAAAAACCAATACATTCTGTAAATTTCAATTAATTCTGCTCATTGGATCGTGAGTTTCCGTGAACAGAAGTTTTTGATGCGAAAAATATAGGTAAATTGGGCAAGGGTTACCAGGCGTGCCCGTAATACCATATCTTTGTTTTTTTTTGATAATGTAAACAAAGCACAAGATTTACATATGAATGGCTTTTTTTTTAAGAAACGGCATTTTTTCAAGAGAGACGATGATTTGGAGGTTTTCAATTTCAGTGCCTGTCCTAGCTACAGGGTTGCCAGCACGCTCATTTAAAGCTGCACAAATCTACAACTAAATAATATCAATAAGCTCCGAAAATGATTGAATAGTAATTGATAGTAAAAGATTGAAACAAATATAGTAAAAGATTGAATAGTAGTAATAGTAATGATTGAATAGCTCTGTCAAAAGTTATCGCAATTTGAAAATTTTCTAATTTTCCCGTTCTCTTTTTAGGCACCCAGCGCACACATAGTGTTAAAAAATTCCAAAGCATTATCCAATTCACATGTAAAACACGTTCGAAATTTATTTCGTTAACTTTATTTATGCGAAAATTATTTGTGTACGAAATAATAGGTATATTAAAAATATCACTAAAATGGCCGCCGGCGCCAAAGGGTTAACAATAATTGACATTTAGTGAGACGTGGACCTATTCTGCATATACACCAATGTATCCTGAAAGTTTCAGCTCAATCGGATGGCGCGTTCCCGAGATTATCTCACTGAAATTTTTTGATGATATATATATATATATATATATATATATATATATATATATATATATATATATATATATATATATATATATATATATATATATATATATATATATATATATATATATATATATATATATATATATATATATATATATATTGTAATGTTTGATTCTCTTATTGTGCACAGAATACAATATAACTATTGTAATACACAGAGAATACAGAATTTAATTGTAGTAGTATTAGTTATAGTAGTAGTCGTAGCTAGTAAGATGATTTTGAAATAAAGACTTCAGTCTACACAAAACTGTCTTTCTATTCGGATATCCAACTAGACTGGTACACCACAAATGGCGACGAGGATAATGGCGGTGAGAACATAGAAGTGAAATTCGAAACTTAAGTTTGCTCAAAGAAGAAGAAGAAGAGAACTTATATCCAATCCAGAGGTATAATAGATACAAATAGTGTTCAGACTGATAATAATCAACCAAATAAACTAGGTTTAGAGCAGGAACCATTTAGGAATACACTCGATGAAAGACAGCATCGAAGCAGGGAATTGTGTGAAAATGTCAATTTAGAATGCGGAACTAATGGTCCAATGCTAATGCCTCAATCCAAATCACCACTGTTAGTGAGAAGGTCTGAAAGAATAAAAGCTCAAGTAAATAACCAGGAACCATTTAGGAATACACTCGATGAAAGACAGCATCGAAGCAGGGAATTGTGTGAAAATGTCAATTTAGAATGCGGAACTAATGGTCCAATGCTAATGCCTCAATCCAAATCACCACTGTTAGTGAGAAGGTCTGAAAGAATAAAAGCTCAAGTAAATAACCAATAAGAATTGTTATATATATTGCACGGATAAGTTTGAATTCATTAAGTAACGAGATTAAGTAACGAGATTATGTATGAATTTGATTGATGAAGTAACGATTAGTAAAATACTTAAGAAGAGGGATATGTAATGTTTGATTCTCTTATTGTGCACAGAATACAATATAACTATTGTAATACACAGAGAATACAGAATTTAATTGTAGTAGTATTAGTTATAGTAGTAGTCGTAGCTAGTAAGATGATTTTGAAATAAAGACTTCAGTCTACACAAAACTGTCTTTCTATTCGGATATCCCACTAGACTGGTACACCACATATATATATACATATATATATATATATATATATATATATATATATATATATATATATATATATATATATATATATATATATATATATATATTTATATATATATGGAAATATGCATTTTTGGCCGAATCGATTTTAATACTAATGTTCTTCGAACATTAGTAAAAATATGCGTGTGGTTCTGAGCTACTTACATCAGCAAATTCAATTACTTCTTCCAAGTTTCCATAAGGAATATGGCTTGTCTTGAAAGTATTTACTATAGTTTTTATTTCTTGTTGTGATAATATATTTGAGTTAATTATATTGACCTTTGCTAAACGTATTGATTCTATTACATTAAAAAGTTCTTCTCTAACAATTTTATTTTTATATTGCATGGTCCAAATACAGAATCTTTTTTTAGTACATTCATAATTTCATTCGTAACGTTCGTTATTTTGTTTATTCTATCAAGATATTCTCGGTTTATTACTATCTGTTTGTTGTTATTTTCCAATACATCATTTATTTTTCCGGTGAGCAAAACGAGGTCATCGTGATCAGGATTTCCAGCAATCCATTTCACAGCAGACCCGATAAAATTTGGAGATCGTTTCGTTTTCTTAATATCAATATTTTGAATTAAATTTTGAATCTGTGATAACACATGCACCAAAAATAGATGGAACGGGTTATTCTTCGGGATGTGATTCTGAATTTGGATAGAGGTTTCATTAAAAAATTTCCGGTATTGTTCAATTTGAAAGACTTGAATAAGCTTTAGATTACCATTTTGTACTCTTGCCAATCCTGTGCTAATAACAGCAACTTGCGCGTTGGTGTAGTCAATTATTTCAATGGCTGCGTAGCCACTGTTGATAAACAATCTGTAAGAAATATCAACTTTTAATATCGCTTTTATGAATTACTCTATCTGTTTCAGTTAATATCGTCGTAGGACTACTCTCTTTAACTATCTCCGTTTTATACCTTGCTGTTAGTTTTGGTCCTACCCGCTTATTATTCTTGACGTAAATTTCTTAGCCTACTTCATAGTTTCTAATGCTATCCCTAGTTTTATTGTGAAAATTAATATCCTTTTCTTGCTTTTGCTTTAGCTTTTTTATATTATCTCTTCGTGATTTTTCCAACTTTTCAGGATCAGTTGACACGATCCTACCATAAAATACCTCGATCGGTTTCCCACTTATTACTGAGTGTATGCTACAGTTATACTCATACAGTGCTCTTTCAAGTAGTTCCTCAAACAATCTTTGAGTTGCATCGGTCTTCAAGCATCTCATCAATTCGGTTAAGGTAGAGTGAAATCTTTCCACTTGACCATTTACCTCGCGAACTTTGAGAACTTATTGATCGCTGTCAAGACAAGTTTACCCTCAGTGGAATAGATATCAATATGTAATGTGTGTCCTGGGAACTCAGGAATAGGAGCAGCCCGCAAGGCTGGTTTGCTAGGATGGCGGTCGTACTTGCTCGCACGGCAAACAGAGCATTGCTTTATCATTTTCTTTATTTGAGAGGCCATCTTAGGGCAATAGGAATGTTCCAAGATTTGGAGCATGTTCTCCTTAGCATTCCTATGTGCTCTTTGGTGACAGTTGAAAATTATCTCTTCCTGCTCTTGTTCACTCCCGATATCCTGCACTTCTTTCTATGTCAACCTGATACGATAATGCTTAAAGTAAAGGGGATAGATGTCCTGTATTATTCCCATTACTCTTTCGTCAGTTTTTATCCCGTTTATCACTTCTGGATTTAAATATCGTTTGAAGATACCAGTCAGATTTTCTTTGTTGTATTGAGGCTCCGTAAAAGTGTGTCTGAAGTAATTTGGGAATGGTTTTTCCAGCTGATAGCTTGTTTGTGTACCTATTTTGAGCAAAAGTTGGGTCCTAAATGCATGGATTGATGTGTCAATGGACACAATGAGGTTGTGTGACGAGCTTTCGTCACTATGGGAGCTTGCAGTCATGGAATTTATATTTGAATTTGACGGTTTTCTGAAGAGGGCGTCGGCTACTATGTTGGATTTGCCTGGCTTGTATTGGAGCTCGTAGTTGTTTTCTTCCCATATTGCCTTCCACCTTTTCATTTTAGTGTTGGTATTGCAATTGCTCAGGGCATACGTCAAGGGTTGGTGGTCTGTAAATATCTTTACTCTCCGCGATCCGTAAAGGAAATTTCGCAAAGACTTCAGTGCCCAAATTATGGCCAACATCTCCTTTTCGTTGGTTGCATAGTTGAGCTCAGGAGACTTTAGCGTTCGAGAAAGGAAGGTAATTGGTCTCCCTTCTTGTGACAACACTGCACCAAGGGAATTTTGGGAAGCGTCTGTTGTTAGCTCGAAGTCTTTAGTGAAATCAGGATATGTAAGCATAACGTCTTGTGAAGTAAGGGATCTTTTTATCTTTTGGAAAGCCTGTAAAGCTTCGGGATTTAGTTGAATTTTTACCTTACTGGACAGGTGCTTAAAAACCCTACCTTCTTCCCCTCTTAGAAGTAAGGTTAGAGGGTTTGCAATTTTTGCGAAGTCCAAAATGAAACGTCTATAGTAATCTGCCATACTTAGGAAAGAACGAAGTTCTTCAACGTGGTAGGCGGGGGAAAATTTACTACGGCTGCGACTTTTTGTGGGTTAGCTTTAATACCTTGCTCCGAAACAACGAATCCCAGGAATTCCACCCCCTTCTTTAGGAACTCGCAATTGTCCATTTGCACTTTAAAGTTAGCGTTTTGCAGCGTACTGAAGCCAACCTCCATATTGTGTAAAAGATCTATCTCATCTTCTCCGTAAATAATGATATCATCTATGTATGGCTGGCATCTGTGCCCGATATGTTCCCTTAGTACATCGTCGACTGCTCTTTGGAAAGTGGGTGGTCCGTTTTCTAGACCAAATGCAAGGCAAGTAAACTCGTACTTGCCATTATTGACGGAAAAAGCAGTTTTTTCCATATCGCTGGGTTTCATCGGTATTTGATGGAAACCACTCTTTAGATCAATTACCGTAAAGTATTTCTATCTGCCCAGATTGGCAAGAATTTCATTTATTTCGGGGATAGGGTAAGTATCGGCAATGGTGTCCTCGTTTAATTTGCGGTAATCAATAACGAGTCGGTATTTCCTTTCACCCGACGCGGCCATCTCCTTCGATACTACCCATACTGGTGCATTGTATGGGGACCTGGATGGTCAGATTATACCATCTCTGAGCAGTTTGTCAATTTCTTGGTCTACTATTGGTTTTAGTGCCATAGGATACGGGTATGATTTTGTGTACACAGGCCTATCTGATTTCGTACGGATCTCCCCTTCTACCGCAGTGGTATACGTGAGTTTTTCATCTGGCTCACTAAAAAGGTTGGAGTATTTATTTAAAATCTTGAAGAGTTTACTCATTTAATCTTCAGAGAGGTGATCAGTGCAAACTCCTATAGTATTTACAGCCTCAGATACTTGCTGATAGGAACTCTCAAAGAATCGAGAATGGTTAAGTACTCTTCAGAAGTATGTATTACGGCGCGTAGTTCTTTTAAACTATCATTTCCTAGTATACCATGGAATGATTTTAGTGTGGGTAGAATGAAGAATTTCAGAGTTGGAGTGTCAGAGCTGAAGAGGTTGATCATAGCATGGTGGGTAATTGTAATACTGCCGCCAACAGAATTGGCCAAGAAAGGTTTTTCATTAGGATAGCATGATTTTACACAATTTGGTTTAATGTAGTTCTTGTTGGAACCAGTGTTTATTAGGAATGTCATGATATCTTCACTCTTCGTCCTATATTCGAAATACGGAAGCGAAGAGTTCATCAGCCTAAAAAATGTATATCTTGAAAGTTTGAGTTTCCTGTGTATTCAGAAGTTTCCACCCCTTCGGGCTCCCATTGCGTATGTTGTTCGTTTTCCAAGTTGGAAGGTTGAACGTATTCTACCAACGTTTGGCTATGGTGTTGGTCTTCAGCTTCTATCGCATCTTGCTGTTCTTGCATGTAGGCCTCTAATTCGTATCCTTCCGTGAAGTACAGACGTTGTTGTTTAGCAGCGTGATCAATAGGTCGCGGATTATCCCTTTTATGGATGTAGAGTGGTCTAGGTTGTGGTCGGTTTTGATAGTTCAAATTCACTGAGTGAATGGACCTGTTTACTTACATCCATAGGCTCAAGGCAATTTGGTGGCTTGGATAATGATTTGAATTGCGGTAATAGTGGCGCTGGGTTTGAGTAAAAACGATTGGGTTGTGTGTTATCATTTGGACGGTAATGAGACAAATTTTGGTTATTAAAGTAACTAGGTTTGGGAGGTAATCCTGAACGTAATGGCGGTACTGGTGGGGAGAAGTGCCTTGGTGCTGGTATGGCTGAGAACTGAGGGAAATTTGTGGGAGCTGGAATGGGTAATTGCTGGTTAATTTTTTGCCTAGGCGGAATTGGTGGTGCAACATTACCGTGAATTCTACGTACCGTGTTACTGCTACTCTGGGCGTAATTGATATTGATTTGCTTCAAACACAGTCTTAGTGCTTGCGGCAGATTAGCAGACTTTCTCGTAGTAAGTAGTTTGGGTAGGTTTCCGTTTAGACCTTGGATAAATGTGTCCAACGCTTTATCTCTTAAAGTTTGTACCATAACATTTGTCGCTTCTAAACCCATGTCCATAAATGATATTTTGTCTAAAATCAGCGACAAATTGTGGTACACTTCTTGATAGAAACCTTGAATGCTGTTATTACCTTGAACTAAAGAGCTCATCTGATATTCCAATGTTGCAATATCTCGTTTGTCTGAATAATGGAGTGTTAGGCAACGAAGAATTTGTTCCCAATTGAGTGGAGCATGGTATGATTCTAAAGCAACGCCTGCTTGCCCTACAATCTTATTTCGAATCAAGTTCAGAATACCGTATTATTTCGGTGATTCATTCATGTGATCGTATAATCTGAGGACCCTCTCTACACTTTTATGCAATGAGCTGAACTCACCAGGCGCTCCAGAGAATTCCCTGAGACCCTTGATGACATCGGGGATGCGGTCCATGTGCGTTAAATTCCCTATCTGGTCATCGTTAATACCCTGGTCTCCTCCTTCGTCGAGATCAGCCCCCGGGTTCAGCATTTGCTGTAGGATTTGCGGGCACTCACGGTGCAACAAATTCATCACTAATAATTATATCTGGGCCAACGTATAATTTGCTGCGGCTTCAGCAGGATTGGCACCAGCATTGGGAACATTTTCGTTTACTTGAAGTATGGGTGGACGGACAAGATTTTCGTTTCTGGCCATTTTATTTTAAGCTATTCAACGGTATTCGAAATGTTTTAGGATAAATTTGATATATGTATGTGTTAAAAAAAATTTGTTTTTGAGTTATGGTAAGAAACAATAAACCACACCCATATTTCAAAATCGATAGTTTTCAGAAAGGTGAGTTATGGAAAAATTATTTTCAGATATAAATAATGTATAGGAATGTGTTGTTGTGTAACTTCAAAACAAAACTGACGTTTCGACACTTGCCGAAATGTCATATACATATATGGCGACTAGAGCGCCCTAATTGCACGCGGTGGTAAATTCTCGGAACTAGATAATTATTTTTTGATTCGCGCAGATTTTGAATTTGTTATAACTGTACTATTATTAACATAAAAGATGGACTGATTAACAATAAAGGACAGTCTTTTCCGGTAAGCCAGATCGGTCGGCGACCAAAAAAAGACTTTTGTAGAAAAACATCGTCGTTATTTATTTCACTTGAACAAATCTCAGCCGACACTAGTAGGGGCGGTTAAATTCGTTACGTTGAAGCTGAGATTGTTCTAAGACGAGAAGTTCCGCACAAAAATTTCGTACAAGGAATTTCGTACGAGGAGATTGTTCCAAGACGAGAATTTTACACGAAAATTTCGTACAAGGAATTTTGTACGAGGAGATTGTTCCAAGACGAGAATTTTACATAAAATTTCGTACAAGGAAATTTTACTTCGCTTCCACGATATTACTTTGAATATTGTCAGGCGTAGTAGTAGCCACTATTAGCAGTCATTGTACGATCAAGTTAATACATTCAAACTGCCCTTCAGCAAACCATTTCATGGCGACCTTGCCAGCCTCGAAAAATTTACCAAAGGAAGGTGGACCGCAGCCTCGAATTCATCCGGCGATCCTAGCAGCACAAAAACTAGAAGCAGAGAAATCTACGATTCCAAAAGTAGACACAAAGAGAAAAAAACTCTAGCGCACCTGAACCGCTAGAAACACTAATGTTCGAAGAACAGTAGAAGAATCGTGCAGGTTTTGAGTGCATATTCCACCACATGAGCTGCTTATTACGGCCAAATTGTTTCAAATGCCACGTTTTACTTTTGCCTCAAGAATGCATTATAACTCATATGGTAGAAGGTTTCAGATATTACCACTGGTATGAATTTCAACGTTTATGAGAGCAAAACACGGGTTAATTATATTCGTTATCAGTTGCTTATTTCACAAAATTTTGAAAGCAGCATCTCATATAATATCAATGAAGAAAATGCTCAGTGCCTGCAGCACTGTAACTGAAGTTGGAGTTTGGGGCTGCGATCCGAAAAATTTGCAGAACTTTGGGAATTGAAACATCGGTTATTTATTTTCATTGTAAATGTTTCCGGTATGAATACTAACTGTAAGCATTTATTGATACAAAAGTAGCACAACCGACTCGTGCTGGCAACCTTTCGCCAGTATCAAAGCCAAGAATATATCACATCTGCTTCACGTTGTTATATTACATTTGAAGTTGTAGGAGTATAAAGAAATTTAGGGTTACCTGCAGAGAGTTTTTTCAAATAATCGAAAGCTTAATATTTGTTGTTTGTTGTCACAACAATATCATTACCAATTGAAAATTCTACGATAAAACCGCTTAATAAAGATATTGCAAACAAACACAAAACCAACAATAGCTGGCAACCCTATCATGGCTTTTCAACCAAATTTGGCCTGAATAATGTTTATAATAGGTTCCAGTAATTGTATGAAATTCGTAGTGATTTCATGACTGCACTGGAAGTTATGGGGCAAAAAGTTTTATTTTCCTGAGCGAATTTTCAAAACCAAAGACACAAAAATTACCATAGCTGGCAGCACCAATCAAATTTTTCAACCAAATTTCTATCAAACAGAGTTTAG
Source organism: Nemotelus pantherinus (assembly GCA_963978885.1). Lineage (NCBI taxonomy): Eukaryota > Metazoa > Arthropoda > Insecta > Diptera > Stratiomyidae > Nemotelus > Nemotelus pantherinus. The sequence goes on along the minus strand of OZ022264.1, from coordinate 127,521,048 downwards.
AGTAAGGTTCAGCTACTGTGTCAATTTCATGAAAATCTGGTAATTTATTCACATTTCATAGGGCAAAAAGCATTTTTTTTCTTTGTAATTTTACAAGATGGCACCACTGCAACAGAGTTGCCTACAATTCAAAATCGCTTCTATCAGACCTGGCCCCGCTTAAGTCCAATGCATTCTGTAAATTTCAATTCTATCTGATTATTGATTCGTGAGTTCCCGTGAACAGCAGTTTTTGAAGCTAAAAATATAGGTTCACTGAGAAAGGGTTACCGTTCTTGTCCGACATGAAATTTCCAAAGTTTTACTTTGACTGTGTAGATTAAGCATGAGATTTGTATACAGATTGATTTTATTGTAGAAACGGACATTTTTTAGGATATTCGATCGTTTGAATGTTTTCACTTCCAAATTTTTATTTTTTCAAATTTAAGACACCAAAATTATCATAGCTGGCAGCTCCAACCGAATTTTTCAACCAAATTTCTACCAAACGTGGCTTGAAGTAAGATGCAGCTACGATGTAAATTTCGCCAAAATCAAACAATTAAATCAGAATTTATAGGGCTAAAAGCAGTTACCTTTTTTAGTGGTTTTTCAAGGTGGCACCACTGGCACAGAATCACCCGTATTTCAAAATTACTTCTATCAGACCTGGTCCTATTTAAGGCCAATATATTCTGCAAATTTCAATAAATTCTGCTCATCGGATCGTGAGTTTCCGTGAACAGAAGTTTTTGATGCTAAAAATATAGGTAACTTGGGCAAGGGTTACCAGGCGTGCCCGTTATACCATATCAAATTTTATTTTTTGCCTATGTAAACAAAGCACTAAATTTACATATGAGTGGTTTTTTTTTAAAAAACGACATTTTTTCAAGAGAAATGATGATTTGGAGGTTTTAACTTTCAGTACCTGCCCTAGCTACAGGGTTGCCAGCACGCTCATTAAAACGTACAGTTACCTACAACTAAACAGAATAAACATGTCCTGAAAATTTCGTAATCATGGAATAGCTTTGTCAAAAGTTATCGCAATTTTAAAATTTTCAAATTTTCCCGTTCTCTTTTTAGGCACCGAGCGCACACATGGGGTTAAAAAATTCCAAAACATTATCTGATTCACATGTAAAACAGGTTTGGAATTTATTTCGTCAACTTTAATTTTGCAAAAATTATTTGTGTACGGAATAATAGGTATATTAAAAAAATCACTAAAATGGCCGCCGGCGCCAAAGGGTTAAAGATTATTAACTTTTTGTGAGACCTGGCACTATTCTGCATATACACCAATGTGTTCCCAAAATTTCAGCTCAATCGGATGGCGCGTTCCTGAGATTTTTTCACTGAAATTTTTTGATGATATATATATATATATATATATATATATATATATATATATATATATATATATATATATATATATATATATATATATATATATATATATATATATATATATATATATATATATATATATAGAAATATGAATTTTTGGCCAAAGTGATTTTAATACTAATGTTCTTCTTCGAACATTAGTAAAAACGCGGCGGACGACAGGTTTTCATCAGAAAACGCATAGCTGCATTATTACGAATAGCAAAAGATGACGAACATCCTCCACCATGGGAGCAGCAGCAACGGCTCTATGAAGAAATTGAAGAGTTACGAGCACAAATGAAGCAAAAATAAGATAAAACGTACACTAAAATTAAAACAAGAATGAATTTCAATGAATATATGTATTAAAATGAAATTATAAAATATAAATGAAAAACAAAGCTAACCAAAACAACGTTTCTTTTCTTGACAACTAGTGACATAAAGGTAAAAGGCCTAAGTTCACTCTATTTATGACATTTTCACTTTGCTGCATTTGGCATCACAAGCGTCACCAATGATTCAGTAGTAGAATTTAATTGCAAAATTGAAAATAAAATTCAAATGTGTACAATTATTATAATTATCACAAATTGCAATTTTAATTTGTACAATTTCTAAATTGAAGATAAGAAACAGTAAGATTTCATATGGTCTAGGATAAATTCTCTATAAATGGAAGAAAATATTTGTCTAATAACAAAAATAATAACAAATCTAAAAAAAACTCTAACGCACCTGAACCGCTAGAAACACTAATGTTCGAAGAACAGTAGAAGAATCGTGCAGGTTTTGAGTGCTGAGGTAGCCCAATGGTCCTTTTAATTTCGAATTTCCAAATTTTTTTAAATAGGGAAAAAAAATAACAGAAAGAAATGTTCTTCTTTTATTTAGGCCGAGTCTGTATTCTGAATTAAAAAGGACAGAATTAATCTTCCTCCTTGGGCCGATACTAGCAGTTTGTCGCACTTGCGTGGCGAAAAGGGTCGCCGCGTAGCAAGTGCTAGAACGTGCTTTCAACTACAAAAGAATAAATCAAAAACGACTTTTATTCTTTCAAACAGACTGGTTGGTCGCCGATCGCGCTAGCGTTCCAAGACAGACTGTGTTTTATTCTGTATTCTATTCTCCTATATATATGATACATTTTGCTGAATCGATCGGTGTATGGACTGGTTTTTGAATTCAAAAATATAAAAATTAATTAGTTAGTGCGCGTATTGTCCGCTTAGAGTAGATGTCGCGGTTGTCGATAGGTAGGGGCTATTTTGACATTTGTCAGTGTGACAATTAGTAATCGTGCACAACACCCTCTCCCTTTGGGGAAAAAAAATTTTCTTTTCAGTAGTAAATGAAAATTTTTTTTGTTTTGAATCCATACACCTTTACAGTTTTTTACAATTATCCTGATCCATAAGTTCATGTTGTTGCTTAAATATATATTCTTATAATTTTTTTTTTTTTTTTTTTTGAAATTGCTTACTTAGATGTAACTTCGATACATATGTTTTTATTTTTTTTGTTTGAATATAATTCGAGTTGTAGTAACTATATGCATTTTTGTTTTGCATATTTTGTTTTTTGATTCTTGTTTTACGTTAATACTGTACATGTTCAAATGTGTTTATCACTTTTTTCAAATTAGTGGTGTATACAATTTTAATAGGTTATTGTGATATTTTTTACATTTTCCGTTTATTAATATATGAGTATTTACATTATCTCTTTCTATTATTTCATATGGTCCGTGATATGTGTTCTGCAACTTCTTTCTATTAATATTTCTGACTAAAACTAGATCTCCTACTTTGAATGTTGCTGGGTTTGTGTTACTATCTAGTCTATTTTTTCTTTCCTTTTTCACTTTCTCAATTATGTTTTGAGCTAAACTAATGCTATTTCTAAGTCTAATTTTTAGTTCATTAACGAAATTGTCTATATTGTTAATCGGTTCATTTTTTCCTATAATGTCGTCGGACAATTGGGGTAATCTGCCATATACTAATTCGTATGGAGAATATTCTGTATCAATATGTGGACTCGTATTGTATGCGAAAGTGTAATACGGTATCCATTTGTCCCATTCATAATCATTAGCAAAATTAAGCAAATATTCGTTTAATACTCTGTGGTTACGTTCCACTGAGCCGAGTGTTTCATGATGATATGGTGCTGAGAAAATTTGTTGAATTTTTAATAAATTGCAAATGTTTCCCATTAGCTCATTGGCGAATTCAGTTCCATTATCTGATTTTAAAGTTTTGAAAATACCGTGCTTTAATATTAATTGTTCTACTAGTGTTTTAGCGATAGTTTTAGCATCTTTTGTTTCAATTGGGTGTGCAATAACGTATTTTGACAATTCGCATTGCATTGTGAGAATGTATCGATAACCGTTGGATATTCTTAATGGTCCTACTGTGTCTATAGCAATTGTTTCGAATGTGTTCTTTGGTGTGTCTGTTATTGTTTGTTTCTCTTTTATATGTTGTGTTTGTTTATTTTTCGCACAAGTTTCACAGTTTTTAATAAATGTCTTTGTCATCTTATTCATGTCTTTCCATATATATTTTCGCTTTAGTTTTAGTAATGTTTTTCTGACACCTAAGTGTCCTCCTATCGGTGTTGTATGGTAGTTATTTATAAGTTTAAATTGTATTATTTTATCGGTTATTCGTTTTGGTGGTTTGTATATTATTATTTTTAGGGGTTCTTTATTCTTTGTTAGAATACTCTTCTGTAGTTGATTAAATTTGTTTTTAAATTCTTCCTTATTGGTCATGTTATATATTTCATCTTTTTCTTCAATGTATATTTTCGTTATATTTTTTCTAGTTGCTTGTGATGTCAGTTTCTCCAATGTCGAAACTAATTCCGATGGATTATCGCTGCATCTAACTAGGATCTGATTATTTTCAAATATAATTTTTCGAATTTTTCCCATTTCGAATTTTAATTTCTTTAAATTTTTTATATCAGCTGGGGAATCGCTGTTCCATATATAGATTTCGTTGTCCATTGGGTTATATTTTGATTTGACTATTCTTCTTGTTTGTGCTTTTTCAGTGTTTTCTAAATTTTTTACCATGTTTCTTGTAAGTGGTAATACCTTCTTTTCTTCAGTAATGTTTCTTTGCTTTGGTATCATATCTTTTAACGTGTCTGAATTTAATTTGATGCGTGACAATGCATCTGCATTGACGTTCATCTTGCCTTTTCGATATATTATATCGAAATCATAATCGCATAAATCTAGTCTTATGCGTGTCATCTTTGATGATGGGTTTCTGTGAGTAAATAGTGATATAAGTGGCCTGTGGTCTGTAACGACTGTAAATTTATTTCCGAATAAATAGGGTCTAAAGAAATTTATCGCCCAATGGATTGCCAATAGTTCCTTTTCGATTATCGGTTTGTTTAATTCATGTTTTACTAGGGTTTTACTTGCGTATGAAATGGGTAAGTCATGTCCTATTTCGCCTTGTGAGAGTACTGCACCTAATGCATAGTCTGATGCATCGGTTGTGACAATAAATGGCTTATTGAAATCTGGATATTGTAATATTGGTGCATTCATCAGTTTATACTTCAGTACTTCGAATGTTGATTGACATTTTTCTGTCCATATGAACTTTGTATTCTTTTTCAGTAAATCGTTTAGGCATTTTGTTATTTTGGCGAAGTCTGGTATAAATCGTCGATAATAATTAGCAAATGCGACGAATCTTCGTACTTCGTCTGCATTTGTAGGTATCGGGTAGTTTTTAATTGTTTTGAATTTTGCAGGGTCTGTTCGGACTCCGTCTTTTGTTATTAAATGTCCCAAGTACACTACTTCACTTCTCAAAAAATTGCATTTCTCCGGGTTCAGTTTTAGGTTGTACTTTTCTAGCCTATCAAATATTTTCATTAAATTGGTATTGTGATGTGCGAGGCTGCAGCCAAAGACGATTATGTCATCGACATATAAGAATGCTGCTGAGTCTAATCCACTAAGGGCTACTGTTAGCATGCGTTGGAAGCTGTTTGATGAAATTGTTAGACCGAAAGGTAATCGTTTGAACTGATAATGCCCTTTGTTTGTTGAAAACGCTGTTATTGGTCTTGATTCCTCTGTCAGCTCGATTTGGTGAAAGGAACTTGTCATGTCCAGGGTGGAAAAGTATTTTGCTCTTCCTAGCCTGTCTAAAACATCTTCTAGCCTTGTGAGCGGGAACTTGTCATTAACGATTTTTTTGTTGAGTGCTCTAAAATCTACAACTAATCTCCATTTTGTTGGGCCTGACTCACTTTTCTTTGGTGTTAAAAGTAGTGGTGAGTTATATGGACTGGTAGAGTTTTCGATGATGTTATCATCTAGCAATTGATTTACTTGTCGATTGATTTCATCAATATGTGTATGGGGAAGTCTATAGTTCTTGATATACGTTGGTGTATTATCCGTGACTTGTATATCTTGTATGTAGAAGTTATTTGCAATAAGAGTATCGTGTTCTAGGTGAAAAATATGTTGATAGTTTGGGATAATTTCTGATATTGATTCTTGGTCTTTTGGGTTCAAGTGTTTTAGTTTAATATATTTTAATAATTCTTGAAATCTTTGCTTTCCTTCGTTGTTTTTATTTACTGAAACACTATTTTTATTTATTTTGTATTTAGTTAATGGTTCTGTTTCTACTTTAAATCTTTGAATTACCATGTCTTCTTCGTTCGTGTTTAGTAGCTTTATATGTTTAATGCCTTCTGCTGGTATTATTGTGCTGCCTATGTAGACTCCTGGTGTTATTTCTTTGTTAGTTACTACACTGTCTTCTTCGATGGTAAAGTCGACTGGGCAAATGTATTCGCACCGTGCGGGTATCGTTAATTTATGTATTTCGCAATTTGTACTGATCGGTATAGTATACTCTTCATTGTCGACATTAATCGTTATCGTATATGTTTCGTAATCAATTTTTGCTAGTTTTTGTACAAGGAAGTCTCTTCCTAGTATTCCGTCTGTAAGGATGGGAAAATCAGGTTCTACTATTTGGAAAGGGTAATGAATGTGTTTTTCACCAATGTTCAAGTCTAAATTAGCGGTGCCTAATGAATATATCTCCTGGTTTGTTATGCCAGAGAATTTGCATCGTTTATTTTCCTCTATTTTTTCATGCTCTGAAATTGCACTTATTTTGCATATTGATATATCAGCTCCTGTGTCTATCAATAGCTTCAAATTTTTCCTTGATTTCTCACAATATAACGTAACGTAATTTTTTAATTGTGTATTTAGTAGGTATATTTTTTCTTCCTGTATCCCGGGGTCAACTTTTATTCTTCGTTGCTGCTGGCCTCCGGGCCTATTGAGTTTCCCTGTACTATATTTATTCTGTTTTGTCTGTTACTTTCATAGTTTCTGTTTGTTCCTCTGTTGTTCCTATTATTTGTGTTATAGTTCTGATATGTATTTCTATTTACTTCATGATATCTGTTGTGATTATTTCTATGGTTTATTTCCTCATATTTGGGGTTGTAACCATTTCTAAAGTTGTTTCTGTAATTGTTGTTTTGGTTTGTTACATTATTTCTTGCGTTGAAGTTACTTCTGTTGTTTCTGTTGTTCTTTCTGTTATTATTAATATAATTTTGGTTATAATTATTATTTCTATATGTGTTGTAATTGTTCGGTTTGTTTCTATTATTGTAATTCAACTGTTGACTTATATTATTTCTTCGATTTATGAACATAATGTTTTCTGTAACATTATTACTTGATTCGAATTCAGTTGCTATCTGGATCGCTTCTACGAACGTTTTTGGCTGTGCAGCAAAAATAGTAGGTTTAAGGGTTTCGCTTAACCCATTCTTAAAAATAGTTAGTGCGTATGAGTCATTTGACTTCTGTATTGCACTTTTTTCTGCTTGAGACGGATTCTGACCCAAGCTACTAATTTGAATCTCACTTAATTCGTTAATGAGCTCTGATAATTTTTCACCAAATTTTTCAACTGTTCCGCGTTGAGTTAATTGTGCTAATTGGGTATGAATGTGTTGTGGACTTTTTACTAATGTTCGAAGAAGAACATTAGTATTAAAATCACTTTGGCCAAAAATTCATATTTCTATATATATATATATATATATATATATATATATATATATATATATATATATATATATATATATATATATATATATATATATATATATATATATATATATATATATATATATATATATATATAAAAATTTCAGTGAAAAAATCTCAGGAACGCGCCATCCGATTGAGCTGAAATTTTTAAGCACATTGGTGTATATGCAGAATAGTGCCAGGTCTCAGAAAAAGTTGATAATCTTTAACCCTTTGGCGCCGGCGGCCATTTAAGTGATAATTTTAATATACCTATTATTCCGTACACAAATAAGTTTTGCAAAAATAAAGTTGACGAAATAAATTTTGAACGTGTTTTACATGTGAATCGGATAATGTTTTGGAATTTTTTAACCCCATGTGTGCGCTGGGTGCCTAAAAACAGAACGGGAATACTTGAAAAATTTTAAATTGCGATAACTTTTGACACAGTTATTCAATCATTACGAAATTTATAAGACATATTGGTATTATTTAGTTGTAGATTTGTGTAGCTTTTGATGAGCGTGCTGGCAACCCTGTAGCTAGGGCAGGTACTGAAAGTGAAAACCTTCAAATCATCGTCTCTCTTGAAAAACTGCCGTTTCTTCAAAAAAAAGCCACTCATATGTAAATCTTGTGCTTTGTTTACATAAACAAAAAAAAAATTTGATATGGTATAACGGGAACGCCTGGTAACCCTTGCCCAATTTACCTATATTTTTAGCATCAAAAACTTCTGTTCACGGAAACTCACGATCCAATGAGCAGAATTAATTGAAATTTGCAGAATGTATTGGTCCTATATAGGACCAAGTCTGATAGAAGTGATTTTGAAATGCGGGTGATGCTGTGCCAGTGGTGCCATCTTGAAAAATCACTAAAAAAGATAACTGCTTTTAGCCCTATAAATTCTGATTGAATCGTTCGATTTTGACGAAATTCACACAGTACCTGGACCTTACCTCAAACCACGTTTGGTAGAAATTTGATCGAAAAATTCGGTTGAAGCTGCCAGCTATGATAATTTTGGTGTCTGAAATTTGAAAAAATAAAAATTTGGAAATGAAAACATTAAACCATCGAATTTCCAAAAACTGTCTGTTTCTTACAATAAAACCAATCTGTATACAAATCTTATGCTTAATCCACACAGTCAAAGTAAAACTTTGGAAATTTCATGTCGGACAAGAACGGTAACCCTCTCTCAGTTAACCTATATTTTTAGCTTCAAAAACTTCTGTTCACGGGAACTCACGAATCAATAATCAGATAGAATTGAAATTTACAGAATGCATTGGACTTAAGTAGGGCCAGGTCTGACAGAAGCGATTTTGAATTGTGGACAACTCTGTGCCAGTGGTGCCATGTTGAAAAATTACAAAGAAAAAAAACTGCTTTTTGCCGTATGAAATGTGAATAAGTTACCAGATTTTCATGAAATTGACACAGTAGCTGAACCTCACATTAAACTCTGTTCGATAGAAATTTGGTTGAAAAATTCGATTGGTGCTGCCAGCTATGGTAATTTTTGTGTCTTTGGATTTGAAAATTCGCTCAGGAAAATAAAACTTTTTGCCCTATAACTTCCAGTGCAGCCATGAAATCAATACGAAATTCATATAATTAATGAAACCTGTTATAAACATTATTCATTCCAAATTTGGTTGAAAAGCCACGATAGGGTTGCCAGCTATTATTGGTTTTGTGTTTGTTTGCAATATCTTTATTAAGCGGTTTTATCGTAGAATTTTCAATTGGTAATGATATTGTAGTGACAATAAACAGCAAATAATAAGCTTTCCATTATTTGAAAAAACTCGCTGCAGGTAACCCTAAATTTCTTTATACTCCTATAACTTCGAATGTAATATAACAACGTGAAGCAGATGTGATATATTCTTGGCTTTGATACTGGCGAAAGGTTTCCAGCACGAGTCGGTTGTGCTACTTTTGTATCAATAAACGCTTACAGTTAGTATTCATACCGGAAACATTTACAATTAAAATAAAAAATCAATGTTGCAATTCGCAAAGTTCTGCAAATTTTTCGGATCGCATCCCCAAACACCAACTTCAGTTACAGTGCTGCAGGCACTGAGCATTTTCTTCATTGATGTTATATGAGATGCTACATTCAAAATTTTGTGAAATAAGCAACTGATAACGAATATAATTAACCCGTGTTTTGCTCTCATAAACGTTGAAATTCATGCCAGTGGTAATATCTGAAACCTTCCACCATATGAGTTATAATGCGTTCTTGAGACCAAAGTAGAACGTGGCGTTTGAAACAGTTTGGCCGTAATAAGCAGCTCATGTGGTGGAATATGCACTCAAAACCTGCACGATTCTTCTACTGTTCTTCGAACATTAATGTTTAGCGGTTCAGGTGCGCTAGAGTTTTTTGCTTTTATATCTATTTCTGAGGCTTTTTTCTAATTCTTCATAGTTTTTAATGTCTAATGTTATGAGTTGTGTTTTAACTACTGTTCCTAATTTCACATTCTTAGTAAAATTTAATAAATTGTTTTTCCCGTCTTCGTTAAGACTTTGATTGAGTAAATTTATTATTGTTAAGAATGCTTCCAGTTCTTTTGGGTTTCCATTAAAAACTGGTATTGCTTTTAAAGCTAGCTCAATATTAAAGTTACTCATTTTGTTTTCTATTGACTCTTCTAATTTCTCTAATAATAGCTCCTTTGCTTCTTGGTATTTCTGCTGTAATATTTCTAATAACTCCTGACTACTTTCTGTCTTAAGTGCTTCTTCCTGAATTTTCTCTATAGTTTCTAATTTTTCTTGTATGTATTCTCTCTTATAAGTTCTGTTTGGGGTTTTTTTTAGATTGCCTACTATTTTTGAAAGGATATTAATGTTCTGTTCCATTTATTTTGTGTTATCGTAGACCATATGAAATCTCTTTAACATTTGTAAAATTAAATTTGAATTTTTCGTTTCACTACCAGACAATAGGTGTCGTTTGTGACGCTCAATAGACCAAAGTAGCACTTGTCAAAATTGAGAGAATTTTTATCACCTTTTTTTTTTGCTCTTTTCTTACATTTACTACATTTACTACTCATTGAAAGTTTTTGAATTATAAAGATTTTCTTTTGAGGTATTCATTAAAAAATGTTTTATTTGAATTCATGCTTAATCTAATGTGCTATGTTTTTCTTTTATTTGCAATTTTAATTCTTCAATTTTTTCGTAAATTTTTTGTTGTAGCTGCCATGGCGGAGGATTTTCCTCATCGGTAGCAATACGTTTCAGCGCCGCGATTCGTCTTCGTAATTTTACTTTTCTGCCGCCTCGTATTTTCTTTTTTGTGTTGATTTTTGGTATAGTCGTTTTTGCCGCTTCCAATTTACGGGCTTCTATGATGGCCGGATGAATTCTCGGTTGTGGTCCGCCCTCCTTTGGTAATTCTGTCTTCATGAATGTCCTTGATGACGTTGCTTCGTAGATTTGTTGTTGTTCGCCTTTGTTCGGTTGTGTCTTCTTTGAAGGAGGCAGGATCGCCATGAGGTGGCTCAATGGTCCTATTAATTTCGAATTTCCAAATTTTTTTTAATAGGGAAAAAAAAATAACAGAAAGAAATGTTCTTCTTTTATTTAGGCCGAGTCTGTATTCTGAATTAAAAAGGACAGAATTAATCTTCCTCCTTGGGCCGATACTAGCAGTTTGTCGCACTTGCGTGGCGAAAAGGGTCGCCGCGTAGCAAGTGCTAGAACGTGCTTTCAACTACAAAAGAATAAATCAAAAACGACTTTTATTCTTTCAAACAGACTGGTTGGTCGCCGATCGCGCTAGCGTTCCAAGACAGACTGTGTTTTATTCTGTATTCTATTCTCCTATATATATGAAACATTTTGCTGAATCGATCGGTGTATGGACTGGTTTTTGAATTCAAAAATATAAAAAACTCTAGCGCACCTGAACCGCTAGAAAACTAATGTTCGAAGAAATTGTCTTTGAGTGACAAAAAAGTGTGGAAAGACGTAACACACTGTTTTGTTGAATCATATCAACCATTCCTTATCCAAAAGAACAAAACTCAACTATAACACAAATGATGTAAATGTTCAGTGCTGGCAACACTTTTCGAACGAAGCAGTAATAAGTTTATCATAACAAGCTCATACTCAAATCAACTTATCCTTTGAATTTCGTTCTCATCGCAGGATATCATCGAAAGTTTCAGCGGTTAAACGTTGTTTGAGGCTGCCATCCGAAAAATGTACAAAACTCGGAAAATTTGAAAATTGATTCCTTATTTTTATTGCAAATGCTTTGCATATGAGAACGTAATTTGAAGCATTTGTTGGTGCAATATTGACGGAAATGGCTAATGCTGGTTAGCCTGTGTCAGCAGCAAAGCAAAATACATACCAAATCTGCTTTACGTTAAGTTAAACCCAACCAGTAAATTTCGTTTCGATTGAATAACTGCGCTGGAAGTTCTACGGGTGAAAAGAATTTTAGGGTTACCACCCTCAAAACTTTTCAAATTTTTAAAGCGTTAATATTTGTGGCTAATTTTCATTGCAGGATCATTTCCATTTGCAAATCTAATGACATAATCGCTCAGTAAAGAAATTTCACAAAATTACAAAAATGGTCATAGCTGGCAGCCCTTTCATGATTTTGGTACAAAATTTCTACGACATTTGGCTCACATTAAGGTCCATTTACTGCGTGATCTTCGTTTTGATTTCTGCACTGGACCGGAAGTTATAGAGAAAAAAAGTTTATTTTGCTGAGCAAAGTTGCAAGATTTAGAAGACAAAAATCACCATAGCTGGCAATTCTATTCTAATTTTTCAACCAAATTTTTATCAAATGTTACCTAAAGTAAGATCCAAGTACTGTATGAATCTTGTCCAAATCTGATGGCTGAATCGGAAGTTATAGGCCTAAAACCAGTTTTTTTTCTCAGCTATTTTTCAAGATGGCACCACTGCCAAAGGGTTGCCCGCATTTAAAAATCACTTCTATCAGACCTGGTCCTAGCTAATACCAACATATCCTGTAAATTTCATTATGATCGGATTATCCGGTCGTCAGTTCTCGTGAACAGAACTTTTGAGTGCTGAAAATAGAGGTAATTTGGTGATGGGTTGCCGTTCTTGTGCAAAACGGAAATTTGAAAATTTTATCTTGAGATGAAGGAGAAAGGATAAAATTTATCAAAGATTTGAAATTTTTGTAAAAAATCAAAAATTTTTCAGGAAGGTCAATGATTTGAAAGATTTTTTTTCAGCAGCCTGCCACAGCTACAGGGTTACCCGCTTTATGCTGAAAATCTCTACGTGCTAAATTTTAGTCAACATCAATACGCTCTGTAATTTTCATGATGATCCATTGTTTTTCTTACAAGTAATGACAAATCAAAATTTGAAAAAAAATCCTTGCCTACTTTTAGGCACCCTGCACCCACACACGGCTCTAAATTTCCAATTCTTTATCATAAACAAGCTAAAAACATAATTAGTTTTCATTCCCAATACTTTTCTTTAACAAAAATTTACACTGCTTGGAAATATAGGTGTTCCTCAAAATTCACTAAAACGCTCGCCGCCGCCAAAAGGTTTAGGATATCTGAATTTGAGAAAGTCGTGGACCTACCTACTATATACACCTACGTTCTCCGAAAATTTCAGCTCAATCGGATCGGCCACTCCAGAGATTATCTCCCTTAATCATTTTGCTGATATATATATATATATATATATAAAGAAATATGAATTTTCGGCGAAACGAGTTTAATACTATTGTTCTTCGAACATTAGTAAAAATTAATTAGTTAGTGCGCGTATTGTCCGCTTAGAGTAGATGTCGCGGTTGTCGATAGGTAGGGGCTATTTTGACATTTGTCAGTGTGACAATTAGTAATCGTGCACAACAGTGCATATTCCACCACATGAGCTGCTTATTACGGCCAAACTGTTTCAAATGCCACGTTTTACTTTGGTCTCAAGAATGCATTATAACTCATATGGTAGACGGTTTCAGATATTACCAATGGCATGAATTTCAACGTTTATGAGAGCAAAACACGGGTTAATTATATTCGTTATCAGTTGCTTATTTCACAAAATTTTTAAAGCAGCACCTCATATAACATCAATGAAGAAAATGCTCAGTGCCTGCAGCACTGTAACTGAAGTTGGTGTTTGGGTTTGCGATCCGAAAAATTTGCAGAACTTTGGGAATTGAAACATTGGTTATTTATTTTCATTGTAAATGTTTCCGGTATGAATAATAACTGTAAGCATTTATTGATACAAAAGTAGCACAACAGACTCGTCCTGGTAACCTTTCGCCAGTATCAAAGCCAAGAATATATTACATCTGATTCACGTTGCTATATTACATTCGAAGTTATAGGAGTATACAGAAACTTAGGGTAACCTGCAGCGAGTTTTTTCAAATAATCGAAAGCTTATTATTTGCTGTTTATTGTCACTACAATATCATTACCAATTGAAAATTCTACGATAAAACCGCTTAATAAAGATATTGCAAACAAACACAAAACCAACAACAGCTGGCAACCCTATCGTGGCCTTTCAACCAAATGTGGTCTGAATAATGTTTATAATAGGTTCCATTAATTGTATGAAATTCGTATTGATTTCATGACTGCACTGGAAGTTAAAGGGCAAAAAGTTTTATTTTCCTGAGCGAATTTTCAAAACCAAAGACACAAAAATTACAATTGCTGGCAGCACCAATCGAATTTTTCAACCAAATTTCTATCAAACAGAGTTTAGAGTAAGGTTCAGCTATTGTGTCAATTTCATGAAAATCGGTTTACTTATTCACATTTCATAGGGCAAAAAGCATTTTTTTTTCTTTGTAATTTTTCAAGATGGCACCACTGGCACAGAGGTGCCCACAATTCAAAATCGCTTCTATCAGACCTGGTTCTACTTAAGTCCAATGCATTCTGTAAATTTCAGTTGTACCTGATTATTGGTTCGTGAGTTCCCGTGAACAGCAGTTTTTGATGGTAAAAATAAAGGTTAACTGGGAAAGGGTTACCGCTCTTGTCCGACATGAAATTTCCAATGTTTTACCTTGAAAGTGTTGATTAAGCGTAAGATTTGTATACAGATTGGTTATATTGTAAGGAACGGACATTTTTGAGGATATTCGATGGTTTGAATGTTTTCACTTTCAAATTTTTATTTTTTCAAATTTAAGACACCAAAATTATCATAGCTGGCAGCTCCAACTGAACTTTTCAACCAAATTTCTACCAAACATGGTTTGAAATAAGGTCCAGCTATTGTGTGAATTTTGTCAAAATCGAGCGATTCAATCAGAATTTATAGGGCTAAAAGCAATTATCTTTTTTAGTGATTTTTCAAGATTGCACCACTGGCACAGAATCGCCCACATTTCAAAATCACTTCTATCAGACCTGGTCCTATTTAAGACCAATACACTCTGTAAATTTTAATTAATTCTGCTCATCGGATCGTGAGTTTCCGTGAACAGAAGTTTTTGATACTAAAAATATAGGTAAATTGGGCAAGGGTTACCAGGCGTGCCCGTAATACCATATCTTTTTTTTTTTTGGTCATGTAAACAAAGCACAAGATTTACATATGAATGACTTTTTTTTGAAGAAACGGCATTTTTTCAAGAGAGACGATGATTTGGAGGTTTTCACTTTCAGTGCCTGTCCTAGCTACAGGATTGCCAGCACGCTCATTAAGAGCTACACAAATCTACAATTAAATAATACCAATATGTTCCGAAAATTTCGTAATGATTGAATAGCTCTGTCAAAAGTTATCGCAATTTAAAAATTTTCAAATTTTCTCGTTGTCTTTTTAGGCACCCAGCGCACACATAGTGTTAAAAAATTCCAAAGCATTATCCAATTCACATGTTAAACACGTTCGAAATTTA
>OZ022264.1:127308132-127503132 GCA_963978885.1 Nemotelus pantherinus | reverse complement strand
ACCTCAAACTCAACCCTGAAAAATGCAATTTTTTAAGAAGTGAAGTAGTGTATTTGGGGCACTTAATCACAAAAGACGGAGTCCGTACAGACCCTGCAAAATTTAATACAATTAAAAACTATCCAGTACCTTTAAACGCAGACGAAGTCCGAAGATTCGTTGCATTCGCGAATTACTACCGCTGATTTATCCCAGACTTCGCCAAAACCACAAAATACCTGAACGATTTATTAAAAAAGAATACGAAATTCTTATGGACAGAAAAATGTCAATCAACATTTGAAAAACTGAAGAATAAACTGATGAATGCACCGATATTACAGTACCCAGATTTCAATAAACCATTTATTGTCACAACCGATGCATCAGACTATGCATTAGGTGCGGTACTCTCACAAGGCGAAATAGGACATGACTTACCCATTTCCTACGCAAGTAGAACCCTAGTGAAACATGAAATAAACAAACCGATCATCGAAAAAGAATTATTAGCAATCCATTGGGCGATAAATTTTTTTAGACCTTATCTATTTGGAAACAAATTTACGGTCATTACAGACCACAGACCTCTTATATCATTGTTTACACATAAAAACCCATCATCAAAGATGACGCGCATAAGACTAGATTTATGCGATTACGACTTCGATATAATATATCGAAAGGGCAAAATGAATGTTAATGCCGATGCACTATCACGCATCAAATTAAATTCAGATACGTTAAAAGACATGACACCAAAGCAGAGAAATATTACCGTAGAAATGAAAGTATTACCCCTTACGAGAAATATGGTAAAAAACTTAGAAAACACTAAAAAAGTGCAAACAAGAAAAGTAAGCAAACTAAAAATGGCTAACGAAATCTACATATGGGACAGCGATTCCCCAGCTGATATAAAAAATCTAATAAAATTAAAATTCGAAATAGGGAGCATTCCAAAAATTACGTTTGAAGACAATCAGATCTTAGTTCGATGTAGCGATAATCCATCGGAATTAGTTCCAACATTAGAGAAACTGACATCACAAGCAACTAGAAGACATGTTACGAAAATATACATAGAAGAAGGAGATGAGATATATAACATGGTAAATAAGAAGAATTTAAAAAACTCTAGCGCACCTGAACCGCTAGAAAAACTAATGTTCGAAGAACAGTAGAAGAATCGTGCAGGTTTTGAGTGCATATTCCACCACATGAGCTGCTTATTACGGCCAAACTGTTTCAAACGCCACGTTCTACTTTGGTCTCAAGAATGCATTATAACTCATATGGGGGAAGGTTTCAGATATTACCACTGGCATGAATTTCAACGTTTATGAGAGCAAAACACGGGTTAATTATATTCGTTATCAGTTGCTTATTTCACAAAATTTCGAAAGCAGCATCTCATATAACATCAATGTAGAAAATGCTCAGTGCCTGCAGCACTGTAACTGAAGTTGGTGTTTGGGGCTCCGATCCGAAAAATTTGCAGAACTTTGGGAATTGAAACATCGGTTATTTACTCTCATTGTAAATGTTTCCGGTATGAATAGCTGGCAATAGCTGGCAACCCTATCGTGGCTTTTCAACCAAATTCGGCCTGAATAATGTTTATAATAAGTTCCATCAATTGTATGAAATTCGTATTGATTTCATGACTGCACTGGAAGTTATAGGGCAAAAAGTTTTATTTTCCTGAGCGAATTTTTAAATCCAAAGACATAAAAATTACCATAGCTGGCAGCACCAATCGAATTTTTCAACCAAATTTCTATCAAACAGAGTTTAGAGTAAGGTTCAGCTACTGTGTCAATTTCATGAAAATCTAGTAACTTATTTAAATTTCATAGGGCAAAAAGCAGTTTTTTTTCTTTGTAATTTTTTAAGATGGCACCACTGGCACAGAGTTGCCCACAATTCAAAATCGCTTCTATCAGACCTGGTCCTACTTAAGTCCAATGCATTCTGTAAATTTCAATGGTATCTGATTATTGATTCGTGAGTTCCCGTGAACAGCAGTTTTTGATGCTAAAAATATATGTTGATTGGGAAAGGGCTACCGTTCTTGTCCGACATGAAATTTTCAAAATTTTTACTTTGAATGTGTAGATAAAGCATAAGATTTGTATACATATTGGTTTTATTGTAAGAAACGGACAGTTTTTGGAAATTCGATGGTTTAATGTTTTCACTTTCAAATTTTTATTTTTTCAAATTTAAGACACCAAAATTATCATAGCTGGCAGCTCCAACCGAATTTTTCAACCAAATTTCTACCAAACGTGGTTTTAAATAAGGTTCAGCTACTGTGTGAATTTCGTCAAAATCGAACGATTCAATCAGAATTTATAGGGCTAAAAGCAGTTATCTTTTTTAGTGATTTTTCAAGATGGCACCACTGGCACAGAACGAGCCACATTTCAAAATCACTTCTATCAGACCTGGTCCTATATACGACCAATACATTCTGCAAATTTCAATTAATTCTGCTCATTGGATCGTGAGTTTCCGTGAACAGAAGTTTTTGATGCTAAAAATATAGGTAAATTAGGCAAGGGTTACCAGGCGTGCCCGTTATACCATATCAAATTTTTTTTTTGTTTATATAAACAAAGCACAAGATTTACATATGAGTGGCTTTTTTTTGAAGAAGCGGCAGTTTTTCAAGAGAGACGATGATTTGAAGGTTTCCACTTTCAGTGCCTTTCAGCTACAGGGTTGCCAGCACGCTCATCAAAAGCTACACAAATCTACAACTAAATAATACCAATATGTCTTAAAAATTTCGTAATAATTGAATAACTCTGTCAAAAGTTATCGCAATTTAAAAATTTTCAAGTTTTCCCGTTCTGTTTTTAGGCACCCAGCGCACACGTGGGGTTAAAAAATTCCAAAACATTATCCGATTCACATGTAAAACACGTTCAAAATTTATTTCGTCAACTTTATTTTTCCAAAACTTATTTGTGTACGGAATAATAGGTATATTAAAAATATCACTAAAATGGCCACCGGCGCCAAAGGGTTAAAGATTATTAACTTTTTGTCAGACCTGGCACTATTCTGCATATACACCAATGTGTCCTGAAAATTTCAGCTCAATCGGATGGCGCGTTCCTGAGATTTTTTCACTGAAATTTTTTGATGATATATATATATATATATATATATATACATATATATATATATATATATATATATATATATATATATATATATATATATATATATATATATATATATATATATATATATATATATATATATATATATATATATATATATATATATATATATATATATATATATATATATATATATATAGAAATATGAATTTTTGGCCAAAGTGATTTTAATACTAATGTTCTTCTTCGAACATTAGTAAAAAAAACAAATTCAATTGGCTACAGAATAGTATCCTAACAAATAATAAAGAGCCCATAAAAATAATATTATACAAACCACCAAAACGAATAACTGATAAAATAATACAATTCAAACTAATAAATAATTACCACACAACACCGATAGGGGGACACTTGGGTGTAAGAAAGACATTACTTAAACTAAAACAAAAATTTATATGGAAAGATATGAACAAGATGATAAAAACATTTATTAAAAACTGTGAAATTTGTACGAAAAATAAACAAACAAAACATATAAAAGAAAAGCAAACAATAACTGACACACCGAAAAATACATTTGAAACAATTGCTATAGATACAGTAAGACCACTAAGAATATCCAACGGTTATAGATATATCCTTACAATGCAATGCGAATTATCTAAATACGTTATTGCCTACCCAATAGAAACAAAAGACGCTTAAACCATTGCCAAAACATTAGTAGAACAATTAATATTAAAACACGGTATTTTCAAAATATTGAAATCAGACAATGGAACTGAATTCGTTAATGAGCTTATGGAAAACATTTGCAATTTATTAAAAATTCAACAAATTTTCTCAGCACCATATCATCACAAAACACTCGGCAATGTGGAGCATAACCACAGAGTACTAAACGAATATTTGCTTAATTTTGCTAATGATTATGAATGGGACAAATGGATACCGTACTATACTTTCGCGTATAATACTACCCCACATATAGACACCCAAAATTCTCCATATGAACTTATCTATGGAAGATTACCCCAATTGCCCGACGATATTGTAGAAGAAAACGAACCAATAAACAATTTAGACAATTTTGCTAATGAACTGAAAATTAGACTCAAAAATAGCATTAGTTTGGCTCGAAAATTGGTCGAGAAAGTAAAAATGAAAAGAAAAAATTGATTAGATACTCATAGTATTATAAATCCAGCAAATTTCAAAGTAGGAAATCTAGTTTTAGTCAGAAATATTAACAGAAAAAAATTACAGAGTACATATCACGGAACATATGAAATATTAAAAAGAAATGGTGTTAATACCAATATATTAATAAATGGAAAAAGTAAGAAATACCACAACAATCTGCTAAATTTATATACACCATTAATTTAAAATCACTAGCTAAACGTATTTGAATATGTACAACAAGATTAATGTAAAACAATACCAAATAAGTAACAAAATAAGTATACATGTCAAAAAAAAAAATATATGCGAGAAAAAATACATATAGTTATATTAACAAATGAAATGTGTGTACTCAAAATTATATTAAAGTAACAATTATGATGAATTAAATAACAAAAAAAAAAACATAAAACAAAAAAACTCTAGCGCACCTGAACCGCTAGAAACACTAATGTTCGAAGAACAGTGGAAGAATCGTGCAGGTTTTGAGTGCATATTCCACCACATGAGCTGCTTATTACGGCCAAACTGTTTCAAATGCCACGTTTTACTTTGGTCTCAAGAATGCATTATAACTCATATGGTAGAAGGTTTCAGATATTAACACTGGCATGGGTTTCAAAGTTTATGAAAGAAAAACACTTGTTAATTATATTCGTTATCAGTTGCTTATTTCACCAAACTTTGAAAGCAGCATCTCATATAACATCAACGAAGAAAATGCTCAGTGCCTGCAGCACTGTAACTGAAGTTGGTGTTTGGGGCTGCGATCCGAAAAATTTGCAGAACTTTGGGAATTGAAACATTGGTTATTTATTTTCATTGTAAATGTTTCCGGTATGAATACTAACTGTAAGCATTTATTGAGACAAAAGAAGCACAACCGACTCGTGCTGGCAACCTTTCGCCAGTATCAAAGCCAAAAATATATCACATCTGCTTCACGTTGTTATATTACATTCGAAGTTATAGGAGTATAAAGAATTTTAGGATTACCTGCAGCGAGTTTTTTCAAATAATGGAAAGCTTAATATGTGCTGTTTATTGTCACTACAATATCATTACCAATTGAAAATTCTACGATAAAACCGCTTAATAAAGATATTGCAAACAAACACAAAACCAGCAATAGCTAGCAACCCTATCGTGGCTTTTCAACCAAATTTGGCCTGAATAATGTTTATAGTAGGTTCCACTAATTGTATGAAATTCGTATTGATTTCATGACTGCACTGGAAGTTATAGGGCAAAAAGTTTTATTTTCCTGAGCGAATTTTCAAATCCAAAGACACAAAAATTACCATAGCTGGCAGCACCAATCGAATTTTTCAACCAAATTTCGATCAAACAGAGTTTAGAGTAAGGTTCACCTACTGTGTCAATTTCATGAAAATCTGGTAACTTATTCAAATTTCATAGGGCAAAAAGCAGTTTTTTTTTCTTTGTAGTTTTTGAAGATGGCACCACTGGCAACACTACCACAGAGTTGCCCACAATTCAAAATCGCTTCTATCAGATCTGGTCCTACTTAAGTCCAATGCATTCTGTAAATTTCAATGGTATCTGATTATTGATTCGTGAGTTCCCGTGAACAGCAGTTTTTGATGCTAAAAATATATGTTGATTGGGAAAGGGCTACCGTTCTTGTCCGACATGAAATTTTCAAAATTTTTACTTTGAACGTGTAGATAAAGCATAAGATTTGTATACATATTGGTTTTATTGTAAGAAACGGACAGTTTTTGGAAATTCGATGGTTTAATGTTTTCACTTTCAAATTTTTATTTTTTCAAATTTAAGACACCAAAATTATCATAGCTGGCAGCTCCAACCGAATTTTTCAACCAAATTTCTATCAAACGTGGTTTTAAATAAGGTTCAGCTACTGTGTGAATTTCGTTAAAATCGAACGATTCAATCAGAATTTATAGGGCTATAAACAGTTATCTTTTTTAGTGATTTTTCAAGATGGCACCACTGGCACAGAATTGCCCACATTTCAAAATCACTTCTATCAGACCTGGTCCTATATAGGACCAATACATTCTGCAAATTTCAATTAATTCTGCTCATTGGATCGTGAGTTTCCGTGAACAGAAGTTTTTGATGCTAAAAATATAGGTAAATTGGGCAAGGGTTACCAGGCGTGCCCGTTATACCATATCAAATTTTTTTTTTTGTTTATGTAAACAAAGCACAAGATTTGCATATGAGTGGCTTTTTTTGAAGAAGCGGCAGTTTTTCAAGAGAAACAATGATTTGAAGGTTTTCACTTTCAGTGCCTGCCCTAGCTACAGGGTTGCCAGCACGCTCATCAAAATTTACGCAAATCTACAACTAAATAATACTAATATGTCCTGAAAATTTCGTAGTGATTGAATAATCCTGTCAAAAGTTATCGCAATTTAAAAATTTTCAAGTTTTCCCGTTCTGTTTTTAGGCACCCAGCGCACACATGGGGTTAAAAAATTCCAAAACAATATCCGATTCACATGTAAAACACGTTCAAAATTTATTTCGTCAAATTTATTTTTGCAAAACTTATTTGTGTACGGAATAATAGGTATATTAAAAATATCACTAAAATGGCCGCCGGCGCCAAAGCGTTAAAGATTATTAACTTTTTGTGAGATTTGGCACTATTCTGCATATACACCAATGTGTCCTAAAAATTTCAGCTCAATCGAATGGCGCGTTCCTGAGATTTTTTCACTGAAATTTTTTGATGATATATATATATATATATATATATATATATATATATATATATATATATATATACAGGGTCTGTCCCAAAAGTAAGTTGAATAAGTCCAAGATAAAAGATTTATTGCAGATAAATATACAAGTAACTAAAATTCTTCAAAGTAGCTTCCTTCCGCGTCGGAACACCTGCGCCAGCGTTTTTCCCAGTCGCTGAACGCACCCTGGAAGGCGTCGACGGAGACCTCCTTCAAGCACCTCGTCGTCGCTTCTTTGACGGCTTCCAAAGTCCCGAAATGGTGGCCCTTGAGTTCCCTCTTGATCCTCGGGAACAAAAAGAAGTCCAGTGGTGCCAAGTCGGGGCTGTACGGTGGCTGGGGCAATGTTGCCACACCGCGTTTCGCTAAGTACTCTCTAATAATGAAGGCGGTGTGCGACGGCGCGTTGTCATGGTGAAGACGCCAAGTGCTGGCGATCTCCTTCCTGACGCGTTTCACTCTGCTTTGGAGCCTTTTCAGGACTTCCAAGTAAAAATGACTGTTCACTATTTGTCCTTGTGGCACAAACTCTGAGTGGACAATGCCTCTTTTGTCGAAAAAAACGATGAGCATGGCCTTTACACGGGACTTGCTCATTCTCGCCTTTTTTGGGCGCGGGGAAGCTGGCGTGTGCCACTCAGCACTTTGTCTTTTGGACTCCGGGTCATACTCGAAAACCCATGTTTCGTCACCCGTAATCACATTATCCAAAAAATTCGGATCATTTTCACACTGCTCCAAGAGGTCACGCGAAATCGTTGCACGAGCAGCCTTCTGTTCATCGGAAAGCACCTTGGGGACCATCTTCGCACAGATCTTCCGCATGCCCAAATCTTCGGTAACAATGCGATGCACAGTACTTTTAGGGATATTACACTCATCTGCCAGTATTCTAACACTCAGGCGTCGATTAGAGTTCAGCATGTCCCTCACTTTCTTCACATTTTGATCGGAATGTGACGTTGACGGGCGTCCAGAGCGGTCTTCATCCTCGGCGTCCTCTCTGCCCTCCCGAAACATCTTGTGCCAGCGGTAGACCATATTGCTGGACATGGTACTATCGCCATAAGCTTCCCTTAGCATGGCAACGGTCTCAGCGCCCGTTTTCTTGAGCGCAACACAAAATTTTATTGCGTAACGCTGGTCCTTGAAACGCGGCATTTTAAAATTCCGACGCGTCACTAAGACAAGGGTTCGAACTAGCAGCGATGCGCACTGTGGAAGAGCCTGCAGGCAACTGACGTGTTTATCGTTGGCTTCCCTAAACCCCACACAACCATTCACGTCACTTGGCGCGCCTTGCTAGTGGCTTGCTTCGGCGGCGCAAGGTCATTCAACTTACTTTTGGGACAGACCCTGTATATATATATATATATATATATATATATATATATATATATATATATATATATATATATATATATATATATATATATATATATATATATATATATATATATAGAAATATGAATTTTTGGCCAAAGTGATTTTAATACTAATGTTCTTCTTCGAACATTAGTAAAAAAATCAAGAAAAGATATATAGAATAACAGCATCAAATTATATGAAATTGTAATGTGCGAACCTAAAAATTAAAATTAAAAAAAAAAAACTTTTTTTTTTCTTTTCATACAAAAGAAAATTTTTTTTTCCCAAAGAGAGAGGGTGTTGTGTAACTTCAAAACAAAACTGACGTTTCGCCACTTGCCGAAATGTCATATACATAGATGGCGACTAGAGCGCCCTAATTGCACGCGGTGGTAAATTCTCGGAACTAGATAATTATTTTTTGATTCGCGCAGATTTTGAATTTGTTATAACTGTACTATTATTAACATAAAAGATGGAATGATTAACAATAAAGGACCGTCTTTTCCAGTAAGCCAGATCGGTCGGCGACCAAAAAAAGACTTTTGTAGGAAAACATCGTCGTTATTTATTTCACTTGAACAAATCTCAGCCGACACTAGTAGGGGCGGTTAAATTCGCTACGTTGAAGCTGAGATTGTTCTAAGACGAGAAGTTCCGCACAAAAATTTCGTACAAGGAATTTCGTACGAGGAGATTGTTCCAAGACGAGAATTTTACACGAAAATTTCGTACAAGGAATTTTGTACGAGGAGATTGTTCCAAGACGAGAATTTTACATAAAATTTCGTACAAGGAAATTTTACTTCGCTTCCACGATATTACTTTGAATATTGTCAGGCGTAGTAGTAGCCACTATTAGCAGTCATTGTACGATCAAGTTAATACATTCAAACTGCCCTTCAGCAAACCATTTCAGTGTCCTACTTACGGTTTGAATGTACCAACGATCAACACTATCACAATAAATTTTATTGCTTATAAAATTTCTACAAACTTATCACTGTCACTTAACTAAGTGTTTAACAACGTAACAATTAAATTAAAGTAACAATCTCCTAAATAAAACTCTTACACTAGTAATGTGGCAATAAACATCGAAGCGGCTGCCGGTTCTTGCTGACTCCCTTTCCTCAGCATGAGTGCTGCTGCTATTTGGGCACCCCTTTTCTTCGATGCTAATTGACTTATGTTTGCAGCGTTGGAGTACCTTTCGTACTTCTCGGGGATAATACCTTCGGACACACAATCACTTGAATTATCTGCGTCGGTGAACGTTTCGTATAACCCGGAGTCGATACTTTCGGACATGCAACAATCTTAAGAACCGCGATAAATATCTTTCAGAAAATTACTTCGTTACTTGGATAACTTCCGTTTACTTAGTCGATAGCGCGGTCCCTGCTCGAGCGCCAATTAAAGCATTCGTTTTAAAAATGTTTAAAAAATATAATTTTATTGGATGCGAATTGCTTGCTGGTTACAATGAGAATGATTCTAAAAGCTTAACCTACACCTAATGCTACTGATGTCACTACACGTGATCGCCCAGTCATCAGAATAGCAGAAATGGATTTCGAGTGAACTGCAGCAGACAGAAATACGAGCAGGTGCGAATGGTCTTTGTATGAACTGCTGATTTGGCTGCTCGTGAGATCGTGGAAGAGGATCACACGGTTCCATGTTGGTGTCGGGTGGTATCCGGTGCTATGTTGAATGGATGTTGAGTGTTAACTTATATATATATATATATATATATATATATATATATATATATATATATATATATATATATATATATATATATACCCCCGGACAAAATAATAGGTGTGACCCCCAAAATATGTAAAATGTAGAAAAAAAATTAGACAATATGTTCTGCAATCAAAAAACCACTACGGCAAGTGAGTAGCACTCTTTTTGAATGAAATGGGGGAATCCCCACAGTAAAACTACCTCTTGGAAAATATTGCAGGTTGTTTCTTTGTTCGGTATTCAAAAGTGAGCTGGACACTATAATAGGTGTGTGCTGGTAAAAATTTAAAGTGAATAAATTTAAATAGTTACATAGTTGCTGTTGAGAATTTTAATTGATATATGCCATAAGTGTTGTATTTGAATTTTATGTTTAGAAGTAGGCGATGCAAATCAATGTCAATGTGAATAAAGGAGTTCTCGCTCTTCTATTTTTGTCAGCCAAGTAAAACAGACGCTGTTTTCGTATTTTCCCACATTTTGGTGCCGAAACCCGGGAAGTATCGAATTAATCTTTCCCAGTTTATATTTTATTGTAGGAGGGAATATGGATACAGCGTCACGTGCCACTTATCGAGGACTGGTGACGAAAATTTGCAAAGCCGCATCGGAGTATTTGCAATCGCCAACATCACGTATTTCCGAGCATTGCAACTTCGATGGAATTGAAGAAGAGCTGACAGTCTTAATTAATAGACTAATTGCAGTGAACGATAGTCTCCATAAGGCTAACAAAGTACTTCGACAAACGCTGGCCAATTCGGATGATTTGGAAAGGGAGACAGAACGCATCGCCGAATATGAAGATTTAGCCACAAGCGTGCTTAGCAGGTTAAATCAACGGTTGAAGCACTTGACAGCAGTGCGAAACCAATGTCTTGTTCCTGTTAGAGCCGAAACGACCCAGTCACATGCTGAAATTTCGATTTCAACGAAACTGCCTAAATTGCAGTTGCGAAAATTTAACGGCAATTTAAATGACTGGCTACCATTTTGGGAACAATTTCGTGTAGCAGTACACGAGAATAAGAATTTATCAGGAGCCGAAAAGTTCAATTATCTCCAATCAGTATTGGTGGGAGTCGCTGAGAAAACGATAACAGGCTTTACTCCTACCGAAAGCTGCTATGATGGCGCAATTGCTTTGCTCCAGGAAGAGTTTGGTGACACCGATAAATTAGTGGAAGAAAGCATGCTAAGACTTATGGATTTGCAGACGGTCACTACTAAGACCGACTCCAGTAAACTACGCCAGTTTTACAATACCGTCATTTCGTGTACGCGATCTCTAACAGCTTTGGGTGTTCCGACAAGCAAATATTCAATGATGTTGAAATCAATATTACTTAAATGTCTACCCAAAGAGCTACGCGTTGATTATCATAGAGCAGAGTGCCTCACAGCCTCATCCAATGACGTAGTCGAAGTCAATGATTCAGCTTCCAATTTTGATCCAGTGTTAAATATATTCGAAGTGGATATTCAAATTGCGCACATTTTGAAATTTATAAAACGGGAAGTTGAATCATTGGAAAAGGCAGCTGCGAAAAGAGAACGACCGTTACCAGCACAAATGAATGAGCAATACCACACAACTGCAGCGGCTATGACCATTAATGCAAACGGAGTTTGCATATTTTGCAGCTCACACAACCACGCTGCCTCTGATTGCATGGATAAACGCTTCAGCGTGTCTGATAAGAAAACAATTTTGAGAACTCAAGGCAGATGCTTTCGATGTTTAACGAAAGGACATACGTCAAACCGGTGCAAAGTTTATGTGAAATGTAAAGCGTGTTCGGGTCGCCATGCGACATCACTTTGTAATCCGGAATTTAAGAAATTGCCGAAGCCCGCTAATGCAACAAATCTATGCTCATACAGCGTGCCAAATGTTGGCAATATATTTTTGCAAACAGCTTGTGTAAAGGTAATCGGCAATATTCGCAACAGGAGTTTATTGACTCGGTTAATTTTGGATAGTGGATCGCATTATACTTTCGTGCGTGAATCACTCGCTAGAAAGTTGCATTTGCCAGTAATCGAAAAGCGTGTCTTAAAACTATCGACATTCGGAAGAAAAAACGCTCAGCGAAAATATGATGTAGTGAAAATGAGATTGAAAGGTCCAAAAGATGGTAGAACCGTGATAGTGACAGCTTTTGTTGTTCCAGAAATTTGTTACAGTGCAATCCCGATGCCAAAAATAAATACGAGTTTGCCGTATCTTCCTTCTCCTCTGGCAGATTATATGTATGATGAAAGCATCTTAGAAGAAGGAATCGGTGTTTTAATTGGGTCTGATTCCTATTGGAGTGTGGTAACTGGTAGAGTAAAGAAAATAAATGGCAAGTTGTTTGCGATTGACACGATATTTGGCTGGACATTGCATGGTCCTGACGATAATTTTATGGTCATCAAGAATAACGATAACGAGAATACGAAAGCAATTTGCTCACTTGTTTTTGATGATAGTGATCTACCTAAGCTATGGACACTGGACGCAATTGGCATCGCCAACGAAGATAATCGTGTTCAGTTAAACATTGATGCGTTTAAAAAATTCATTGTGAAAAATGACGTGAGGTATCAGGTCAATCTTCCGTGGAAAAATCTCAGTACGCCTCTTAGTGATAATCGCGAAGTAGCCTTTCGACGTTTTAATCATTTAACGAGAAAACTTTCACGAGATCCAAATAAATTAATTAAGTACGATAATGCCATGCGAGAATACATTTTGGAAGGCTACGCGGAGCGAGTGGATGAAGATTGTTGGAGTAACTCTGTTTACTACATGCCACATAGAGGTGTTTACCGCGAAGACAAAGTAACCACAAAGTTACGGATAGTTTTCGACGCGTCGTCGCATGCACCAGGTGTTTTATCGCTAAACGATCATTTATACACTGGTCCTAATCTTTTATTGGATATGCAGATAGTTCTCTTAAACTTTCGTTTAAGAGGAGTAGGGCTAGTAGCTGACACTGAAAAAGCCTACCTTCGCATACAGCTGGCCGAACCAGATCGAGACGCACATCGTTTTTTTTGGTACGAGAATCCGGTTTCGAAGCGAATTATTTGCACATATCGAATGACTTGTGTTACTTTTGGCGTTACAAGCAGCGCATTCCAATTAGCGACTGTTATCAATAAACATCTTGATGATTGTTATAAATCGTATCCACAAAGCTGCGAAAAATTAAAGCAATCTTTATACGCCGATGATTTAGCAACTTCCAGTGATAATACGGAATCAGCCAAACGGCTATACGACGAAGCAGTCAATATAATGAGCCTAGCAGGAATGAATTTGCGCAAATGGAACAGCAATGATATGTTGATGAGGCGTTATTTTGAAGGCGATGGGTATGAGTGTCCTCATGTCCAAAAAGTTCTGGGAATGAAATGGTTCGTCTTATCTGATGAATTAGGTGTTGAATTGAATTTCCTTGAAAAATATATGCTACAATTAAAAACCAAAAGAACGGTTCTACAAGTGATTTCGCGAATATTTGATCCATTGGGTATGATGGCACCTGTTATCATCAAGCTGAAGATCATGTTCCAAGATCTTTGGAAAATTAATGTTGGTTGGGATGATTTGTTGAACGAGGAATTTACTAAAACACTCATGGATTCTTACGATGATTTACGGATGCTGAGAGACTTTACAATACCCAGATGCGCTGCACTTTTACCGAATTCATGCTACTGCGAGCTGCATATTTTTTCAGATGCTAGTTTGCATGCTTTTGGAGCAGTTGCATATTTACGATGCGTGTACAGAAGCAATAACGTCACCACTCATTTCCTGTGTGCCAAAAGTCGAGTTGCTCCTCTCAAAGAAGGCGGCAAAGGAGAACTTTCGCTACCTAGACTAGAGCTAACGGCGGCCTTCGTTGCGTCTCGCTTGCTGCGACATTTGAGTGATTCTCTACATATTAAAATACATGGCTACTGTATGTGGTCAGATTCGCAAATCACTCTTCATTGGATTAAGGGGAAGCCGCAAAAGTGGAAGCCATATGTTCGAAGTCGTGTTGAAGAAATAACTTCCTGCACGTCTATAGAAAATTGGATGTATTGTCCTGGCAAGGAGAATCCGGCGGACTTACTTACTCGTGGCATTAAAGCGAAAGTTTTATTGGAATCTGAAACTTGGAAGGAGGGACCAGAATGGTTGAAACATTCTACGAAAGACCATTGGCCTCAATCTCCAACGTTTTTCGTTGATAGCGCTTGCACCGTTCTTACCGTGCAGGCTAAAGAAAGTGAGGAGCCGGTACAAGCTACTATCAGCGAATCATTATTGCCATTTGAACGATTCAGTAGTTGGACTAGGCTACTACGCATTACAGCCTGGATCATACATTTCGTCAACAAAGCTAGCAAACGGTCAAATGATCATGATTTGACGGCAAACGAGTTGAATGTTGCTGAAATTTATTGGATTAAGCATGTTCAAAATGTTGATTATCCAGGTGAAATCGAATCTCTCATTAATAAAAGAGCTGTACCTCGTAATTCGAAAATTTTGAGCCTTAATCCCATGTTAGATAATAATGGGATTCTACGTGTAACCGGAAGACTTCAAGCTCTCGATGAAGCCGAAGACATTTTACATCCAATTATTCTTCCCAGATCATCAGCGATTACGAGTCTCATCGTACGGCAAACTCATGAAAGATATCTTCATTGTGGCGTCAGCACATTATTATCTATATTACGTGAGAGATTTTGGATACCGAAGGGAAGACCATTGGTCAAGGACTTGATTAAACGCTGCATTACTTGCCAGAAGCTAATGAGTACACCGAAATATCAACCATTTCCACCTCTACCAAAGGAACGAATAGTTGCATCCAGGCCATTTGAAACGGTTGGCGTGGACTTTGCTGGTCCACTTTATGTCAAATATTCGACTGGTGACACATTAATGAAGTGCTACATTCTGCTGCTTACCTGTGCTGTGACTAGAGCAGTCCACTTGGAGTTAGTAACCACATTAGCGACTGAAAAATTTATAGCTGCTTTCCGTAGGTTTATTGCTCGGAGGGGCATACCAAAGGTAATCTTTTCTGATAACGCTAAAACTTTTAAGCGAGCATCTTCCGAACTAAAAAATCTGGATACGACGATAATACGAAGCTATCTAAACAAGGAAAGGATCGAATGGCGTTTTATTGTCGAAAGAGCACCATGGTGGGGCGGATTCTGGGAGCGTATGGTTCGATCAGTTAAAACACTACTGAAGACAGTGATTGGTAAACGAACACTCGATCTAGATCAGATGTCAACTCTTCTGTGCGAGGCAGAAGGTATAATCAACGCACGTCCACTTACTTACGTGGCTGAGGATGTGGACAATGTGATTCCGTTGACGCCAGCTCATTTTTTATTAGGCTATCGTGAGGTGCAGCTTGAAAGCACGCCTGAAATTCATGAACACACATCAGACCTTATTAGAAAACGATGGCAGCAACGTTTGAAATTAACAAGTTCTTTATGGAAAAGATGGAAAATAGAGTATCTGCGGCAACTACGACAGCATCATACTAGTGCGAATACATCAACTGCTTTATTTAATCCTGGAGAAGTAGTCTTGGTATACGATCACACAAAACCTCGTATTCACTGGAAGCTTGCGACTATAGAAAATGTATTTCCCGGACGAGACGGTTTGGTTAGGGCATGCGAAGTCTGTTTTGCAAATGGATTGCTGCTTAGGAGATCAGTGCAGCATCTATATGTACTTGAAGTTAACTAATTGCCGGCCCGGAGGATGTTGAGAATTTTAATTGATATATGCCATAAGTATTGTATTTGAATTTTATGTTTAGAAGTAGGCGATGCAAATCAATGTCAATGTGAATAAAGGAGTTCTCGCTCTTCTATTTTTGTCAGCCAAATAAAACAGACGCTGTTTTCGTATTTTCCCACAGTTGCAAAAGGTGAAATTTTGAGGATATTTAACTAAATGAAGGTACAGTTATAACATTGTAATAATATTAGATGGGCCGTGGACCTCACTGCAGGGTAGAGGAGAGAAGACTTGTTCGTCAGCTCTGAGATGAGGGGAAAACCTACAAATTCATTGCTACATCAGTTGGACGGTCTGAACATTTTGTTACGAATGCTCTGAAATAGGAAAAATCCATTGAAACAAGTGGAGCACCTAAAAAAAACTTCACCAGTGACCGACAATCGTATAGTTACATTAGCTAAACGGGACCCGTTCAAATCATCCAGGACAGTGGCCAGCGAAATTGGGAATTTGGTATGATCACGAACCGTTTGGCGGCGATCAGTAAGTGCAAAGCTAGTAGGATTGCCCGGAAAGTTCCGCTGCTTAGAACTGCAAATTTGAAGACGAAGAAAAATATTGCGTTGATTCATAAAACTTGGTGCGGATCGCAGGGTGAAAAAAAAAACGCGCAATGTCCTCTGGAGCGATGAAACAAAGATAAATTTGTTTGGTAATGATGTGGGAAGAAACGTTCGTTGACCGGAAGGCGAACAATTTAAAGTTAGGTTTACAAAAAAAAAACGTTGAAGCACGGAGGTGGCAGCATAATGGTATGGGGCGGTTTTTCGTGGCAAGGTGTAGGCCCGATACATCGAATTGATGACATAATGAATAGATTCGAGTACAGGGATTTGTTGGATACGGTAATGCTGCCAAATGCCGCTGATAATATGCCACTGTTGTGGACATTTCAGCAGGACAGTGATCCTAAACACTCATCTCGATTGGTGGAAGCATGGTTCCAAGAGCATATGGTGGACGTCGTTGAATGGCCAAGTCAATCCCCAGGCCTCAATCCTATTGAGAACCTCTGGGGTGAACTTAAACGAGAAGTTTCAAAGACGGTTTGCCAAAACAAAGCGCAGTTATGGGAGAATATTCAAAAAGTTTGGTACAATATTCCTGTAGAAACTTGTCGGAAGTTGATATCCTCTATGCGCGGAAGAATTGAAAAAGTCATCAAGAAGAATGGCAGATATTTAGGGTATAAGATGCGTTCTAACGAATTCAGTATAAAAAGGGACCCTAACTATCGAAATTTCAATGTTAACTACTAAGTTTGTTGGGCACACCTATTATTCTGGCCATATGAAAATTGGCGTATTTTATGGATTACCTAAATTTTAAGTTTTTTTGAAGACTTTGTGAAGCCTTTTGTTTTTTGTTATGACGATGAAGTGTGTTTATGTTGAAAACTAACTTAATTTTTGAGGGATGATAATTAAATATAAAAAAACCAAGCTTGTTTTTAAAAAAAATTGTTCACACCTATTATTTTGTCCAGGTGTATATATATATATATATATATATATATATATATATATATATATATATATATTTATATAAATAAATATATATATATATATATATATATATATATATATATATATATATATAGATATATAGATATATATATACATATATATATATATATATATATATATATATATATATATATATATATATATATATATATATATATATATATATATATATATATATATATCCGGGTTTTTCGCAATCGCAAGTGGATCAAGAAAGTCGGTCGTTATTCACTCACAGTGATGATTTCATTCGAAAATATTGTGAGGAATAGATATCCATTATTCAGTGTCATAGACCTCACAAAATACCAGGAAAGATTGCGTTGAAATTTGTCGTTTGATGTATTATATATAACTCAACACGTTTCGATTGGCGCTCTTCATAAGTGTGCGAAGCTATCACTAATGTTCGAAAAATATTATCAAATGTTTCATTACAAAAAGTCTAGCACTTATTTTCGAAGGAATTGTCTTTGAGTGACCAAAAAATATGGAGAGACATTATACATTTTTTGTAGTATCATATCAACCATTCCTGATCCTAAGCAACTAAACCCAACTAATAAATAGGTGATGAAAATGCGTGCTGGTGATGCTGTGTGTAGTGCTGGCAGTGCTGGTAACTCTTTTCCAACGAAGTAGCAATAAGTAAACCATAACAAGCTCTTACTTGCTCATACTACTCTGAATTTCGTTTTCATCGCAGGATTTCATGGAAAGTTTGAGCGGTTAAACGATGTTTGAGGCTCCCATCCGAAAAATTTTCAAAACTGAAAATTTAAAAATTGATTCCTTATTTTTATTACAAATGCTTTGCATATGAGTATATGTGTGTGTGTGTGTGTGGGTTGGGGGAGAGGGGCATTGGCACTTCTAAGCACTCAGGCCAAAGGATCCATTGTACCCATTTCCCCTTCCTACCTACCATAGTTTCCCAGACCTCTTGATAAAGTCCAGGATCACTGATAGGGGAAAAGGGGCTATCGTCCATATGCGCGCAACATACCAGCCAAAGAATTGATATCTGAGACGCGCAAACGCTGGCCATTCACAGAGCAAATGCTCCGCAGAGTCAGCCTCTTTTAAGCAGGATGAACAGAGGTCATCCTGCACAACACTAATTCGGTACATATGTCCTCCTAGGCAGTTGTGTCCAGTCAGAATGCCTATCATGGCTTTGCAAACTTTCCTGCTCTTATTGAGAAAGAATCCTGCAGTCACATGATTGGGCTCTAAAAGAAAGACCTTCGTATGCCTGGCCACACCAGCAGTCGTCCATCTATCTTTGTGAGCATCATCTACCCACTACCTACTTCGCAATGACGTCAGCAATTTCATTTCCCTCAACACCACAGTGCCCCGGTACCCAAAGCAGATACACCCTATTGAATCTGGCGACAGAGTTCAATCGTGCTCTGCACTCTCGGACAATTTTGGAATTTGTCAGGGGTCTACGCAGCGCCATCAGTGCAGCTTGACTGTCACTGCAAATAGCAATGCCTTTCCCCTCCGTCTTTCTTCAATTGCCCAACAGGCAGCTCTCAGGATAGCAAATATTTCTGCTTGAAAAACCTAAACGTGCTCTCCAAGAGAGCGATGAATGAAAATAGACACCAGCTCTAGATCTACCATCTGACCTCGAGCCGTCCGTGAAAAAGATCTCAAAATATCTTCTCGTACACAGATCTAGATCGTCCCAGCTATTTCTGCTCAAGAAGATTACTTCGTACCTTCTTCCGAGGTCGAAGAAGGGCACCCGAGCGTCCGAAGGCATAGTGAGAATCGGAGAGGTTTCACACATCGAACCCCTAATAGAGCAGTGCCCCACATCGTCTTCACCTAACCATCAGCCAAGCTGAGCTATGCTATGGGCAGAGCTCATCGCCACACTCTGAACTTGATTGTCGAGAGGAGGCAGATTGAGAAGCGCATCAAGGGCCGCACCCGGAGTAGTGCTCATGACACCACAGATACCCAGGCACACCGTCCTTTGCAGCG
This sequence comes from Nemotelus pantherinus, assembly GCA_963978885.1. Taxonomy (NCBI): domain Eukaryota; kingdom Metazoa; phylum Arthropoda; class Insecta; order Diptera; family Stratiomyidae; genus Nemotelus; species Nemotelus pantherinus. Next base: position 127,483,619 of record OZ022264.1, on the reverse strand, counting down.
TGGCTAACTTTTTAAAACATCAGTTGCCTATCAGATCCAATGCACGCTGTGTATTTCTACATACCACATTCTGATCTTTACCGACAGCCAGTGCTCCCACGTCATCAGCATAAGCCTGCGCGTGCAACCTTTCTTGTAGCAGTTGGTTTAGCAGGGAGTCCACAAGCATACTCCACAGGAGCGGTGATAGGACGCCCCCTTGAGGGCATCCATTTGTTGCCTCTGTTCTTAAGTAGCAATCGGATCCAGCTTCCGCCAGCAACCATCTCTGCGTCTGCATGGCATGAATTTACTTAACTTAGACATCATCCGCACCATGACCTTTCGCAGCATCACATAGTTCCACGAAGGGCACGCAATCAAAGGCCCCTTCAATGTCCACAAATACACCCAATGCATACTCACCATTTGAGATAGCTCCTTCAACTCTGGTCCCCAATTAATGAAGAGCCAACTCGCACAATTTGCCTCGCTGGTACGCAAGTTGCTCATCATTCAAAGGGTTAAACCTGAGCGCCGTAGTGCGCACGTGTCGTTCGACAAGTCTCTCTAGGCATTTCAACATAAACGAAGTTAAGCTGATCTCCCCGGTTTAGGTACAAAAACTACCTTTACCTCTCGCCAAGGTGACGGAAGATCTACCCCCAAGTGGTCAATTCCCTCCCTAAGCATAACCGGACAGATACCATCCAGGCCCAGCAATTTGAAATTTTCAAAAGACATGATTGCATCCCTGACCTTTTCACTAGTGACCACAGATCTAGTTATGTACCAGCACTTCCTACTGCTGCAAAGAGCAGGAATTTTGATTACAGGTGCAGTTGCCTTCTGCGTCTCAATCACCGAAGCTCCCGGGAAGTGAGTTCTAGGTAAAGTCTGCCAAGACTCCTTTTTGGACTTGGTAAATTCACCATCCGAGTGGTTTAGAGAGTTTCGCTTAGCTGATTGATCCTTCTCTAGGACTTTGCAAAGCCTAGACGTCTCCCGTGCACCTTCCAGTCTCTCGCAGTAAGATCTAAATGATTCCTTCTTAGATGTCCTCACCAGCTTCTTATACGTTCTCTGCAAAGTTCTATAGACGATCCAGTCATCCTCAGTGTTGCTCTTACAAGCTCTGTTGAGAATTTTTCTGGTACTTTTCCTTAGCCTTTGTAGTTCCCGATTCCACCAGGGAACCGTCTTGCCACATCTGCTCTTACTGATCGGGCAGGCCTCTTGATAGCTACTTATTAGGTCTCTATTTAGAGTGCTCAACCGGGATTATATTGACTTTGGCGATTTCATCCTAACACTAGGACGCGCTTTGTCTGCTGGAAGCCGATCGAACTAAGGCCAACTAGTGTTTCTTGTGTTTTTTCTTTCCACCACGGGTGTTAGCTCCGTGGTTAAAGAGAACACCAAGTAGCGATGATCAGAGAGTGAATCCTCATCTGATTCATTCCATCCAGTCATTGATCCAACTATTCCAGATGAACATAGCGGTACAACAATAACCGCCCTTCTGTTTGGGGTGACAAATGTGGGAGTAGTCCCAGTGTTTAAAATCATCAGCCCAGCACAAGTTATCAAATCAAAGAGACTTTTAGCCCTGGCGTTGCATTTGTTGCTGCCCCAGCTGGTATGCTGGGAGTTCGCATCGCAGCCCACCACAAGTTCAAGTCTCTCCGAATCAGCGTACAAGACAAGGTCCTTTAACTCCTGTATCGGCAGCGGGAGTAAGGAGTCAAAGGGACAGTAAGCTGAGGCGACTATCGTGCGCTTAAGCTTACCCTTTTCTCGGTATTGTACGACACCCGCTGAGAGCCCTGGGCTTGAAATCTGTCTGAGCATGGTGGCATCAAGCAGATTGGAAGCCAGAACACAAGTCCTCGGCCGTATTGATCTTTGATCATAAAATATTTTGGCCCCCGTTGTTGTACTGAGTCCGTAGATCCTACCGCCTCGAACTCATGGTTCCTGTACAAGTGCAATGTAGGGAGAAGCTTGCAGTTTTATCAATTTTTCGTTCAAAAGATAGGACGAAGCCTTGGCACGCCACAAGTTGATCTGGACAAATCTTATACCTTCAGGCACAGAAACGTCCAGAGTTTATGTCTTTTGATCCCTTTGCAGAGAGCCTCAGACAAAATCCCTCAGAGACCCTCAGACGCGTGACCTCAGTGAAAGAAACTCTATAGGAGAGAATTTCCACTGAATCTCTGCGTTTTGCTTTGGAGATCTGTCCATAGACAGTCACAAAAGATCGTGCCTCACCACTTCCTGATTTGGTTAAATTTAACTGCATACAAGAAGTAGCTCAGGACCATCCGGTACCTGTCTCTTAGCATCGAGAAACTTCTCTGGTCAAGTACGATCACCAGGTTGAAAACATCTTCACCTGTGGTGGGATTCTACCTGGGATTCATGTACTTGATGATGCCCGGATTCAGTTTGCCGAACATACCAGTGATGTCACCTGCTCTTTTGCGAGGACCAAGGGTCCAGCAACTGACATAATGGGGTTTGGCCAGGTCAGAGTCCAAAATGGTAAATTTTGACCAACTGCCAGTTCCCAATTTAAGAACGATCTGCGTGAGCCACTCCTTAGATGTTTGATTGGAGCAGGCGACTTGGAGGTGACCGTCCACAAACCTTGCTTGCGTGAAGTTGTAAACTGGTCCCAACTCCGCTATCTCTCGCCACAGTTCATTCTTAATGTCAGTTTGCCAACCTTGTCAGACACACCTATCACAACAACCAGCGAAGAAGACGCAGCTTCTGCATACGTTCTCTTCCCTACTTTCGCAGATGGTGTGTTTGTGCCAGAAGGGCCAGCCTCTGCGTGATCTATATATATATATATATATATATATATATATATATATATATATATATATATATATATATATATATATATATATATATATATATATATTGTCAGCGTTTCTCACCGGAACGCGCTCTAGAACCCTTTACAAGGGCGGCGGTTTTCGGGCGGCTTTCGCTCGCAAAGAAACAGGGTCGCGGGTGGGCGCCACTCGCTTCTAACCCGAAACACTGCCTCGCTACCGTCGCCCTGAAGCGAGAAGAGGATGACGGCCTCTTATGTACAACACCGATTCGCTATCGATAATTACAAACCCCACACAATTCACGATCACACACTTTATTGTATTTAAATAATAATACTACGTTATCTTATTCAATGGTAATCTTCTCAAAAATTTCTTCCTTCTTGTAAAATTCTACTAAATTTAAATCCACAATTTTAACTTACTTACTATCTAACCTGTCGATTGCGGGTTTATTCTGGATCGCCGCGATGCATTTACTCCCGCGATGGGGCCCTTTTCGTAGATTGATCCTCGCAATCGAGTGGAAATTCAATTTCACAAACGTCCCTCGTAACTTGTCCTCTACGTTCGATTCGCACTTCGCAAAACAGCTATTTCGTCCACTGAAACTGAAATCTTCCCTCGCAGATTTTTCCAGTACCACAAACGTTTAGTTATCATTAATGCTGCCGTTTTCAAATTCTCCAGATTACCGTCAGTGATTATAATTTCTCCAAGTCCGCGTCCAAATATGCAAAAAACCAGAACAAAAGAAAACAATTTATCAGATTGATTCTGCACCTGCGGCTCAAGGCCTCCGTCCACTCACCCAATTCACGGCAAAAGCGACCCTCTTTCATCAATCCTACCCAAAGGAAAATTTTCCTGGCGGCAGCGGGATTCTCAAAATCCGTTTGGTGGACTCACCCGAATTCAATCTCACTGATCTGAGTGTTGGGTTTCGAATTCACCACACATCCCAACTTGGGACGGTCTGACTTGGAACATCTCCACTGACATTTCTCCCAGTTGACGTTTCCGAATGTCAACATTCGTAAATACACAAATTCATCTTGAAATCAGGTGGTGCTCCAGGATTTCGGCATCCAATTCCAGGTAGGTGGCTAATTTGCATTTCAAAACCCCTCATCCCGTGAGAAAACATGTGTGCGATCCTCCCGGTAACCTTTGATTTGTTCGTATTAGCTAATATTAGCTTACGGTCGTGGATTCGTCCACCGTGTTTTTCGTGCGATGATTTGTGCGTGTCGAAGTTTTCGGGTGTGAGTATTTCCTGACGCGTACGCTGATATCCTCCGGACCTCAGTTTTCTTTTTTGCATGTCTATCATCCTCCGCATCTCGGGTCAATTATGTTGACATTTCTACATTTACTTCAATCGCCTTTCGATCCATGGCTTTGAATTCGGGAATCGGCAATTCGGGTATCCGCTCGGTATCCATCGTATGTAGGTCAATTGTTGGCCTAGGTCGGGTGTCGTCGACATTGACGGCTCGACCCATACGTTGCTCTGCCTTGTCGGCTAATTTGTGCCGGAACAATTCAATTCGCGATATCTCATAGATATCGCTGTGTTTTGGCCATGTCGCGATCGGGATTTCATTGTTGATAGTTATGGTAATGTTGTGCGTATGATTGTTTGTCGTGACTTGGTGTTTATTGTTTTCATGTGCTTTGCTACAGATTGTTTTCATGTTCCAGACTGTTTGCATGTATCTTCGGTAGATATCCATTTGAGTTCGTGTCGCTCGGTGATTACTCGTGTTGTCTTGTTGTAGCTACTTAGCTAAAATTAACAGCTAAACTAACAATCTAAACTAACTCATGAATTGTGGTTGTTGCCCAATCTACATCGTTCTCTCTTTTAGAGGACGATGGAGATTTTTTTTTATGTTTATATTGTGTTCTATGTTCGTTTGTGCTAGCAAAATTTCTACGAATCGTGACACCCCCCTCGCTTCAGATTATTTCATAGAAATACTCGACCATTTCCGTCCAAATTACCGCGATTTGAAATTCTCATTTGACCCACAATTCCCGAAGTCCGACTCAAGTTTCCACTCTTTTCGCGTGGCCCTGTTCCATGCATGAAATATACGCGCCTCTCGGTTATTTGAATTCTGGATTCACTGTCACAATACCACACAATCTCATTCTCGTCTCAACACTTACACATACTTCTTCCATACAAGGCCCTATTCTTCTAACTATCGCTTTCCTGGTATGGAAATTTTCCTACAACCGCAAACGAAGAAAAAAGCCAATCCAAAGAAACAAACAGAAAAGCGCTTGAAAAGCCAGCAGCAAAGAACAAAGAAAAGGAAAAAGAACGAAGGAAAAAGGAAAGGAAATAAAATCTTAGTCGGACTCACCACCAGCCTGACGGTATTGCTTTCATATACAAATCAAACCATATTAATCATGTTTAATACCTATAATTATGTTAAATACCAAATCATGTTAGTACCTATAAACTAACCCTAGAATATATAACTAAATATAAAACTAATACTAGGCTTACTTCACCTTATATCTTCACAACCCTTCTTGTTAAGAATCATTCCGATTCCCACGAAAATTAATTTTCCCGACATGCATAAATTAATTCTCTGTACATGCATAAATGCATATTCATTTATTTCTAAATGTAATCCCACCGCATATTTGGTCTCCACGCATAATGATGGTCTCTTATTTCACGCTAAAAATATTTGGTCTGGACGCATAGATGCAAATGCAATGTCTTGAATGCATTTCTTCAAAGTGCAATACTACACCATCATTTGTAGCGTGGGACCAGGTATGTTATGGGAAAGCTACCAAAACGGAATTTTTGTATGAGAATATTGTTAAACGGAATGTGATGAGTATGAAAATTTGCTATAAAATAAACGGCGGTGATAATGAAAATTCATTCCACCAGCAACTGATATTAAGATTAGTTTATTTCAGTTTCAACATTTGGCGACCGTGACAGGACCATGGAAGGAATTTTAAACAAGTTGCACGGAGTTGGACTGGACATTGAGAAGGTTGTCCGAAACTATCAGAAGGACTCCCTGGAAAGGAAGGACCAAACCTATTTAGAGACCCGGAGGAAAAGGTTGACCGATCTTTGAAGCCAGTTTGAGGAGCAGCACAGTCTTCTGGACCCAGCATCAGAAGAGTATTTAGCTTCAGAATATTACAAATCTAATTACTTTTCGCAGATTGAGGGCATCACCAAGCGGATGTTGAAGAATATTGAAGTTCTTCTAGTGAAGGCCGCAGACGATGGACCAGCTCAGACGGCAACTTGCGGAACGGTGGAATCAATGATGACAGTGCAGACCATTCTCATGATGACGATGAGAAGATTACTGGATCGCACTGAGCAGCGCTTGCTGACTGAGCAGCCTGTTGGGTTCTTGGAGCTGCAATTAAACTCCATTCGTAAGCAATGGGAGTTAATCAGCAGCAAACATCTGCAAATTGTAGACACAGGAAGGCTGCCTTCAACCTACAACCTCGAAGACTACCATGCGATGGAAGAACTGGTTGAGAATATTCAGCAACAACTCATCAACAATGGATCCCCGTCTGAATCATCGTCATCAGCCGCAAAACCATCGGACATCAAGCTGCCGCGGATATAACTTCCCCAGTTTGATGGAAATTATTTACGCTGGCAAGAATTTTATGACTTGTTCAGTCAACTCATCGACCAAAGTAATTTGGGTAACGCCCAAAAACTTTGGTATCTAAAAACCAACCTCGTGGGGGAGGCTGAGACATTAATTAAACACTTGTCAGTATGCGACAAGAATTACACACCAGCATGGAACTTGATTAAAGAACGTTACGAAAATAAACGTCTTCTTGTCAATTCCATTCTGAACAAATTAGTGTCTCAGCCATCTATTACTAACAAAGCTGCAAATAACATCAAGGCGCTTCATGATGTTACGCAAGAACGCGTTCGAGGGCTACACGTTTTTGAAGTTAAAGTGGAACACTGGGATCCTCTCATTGTCTTTCTTCTTCTAAAGAAACTGGATTGCTCCACACACATCGCCTTTGAACGATCTTTGAAGGCACCCAGAGAGCTACCAACAGTGAGTCAATTCTTGGAGTTCTTGGAATTTCGCTTCCAATCTTTGGAAGCCATAGGCGTAAAAGCTAGCAAACTCCCAAGCAAAGGCTCATCAAGAACGGCGCTAACTACGTCAAGTGCAACTTGCAAAATGTGCAAGGGCACCCACCAAGTGCGACAGTGCAGTGCATTTCTCAACCTAAGCTTACAAGACAAGAGGAAATGTGTCTCAAAGTGGCAATTATGTTTTAATTGTCTTCGACCTGGTCACTCAGTAAAGACATGCACTTCGCGCAGCTGCCTGAAGTGTAATAAACGGCATCACACTTTACTGCACCCAGAAGATAGTTATGGTAACAACACAACGTCTGCTTTAAACAAAGCGGCAATCGCAGACAAGGCTCTTACAAGTACCCTTACAACGGGCAATAAGGTATCCTACGTTATCTTGGGTACAGCAGTGGTCAACATCAAAAATGTATATGGAGAACCGGTGCAAGCCAGAGCTCTTCTTGATTCTGGCTCGCAAGTACATTTGATCACCGACAGACTGTACCGACGTCTTGGATTACGAGGGACTAAGGAAACCCAGCAAATCAGTGGAATCGCCAACTCAACACAACGAGCTTCTAAACGGGTTTTTATACAATTGCATTCTCGTATTTCTAGCTTTTCCACACCATTAGAAGCGTTTGTAATCCCAGAAATCACATCTACACATCCAGAGAAGCAATTCGACATTCAAAAGTGGCCTATTCGACCAGATATCACACTCGCTGATCCAAACTTTAACAAGCCTAGGCATATTGACATTCTTCTTGGAGCAGAACTGTTCTGCTCACTTCTCTTAGCTGAGAAGATGTCTATGGGACCCAATTTTCCATATCTGCAAAATACCGAATTAAGTTGGACGGTACTTGGAAAAATCAAAGATATTGACACAGTAAGCTCTTTCTGTGGCATCACAAGCCACATGGAGCAACAGCTAGAAAGGTTTTGGCAAATCGAAGACGTTGACAATGCAACTACAACCAAGTCTAAAGCTGAAAGGGAGTGTGAAGAGCTTTTTGCATCCACAGTTTCACGAAACAGTGCCGGCCGATTTATTGTTCGATTACCATTTAGTCAGTCTCCGTCTTCACTGGGAAATTCACGGCAGTTAGCAGAGCAACGTCTGCGCAGTCTACAAAAACGGTTTGCAAGGAACCCAATCTTGCAAGCACAGTATTCTGAATTTATGCAGGAATACCTGTCATTACATCATATGGAACTCGTCAACGAACCAGAGGAAAAAGAACCCCACTACTACCTTCCTCACCACTGTGTTTTACGGCCAGAGAACCTAACTACCAAAATCCGTGTAGTATTCGACGGCTCATGCAAAACTTCATCGAACTTCTCCTTAAATGATATTTCGCACACTGGGCCAACTATACAAGATGACTTATTCAGTATCCTCTTAAGGTTCCGCACACATAAATATGCCATGACGGCCGATATACAAAAAATGTACCGTCAGATCCTGGTACACGAAGATGATCAAAAGTTTCAACTCATTCTTTGGCAAAACAATACAACAGAGAGAATTCAGACGTACAAATTAAAAACGGTCACTTATGGGACGCGAAGCGCCCCTTATTTGGCAACCAAGTGCATAAGGCAGCTGGCAGATGAAGAAAACCTAGCTTATCCGTTGGCAGCCACAGTTCTTCGTCGAGATTTCTACATTGATGATCTTCTTACTGGCACCACCGACTTCCAAGAAGCACTCAAACTACAGGAACAAATCACACAATTGCTTTCTCGTGGTGGGTTTAAACTGCACAAATGGTGCTCAAACAACACTAATATTTTACGCTCTGTGCCCGTGCAAGACAGGGCTATCAACTTCGATATGGTACAAGTTGAGAAAGAAAATACCGTGATTAAAACTTTAGGCATTATATGGGAACCTTCCACTGACAACTTTACGGTGAACATAACGCACATACCAGCTAAGCAACAGTTAACAAAACGCATTGTGTTAGCTGTCTCAGCTATTTGACCCACTAGGCTTGGTCAATCCAGTCATTGTCTTAGCAAAGATATTTATGCAGCAGCTCTGGGAGCCTAAAATTGATTGGTATACACCCCTTTCCCAAGAGCTGCAAACAAGTTGGGAAAACTATCGAACACAGCTACCAACCTTGAGCAATTTGAGAATACCTCGCTATGTTATCAGTTGCAAAAAACCAAAATCTATGCAAATTCATGGGTTTGCTGACGCAAGCAAATATGGAGCATGTATTTATTTGAGAACTGAAGCCCTTGATGGACAGATAATCGTCTCATTACTATGCGCCAAAAGCCGAGTAGCTCCAACAAAACAGACAACAATCGCTCGACTCGAACTCTGTGCAGCAAAACTTCTTACCCAATTAGTTAAGAAGGCGAAGGAGTCATTACAACTCCAGATTGATCAAACTGTATACTGGAGTGACTCACAGACAGTTCTACAATGGATAGCTGCACCATCCTCTAAATTCACGACATTTGTAGGCAATCGAGTAGCATACATTCAAAGATTAACTGAAGGCAATAACTGGCTACATGTCGACTCTAAAGAGAATCCAGGTGATATTATATCAAGAGGTATGCAGCCGCAGGATTTATGTGCAAACAAATTATGGTTTGAAGGGCCAAGCTTCCTAAAAAGGGAGTGGCAACAACAACCAATAGGATACAGCAATATCCCAAACGAGCTGCCTGAAATGAAACAAACCAAATTCGTTCTGGTTTCTGCGATTCATAATGAGCTCATTCAAAATATACGCCATAATAACAGTTTTCAAAGGCTACAAGAAGTTACAGCATATATCATACGCTTCACACAAAACTGTAGGCGGCCCACTACGAAGGCAACAAGTACAGAACCGAATCCAAGAGAAATGAATTTAGCATTGAAACATATTGTGGCTTCTATGCAACATCATGATTTCGCCGATGATATACAAAATTTAAAAAGGCATCAAACAGTCGCACACAACAGTAATCTACGATCTCTAGCACCATTTTTAGATGAAGACGGTCTGATACGAGTAGGTGGACGACTAAAAAACAGCACCTTATCTTTTGACTCCAAACATCCTTTTCTGATTTCATCGAAACATCAATTTACTGAGCTGATCTTCAGACAACTTCATGTGAAACACTTACACGCCGGTCCACAAAGTTTATTGTACATATCACGTCAAGTCTACTGGTGCACGAACGGGAAAAATATGGCCAACAAGGTGGTCAAACAATGCATGGTATGTGCCCGGGCAAAACCAAGACTTTTCACCCAGCTCATGGGTGATTTACCAGCGGAGAGGATTCAAGAATGCAAACCATTCCTGCATGTAGGGGTAGATTTTTGCGGACCAGTGCAAATTCATTTTCAACTGCGTGGCAAACGACCAACAAAGACCTACATCGCAGTATTTGTCTGCTTCGCCACAAAAGCAGTCCATCTTGAACTCATATCTGACCTCACCTCAGCAGCCTTTATAGGAGGATTGAAAAGATTCATAGCCAGGAGAGGCCGTCCGTCAAAATTGTTCAGTGACAATGCTACGAACTTTGTAGGAGCTCACAATGAACTTCAAGAGTTGTATGCATTATTCAACAAACAAGGGTTTAGCGCAATCGAAGGGTTTTGTAGTGACGAAGGAATGGAGTGGTCACGAATCCCGCCACGATCACCACATTTCGGTGGATTGTGGGAGGCCGCTGTCAAATCTGCAAAATATCACCTTAAAAGAGTCTTAGGGAGCGCGTCATTGACATACGATGAGCTTAACACTGTAGTATGCCAAATAGAAGCAGTTCTAAATTCCCGGCCACTTACCCAACTATCAGCAAACTCAAACGACTTGCAGGCCCTAACACCAGGCCACTTTCTCGTGGGACAAAACTTGACATCGTTACCAGATCCATTCCTCACACCTGATACGGCACCTCTTTTAAAACGATGGAAGCTCGTGAGAGCTCTTCATGCAGACTTTTGGCGTCGCTGGTCTACTGAATATTTGCAAGGGCTACAAATTAGAAGCAAATGGACAAAAAAGGAGTCGAAAATAAACCCAGGTCTTTTGGTTTTATTGAAAGATGATAATTTGCCTCCACTGCAATGGCGAATAGGTCGAATAGTCAACGTCATTAAAGGGCGAGATCAACAAACCAGAGTTGTTGATGTGAAGACGTCAACAGGCATATTCCGTAGGGCTGTTCATACAATCAGTCCTTTGCCAGTGCCGGAACAAGATGCCAGTGAAGGCTCAGAAACAAAAATCAGTAATACAACCACCAGTCAGCACAAAAGAATAGCTCCAGCGAGTGCAAAAATCATCGCTGCAACAACCAGACCACCTAATCAAAACCTCGAAGAAGAACAAACCGTACCAGTTAAAAAACGATCCCGATTTTCTCTGCTGCAAACATTATTATGCATCCTGATCATTCTGCCTACCTATGGTCAGGGAATGAAGCTCCACCAAAATTCGTATGAAGGGAATATCCAAATCACGCCATTCAAGGACAACCCGGGTATATATTTTGAAGAAGTCGGACAGGTGAAATTGACCCATGATACGTGGAAAATAGTAACATACTACAGCCTAACCAACTACTGGCAAGAATATGAGAGTATCACTATTCACATTAAAAAACTAATCGAAGTTTGTTTAGAAGAAGAGAAGGTTCTTCATTTAAGTGAATACTGTAATGCATTTATAGTACAGTTCCATCATCTTCAAGCTGAAATTCAGGACAAAAATGAATTATTATACCCTCATCGATCATCAAGAACCAAACGAGCGCCATTAAATATTGTTGGCTCAGCCGCTCATTTTCTGTTTGGGTTGCTTGACGAAGATTTTGCTGACAAATATGAAGAAGACATTCAAAAAATTAATAAAAATGAAAGGTACCTCCTCCAGCTAATCAAAAATCAAACGACAATCATTGAATGTACCTCCAACATTATTAAAAAGGCGAGCGACCAAATCAATCAGCAGTTCAAATTTATTGAAAACCAATTTGATAAATTAGCAAACGCAACGATACATATGGAAGCCACCTCCCATATTTTCAGTTCCATTGCAGTGCAGACCACTATTCTACTCTTCAATTTCAGAAACATTCAAGATCTTATCATTCAAATGATAACGAACACACATCAAGGCAAAATCAGTCCTCTTCTGCCAACACCATCACAGCTGCGCGAACAAATTCAAACTATTAAGGAACATCTACCGGCAGGTCAAACGCTACCCATATCACTAGAATCCATTCACCAGTTTTACAGCATCGCTACCAGCAAAACAAGAACGTCAAGTAATAATATCATCTTTGACATCCAATTACCATTGATATCGACCCAGGACTATCAACTGCTTAAACTTTATCCCATTCCAACACCAATGAAGAATCTGTCCGTCGCTATTCAGCCATCTACTGAATACTTAGCAGTCAATCTACACCGAGAGAAATTTTTTCCTCTCTCCGACAAGGATCAGGAAAAATGTTTACACCTGGCATTACATGTTTTGATTTGTACACAAAATCATCCTATATTCAGTATCCAATCAAGTATTCACAAATGTGAAATTTCACTATTAACCAACGTATCCAACTTTTCGTCAGCCTGTAACCTACAAATCACACCATTAACTGAGATATGGTTTCAGTTGCAAGCAAAAAACAACTGGATCTACGTACTGACCGAAAACACTGTTGTGGACATCGTATGTGACAACCGAATAACCAACATAGAGCTACAGGGAAGCGGTATTTTCAAACTAAATGCCTCATGCAATTTGATCCACCAAACAATAAATGGACACAAAAACTATGCAGATCAAATGAACTTCACCTTTATACCAATGGCTAACCTAACGGAGCATTTGGAAGACATTCTTTGAGAGCCTCTACATATTAACATCCCCAAACTACACATCGATGATCGGCGGCTACATACTATCAATCGAGGAATCTCTTCAGTAAAATCAGCCCAACTTTCAGAAACTCTATCCGTGCATGATACCCATAACTACGTCGTTGGTTACATCTGTCTGGCTGCAATCTTGACCATGGGACTAATATATTGTCGACGAAGGAACCGCACCAAAAACTGCAGATCAACTGTCACCCGCACTACATCAATTGAAACTCCTCCTCGAGTATTTCAAGTGGGGGAGGATGTTAAGAATCATTCCGATTCCCACGAAAATTAATTTTCCCGACATGCATAAATGTTTGTTCATGCATAAATTAATTCTCTGTACATGCATAAATGCATATTCATTTATTTCTAAATGTAATCCCATCGCATATTTGGTCTCCACGCATAATGATGGTCTCTTATTTCACGCTAAAAATATTTGGTCGGGACGCATAGATGCAAATGCAATGTCTTGAATGCATTTCTTCAAAGTGCAATACTACACCATCATTTGTAGCGTGGGACCAGGTATGTTATGAGAAAGCTACCAAAACGGAATTTTTGTATGAGAATATTGTTAAACGGAATGTGATGAGTATGAACAAAATTTGCTATAAAATAAACGGCGGTGATAGTGAAAATTCATTCCACCAGCAACTGATATTAAGATTAGTTTATTTCAGTTTCAACACTTCTATTAATCCAACCTGAAAATGACTATTTAATAGTTAATTCTGCTCGCTGTAGGCTAACGTTATTATAGTGTAGTCTCTCCACCCTTCATTAATACCTCAACTTCTCCTAGCAAATTCGAGCTCCAGCTAATGATGCCCCTACGAATTCCTTCATATCTAAATCCCGGCAAGTACCGCTTAAGGTCTTTAGCATGCCATGTACCTGCGCTCTTTCCCTTTTCGTCTAATAATTCGTACGTCCAAGTCGACGTTTGTTTCAAAACCGTGAAGGGACCTACGAACGCGGGGACTAGTTTAGCGGAAATGCACTTGCTCGCGTCGGATTGAGCATAATTTCTCCTCCATACGCAATCTCCTACCTGAAAAACTTCTGCTCGCCGACGGAGGTCATAGCGACTTTTATTAGCTGTAGCCACCTTCTGCACCCTCTTCACTACGTCTGCTAGTATTCCTTCTAGTGTCCGGGCTCTCGTCATCGGCGATAAATCCCTCCGCGCTTCAGACGGGAGTTCAACTCTTTCTCGACAGGTAACCATCTCCCTACCGAAATTCAGGAAGTAGGGAGAAAAACCAGTGACCTTGTGCTTATACGTACGTAACGCGCACGCTCCACTGCTTTGCTGAAATGTCTACCCCTAAACTGCACTCTATTGTCGCAAACTAGAACTCTCGGAACGCCGAAGACCAAGAAAACGTTTTCTTCCAATAAGCGAAAAACCGTTGGCGCCGTCGCGGTTCGTACTGGAAGTAAAGTAAAGCGATCCCACGACAACCTTTGAACGGGTCTAGGGGTTGAAGCTGGTAGAGAGCTTCATTACAATTTTTTTAATCATTGTGGATACGAGTGTGGAGTGATTAGTTTTACGACTCACTTTACCCCTAATTTAAATCAGGTACCTATTCAGAGCTAGGTGAACTCAAAGCTTGGTGAGCGGACCCTCGTCCGAACCTGGATCGTACTAGAAGTATCACTGAGAATTTGGTGACAAAGTCCACCACTGTCAAGATATAGCTATGGCCACGAGTCGACCTGGATAATGGTCCCACCAGGTCTATACATACCATTTCCCATGGTGCTTTCCCCACCCCCGCTCTAGACGACATCAGACCCACCGGTGCCTTTCGCTCTACTTTACATGCCTGGCACACTTTACACCTTCTGACGTATTCTTTAATGTCAGGCCGCATTCCAGGCCAGTAGTGGTTTTGTGAAACACGCGCCAACGTCTGAACGGCTCCCCTATGCCCCGCTTTTGGGTTGTCGTGACATCTATTAAGAATTTTACCCCTTTCTGTTTTCGGCACTACGCGCTTCCAGGCGGCACTAGTCTCCCCTCTTCTCTCTTTACCGGAGGTTTATTTCCAAAGCGTGTCACTTACGATTTTCCAATTTGAATACTTCCGCGGGTCATCCCGGATGTTGTCTTTAATTTTCGTAAACCACTTATCCGACATTTGAGGAGCCGATATCCTGTCTTACTCTATGATTGCCCGTGAAAGTGCGTCAGGGACTAAATGCTCTTTCCCCTTCCTATGCACTACTTCAAATTCAAATTGTTGGAGGCGCACCGCCCATCTCGCTAATCTGCCAGTTGGGTCCTTAAGCTTGTTCAGCCAAACCAGCGAGTTATGATCTGTTATAACTACGAACCGTGTCCCCTCGATGTATGGACGGAATTTTTCGACGGCCCAAAGCACTGCTAAACACTCCCGTTCAGTTGTAGAGTACCTTCTCTCCTATGCCGATAGTGACCTTCTTAAATAACATACCACTTTTTCTCCCGTAGAGTGCGCCTGGCTCAACACCGCTCCTATACCCACATTTGAAGCGTCAGTTTGCACCTTAAAGGGCAGATCGAAGTCGGGACACGCTAACACCGGTGCGGTGGACAACTTATGTTTACAGGCATTGAAAGTCCGTTCACAATCACTGGACCAGTTAAACTTACGCCCTTTTTTTAAAAGATCATTTAGTGGAGCCACCATAGTAGCATGATCCGGGATAAACCGACGGTACCATGACACCATCCCCAATAGCTGTCTGACTTGCTTCACTGATCCTGGCCGGGGATACTCACTTATGGCCTTCACTTTCTCAGGATCGACATGCAGCCCTTCCTCGTCTACCACGTACTCCAAATACTTCAATTCTGACCTGCAGAAATGGCACTTTTCTCTTGACACGCGTAAGCCTTCTTCTCTCAGACGTGTAAAAACCTCTCGCAATATCTCCAAATGTCGATCAAGAGTGTCTGTAACCACAATAATATTATATAATAATAATAAAGACTGTATCTATTAAGCGTTGCCACGTAGCCCCAGAATTTTGGAGTCCAAAAGGCATTCGTAAAAAATGAAACAGGCCTCTTCCTGGTACAGTGAATGCAGTATATTGATGTGAATCCTTTGCCATTGGTACTTGCCAGTACGCAGACTTCACGTCCAGCGTCGACATGTACTTCGCATTCCGTAGTTTCTCCAGCGTCGTGGAGATATACGGCAGGTGATAAGCATCTTTCTCGGATACTGCATTCACCTTGCTATAGTCCACACAAAAACGATAGGACTCGTCTTTCTTTCGGACTAAAAGAATTGGCGAAGACCAAGGACTCGACGACGGTTCGACTACCCCTAACTTAAGCATCTCATTCAGCTCCAGATTTATTTGGCGTTGTACCGCGGGTGAGACTGAATACTATCGTTGCTTAATTGGAGCCGCCGTCGTTTTGATCGCATGCTTCACAGACTTCGCGCAACCCAACCCATCGCCCATCAGACAAAATCGCTCGCTCAACATTCCAGTTGGTTTTGCTGCCTCCTCTTCTGATAGGTGAGATTGACCGCGCAGCACCTTCCCCGACACCGTCTCTGCCACAGCAACGGATGTCCACTGTCGACCCTTCATGTCCAATACTACTCCGAAGCCTTGCCAAAAATCTACTCCCAATAAAACTTCCTGGGGGATTGCCAAAATTACCAGTACTTCCAGTTCCCTCTTTCGACCATTCAGCGCGAAGTCCAGACGCACTTCACCGTTCACCTTACACACCTCTCCGTTTGCAAGCCGCACTTCTTCAATTTCGCCATCGTTCAGCATTACTCCTCTACTGACCAAACGCGACCATCCTCTTTCTCCCAGTATCGTACGACTTGCGGCCAAATCTAACAGACCTTCCACGACGACGCCCGCTATCTCCACCCGCAAGTGAGGGCGACTGTCCTGATCCCTGTCAGCCAACGCGTAGTCCACCTTCGACGACTTTCCAACTCGCTGCGACCTCCCTCTAGTGCCCGCTCGGTCGCTTAACATAGCGACCGTTTCCCGACGCTTGCATTTCCGATCGCGCACGGGCCTCTGGTTCCGCTGTCCTAGCTCGGCACGTTGGACACGCCGCTCCCAAAACCCCTTGACGACCGGAACCGAAACAACGCCGAGGCTCTGTACATTCTCTAGACACGTGGCCTTCCCCCCTACAGTTCCAGCACTGTACGCGGCTCCGTCCGGACAGCGCGGCTACCTGCTCTGTAGGTTCGGCGCTCATGTAAGCCAAGTCCGGCTCCAAGCATCGTCTTGGACGAGTATTGGGCGGTACAAAAGCCGCTTCCGATGCCCTTGTGGCATCCAGCGTTCGCCCCATCTTCACCAGATCCGCAATCGATGATATTGGCGTGAAGCTCAAGTGTTGTTGATAGAAAGGCGAAATGTTTCTGCGCAAAGTCCTCAATTTCTCTTCCTTCGACCAGCTTTGTTTCAAACGCGAGAAAAGGCGCTGCATCACTGCCACATACACCCCCATGGATTCGTTCTCGCCTTGAGTACGTTTTCGAATTTCATCACGAAGGCGGTCCTCGTAGTCCGTTGGCAAGAACTCCGCCCTAAGCTCCTCCACGAGCTCATCCCAGCACGCCACTAACCCGTGGTTGGCTCTTAACCAAATCAGCGCTCGCGAGTCAAATAGGTCTACGGCTGCCCTGAAGAGCTGTGACTTCGTGAGACCTCTCGCCTGCCGTAACTCCTCGACCCACTCAATGAAAGCGTTTACAGACCCCGACGCATCTCTGCTGAACTTAAGCCCCCATTTTGCCACTTCCGCCAGGGACGATGCCTTCACCTCTTGCGGTGCAACCCTCGTCCGGGAATCATCCTCACACTCAGCCTCGACTTCACTATCCCCCTCGGTTTTGTCCACTAAGTTACCCATGGCTATGATGAGTCGATTACGGATCTTTGGTGCACCTTCCAGCTGTTTGAATGTGAATGCCTGCATCTTACTTAGTCGACGGAAACCAAATTCTGTCTTGACCCTAACCTTTAGATAGTCCGACGAAGTTTTATCTCCTAACACCTTCGAGATTAGCTCTTCAACTTCCGATACTTTCGCTGTCAATTCAGGAATACTTTCGCTGTCAATTCAACTTCCGATACTTTCGCGGTTTCAAAATCGAATGGATACGCCGCTTCTACGTAGGACGTATCCAGAGCTGACTCCACCTTCAGTGTAGCCCTTAGTGTTTTGCGCATATTTTTCACCGTGTCCGATGGAAAACCACGGATAGCGAGCTCATACATGAGCTCGTCCTTACTTAGACGATCCACTTAAATCTTCATTTGAATCTTCTCCAACGATTACCTACAGTAGGCTGAACACCCGGATCGGATTTTTGATCAGACAATATGTAACGTGAAAACGCGAAACAGCAAAATGCCCTCACCAAAATCGCAACCTTCCGACGATCACGCACTAAAACCTAATTCTTCAATCTGTTTTACCCGCAAATTGCACTTCCAGTCACTCTAACACATTATCCCCCAAGAATTTAAATATAAGAGAACCTCATTATGAGAACAATGTATCCAAAAATTCCACCTATAATCGATCCGGAAAAAAAAATAAATGCTTCGCAAAATATATATATTTTAAAGTGACAATCTATAAGATTATTAGTTTACACACGTTATCTTCAATATACTGAATCTTGAAAGGAATAATGAAAGGAACGACCTTTTTTTTCCTTTCTATGCGTACCGTTAACACCGTAATTAATGCCACTATCTACCTCAGCTTCTTTGTGGTTTTACCTGAAACTCTTCTATAGCACACTATCACACTTTCACACCTCCCGTACGCACAAATTGCAAAATTAACTATTTCTATTGCACAATCCGAACTCTTGCTCATCCACTCTGTCACACACACAAAATCCAGAATTCAAATATATGATCATAAAATGATATCAATAAAAATATATGTATATATAGATACTATGAACTAGTACCATCCAACTTTAAAAATTCAAAAATATTCAAAATGAATTTCAAAATGAAGATAATATCACCGTTCTCGCGTAAGATACATTAAAATTCGCTTTTAAGATTGCTATAAACATCAATTTACGCGCCTAAATGCCTTCCCACAATTTGGGACTTGGCTCATCAAATTTTCACGAGTACAGTTGCGTACCGTTTTTACCGCTATTACCGTTATAGGCCCCACGTTGGGCACCAATTTGTCACCGTTACTCACCGCAACGCGCTCTAGAACCCTTGACAAGGGCGGCGGTTTTCGGGCGGCTTTCGCTCGCGAAGAAACAGGGTCGCGGGTGGGCGCCACTCGCTTTTAACCCGAAACACTGCCTCGCTACCGTCGCCCTGAAGCGAGAAGAGGATGACGGCCTCTTATGTACAACACCGATTCGCTATCGATAATTACAAACCCCGCACAATTCACGATCACACACTTTATTGTATTTAAATAATAATACTACGTTATCTTCTGACGCGTTACCATTCAATGGTAATCTTCTCAAAAATGTCCTCCTTCTTATAAAACTCTACTAAATTTAAATCCACAATTTTAACTTACTAACTATCTAACCTGCCGATTTCGGGTTTATTCTGGATCGCCGCGATGCATTTACTCCAGCGATGCATTTACTCCCGCGATGGGGCCCTTTTCGTAGATTGATCCTCGCAATCGAGTGGAAATTCAATTTCACAAACGTCCCTCGTAACTTGTCCTCCACGTTCGATTTGCAAAACAGCTATTTCGTTCACTGAAACTGAAATCTTCCCTCGCAGATTTTTCCAGTACCACAAACGTTTAGTTATCACTAATGCTGCCGCTTTCAAATTCTCCAGATTACCGTCAGTGGTTATAATTTCTCCAAGTCCGCGTCCGAATATGCAAAAAGCCAGAACAAAAGAAAACAATTTATCAGATTGATTCTGCACCTGCAGCTCAAGACCTCCGTCCACTCACCCAATTCACGGCAAAAGAGACCCTCTTTCATCAATCTTGCCCACAGGAAAAGTTTCTTGGCGGCAGCGGGATTTTCAAAATCGGTTTGGTGCACTCACCCGAATTCAATTTCACTCATCTGAGTGTTGGGTTTCGAATTCACCACACATATCCAACTTGGGACGGTCTGACTTGGAACATCTCCACTGACATTTCTCCCAGTTGACGTTTCCGAATGTCAACATTCGTAAATACACAAATTCATCTTGAAATCAGGTGGTGCTCCAGGATTTCGGCATCCAATTCCAGGTAGGTGGCTAATTTGCATTTCAAAACCCCTCATCCCGTGAGAAAACATGTGTGCGATCCTCCCGGTAACCTTTGATTTGTTCGTATTAGCTAATATTAGCTTACGGTCGTGGATTCGTCCACCGTGTTTTTCGTGCGATGATTTGTGCGTGTCGAAGTTTTCGGGTGTGAGTATTTCCTGACGCGTACGCTGATATCCTCCGGACCTCAGTTTTCTTTCGTGCATGTCTATCATCCTCCGCATCTCGGGTCAATTATGTTGACATTTCTACATTTACTTCAATCGCCTTTCGATCCATGGCTTTGAATTCGGGAATCGGCAATTCGGGTATCCGCTCGGTATCCATCGTATGTAGGTCAATTGTTGGCCTAGGTCGGGTGACGTCGACATTGACGGCTCGGCCCATACGTTGCTCTGCCTTGTCGGCTTATTTGTGCCAGAACAATTCAATTCGCGATATCTCATAGATATCGCTGTGTTTTGGCCATGTCGCGATCGGGATTTCATTGTTGATAATTATGGTGATGTTGTGCGTATGATTGTTTGTCGTGACTTGGTGTTGATTGTTTTCATGTGCTTTGCTACAGATTGTTTTCATGTTCCAGACTGTTTGCATGTATCTTCGGTAGATATTCATTTGAGTTCGTGTCGCTCGGTGATTACTCGTGTTGTCTTGTTGTAACTACTGAGCTAAAACTAACAGCTAAACTAACAATCTAAACTAACTCATGAATTGTGGTTGTTGCCCAATCTACATCGTTCTCTCTTTTAGAGGACGATGGAGATTTTTTTTTATGTTTATGTTGTGTTCTATGTTTGTTTGTGCTAGCAAAATTTCTACGAATCGTGACACCCCCCTCGCTTCAGATTATTTCATAGAAATACTCGACCATTTCCGTCCAAATTACCGCGATTTGAAATTCTCATTTGACCCACAATTCCCGAAGTCCGACTCAAGTTTCCACTCTTTTCGCGTGGCCCTGTTCCGTTCATGAAATATACGCACCTCTCGGTTATTTGAATTCTGGATTCACTGTCACAATACCACACAATCTCATTCTCGTCTCAACACTTACACATACTTCTTTCATACAAGGCCCTATTCTTCTAACTATTGCTTTCCTGGTATGTTTACATGTTGCATGTTTTCGATTTGCCTGGTGCAGGTACTTTTACAAATATCATTTAAAATTCTAATGCTCTTTGAACTCGTTTTTAGGATAACCATTCCTACGACCGCAAACAAAGAAAACAAAATTGAAAAGCCAGCAGCAAAGAACAAAGAAAAGGAAAAAGAACGAAGGAAAAAGGAAAGGAAATAAAATCTAAGTCAGACTCACCACCAGCCTGACGGTATTGCTTTCATATACAAATCAAACCATATTAATCATGTTAAATACCTATAATTATGTTAAATACCAAATCATGTTAGCACCTATAAACTAACCCTAGAATATATAACTAGATATAAAACTAATACTAGGCTTATTTCACCTTATATCTTCACAACCCTTCTATTAATCCAACACCAAAAAAACTTATTAATAGTTAATTCTGATCGCTGTAGCCTAACGTTATTCTAGTTTAGTCCCTTCACCCTTAATTAATACCTTAACTTCCCCTAGCAAATTCGAGCTCCAGCTAATGATGCCCCTACGCAATCCTTCATATCTAAATCACGGCAAGTACCGCTTAAGGTCTTTAGCATGCCATGTACCTGCGCTCTTTCCCTTTTCGTCTAATAATTCGTACGTCCAAGTCGACGTTTGTTTCAAAACCGTGAAGGGACCTACGAACGCGGGGACTAGTTTAGCGGAAAAGTACTTGCTCGCGTCGGATTGAGCATAATTTCTCCTCCATACGCAATCTCCTACCTGAAAGACTTCTGCTCGCCGACGGAGGTCATAGCGACTTTTATTAGCTGAAGCCGCCTTCTGCATCCTCTTCACTACGTCTGTTAGTATTCCTTCTAGTGTCCGGGCTCTCGTCATCGGCGATAAATCCCTCCGTGCGTCAGTCGGGAGTTCAACTCTTTCTCGATAGGTAACCATCTCCCTACCGAAATTTAGGAAGTAGGGAGAAAAACCAGTGACCTCGTGCTTATACGTACGTAACGCGCACGCGATTTTGGCCAAATTTTGGTCCCAAGAGCGATGATTGTCTGCAGCATTACATCTCAGCATGCATTTGATGTCTTGGTTTCGCCGCTCCGTCGGGTTAGCTTGAGGATGGTACAAGGCAGTGTATCTCACTTGAACACCGTATTCCTCCACTGCTTTGCTGTGGAGATCCCCTTAACTGCACTCCATTGTCGCAAACTAGAACTCTCGCAACGCCGAAGACCAAGAAAACGTTTTCTTCCAATAAGCGAAAAACCGTTGACGCCGTCGCGGTTCATACTGGAAGTATCACTGAGAATTTGGTGACATAGTCCACCACTGTCAAGATGTAGCTATGGCCACGAGTCGACCTGGGTAATGGTCCCACCAGGTCTATACATACCATTTCCCATGGTGCTTTCGCCACCCCCGCTCTAAACGACATCAGACCCACCGGTGCCTTTCGCTCTACTTTACATGCCTGGCACACTTTACACCTTCTGACGTATTCATTAATGTCAGGCCGCATTCCAGGCCAGTAGTGGTTTTGTGAAACACGCGCCAACGTCTGAACGGCTCCTCTAAGCCCCGCTTTTGGGTCGTCGTGACATCTATTAAGAATTTCACCCCTTTCTGTTTTCGGCACTACGCGCTTCCAGGCGGCACTCGTCTCCCCTCTTCTCTCCAAAGCGTGTCACTTACGATTTTCCAATTTGAATACTTCCGCGGGTCATCCCGGACAACCACTTATCCGATATTTGAGGAGCCGATATGCTGTCTAACTCTACGATTGCCCGTGAAAGTGCGTCAGGGACTAAATGCTCTTTCCCCTTCGTATGCACCACTTCAAATTCAAATTGTTGGAGGCGCACCGCCCATCTCGCTTATCTGCCGGTTGGGTCCTTAAGCTCGCCAAACCAGCGAGCGATGATCTGTTTTTACTACGAACCATGTCCCCTCGATGTATGGACGGAATTTTTCGACGGCCCAAAGCACTGCTAAACACTCCCGTTCAGTTGTAGAGTACCTTCTCTCCTGTGCCGATAGTGACCTACTTAAATAACATACCACTTTTTCTCTCGTAGAGTGCGCCTGGCTCAACACCGCTCCGATACCCACATTTGAAGCATCAATTTGCACCTTAAAGGGCAGATCGAAGTCGGGACACGCTAACACCGGTGCGGTGGACAACTTATGTTTTTAGGCATTGATTGCCCGTTCATAATCACTGGACCAGTTGAACTTACGCCCTATTTTTAAAAGATCGTTTAGTAAAGCCACCATCCTCTTTCTCCCAGAATCGTACGACTCGCGCCCGAATCTAACAGAGCTTCCATGACGACGCCCGCTATCTCCACCCGCAAGTGAGGGCGACTGTCCTGATCCCTGTCAGCCAACGCGTAGTCCACCTTCGACGACTTTCCAGCTCGCTGCGACCTCCCTCTAGTGCCCGCTCGGTCGCTTAGTGAGCATGGCGACCGTTTCCCGACGCTTGCATTTCCGATCGCGCACGGGCCTCTGGTTCCGCTATCCTAGCGCGACACGTTGGACACGCCGCTCGCAAATCCCCTTGACGACCGGAACCGAAACAACGCCGAGGCTCTGTACATTCTCTAGACACGTGGCCTTCCCTCCTACAGTTCCAGCACTGTACGCGGCTCCGTCTGGACAGCGTGGCTACCTGCTCTGTAGGTTCGGCGCTCATGTAAGCCAAGTCCGGCTTCAAGCATGGTCTTGGACGAGTATTGGGCGGTACAAAAGCCGCTTCCGATGCCCTTGTGGCATCCAGCGTTCGCCCCATCTTCACCAGATCCGCAATCGATGATATCGGCGTCAAACTCAAGTGTTGTTGATAGAAAGGCGAAATGTTTCTGCGCAAAGTCCTCAATTTCTCTTCCTCCGACCAGCTTTGTTTCAAACGCGAGAAAAGGCGCTCCAGCACTGTCACATACACCCCCATCGATTCGTTCTCGCCTTGAGTACGTTTTCGAATTTCGTCGCGAAGGCGGTCTTCGTAGTCCGTTGGCAAGAACTCCACCCTAAGCTCCTCCACGAGCTGATCCCAGCGTGCCACTAACCCGTGGTTGGCTCTAAACCAAATCAGCGCTCGCGAGTCAAATAGGTCTACGGCTGCCCTGAAGAGCTGTGACTTCGTGAGACCTCTCGCCTGCCGTAACTCCTCGACCCGCTCAAGGAAAGCGTTTACAGACCCCGACGCATCTCCGCTGAACTTAAGCCCCCATTTCGCCACTTCCGCCAGGGACGATGCCTTCACCTCTTGCGCTGCAACCCTCGTCCGGGAATCATCCTCACACTCAGCCTCGACTTCACTATCCCCCTCGGTTTTGTCCACTAAGTTACCCATGGCTATGATGAGTCGATTACGGATCTTTCGTGCACCTTTCAGCTGTTCGGGTGTGGATGCCTGCATCTTACTTAGTCGACGGAAACCGAATTCTGTCTTGACCCTAACCTTTAGATAGTCCGACGAAGTTTTATCTCCTAACACCTTCGAGATTAGCTCTTCAACTTCCGATACTTTCGCTGTCACTTCAGAAAAATTGGTTTCAAAATCGAATGGATACGCCGCTTCTACGTAGGACGTATCCAGAGCTGACTCCACCTTCAGTGTAGCCCTTAGTGTTTTGCGCATATTTTTCACCGTGTCCGATGGAAAACCACGGATAGCGAGCTCATACATGAGCTCGTCCTTACTTAGACGATCCACTTAAATCTTCATTTGAATCTTCTCCAACGATTACCTACAGTAGGCTGAACACCCGGATCGGATTTTTGATCAGACAATATGTAACGTGAAAACGCGAAACAGCAAAATGCCCTCACCAAAATCGCAACCTTCCGACGATCACTAAAACCTAATTCTTCAATCTGTTTTACCCGAAAACTGCACTTCTCAGTCACTCTAACACATTATCCCCCAAGAATTTATATATAAGAGAACCTCATTATGAGAACAATGTATCCAAAAATTCCTGAACGTTGCAGTACTGTTTCATGTGCCAGGAGAATATTGGGATTGACGCTTACGTGATTCATGTACATTGTTGCTTCCAGTATTTTAATTCGAGGCGAGAATTTATCATCTTTCGAGTACAGGTAGAATTCAGGTTTCTCTAATGATAATATGACACGCAAATCCTCACCATTAATCAATAGTTTTTCTTGGTTAAATATGTCGCTATGGATCTTTCCCATTAACTCGACGACATTACTTTTCTTTAATAGCGCGGATCTACTAAGATAACCTTTATTATCAGACTTTGGACCAGCGCCTTCAATCATTTCCATTTCATTCTGGTCAAGATACCATCCAACCGATTCGAGATGAGTTGTTGCTGCATCTTTCCCGTTGTTGAACCAACCTAAAAATGAAATATTTTAGTATCACGTATAACATGTCTACTCACCTGACCATTTGTTGACAGGACTGACTGTCAGTATGACATCAGTCAACCGTTCCAGCGAAACCAGTACAATTCCAGTCAGCTGATATGTTTAAAATTAATGATGTATTCCATTTTGAAAATTTGACTAAGTTAATAGTGGTTCAGTAAAACTGCAAAATATACCGAAATTTTCTTGAATATAAAATTGAATTTTGCGGTTTCTTTGTCAGTCAGTTAAGTTAAAACTTTGCATTCGTTCGGAAATAAAACCATATCTTGTTCATTTCACTAATTCGCTTTTTCGCATTGATTTACCCAATCATTTAATAAGTTTAGTTTATTCGCATTATATCTCGGAATCAGTAATTTGCAAATAAAAGTTTAGTAGTTCGAATTGTTGCGTTTTATTGCAAAAGGAAAGATTGTGTCAAAACATTTTTGGTCCTTCGAACCGGATCAATTAGAAATTTAGTGGTGACATTATAGTGATTTAGAAAGACAAATTAAGATAGTGCCAGTGAAAAAATAATAGATTAATAATATATTCCGCGCCGCGATACGGTTAATCGGGAAAAATATTTTACGATTTGAAGGCAGTAAACCGGGGTAAGTCCGTTTCCTTTATTATCCTATATTTTTTGTTCCTTAAGTCATCATATATTTTTAATTTAATTTAATTTAATTTAATTTTTTTAATTTAATTTAATTTATTTACCAAACAAGGCAACATACATTAACAATTCAATATAACAACATAACAATTACATACAAATTTTCCAACACAGTAGAAAACAAAATACAACACAACTTTTATTTTAGTTACTTTACTTTATTTAATATATTTTATTTTGATTTTAGCTAAATTGATGGGCAAATTAAGTGGGATTAGGATGTTGATAGGGTCTTTAATAAGTTTGTTCTAAAAGTGTGTTTAGAGATCCCCGAAGCATAGTTGCTGCTTATAGAGTTGAAAATTCTACAGCACCTATTTATGGGCTCGTTATATGCATAGTTAGTGTGGTGATTGAACTCCTTGAGCAGAGTTGCATGCCTAGTGCGTCTTGGTTGGTCGTTGAAAATAATTTTGTTGGAGAGAGCTTCAACATTGACTGCACCACTTATAATATCAAAGGTTAGGCATGCACTTAACAGTGTTCTTCTAGAAGAGAGAGGCATTAAATTAAGTACGCTCAGTCTGGTTTTGTAAGAAGGAAGATGTTGGAAGTCTTTTGGATCATAAAGGTCCCTCAAAGCGAAAAGTAAAAACTGTTTCTGAACAGATTCTACTCTCTCACTATGTAGCTCAAAAACTGGGTTCCATATTATGCAGGCATACTCCAATAAAGGACGCACCAGAGTGATATATAATGACTTGGTAACCCATATATTCTTGAACTCTTTAGCACGTCTCTTAATGAATCCGAGCTGTTTATTAGCCCTGGCAAGGATTTTGTCATAGTGGAGATTGAACCGCATCTTGTTGTCCAATACTACCCCGAGATCTAGAATATGATCAACCCTATTCAATATGGTGTTGTTAAGGCAGTAAGAATACTTTTTGATCGTATTCTTACGGGAAAAGCTTATTACATGACACTTGTTAATGTTAAGATTCAAATGATTCTCATTGCACCACTGTTCGAGAGATTGAAGCTTTGATTGTAGAAGAATTGCGTCAGATTGCGTGTTTACGCTGTGGTAAATTTTTAAATCGTCTGCATAAAAGAGATGGGGTATACCAAGCAATGTCTCAGAAAGATCAGAAATGAAGATGTTAAAAAGCAGGGGACCTAGATGACTGCCTTGCGGTACTCCAGAAGATGCGAAAACTCTTTTAGATAAGTGGCCCTGGAATTTAACAAGCTGAGTTCGATCGCGAAGATAAGACTGGAGCCAATCAAGAAGAGACCCTGATATACCGAAGTTGCGAAGCTTGTATATTAGAGTTTGATGGTCAACCCGGTCGAAAGCCTTACTAAAGTCCGTATAGACTGCGTCAATTTGACTTCCTTTTTCCATTTCACAGAGCACATCAGAGACCAGGATCATGAGATTAGTAGAAGTCGATCTACCCTTACGAAATCCATGTTGTTGCTCATTTAAAAGAGGGTCGATTATGCGAGTAAGTTTTTCACAAACTAACTTCTCAAAAAGTTTGGGGATAACAGATAGAATAGCAATCCCCCGATAGTTATCGACTGATCGTTTATCACCACTTTTGAAAATAGGCGTAAGGTATGAAGATTTCCAGAGAGATGGAAAAACACCTATGGAGAGGGATTTATTGAAAATCATGTGCAAAGGTGTGATCAATTGGTCAGCAAATTGCACGACGAAGGAAGGAGAAACCAAATCAGGGCCTGGTCCTTTGCCGATCTTTAGTTGATGAATAGCTTCAATAATAGCCTCTTGTGTAAGAACAAACCCGGCGATAAGAGGTCTCGTGGTGATTCTTGCAGACATAGTAGAAGTGGACGTTATTGGCGAGCAAAAAGAATTTTGAAAGTGATCAGCAAAAAAGTTACAAATGGCTTGTGGGCAGGAAGAAACCATGTTACCACGGGACATCGCACAGGGATAGCCGGTTGTTTTACGTTTCAAATTAACGAAATCGTAAAATTTCCTGGGATCACTAATGATTTTTTCCCCCATTGAGTTAACATAGAACTCATACGCTTCGCGGGATTTGATGGAAAATTCGTTGGATAGCTGATCGTATAATCTGATTAGACCCTCATTGAGCAAGTTTTCATTTTTAATTGCTTTATATAATTTATTTCTACGGTTTCTGAGACGCCTTAAATTATTGTCGAGCCAAGGCTCTGAGAGTTTGTTTTTTTCTACAGCTTCGGTACGAATAAGTGAATGGCATTGAAAATTATTTTATAAAAGGAAGACACTGATTCATCTAAATCTAATAATGAAAGAGAAATTGTCCAGTCAACTGTGTCCAAATAGTTTCTAATGCTTAAGTAGTCAGCATTTTGAAAATCATATACAATTTCATTATTGTACGATTGGGTGAAAGAAATATTTGTAGCGGAAAGCTCAACTGTAAAAGCGGAGTGATGGAGAGTGTTTGAGAAAAGATTCTCGGCGTCAATAGTTGGGCTAACCACCACTTCGTCATAAAAGTTAGTAAAAATAAGATCTAACCAATTGCCATTTTGGTTAGGGATAGGAATTATTTGCTGTAAATCGTTGCCATAGAACGTACTTATAAGGTTGAAGTCAATGGAGTCAGAAAGGTTGATTGGAAGGAGACGGTCATCATTTTCGTCGAGAACGAAACTGATTTTTGGACGGTTGAAGTCCCCCAGAACAATTATTTTGTCATCGTCATGTAGGGAAGCTGTTACTGAAGATGTCAAGTCACAAACGTCCATGTAAGTAGTTTCATCAGAATGAGGTGGGATATAAACGATACCAATATAGAGGTAATGCTTGTCGAATAAGACTCTGACGAATTTGTGTTCAAAAAGTTTGTAAGAACTGGTCACAACAAGTTCACTTGAGAGGATATTGCGAATCGCAATAAGTACACCGCCTCCTCTTGAAACTCCAGTATAAAGGTAGTCGCGATCGGTTCTATAGATGGTCCAATCAGTGTCAAGAATTTCTTCGTTTATATGTGAGTCGTTCAACCACGTTTCAGTGATCGTTAGTATATTAAAATGGCAAGATTTAGCGTCAAGAAAAAGCTTGTTTAATTTACTTCTCATACCACCGCAATTGTGGTAGAGAAACCTTGGGCGAATAGAAGCAACTTTGTTGTTAGGAGTAATATTTCTTCTGGTCGTCGCGTGATTTTTGTAATAGAGAAATATGTTTGGAATTGACATAGGAGCGGTAAGTCAGAAAATCTCGTTTGACTTGCTCCGGAGACATTCCAAGTTCTTCATGGTAGCGATTAAAAATAATTCTTAAAGATTCAAGGTCAGTGGGAAGACCCTCTTGTTGAATCATAACTTTGAGCTTAGTCTTCGTTTTCCCATCAAAACAGGTGGTTTCATGTGCATCATGCATGTGAGCAAGGAAAAGACGGACATTGTCGTAAATCTTATGATCTCTGAAACGAGACAAGAGGTATCTGCTCTCTAGATCATCTTTAGAGGTTGCAGTCAGCTTTACGACAGGTGGTACTACAAGTGGGTCGAGGTATTTGGGTGAAGATGGTCGATTGACAGAAGTTTTTGGCATAATGGTTGCACCAGATTGAGATGGTATCAGATCATCGCCACGAACAAAATTAGAATATATTGATTTCGACACGGCTTCGGTAGGTTTTAATTGCATATGAGCAGTATTGGGCGCGGGATCGATTGCACCGAGAGATTCAGTTACCTGTGAACTGCTGGAGGGCTGACTTTCTTTTGAATTAGTAGGAGACGAGGACTTAGTTTTACTGCTTAAAGTGAATTTTCCCGAAATCTTGTGGGAAGTGAGCGGGTCGTGTGACGTAGAAAGAGATGCGAGTGATGTTGAAGTGAAAGAAGGAATATTTTGTTTTGCAATTTTAGGCAAGCTAGGAGAAGGTAAGGATTGAGGAAGTAAAGGAGGGATAGGGAAATTACCTAAATAAGTATTCTTATTTTTATTACGTTGTAAAGCTGGTTTTTGACGTCCGGAGGAGACTCGTTTGTTGGTTCTTTCAATCCATGGGCTGAACTTCATTCCTTTCCATGTAAAAAAGTTATGTCCATCACGCTCGTGGTTGAGAAATATCCAAGCATATTGAGCTTGTACAGATAATTTGAAGCAAGTAAATGATTTTTGCTTGTTTCCACGTAAACGGGCTGGTAATTCTTTGCATGTACAATTTTTCATTTTGAGCCCTTTCTTCAACACCTTAGAAAGCCAGGCCTCGTCGGCGAAACTAGGAGCACCTTTAACAAAAAAACTTGTTGTGGAAACGTCTGCTACGTAAGCACTTTTCGCTCTTTCATAATTTACACTGCTATTATTGTAGGATTTTTGGACATTTTCAATCCTCTTGATCCTGTTGTCCCACTCTTCACGAGACCACGTAGTGCCAAATTTAAGAATAGGACGCTCCGGCACTTTCGAAACTGTTGGTGTGGAGGTGCTGTTTGATGATGTTAACTGCTGCTCCCTAGGACAGTAAGTTTCCGGTTGAGCTGAGTTGGGATTGGGAGCTTCTTTCACAAATGGAAGTTCGGCAAGCTTATTGCACTTGTCGGAAAGGTAGTTGAAGCCGCTGTCGAGGCTATCTAATTTTTCACAAATTTTTGTCCGGAGTTCAACCACGATATCTTTGTCTTTATTTAGGATTGTATCGTGTTTCCGGGGCGAAGGTGGATCTACACAACCTTTCTTCTGATTTGAGATAATCGTCGTCAATTTTCTATCGAGTGTCGATATTGCCATCTAGATACTCTGCTTGTTGTGGAAGTTCGTGACTGTGTGCACCAGCCCATCAAAACAACTTGCCATTTCCGAAAAATTCTCAGCAGTAGCTTTCGATTGCGCTAACTGTTTGGCTATGATGTCATCTTTATCCGCATTGATGCTAGCAATACGATTGCTGATGTCGTCGAACATACATCTTAGTAAGCCTTTGGTGTCTTGGCAGTCAGAGCATATAAAATGGTCAGAGAGGTAGTTAGAATACCAATCTCTTGGTGCATCCATACATGATCCATGCAGTTTGCGCTGACAAAAACCCTTGCAAATAACCGACTTTGATTTGTTATCGTAAGCGGTGCAATTTTCCAAACAGCATTTGTGATTCATAATTGTGGTTTGCACAACTCACTAGACAGTTTGTAAAATATACGAGTATGAGTAAGTGTTTGGGCACAGTGCTCGTCGGTTGGTTAATTAGGTC
The DNA here is from genome assembly GCA_963978885.1 of Nemotelus pantherinus. Lineage (NCBI taxonomy): Eukaryota > Metazoa > Arthropoda > Insecta > Diptera > Stratiomyidae > Nemotelus > Nemotelus pantherinus. The sequence goes on along the minus strand of OZ022264.1, from coordinate 127,452,153 downwards.
AATAAATTTGGATAGTATAGTAGATATTTAATTTATAAAAAGTTAATTTTTTTTATTTTACATACGTTTGCACAAATCACTAGTGTGTTTTATAAAAACAAAAACAAGATCGTTACGCGAATATGTATAAATGTTTTATTCACTTGCGCAGGCAAACATGGGCATACGACACGAAAATAGGTCTTATGAAAGATTCCACACTCGAGTTGGTAATATTGGATTGATGTTTATATTTAATAATTAATGACAATCACTGTTTGGCTACAAATACACGATAGCCAACCAACTTTAATTGGGTCACAAGTATCACATGCACAAATTGGCTAGAAATGTGATGACTAAGTATTTATAGGCACGAACAATAAATCAATAATCGGCCCACTAAAGTGTTATTTTGATGGACATGCACAATTTTATTTAACTTCAAATTCTTTAATTTTAAATTCTAAATTCTTTAATTGGGTCACTGGTATCACTTGCACACACAAAACGGGCAGGCAGTAAGAAATGTGATGGCTAAGTGTTTATAGGTAATATCGATAAAACAAATAATCGGCACAACGGTCAACCTATAAATTTAAATTTAATAAAAAACCAGTGCGCGCAACACGTCCGCTCGCCTCGACGACCAAGAAATGAATGATATAAGTCATCATATCCCATATATCCTATATTATTCATTTGCTTATTACATCAATAATAACTTGAATCAAATTAAGTGAGCAATAGCATCACGATAGTAAAATTGAATTGAAATTCAATTAAGAGAATTGAAGTGAATAGTGCTAAGCTTGAGCTAAGCTCATTGCTTCAAATTTGAATTGCGAGTTAAATGCCTGATTGAAATTTGAATTGCGGGTTAAACAACTGCTTATTCGGTTAAGAGCGTTTGTTTTTTAACAAAAGGGCAAAGATACAGTGCGAAGGTCGGTCAATTAAGGGCGGTCAATCAGTGAAACTTATTGAGTGCAAATAAAAACTTGCGTTTAGAGTTCGTTTGTAAAGTCAGTTTGACTTGTTGTTAATTTGAAGTAATTACAATGGAAAATTTAATCTTGCAACAGAAGCTGTCCATGCAAGAGTTAGGTAGGCTGCGCACTAATTTTAAAAAGGCTCCGTTAAACCGTAGAACGGTTTCATACTGTGGGAAAGTGGAAGAAAGATTAAGAGCTCTTTATAGAACGTTCAAAGAAAACCATAAACAGATTCTTTCGTTATTAAAGGGCGAAGAATCTGAATTCAATGTGGATTACTTTGCAAATGAAATTTACCTGCAATTTGATGAGCAGCATTTGGAATTTGAATCGGAAGTAGAAGAACAATTAAAAGAAGCTGTCGCTAAGCAATGGGAAATCGAGCAACGGGAAATTGGTCATCGAGAAGCAGATCAAATTACCAACAATGGACTAGCAGCTGAATCACACGCGGAAAAAAGTACTAAGGCAGAAGAATAGAAACTTATGGAAGCCAAGGTACAAGAAACGGAGTCGCATTTTGAAGAAATAAAATTACCTCGCATATCCATACCGAAATTTCACGGGAATTATGATTCGTGGGTATCGTTTCGAGACCTATTTACCTCCCTTATTCACAACAGAACAAACTTGTCCAAGGTACAAAAACTACATTATCTAAAGTGTAGTTTAACGGAGGAAGCTGAAAGGCTGCTTCGCCAATACGGTATTACTGAAGCAAACTATGATATTGCTTGGCGTGTATTGAATGGCAGATACGACAACGTCAATATCTTGTTAAACACACAATTAAAACGCTTGTTTTCACTATCCAGTGCCCAAGAGTCCTCTTCGTCTATAAAATCTTTACTGGATACAACCATGGAATGCGTACAAGCAATTGAGAATATGAGTGTTGAAAATCTATGGCATGCTGTGGTAGTATTTGTTGTGACTCAAAGATTACCTCAATCGACAAGGCAATTGTGGGAACAAGAACATGTTCACAGGGCTATTCTTCCTTCTCTTACTGAATTATCAGACTTCCTGCAACGTAGATTTCGAGCATTAGAAGCTGCGGGAGTAGAACGGATAAAAATTCCTCGAAACACAAATACCCATCAACTTCAGAGTGTACAAATTTATACGAGTCAAACCACTCAAGCTTGTGTCATTTGCCATGCAGAACATCATATTCGACAATGTCCTGTTTTTATCCAGATGAACCACGAGGCTAAATTTGAAATCGTAAAACGACACAAACTCTGCATTAATTGTTTGACGAAGGGTCACATTATGATGCGTGTTCCTAGTAATAATCGATGTGTGCAATGTCAAAAATTACATCACACGCTTTTGCATAAACCGACAAACGTAGTAGTTCCGAATCCGCTTAATGTTAATGCTGTAGAATTTGAATCTGCACATAATTCGCCACTAAGCTCATCTCAAAATGAAATGAATGTACAAACACTGAGTGCTACTACATCGAAACAAGTTCTCTTGGCTACAGCTTTAGTTAGCATTCAAACCGCTAATGGCTGTGGAATCCTTCAAGCACTATTGGACCAGGGATCCCAGGCATCATTCATAAGTAAAAATGCAATGCGACAGCTAAATTTGCAAAGGAAACACTCAAACACAAGCGTAAGTGGCATCGGGAAAGCAAATATCACACCAACCAAGGGACTTGTACATTTGAATTTAGTATTACGCAACAAACGATCTTTGAACATCGATGCATACATATTGAGTCACTTAACTAGCTCATTGCCTGCATGGAACGTCACTTCAGAATTACACACCCAACTAAAAGGTTTTGATTTAGCTGACCCTAACTTTCACAAGACTGGACGAATTGATTTGCTACTTGGAGCTGACGTATATGCTCAAGTGATAACTGGTGATATTCACAGGCTTGCGTTGGGACCAATAGTCCAAAGGACAAGTTTAGGATGGATTGTCTCTGGAGGATTGAACTCACAATCAAAAGTGAATTTTCATAGTTTCAAAATTGAAATAACACAGCATGATGACTTGAATAAGCAACTTAGGAGATTTTGGGAACTGGAAGAGATCGAGATGGTTCAACAGTCGACAAATGAAGAAGAATTTTGTGAAAAATTCTATTTACAAAACACGGAACGAGACGTGGATGGGAAGTATGTTACTCGCCTTCCATTTAAGGAAGGCGTTAACAGGCATATGTTAGGTTCATCAAGAAATACGGCGGTAGCTAGTTTGATGTCTCTTGAGCGTAAATTTGCAAATGACCCAGACTTGTATATTGAATATTCAAAATGTATCCAAGAATATATAGATTTGAAACATATGCACGAGATTCATAACACAACAGACATATTAGACCATTCAAATGATAACAAGGAACGTAAAACCAATTATTTACCTCACCACGTAGTTTATAAGGATAGCACAACTACAAAAGCTCGTGTTGTGTTCGACGCTTCACGGAAGACAACCTCTGGAGTGTCTTTAAATGATTTGCTTCATTCTGGCCTAGCACTCCAAACCAACCTAGATGCAATTTTGCTAAAATGGAGATTTTTACAATATGTGTTTGCAGCAGATATCAAAAAAATGTATCGACAAATCCGAATACATCCCGAAGACGCTGATCTTCAGCGCATTGTCTGGTGCAATAGCCCTGATGAGCCAATCCGCGATTATTGCCTCGATACTGTTACATTTGGAGTGACATGTGCCCCATTTTTGGCGATACGCACACTCAGAAAGCTTGCAGACGATTCACAACCTTTATTCAAAATGGCACGGCAAGCAATACTGAATGATATGTACGTAGATGATCTTTTATCAGGAGGGACGAGTTTAGAATCGGCATTGGCTAAAAGAGATGAGGTTAAAACATTATTAAGCTCAGCAGGATTCAAACTCAGAAAATGGACTGCTAACCACAATCCGCTTTTACACAACATACCTTTGGAAGACTGTGAGACTTGCCCAAGTCTAGATATGAATCTAGACAACGGTTTTAAAACGCTCGGCATCATTTGGTATCCAGTAACAGATGAATTTGCATATAAAATTACCATTAATTTTGATGATATTACATATACCAAGCGAAAAATATTATCAGATATTGCTCGATTATTTGATCCACTAGGATGGATATCTCCAGTCGTTATTCTGGCAAAGATACTAATGCAATCCTTATGGTTAGATGGTGTAGCATGGGACGATCGAATTCCTACTGATGTTTCATCCAAATGGCATAATTTGAAAACAGATTTAGAAGCATTACGCAGCTTAAGAATACCTAGATGGCTGAAAACCGAAACTGATGATAGCATCGAATTGCATGGATTTAGTGATGCCTCTCAGAAGGCATATGCAGCAGTTTTATATGTTGTTTCTTGCAGTCGAGATAAAGTTAATTCATCATTAGTGCTAGCTAAAACGAAGGTAGCACCTGTAAAAACCGTTTCGATTCCACGTTTGGAACTTTGTGCAGCACTTTTGGTAGCAAAAACTGTGCAACGTATTATAAAATCATTGAATATAACCAGATCACGGATACATCTTTGGACAGACTCAACTATCGTGCTGGCGTGGTTATCAAAGCACCCATCAAGCTGGACTAAATTCGTTGCCAATCGAACCACGCAAATACATGAAACTGTAAAGGACGTTCCTTGGAATTATGTGCCGTCAGAGCAAAACCCTGCAGATGTTGCCTCACGAGGGTTATTTCCTAAACAAATACTCGAATGTGAGCCATGGTGGAATGGTCCTTCATGGCTAAAAGAAGACAAGAAAAATTGGCCCGTCAGACCATCATCACCAGCATGTACAATGGAACAAAAGAAGAAATCAATTATGTCACTAGTAGCATTTCAACCTGATACACAGTTTTTAGACTTATGGCTAGAAAAATATTCTTCCTTAAATCGTTTGATTCGAGTTACCGCTTATTGTTTAAGATTTATCGCAGCTGTAAAAGGCAATCGTTCTACGGAGGCATACTTGAGCACTACTGAGCTTGATTCATCATTGAAATTTTGAATTTTTGAAACATAAAAAACCTATCGACAAGAAAAGCAGCCTACTGAATTTAAATCCCTTCCTGGATGAGAATGGGATATTACGAGTTGGTGGTCATCTTGCAAATGCTAATATTGCCTACGATACCAAATATCCAATGATTATTCCAAAAAAAAGCAAGCTTTTATCACTTATACTTCTGAATTACCACATTCTTACTTTACATGGAGGAGTACAATTGATGTTAAATATTATCAGACAAAAATATTGGATAATCGATGCAAGAAACTCCATTCGATATTTTATACAAAAATGCATTGTTTGCTACAAACACAAAGCTCAAACCAGAACTCAACTCATGGGTGATCTACCGAAACAACGAATAATTCCGTCAAGGCCATTTACTCATTGCGGCGTAGATTATTGTGGTCCTATTGATATCAAGTTATCAAAAGGCAGAGGTTCCAAATCAACGAAAGGCTACATAGCTATCTTTGTTTGCCTCTCTGTGAAGGCCATTCATCTAGAATTAGTCGGCGATTTGTCAACTCAATCTTTTCTAGCAGCTCTTCGACGTTTCGTAAGCCGTCGCGGGCTACGTAGTCACTTATACAGCGACTGTGGCACAAACTTTATAGGAGCCAACAAAGAATTGAGGCAAACACTAAAACGAAATGAAACACTGGCACAGAAAATTGCTAATGATGGTATTTCATGGCACTTCAACCCACCAGCATCTCCACACTTCGGTGGATTATGGGAAGCGGGAGTAAAATCCACAAAACATAATTTAAGAAGAATCGTTGGAAGTGCACTTTTAACATATGAAGAATGGTATACAGTTCTAGCAAGAATAGAAACCTGTTTGAACTCAAGACCTCTTTGCCCACTGACAAACGATCCCAATGATCTGAATGCCTTAACACCAGGTCATTTTCTAGTAGGTGACACTCTACTCGCAGTCCCAGAAGACAAACTATCAGACATACAACTCAACCGACTAGATCGCTGGCAGCTAACACAACGCTTGACCCAAGACTTCTGGAAACGGTGGTCTGTGGAATACTTAGCCCGATTGCAGCAAAGGCCTAAATGGAATCGCAGCCATCCAAACACCGAAATTAATGATTTGGTACTAATCAAAGATGAACGTTTGCCATCATATAAATGGTCATTGGGACGAGTAACAAAAACTTATGGTGGAAAAGATGGATTAGTACGAGTAGTAAAGGTTCGTACATCCACCACAGAATTAGATCGACCTATTACGAAAATTGCACTATTACCCGTAGAAAAGGCTTAAAAAATGGAATAAACTTGAATTGAATTTGCTAATGAATTAAACTTTAGAATCGAAACTTGATGAATTGAATATTTGAAACTATAGAATTCTCGTTCGCACACATGATATTTAGCTTAAATATCAAAATGCATTCGTCATACTCATCCATTTCATATCCCCATCCCCCCGGTATTACTTAAAAAGTTCGAGATCGGCGAGTTGGGGCGCCGCATAAATAACCCCTAGTCGCAGGATATGTGGTTTACTTGTAAGGAGGAAATGCCACAAGTAACGTTAACATATCTTATTCTTTGATAAATAAACGGATTTGTTCAGAACTTCGACAAGAAACCTAGGATTGGTAACTTAATATCAATATAAAAAGCTATTCAAGCTCTATTTACAGGCGTTAATTCTGATCCTTGCGGACCATCGGGGGGAGTATGTTGAAGCAACCTAAAAATGAAATATTTTAGTATCACGTATAACATGTCTACTCACCTGACCATTTGTTGACAGAGGACTGACTGTCAGTATGACATCAGTCAGCCGTTCCAGCGAAACCAGTACAATTCCAGTCAGCTGATATGTTGAAAATAATGCTTATTTTCCGTAAAACACCCGGCTATTACACAAATGATTTATTCAATTTTAAATAATCCAAATGATTCGCACTAGGCGATAGCTTATTGGTAACTAACAATATCGTAACTACATTAAAGTAAGTAATTGAGAGGGAGTAAGCATTTAAAGCTTTTGAGAGAAATTTCTACATCCTCCCCGGCAGCCTGGAACAACTTCAATGCAACTCCAATGGATACAAGTGCTGTACTGCTCTTTGTGTCTTCATCCCGTTGCTGAATCGTATTTGACAAGCTCGTACCTTTCCGGCACGACCTGGAAAGGTTTCTTCAACCACCGCCAATTTCCATTGCAGCCTCGGCGCTAAATTATCATATACCAAAACAACTTCGTCCCGTTGAATGGTTGACGATGATGATGGTCGAGAGTGCATCAGCGATCGAAGCTGTATCAGATACTCGTTTTTCCATCGTTTCCAAAAAATATGAAGAGTTCTCTGTCGGAAGTTCCACTTGCGACGCAATACGTTACATGTAAAGGTTTCAGAAGAAAGCTGGCTAGGATCATTAAGCACTGATGTTCCACTTGAATATACTCGAAGAAAATGCATTGGGGTCAAAGGTGCAAGGTCCTTTGGATTGTCCGATATATACGTAAGAGGACGAAAATTTATTACCGCTTCCACTTCAATCAATACTGTGTGGAGTTCATCGTTGCTGAGAATGGAACGCATCATTGTAGCCTTTAATGCATTTTTGATACTACGGATGAGGCGCTCCCAGAAACCACCCCACCACGTTGCTCGTTCAACTATGAACTTCCAACGAATTCTATTCTCAGAAAGGAATTTGTTAGTCCGACTGTCTCGTGCAACCTCGTTCAAAGCATTTAAATCCTTTGCTGCTCTTTTAAAAGTCTGAGCATTATCCGAGTAAATAATACCAGGTTTTCCTCGACGTGCTACAAACCTCCTCAAGGCCATAATAAACGATTCAGTAGACAAGGTAGGTACAAGCTCCAAATGAATAGCTCTTACTGCAGCGCACGTAAAAAGTAAAAAATACACCTTTTGGCTATTTTGAGTTAAAGGTTCTTTGACGTAAAGAGGACCCGCGAAATCCACTCCAGTAACTTCGAATGGTCGGCTTTGTGCCATTCTATCCCGCGGTAACGGCGCGAATGGCTGTGCTGCAGGTTTTGAAAATAGCACTTTGCAAGTGAAACATTTACTGACAACATTTTTTATAAGCTGCCTAGCCTTCGGAATCCAGAATCTGGATCGTAACTCGGCTAAAACCGTGTTTACTCCACTATGTAGCGAACGGCAATGTATGTCCATTACTATTAGTTTGGTAATGTGAGATCCCTTTGGAAGCAATATTGGTTGAGCAACATCTTCATCATCCACTTCTATGTTTTGTAATCTACTCCAGGCTTGCAGTACATTAATTTGATCCAACGTTGGATTTAACGTTAAGAGAGGAGAGTTTTTCTCCACCTTCCCTTTCTTTCGTAAGGAACAAATATCCCCATAGTAATACACCCCTTGCACGTGCTTAATCCAATAAATTTCAGCTTCAACAATTTCTTCTGTATTGGCATCAATCGTTGAGGCGATTTCTTGTTTTCTAAGTGACTTTGTGAAGCGTAGTATATATATTGTAACTCTGAGTACGCGTGTCCAGCTATTGAATCGTTTAGGTTGGAATAAAGGATCCACTAGCTAGGAACAATCTGCTCCCATATCTTCTTGAGGCCAGTCACATTTATTACACCTTAGCCATTCAGGACCCGACATCCATAGATGAGAATTTAAAAGCACGTCTGCTTGTTCACCTCGTGTTAAAAAGTCGGCTGGGTTTGACTTGCCAGAAACATGCCTCCAAGCAGAAATCATTGTGAACCTTCTAATTTCCGCTACCCTACTTTCTACATACGGCATCCACCTTTTAGAACCTCGAATCCAATGAAGAGTTATTTTCGAATCTGTCCAGAAATACACTTTCGAGGGCATAATATTTAAATTAGTTCTCAGATAAGCATATAAACGCGCACCTATTAATGCCGCGGTTAACTCTAACTTTGGTAATGTCAAATCATCACATTTGCCTGTCTTTATTGGGGCTACCCGATTTGTCGCACAAACTATTCGAGTGTCTATAAACCCGTCTTCATTAACGATTCGTAAATACGCGACGACACCATACCCCAGAGGACTAGCATCCGTAAATAAATGCAGCTCAATTGCACGAACGTGAATACTACTCAACAAGCACCGAGAAATCGCGAACCTTTCAAGTTTTTCGATATCAACGCAACACGACGTCCACACTGACATTAGATCTCATCCCAACTCAGTTTCAATTTCCAGGTATTCTGAAACAACACCTTAAGCTTGATCAGAAATGGTCCGATAAATCCAAATGGATCGAAAATTTTTACCATTACTGAGAGAATAAGTCGTTTTGTTCCAGTTGGTGCTGTGCTCACCACATCCTTTGCAGCTTTCACATCCACTGCGATTTCATCACTGAAAACTCTCCACCAAACTCCTAAGATCTTTTGTGACTCGGACGGACATCCATTCTCAAAAAGGGCATCCCTTACTTGTCCATTATTAGAGTTCCATTTTCTCAAGTTCATAGACGCGTTCTTCAATATTACTTTAGCCTCTTTGTACAAGAGAATGGCTTCTTCTTCAGTTTTGACACTGCACACAAAGTCATCCATATAAAAACTTTCCTTAAAGACTGCACACGTTCTTGGATATGTCATACTTTCCTCCTCAAAATGTTTTTTCAAGGTGGCAGTCAGTAAGAAAGGGCTTGACGTTACTCCGAAGGTCACCCTAGTCATTCGGTAAGTTTGTACAGAAGGAATCCTTTCAGCAGATGTTAATTTTTGCGAGTACCAGAAGAATCTGTGGACGTCTTTTTCCGTAGAATTCAATTCTAGTTGTAAAAAGGCTTTTTCGATATCTGCGACCAGGGCAATGGGGCCTACGCGAAAATTCAACAGTATTTTAAGTACATCTGGCAGCAGATTGGGCCCGGTATTCAAACAATCATTCAACGATGGACAATTGGCAGCGTGAGCTGATGCGTTAAATACAATGCGAAGCTTGGTAGTGGACTTATCATATCGATATACTGGGTGATGAGTTAAATAGTATGATCGAGATTTGTTTGAATTATTTTCATCTTCAACAGGCTCAGCTATTCCGTTGTCAATTAATTCTCTCATAGATTTGTCATATTCGTAAAGCTTATTAGGACATCGTTTAAGAGACGTTATTAGTGATTTTGAATTGTTTGCAGCTCCGGCCTTGTGATTATCTGTAGGTATTTTATCCGTTCTCCAAGGCAAACAAACAACAAACCTGCCATTTCGTCTCATTATTAAAGAACTGCAATAACTATCAAAACATGAATTTGCTTCGTCAGATGGCGATTTAATTCCGATAACTTCCAGTTCCCACAAACGTTGATAATCAAAATCCTCAACAAAAGTCGCGCCTACCGAACAGAACATTATTACACCTCTATTGCCGTTGGATTTTTGAATAGGAGCAGGTCCATGTAACGTCCAACCGAAAATTGTATCGATAGCCGTGAACTTATCAGTTAGCCTTTTTATTTTCCCAATACTACATTTCCAATAATTATCAGCACCTACGAGCAACCCGATTCCGTGTTCTGGTTGATAGCAAAACGGTCGAGCATCGGCTAGCAATAATGAATCAAATTCCTTATCTACCTTGGGCACAGTCAACACGTCGACACAGATCTCTGGTACGACGACGGCTTCGATTGTAATGCTTTCCGCATTATGTTGATTTGCTAATACAAACAATATCGTGTTCTCTGGCAGGAGCTTTTTCATAGCTACCAAATGTAACAACACTGACTGTTCGTTTTCCAAAAGTTGCCAAGTTCACCCTTTTCGCAAGACTTTCCTTGATGAACGTCATCTGGCTTCCGCCATCCATTATGATACGCACATATATTTTACGTTTCTCTGTTGGGTTGAAGGCAAACACAGCAGCGGTTTGCAAGTACACTTCTGATGCTCTCTTGTATATTTCGTTAGCAGTGTAAAGATTTAGCATTAGATTATCATTGCCCTTGATCGGTTTGGCAGTCTCTGATTTTCCCTTCGAAGATTTTGCTTGATAGTTTGGGTCACACAGCGATGTAGCATGCCTACCACTACACCTTGCACAAGTCAATTGTCGGTAAGAACACGTTTTGGATGTATGTCCTCGACCCATACATCGAAAACATCTGCCGTCGCGTTTCAGCATTGCCTTTCGTTGAGACACAGTGATGCTATTATTGCATTCTCGCGAATTATGAGGTTTTGATTTACAAAAGAAGCAGGCGCTATTTGCATTAGAAGCAAATAATCCAGCAGCCGTAGCGAAAACTTTATTTTCTTTTCGTGTTTCTCTCTCATCCGAGGCATTCTCCAAAGACTCAGCTTCTCGTTTGATGAATCTCAGTAAAGCTTTGAGTTGGAGTTCACTGCTACAATCGAACTGATTACTAACAACTGATGCGGTACTGTCCAAAGGCATTTCTTCTTTCTGGTTGATATCAGAGTCATCTTGAACACGATAAAAACTCACTCGGAGTTCGTTTGGTAGGCAATGTAAGAGCTTCGATTTGAGCATGACCGAATATGTGCTTAATGAGACCTGCATTGCGGTTAATGATCGGGAACACGCTAAGCCCATATTGTATAGTTTGCGCAATGCTTTAGCATCGGTTTTAGAACTAACTGCCGGTAAATTCATTAAGGTTTGCATGTTTTTATCAATCAGTTTCTCCGATCTTCCAAATTCTTCTTGAAGTAATGCTATGGCAGATTCACAGCACTGAGGCGTTGGCGTGAAGCCAGCTATAATTTCGCTTGCTTTACCTTTGACAGCTGATTGTAAATAATTAAATTTATTAGCTCCACTTAACGCATCATTTTCATGAATTGTTGTCTTGAATTGCTCCCAAAATGGAAGCCATTCACGAAAATCTCCCGAAAAGCTTTTCAATTCTAGTTTCGGCAGTCTAACTGTATTACTGCTTTCAATATGCATCGGTATGGGATTTACTTGCACTACACGTGATTGTTAAACCGAATTAAATTTACCGATACGCTGATCCAGCCTAGCAAGTGTGCTTATGGCTCTATCCTCATGATCCACAATTGCTTCACTTTCTTTTAAAAGTTCATCTGGTTTTAAAAAGGAACGTACCTCAATATTAGCTTTACAAAGGCTTCCATGGGCAGCCGTTAATCGTTGCTTTAAAACCATTAACTCCTCCAAAATACTTTCACAGTCTTGGACAATTTCATCTTGCGTTTTACCTTTAATATCGTTGAATAGGTCATTTGTCGCGTTAACCACTTTTGTCACTTGACCTCGGTAGACTGCACGACTTGCTAATTCCATTTTCGTAAAAACAAGCGATGTCGTTTCACAATTGAGTTACCACGTTTTCGTTTCCGGGTTTCGGCACCAAATGTTGAAAATAATGCTTATTTTCCATAAAACACCCGGCTATTACACAAATGATTTATTCAATTTTAAATAATCCAAATGATTCGCACTAGGCGATAGCTTATTGGTAACTAACAATATCATAACTACATTAAAGTAAGTAATTGAGAGGGAGTAAGCATTTAAAGCTTTTGAGAGAAATTTCTACATGATATGTTTAAAATTAATGATGTATTCCATTTTGAAAATTTGACTAAGTTAATAGTGGTTCAGTAAAACTGTAAAATATACCGAAACTTTCTTGAATACAAAATTGAATTTTGCGGTTTCTTTGTCAGTCAGTTAAGTTAAAACTTTGCATTCGTTCGGAAATAAAACCATATCTTGTTCATTTCGCTAATGCGCTTTTTCGCATTGATTTACCCAATCATTTAATAAGTTTGTAAGTTTAGTTTATTCGCATTATATCTCGGAATTAGTAATTTGCAAATAAAAGTTTAGTAGTTCGAATTGTTGCGTTTTATTGCAAAAGGAAAGATTGTGTCAAAACACCCGTAATTCAGTAGATTTTCAATGTATGCCCTGTACTGGTAGTTGTTGTCTGTTTGAGCTATATTCTTCCCATTCAGCTGAACTGTACATTGCCTAAAAAGCAAATGCATCAAATTATTTGTGACGCCGATTGAGTTATCCAATGAAGATGAGTTATCCAATGAAGCTATCGGCTTGTATGCAACTTCTTCGGTTTTTTAAATGTTGCTTTGAATCGGTGATGTGGAGAAAATGTCCAATTCGGATTTCATGCATTCTTTGTAGGAGGACATGTTAATTACTTATCAAATATATCCAAGACGCGTTTCTTGATAACTTTTCGTTTACTTTTCACCCTTTTAATCTGTTTACGTGACGATCTTTTTACACTTTTTTTCAATTTACCAGCTTTACGTCGCTTAGGAGAAAACTTGAATTGAATTGTTGTGAACGGGTTAGCTCTTTTTATAGCCATTCGACTACCCGCTCCATCCATCTTATCAAAAAGTTTGTTTATACATTTCTGAGCCAGCTCCTGTGCGGCAGTTTGTCCGTGGTCTCTTAAGAGTTCTTTAAGAGGTTTATTACCAACCTCCTGTATAATAGCCTTACCGGACTTGATCGCTTGTCGTTTTATAGCTTTTACACCTGACGGAGCCAAAGGCTTTAGATAACGTAATAGGCCACTGAAAAAACTTCCTATACCTCTACCACGCTGATAGATAATTGGTGCCCGATAGAAGTCTCCAATATCTGATAAATTTCCACCACTCTGGACCAAATAATAGCATGTGTAGTGCGAGTTCATGTCGTTAGCATCGGTATTGAATATTAACACTATAACCCTTACATCAACGGATGTGAATATTTATAGTTTTTCTTACCGACGTTTGAAGTGAAGCATTATATATGTGGGAGTAAAACTTGGTTCAAAGTTTACTGGTTCACCTTGTTGATCTGAGACTTTAATAGAAATGCTTTCGAAAAAAGTTTTTTCCACAGCACAGTACTCTACATGTTTGAATCTGAAAATACTGTCGCAATCTTGCAATGGAATCGTACGAAGATTTCGCACCAATCTATCAGCTAATATTCTAAGTTTGATAGTGTCTGTGTAAACGTGAATTAAATTGGGGTTTTCACAATCGCTAACGGTCTTGGATGTCGTAGCACGATGTGTTCTTTTATCAAGCTCATGTACGTTTTTTTCCAACCGATTTAGACTATCAAGAAATATTGACTTATCGAAAGATTCTTTTATCGAGACATCAATCAGATCTGGATCGCGTTTATCAACAGGTGTTTTTTAAAATGCATCAATGAAGAGACCAGCAATATTTTCAGTTTTAGACACTTCAATCGGTACTGGTGTTGTACCCGTTGTTCCATCACTCCTTTTGTATGGAATGTTTAGTATTGTATCTGATTCTGTTTTTGCCCATTCATCAGGTAATATATCGGTACCGGATTCTTTAGCCGCAGCACTTATGGATTGACGAATTGATTGACCCATTCGGTAAAATAATTGTTTTCGTACCTGGTACACTGTTCTACCGGAAATTTCAGCTTTCTTTTTTAAATCTTTGTGTGAAAACTCTATTCCACTCAGCAAAAGTGACACAAAGTCCGTAATGTTAATCGGCGAAGGTATTGGCAGTTCCACATTTATTTCCATACCATAGTCTTTTAGATGAAACGTATGCGAGGTAGGCTTAATCCCCGCTTTTGTTTCCAGCTCTCGTCTTAAGCTATATGCAGGATATATGTATTCGTCAATCATTCTTAATAGCTCTACATGATTTCTTTTTGACCTCGGAATCTGTCCAATTATATAATCAATAAAGTCCTCAAGCGAGTTAAACTTTTTGTTTGATGTTAAATAAACTTTTTCGGCGATTTTATCGCCTTGGTAAACATGTAAGCAGAAATCTTCAATCTTCTTAGAATCACTGATGTGGAGAATACTTCCTTCATCTCGATCTTTTTCGATATGTTTGAAAATCAGTGCCTTAATTGATGTCAAATAGTAGTTATAGAAGTCAGGTTTAATAACCAAGAAAAGTGACGATAGGAATGTTGAAAAATTGATATCGTTTTTTTTATAACAAAGTCTCCGTAAAGTAGCATAACTCCATCTTAAGAGAACAAGATTTTTTTTTCAAAGACATGATTTTTACAACTATTTCTGTTACTTCAGGCTTGCTGGATTCTGCTGCAGTTGATCGTCGACTTCTTTTCATCATACTAGTTTTTTCTTCGGTACTGCCTATGGAACGTTTAAAAACACTGCTGGTTGAAACAGGTTTTTCTCTTCCCCGCTTTGGTAACATTATATGTTATTCTAACAAGCCAACCACTTTCAAGCTTGCAGGACGTTGGCAGTTTTTTTTTCGAAAGATGATAGTGTGTTTTTAGGGTAAATACTCAGGGAACTATTGCTTAAAAGGCATACGTAGAATTTATCATCTGTTAATGTTACAGGCATTTCAAATTCTTTCCCAAGCCAGATCTGGTACACTCAAGCTACGGACTTTTTTTTCTTTTAGTCTCTCACTCTGTCGAACAGGATGTTTTTTGACGGGTTGATCAGACGTGTGTTGATTAGGATCAAACCGAGAGGGCCTTAATATAGAGACTAGGCAGTTCCTGCATTTCCACATCCGCGATACTTTCAGAATCTTCTTCACCTTCTTTCTCCATTTTAAAGACATTGGCCCCCTCATCATCAGGATTGTCTATCTCCCCTAGAACGTCTTCTACTTCATCAGGGCTCATATCAACAGGTACTGTGTATTGTGTTATTCCGTCATCACCAGTTATTATCCTATAATCTTTGTCAGTTGAAGTTTTCCTAAATTTCGATGGTGGCTTCAGACTTTTTGCTATTCCACTTGCCGATAGACGATGCTTTGCTGCAGCCGATAATACAGTCCTTGGAGGTGTGATGTCACCTAATGATTCAAACAATTTTTCCACTCGTACAGGTGTAGTTTGCGTAGGTTTTTCATCTCTAAAAACATATTTAGTTTGTGTCGTGTTGTCTGGCAAGCTTTTCTGTTGCTGGCGTACATGCTCGCTCGATGAAGGCAATTGAGTTTTTCTTTCTAGAAATCCTTTACTTCTACGACGGGTGTTTAAAAATTTTATAAGTTCGTTTCGATAATGATACCATTTGTCTTTATCGCTGAATTTTTCACTTTTCAATGTCTTATTCATTGCCTTATCGAACAAACTCTGGTTATTAGAACTTTCAATTGTGTCTTTCAAATTTGCATATACTTCAGGAGACAGAAGTTGCATTTTATTCAGATTACTGTTCCTATAAATATTTCTCAATTAGTGAACCAATCACCCCTGAAAGTACACTTCCCAGCAGAATGGGTAAAAATCCGCCTTGTTGGATTAATACTTTACGGTGCCGCGGAACTGATCGTTTAGCTTCGACTAGCTTAGACATACACTTTTTATATTTACAGAGATGGTTACATAACTTTCCACGAGGTCTGTGGTTTCCATTCAGCGTATTCAAGGTGATTTCGCAAAGTGTTTTAATTACCTCTGTGTCGGCATTCTTAAGTATAGCGTTTCTCAAACCCGGTCGAGCATGTCTAAGCACGTATAACATATGCTTGTTGTCCTTTAATCGCTTCATTCGTGACACCATTCTCCTGCTTGAAACTATCCTTTGAGCAATAACACGTTACAAAGTTTTTGTTAAATAAATCAGTACGGAATCGCAGTATATCATTTGTATTCTGAGTCAGGTCTATTAATAAATAGCTGTGTGGCGCCTGAGTGATTTCTTTATATATTCTCACACAATCTCCTTGCTATTTTCAGGGTAAATTTGTTTAGCAAGATGATAAAATTGACTTTTAACACGCAGATTCTTGAAGCATACCAGATATTTAAGGTTCAATGATATGTCACGGCAAAATTTTCCCTGATGAAATACATTTTGTGTTACTAATATAACCGAAAAATTCCTATGATGTGATTCTTTGGTAAAAAGTTCGCAAACTTGTCTTGAAAACGCGTTTTACATCATATCGTCCAAAACTATAAGTGTTGGCTCATTCGCATTATTCACAAACTCCTCGGGAATCGTGCTTAAATATTCGATATTCTTAAAACCTACTTTTGCTGGAATAGCTTGAGTTTCAGCATTACACCAAATAACCTTCTTCACCCGCGGCTGTATCATAGTGTCGTTTCTAAGAAGTGCCTTTATAAAACTCGTCTTGTCACATCCAGATGGACCGGCAACCATCATTGTAAATGGATGAATAAATTGCACCATTTTTTCATATAATTTTAACATAAAAACAAGTAAACGTCCTATATTTATACATTTCATCGTTATGAGTAGAAGACAAATTGTTAACGAGTTACACAGACCTGCTCGTAAAAATTTTAAACGACGTCGTGTGACTATCAGGGGTATCGATGATTTATGGAAGGCGGATTAGGTTGATATGAGCCCATACTCATCAGAGAATAGAGACTACAAATTTCTTCTCACAATAATTGACACCTTTTCTAAGTATGCTTGGGTATAAGTGTAATGTGCTAATGAAGTGACCAAGGCGATGGAAACAATTCTTGAACAAAGACGTATTCCCAGAAATCTGCAAACTGATGATGGAAAGGAGTTTTTCAATAAAAAATTTCAACATATCATGAAAAAGTATGAAATTAACCACTATTCAACATTCAGTGCATTGAAAGCATCGATTGTTAAGCGCTTCAGTCGAACTTTTAAAGGTATAATGTGGAAAGAATTCAGTATGAATGGAAATTATCATTGGGTTAGCTTACTCCAAAAATTAATTGGCTGGTACAACAGGACAAAACATCGGGTTATTAAGATGCGATCTTTGGATGTAAACGCCACAAATGAGGTTGAATTACTTTCAAAACTATACAGAAAAGTCAAAGTAACATCAAAACCAAAATTTCAAGCTGGAGATCATGTACGCATAAGTAAACATAAACACGTATTTGAAACAGGCTACACACCAAACTGGTCTACAGAAATTTTCACAATAAAAGAGGTAAAGAAAACACAACCACGAACATACTCACTGGAAGACTATCAAGGAAATGTGATACAAGGTGGGTTCTATGAACCTGAGTTAACTAGAGTGAAACACCCTGACGCATACCTTGTTGAGAAAATTATTAGAAGAAGAGGAGATCGTGTTTTTGTTAAATGGCTCGGCTTTTCTTCTCATCATAATTCCTGGATAAATATAAAAGACGTGCTCTTAAGTGAACGACATTCATTCAAGATGTTGTGTTTAAAGCGAGAATATGACCAAGTCAAAACGTTCACCAATCTAAATATTGACGAACGAAAAATACTTAAGCTTGCACGTAGTGGATTCTTTTACACAAACATAAAAGACCAGGTCAGATGTTACTTCTGTTCGGTTACCATGGATGCATTCAACGCACCTGCTGATGTTGAGAGCGAACACTCCCGATTGTCCCCAGAATGTTTCTATGCCAACGGAAAAGACGTCTGTGGCCCTTATGGAACACCAATTGCACCAAAGAAAAATTGCAGAACAGAGCATTGCCTCTATTACTTATTAAAATGTGCTGGATTCGGGATGATCTTCGGAGGAGCCATGTGTAAAGTGGTTTCAATATACAATTATTATTCTATGTAAAATATCTGCAAACAATTATATTTCATATCATAATAAAAAGATCTTAGTCTACTTAAACATATAAACCGCTTTTCATTTCATAATTCACCAGGGTTCGTTAACATTGCTGCTCCAATTCGAATGCAAACTGAAATTTTATTCATATTCACATTCTAGCT
This sequence comes from Nemotelus pantherinus, assembly GCA_963978885.1. Taxonomy (NCBI): domain Eukaryota; kingdom Metazoa; phylum Arthropoda; class Insecta; order Diptera; family Stratiomyidae; genus Nemotelus; species Nemotelus pantherinus. The sequence continues at coordinate 127,433,455 of OZ022264.1, read as the reverse complement.
TTTCACTTTCGTGTTCGTTCTCATCCAAAAATATAACATGCAAATCGTTACAATATGAGTCACATAAGAAAGACTAACACTCAATGATTTATGCGCACATAAATTTATCATTGAACACGAAATATCAACCTGACCCAAATCCAGAATTCATATCTTACCAGTCTCGGTTGAATACATTGAAACAACATCGGTAACGAAACTAAGATAAATATTTGAATAACTGACCTACGCTACGTCACATCAATACACCATATACAAATCTGTTAGCAAAACAACACATACCGGTTCAGATAGATTGCTCACTGGCTTCAAGTCAAAACTTAACAGCTCGCCCGGCTTTTTACTTACAAATAGTGTAAAAAACATAACCACGGTAGCAGGAAACAAGATTGCTGGCATATGGGGCCAAGGTACCAAAAATCAAGATTGCTTGCACATGGTACAGCTTGTTTATAAACAATCTGCGTCGCACCCAGAATGGTACCGGCTTCACAAAAATATTCGTAAACTCGTATTCATCTGACTTACCCCACATACAACTAACACGTGCTCAGGCAGACTTGCTCTACCAGCCGGCAAAAAACAAAACAAAGCACTACCAAACAAACAAATTCTTGGAACTGGCGATGATTTGTTTATATCGCGCCAGTCTGCCTACTCACTCCTACATCCAAGATGCAAAAACGTCGTCATCGAGAGACTGGTACTCATGGTAACTGAATTCTTGCCCCGTAACACACAAAACAGCAACAAATACCGGCAAAAAATGCTAGTGTTTTGGGTAGGTGTTTTGGGTAGAGTGAGATGTAACCAGACAGACAATACATTTCTCTCGGAAAATGTTGGACTTCTGCAAACACAAGCCATCTCCTTCAACTCTACGCCTTAACAATTCTACCAAAAAATCAAACAGTATAATGAATTCGGAAAAGGTGGCTCTATGTATGCACATGCTATCCCATACTCGTATAATGCTTTTAAGATACGAAGGTCCCACCGTAACTACTCTCGCCAATCATCCTTTTTTTATTAAGATTAGATGTTCATTACTACTTGGCAATATACAGGTATTTAGATGAAAACACTTTTATAAACTGACGTTTTATGCAATCATGGTTTTCACAAAACATAGTCTGATTATTAAAATGGTAGGCAATAAGGTAATGAACGTAAAATACAATTTTCGAAGTCATTTGGAGAATAAAAATGGCATCCCTGCCACTTTTAAGCTATCTATGAGCTTCTTGGTTCACACTCACGTTAAATTTGTGTGAATTTCATTATAATTTGATAACTGCATCGGAAGTTAAAAGGCCTAGCACTTCAATTTCACCGATCGTTTTTTCATAGTGACACAACTGCCACATGGTTTTTATCATATTCATTAAACTTTTGTCAGATCTGTATCTACTCAAGATCAGTATATCCTATGAATTTTATCCGGTCGCGAGATACCGTAAACGCAAGTCCCAGGTGCTAAAAATAAAAATAATCTGGTGCGATTTTTGTGCGATTGAGAATTTTACAGGCTTAGATTTAACTGTAAATTCATCAATCATTTGCATTTTATTTGAAAAGCCAAAACAATACTAGAGAGTCAATGGTGTGAAAGATTTATGTTTACGTACTTATGGTAGCGACAAGGTTGCCCCGACATTATTTACAAACGACAGAAACTTATTTTTTATGCCCATTGATGGGTCTTGTAAATTTCGTGATGATCTGATGACTCAATGTGAAGTTATCACAATGCGAAATTTTCCATATAATTTCCATTTTCGCCAAAAATACACCAAAATTTCAGCTCTGATATATATGTATTCTTTTGAAAATGAATTTAATTTAATCTGGAACTCTTACACATACATATGAACTTAACTTGCTGTAAAACTTCTGTATTAAAAACTAGTTCTGTAAATAATTTCTCACTAATACTTTTGAATTACAACATTTATAATTGTTACATTGTATATATGCTTAGAGTTTAATAAAGTTAGTTGCTGTATAACCGTCATTCCGTCGTGCTGTTTTTTGACCGCTAATAAATATTTAACAGTGGCGACGAGGAAAAAAGTATAGTTTAGAAGTAAAACCCAGAAAAGTGGTGAAACCTGAGTAAATCTAGTGAGAGATAGATAGTAAAAGCGTGCAAGTGTAAAGATTACTAGTGGAAATAAGGTAGGCGGAATGACCGAAGGGAAGTCAAAGGATATAGATTTCCTACAGCAACTCCTCAGGCAGCAACAAGAATTTGCGAAAACGATGCTGAAGCAGCAGCAAGAATGGATGGAGTCCATAATGGAAAGTAGATCGAGTGCAGTGATTGGAAACAATGCCGTTCCGACGTTTCGCCCATTTAATAGGGAGCTACAGCGGTGGAGTTGTTATTAAAAACAACTAAATCAACATTTTGAAGGCTATGGAGTCACGGATCCAGTTAAGCAAAAGTCGTTTTCCTTGTCGTGGGTCGGTATCGAGATTATTGAATTAACGAAAAAATTATTCGGAACGCAAGATTTGCAAATACAAAGCTTCAGTGAGATAACTGAGAAGTTAACGGATCATTTTGGAGAAGAAACTCATATTGTTGCCGCAAGGTACACTTTCCACAAGTGCACAATGAAACACAAGCAAACGTATAAAGAATGGGTAGCAGATTTGAGAGGATTAGCTCGACAATGTAATTTTGTGTGCGGTAAAAATACATGCAAACATTCGTTTGTAGATGACATGATCAGAGAATTGATAATTTTGCATACACCACACGAAGTTGTTCATACCACTGCCTTGCAAAAATTGCAACCAACACTAGCCGATGTTATATTGATTGCGGAATCATTCGAATCTGCGTCAAATGCTGTCCGTTCTCTCAAAGACGAGGTAGAAGAGAATGTACTAGTGAATGAAGCACATAATAAAATGTATAATGGTAAAAGTAATCGCCCTTTCGACAAATACAAAAGTAATACCAAACGCAATAGTTTTAACACATATAAATCCTGCATAAAATGCAATATTTCTCACGAACGCAAAGAATGTAAATACAGAAACGCACAATGTTACAGTTGCGGTCGAATTGGCCATATAGCAGGAGTGTGTTCTTCAAACGCAGAAAAGAATTGTAATGGAAAATTTAAGACTAATACAAAACGGCATGGGTATGGCGGCAAGAGAGATAAGGAACGAGTTGATACAGTTGAAACGGTGCTCAATATTACAGGAGAAATTAAACAAGAGAAAAATAAAACGTTCATCAATTTAAAAATAATGGAAAAAGTAATCCGATTACAAGTCGACTCGGGAGCATCAGTTTCTATTATCAATATGGAAACTTTTGAAAAATTAGGCAGACCAACTCTTCGCACTTGCTCTCGAAAGTTATTTGGGTTCGGTAAAGCCAAGATAAAAACTCTTGGTGAGTTTACTACGCAAATTGAATGTGGGGAAAAAGTAAAAAACAGTCGACTCGTAGTGGCATGTATTTATGGAGGTCATAACCTGTTTGGAGCTGATTTATTGCAAGCGTTTGGATTTCAAATTCAGCAAGTGTGTTGTGTTACTGAAACTGAGCTTAGAGACATTGACCATTTGTTGGGAAAATATAAGGAAGTGTTTGATCCTGCGTTAGGGACTATTAAAAACTTTGAAGCAAATATTTGTTTAAAAGCGGATTCTAAGCCGGAATTTTTTAAAAGTCGCCTGATTCCGTTTGCACAAATGTCCGAATTCAAAGCTGAAGTTGATAGACTAGTGAGCGCTGGTATATTAAAACCAATAAAGTTTAGTGACTGGGCTTCGCCTATTGTTTTAGTAAAAAAGCCTGACGGTTCAGTTTGAATTGGCGGTGAATTCAAAGTGTCAGTGAATAAACAAATTGAAGTTGAACAATTCCCTTTGCCAACACGAGAAAGTTTATTATATACTGTGCGGTTCGGTAAATATTTCTCTAAATTAGATCTCAAAGACGCATATTTACAAATGAAGCTTGACGAAGATGCAAAAAAAATCCTGGTCATAAACACTCCATTAGGGCTTTTTCAGTACCAACGCTTACCGTATGGCATTGCTAGTGCACCAGCAATTTTACAAAAATATGTGGAACAACTAATACAAGGTGTCGAAGGTTATGCAAATTATTTAGACGATATAATTATTTGTGGAGAATCAATAGAAGAGCATTTATATAGATTAGCAAAAGTTTTAAAACTATTACAAATGGCCGGCATAAGGTGCAAAAGGGAAAAGTGTGAATTTTTGCAAAATTCAATAAACTATTTAGGACGTCAAATCAGTGAAAAAGGTATTCAGCCGGATAAATCTGGAGTTGAAGCTGTGAGCAAGTTACGCCAGCCAAAAAATGTGAAGGAGGTTGAAGCTTTCATTGGTAAAGTAAATTATTACCATAATTTTATTCCGAATTTCTCTGAAGTAGCAGCACCACTTAATTGGCTTCGCCGGAAAAACATTCCATTCAAGTGGGGACCTCAACAAGAGCATGCGTTCAAAAAGCTGAAAAGTTACATCGTTAAAGCAACAACATTAGCACATTTTCAAGAACATTTAACTGTCGTACTCGCTACCGATGCTTCATCATATGGTATTGGAGCAGTTATTACACATCTGGATTCTAGTGGAAGAGAAAGGTCAATTGCGTTCGCTTCAAAAACCCTTAGTCGTCATCAATTAAACTACAGTCAGATCGAGAAAGAAGGACTTGCAATTATATTTGGAGTTCAACGTTTTCACCAATATCTTTATGGTCGGAAGTTTATCTTAATAACCGATCACAAACCATTAGTCAGCATTTTCAGTCCAGTTAAACATTTACCAACAATGGCTACGCAGCGAATCCAAAGGTGGGCCATGATATTGATGGCTTACAACTTCGAAATTAAGTATCGACCTACAGCAGAGCACGGAAACGCTGATGCTTTATCTCGTTTGCCTTTGTCATCTGATAAACAATTTGATGAAGAAACCTGCTTAAATGTTGACATAGTCTGTACACCTATCAACGCCGATGTTAAAACAAATTTAAAATAGTTTAAAGAAAACATACAGCAGAGGATCGAATCCTTCAGAAAGTCATCCAGTTGGTTCAAAATGGATGGCCAGAAAAACTAAAGGTGCAGAATAAGCTAATTACCTCATATTTTAATCGCAGGCATTCTTTGGTGTATGAGGACGGATTATTGTGTTTGCAGGACGACACCACTCGCGTCGTTATTCCTGTCTCTCTCAGAGAGGATATCTTGAATCTTCTTCATGAAGGCCATTGGGGAATTGTAAAAATGAAGAAGCTAGCCCGTAATCATTGTTGGTGGGAAAATATTGACAGTGATATCGAAAAACTTGCCAATGAATGTGAAATATGTAAAGTGGTATGTTCGAGGCCTGTACAAGAATTTCATATTTGGCCTGAAGTAAATAAACCTTGGGAAAGAGTTCACATTGACTTTGCGGGACCATTTTGTGATTATATGTGGCTCATATGTGTGGATGCTTACTCTAAATTTCCATTCATACAACAGTTGAAAAGTACAACAACCGAACATACTGTTGAAGCGTTATCCAGTTTATTCACATTGGAAGGTCTACCAGAAACGCTGGTAAGTGACAACGAGCCGCAGTTAACATCACGAGTCTTTAAGGAATTTTGCAGCCAAAATCGAATCAAACATGTTACAACAGCCCCTTTTCATCTTGCTTCCAATGGGCTAGCAGAACGTTTTGTACGTACATTCAAAGTATCCGTACAAAAAAACCTCGAAGAAGGTACAAGCCTTAATTCAGCAGCCAATAAGTATATAACTACTTATCGCACAATACCCAACTCAAAGGGTATAACCCCTGCAGAATTATTTCATGGACGCCCTTTCAGAACTTTGTTGACACAGATTGCTCAAAGCGCAGAGAAGAAAACATTTTGTGGTAAGACAAAGTTTGTAACTAACCAGCCTGTGTACTTCCAAAATTATGCTCGTGGGCCTAAGTGGTTGAAAGGGAAAATCCATAAACGTCTGGGAAAAATTGTCTATATAGTGAAAAGCAGTATGGGTTATTTTAAGCGTCACCAAAATCAGCTTAAATTTCGAGCTAAGAGTGAGCTAGAACCATCATCAATTGGAGAAGGGTATATGTCTCCAAAACTGATTATTCCAGTAAATCCATCACAAGAGCCTCAACTTGAATCTCAACGTAGAGCCAGCTTCAACAAGGCTCATGATCAGAAGTCAGCAGGGATCGAGCTCCGTAGAAGTAATCGAAGCCGTACACCTGTAGTCCGATTCCAGTCCGAGGATTTCCGAAATTAAAGGGTGGATAATGATATATATGTATTCTTTTGAAAATGAATTTAATTTAATCTGGAACTCTTACACATACATATGAACTTTACTTGCTGTAAAACTTCTGTATTAAAAACGAGTTCTGTAAATAATTTCTCACTAATACTTTTGAATTACAACATTTATAATTGTTACATTGTATATATGCTTAGATATTAATAAAGTTAGTTGCTGTGTAACCGTCATTCCGTCGTGTTGTTTTTTGACCGCTAATAAATATTTAACAAGCTCGACCAAACTTCGCGACCCGGATAAATTATCCGGATTATAAAATTCATGCACAATGTGTTCAAGGGCATATTGCATACAATAATAGAAAAAATTTATAAAACTCTAATAGTACTTGGAAGACAGTAATTGATATGGTGCTTGAACAGAACCGAAATTATTTAGAAAAGGCATCGACCTGAGTGCTTAGAGTTGCCAATGTGCATCTTCCCCAATTAAAACTAATTGCTTAAATAAGTGCTGAAATCCTTCGCCATTCTCGCTAGAATCCTTTTACCTACACTTTTCGAAGCCATCACAACACGAACTGTTGGAGCTGTTATAAGAGGCCGTTGGTCTAAATGCAAGGCGTGGAATGAGAAGTTTAAACTCTACTCGTTAGTCAATGAGATTTCACAATTGCAAACATGTGATCTATAGCTATGGGACTATGAAAGAGGCTTCAGAGAAAAAAATGAATGAGGGAAAATACAACAACTCAGTTCATTCATTTGGGATCTTTCATTCAATCAGTACTCCTAAGTTTGTAGCGAATCTTTTCATCTTTCACTATGTTCTTTCTATAACGAACATGTTAAGCACATATTTCCAAAATAAAAATGCAACTCTTAGGGATGGGATAGATCTTGTGAATGGAACAGTTAAAACACTACTTAGTGAGTGGGAAAACTTGTATGTAGTTTGAGAAAATATTAAATCGTTCACAGAGAAGCACTGTCTGGATCTCACATTTCCCAAAGGATCACGAAAACGAAAAACAGCAAAAAGCACTAGTTTCAAAGGTTTTGCTGTTTCATCCAGCTTTGGACACGCAGTTAGGGCTACAAAGATATCCCTGCAAACCAAATGGCCCGAAAACAGTAAGTTACAGCACTCTTCATCTTGGCAAATTATTATGCTTTTTCTAGGTTTTGTAGGTAACAAAAAAAATATCCAATACATTCCATAGGATGACGCACCTTACAATAAATTTCGTATTATCTTAAGTCCATAACCGGAAGAGTTGGAATATATACATGGACTATTTTTACATTTGTGTGCAAAGAACTTACTGCTCGGTATTCAAATCAGAATCACTTTCCTCGATTTCTGTTTTACTAAGTCCTTTTTCTCACAGGTTGACGTAATAGCACATAGAACAAAGACTTCACCATAGATCCCGAAAACCACCCACAACCCGGCTAGTTTTAATTTCACTCGAAACAGAATTGTATCTATTATTCTCGCTCCCTGGGGAATATCTCGACCAGTTGTTGTCTTAGATGTCTTGTTGCCAAGGAAACGTAGGAAATCTGCGCTCCAACGATCGCAATCCGTTAGCTGGCTGTCCTAATTCCAGACTTGAAATTTCAAATTTTTATACGTAGCTTGCTTAACGTGAAAGACAATTGCTGGAGTCGTAGTTACCACTTTGCCGCCTTGCATTCGATACAGTATTGTTGCCTTGCCCGTTCCGTCTGCACTTAAACTTATATTCATATCTGGCGTTAAGCCAACAGAGCCTGGAAATAACTGAATCGCTAAAAAAACTAAATGCCTAAGTTCAGGAAGTTTTGGGCTGCGAGAGGCTTTGCGAAACATGTTTACTATCCGAAAGAAAATTAATCACAATTCACTCCGTCGTGTCAGGAATGGACCGATAGTTAAAGATGGATTACAAGATAAAAAGATCTTCATAGACAGAGACTGTAAAGTTGCAACATGAATCCGGGAAATCTGAACAGAATTACGTTATGTTGAACCTGCTTGTCACTAATATTATCGCGGAGAAGCCAATCATATGATCAACTAAACTTTTCACGTTAATCTATTGTAGTGGCGCCACTTAGGCTCTTAATGAAATCTACTAACAATTTCACTCACTGTTGACCACCAGTCACTGTTTTCTGGTTATTGGGGCACACAGATCGAGCTCATGGACTTTATGAGGCACTTGTGGAAATGTTGTGGTTAGCGACAAATGCATCTTTGTAAGAGCGACTGTGAGCGCAGAGGCCGTAGTAGCGCCCAAGAAAATTTGGGAGCAGGCGTCAACTTTAGGTCACGTGTCGGAATTTCAATTATCAATTCCACTGCAGATTCCACACCGGCTTGCACTATTTAGTCGAAAGCGATAAAAACCTTGTTTGTGGAGTTTCCGATGAGTAAATTGATTGTCCACCTCCTCCACGTTTTCGATTTCAACTCTCATGCGACTAGACTCGGCATTTTTTTGTTATTTTTTTCTCTTTCCCACATGCACTTTAGCTGAGAAACCGTTATCACAACATGACTATGGCTTTTGTTCTACATGGGGACACTTCTTCCCAGTTCACGCTAATGATTTATGATTTTCTTCCCATGTTCTAATTCGTAGAACAATTTCGCACATCCGAAATGGTTGTTAATTCAATTGGTTGATACTTAAAAGTACATTTGATATTTGATCAGTCCCCTATGGGTTAGTTTTTCACATCTATAGACCGGTTTCACTGAAGTTTATACCACCTTCGCACTCTTTACATTTACTATTTCACTTATAGCTGAAAAAACGGATACCAAATTAATTAATCGACATCCGAAAGATGCAATCATATAAAAATCAATTGCTTCACCCGTCGTCGCTACGACTTCAAAAGGCTCTCGCCCGACCGTCTGGCCTTCGCCACGATTCAAAAAGGAATCTCGTTGCTTTGATTGCCCAAAACCGACTGTCCCGAGTCTGGAGTTGCGATCCAAGACGAGCGCAAAACCAATAACGGTCAATTTCACTCGGCTCGCATATTGGACTAGGCAAAGTCAAATCGGGCTAACTGTAACTTGTTATTTTTCAAATCGAACAACAAGTCACAGTTAGTCCGTCTGAAAAATAATTGATTTTCAAGGGCACTACAGTGCGCTTTGAAATATGCCTTGCAGAAATTCCGGGTGGAAAAATTTCTGCATGTTACAACACAGGTCTTTCCACAAGGGCAAGTGCATTGAAAGAGCTGAAGGATGGATGTAGTAATCTGATGTGGCAATTACGTGAACTTGTGACCTTGCCTTTCTACTATCCAATTCCTTTACAAAAGAAACGTGAACTTACTAAACGGGGTAATTTCAAATAAAGAATAATAGGAAATCTAGTGAACAACGCGTACTAAAATGATTAATTGAAATATCTTGAAAGAAAATGTAGTGAACTAGGTGAACATGTTTCATGATACGGAGGGAGGATAAGAAAGAAGGAGTAGCTGGGGAATTGAGGTGCGTAAACTAGTGAACTAGATCACCTCGGGGCTTCTTCTCATGCTGCAACCTCCTCAAGAGCTCCTCAGTAGTCCAAAAGGTGTTTTCCACCCTTTGGAACTTATTCCACAGGCCAGGGAACTTCAACGGGAAAATGCCGAAGTTGTGGGAACTGCGGTGACGGGTTTAAGGAGGTTCATTGGAAAGTCCAAAAGGTGTTTTCCACCCTTTGGAACTTATTCCACAGGCCAGGGAACTTCAACGGGAAAATGCCGAAGTTGTGGGAACTGCGGTGACGGGTTTAAGGAGGTTCATTGGAAGGGATTGAGAGAATAGTGCTCCTCTGGAGCGGAATCTGCAGTCCCTTCAAAGCAGAGTTACGCGGGTTGGAACGACGTCCGTGTAGGACCTTCTTCCAGAAGAGGCGAAGGCGTAGGGTTGAGCGCTTCGGCTTTCGGGTGGTGGCCAGTAGGGGGTCGACGGTCCGGTTTCCCTTTCCGACGGCGGTATTGGGGCTTGTGTAGGTGGAAGCTCCATTCTCTGAACCGAGGGGTGAGTGGCAGCAGTGGGGTGGGCATAGATGCGATGCCATGGGTCCATCGGTGACATTTCATCTTCCACAGCCTCAAGCTCTGCAGCGCCATAGTCTCTGCGCTGGTGCATCTCCCGCTAATAATCCTCTTCCCGGATTAAGGCTTGCCGTACCAGCTGTGCCGATGGAAGTTTCAGGAAGAGGATGCGACGCTGCACCTTGAAGAACAGGTTGCGGCGAAGGATTTTTGCCAGCTCAGCCTCCTGAAATGGCTGGGCCATGCAGTCGACTAGTCTGAGCACCTCGGAATAGAAGGTGTCGAATTGCTCACCGAGTTGTTGGTAGCGAGTTGTAATATCTTCGTGGAGTTCGAGATCGCTGAGACGATCTCCAAACTGCTCCCTCAGAGCATCGCGTAAGTGAGGCCATTCGACACCTCCGTTAATCCGGTGATACCTCCAAAACCAATTGGCCGCAGGTCCAACAAATAGAAGGTGGGCGTGCTGGGCGCGAAGGGGTAAATCTCCATCAAGTGTCCAGCGCGTCAGAGACTCTACTCGGAACAAAAAAGATTCGAGGGGCAACGAATCCTCAAGGCCGGAAAATGAGATATCCCAGCTGTAGATCACGTCTGGGGCCCAATCTGCTATTGGTACTGTCCAATAAGACGAAGATCTGCTCGAAAATCTGTCATAACCCCTTCCTGAATATATGTTTGCCTTACATTTCCAGCGATAGAAACAGAGCTCAGTTTTAGATATTTTGTAGTACTTGAAAAAAATATGCGTTACTGCGTAGTAAAGAGGTAGTATGAAATGATATATAATTTGGAATGACTAAAAAATGGAATATATATATGGCTAATAGAATATGCTCATAAAAAATTGAATCTGAACCACTTACTCCAATATTACGATGTTGGACCCCTTATTGGGTTAGACCCGATCAGAACTTCCCATCAGGTCCGCTGGCTGGCTGGTTGATTCATTTAAAAATGAAATTTTACGGTATTTAATAAGTTTAACTTTATGAAACATATGAATTTAAGTTGGAAATAACATTTGAAAATATTTTAATGAGAATCGCTTTCCAAATGGAAACGCCTATTATGGAGGTCTGTCCGCCTCCTCCGAAATTCCCACAAAAAGAGCGGAGTTACGAAAAAGAAAAGTTGCAGTTGTCCAACACATGACAATCCTCCAAGTTCCGGTTGAACTGACAGGACGTGATAGGGGCAGCACGCCAACCACACGTATTACAAACATCAGTTCGAACCAGACCCGAAAAAATTGCCCTCTGAAAGACAACTCCAATTCACCGATGGCGTTGCTTCTAACACAAAAGTGGGGCAGGGGCCCTTCGGACAACTCGGACTGATGAATGGCGTAAAATGACCAGACCCAGTAAAATCCAAAATAGTCGTCCAGGTTGCACCCAGAGCCTAAAGCTCAAAAGAACAACACAACTGAAGCTAACACCAAAGGTATACTAATAAGGATTGATTCTAAAGGCATAGGAGGGGAAAGGTGGAGGAAAAGAGCGAGCTCTGCATGTCTTGTTTCAAGCCCTTTCAAGCCCTCTCTCAAACGAAGAAGAATTGAATCGCAAGGGAGGCGATTCTAAGACATGCTAGTGAGAATGGATAAATTGGGATAAAGACGTAAAGTCTAAGGAGAGTATGAGTCGAAACTCATAAACTATTTTCTCACTTTTGTGGGTTACCCAAAACAAGCTTCGGGCCCCACGGTGGGTGCCATTTGTAGCGAATATGTGTGTGTTGTGAGTGTGTGGCCTTTGCACAACCCAGAACCAGACCGAAGTCCAGAGTCAAGATGGCTAAGGTCCAACAAGAGTGGAACGGCTACTGCCATTCAAGAGGCAAATTCAAACAAAAAAGAATGGCCCCGAAAGCAGGGTCCCCTAGAAATGGTCGTGAAGGCTTCTCGTCCGCATAAGCAGAACACCTTTTAACCAACCCCGACGGATGTTGGGGTGCCGCTTTGCTTGCTCGCTGCGGCTGGGGTGGGTTCTTAAAAATGGAGTTGGTTTGCTCTCTAGAAAAACGGGGTGCTACGTATTATGCATTCATCATAATATTGTAGCCGCAAACTGGCATATAAAAATACCCATTAGACAAAAGGAGGCATAGTTCCGTTGAGGAAACCACCCGTGGCTCTGCAACATGGGCTGACTAAGCAGATCCAGTGCTCGTGTCGACGCACGGAGCCAAAAAATTTAAAATCTAGAAAGGAAGAGGGGGAAAAATACTGCCTCTCTTTTCAAAGGAATCCGGGTGAGGCAGACAGCCCCGGGCCCCGATGGTGGCGGAGCCCTCACTCCGATGGTCTGGGGTCCTCCACCCACTGATATTGACCATATGTTCAAAAATAAAAAAAATCTAAAAAGTGAAGTCTAAAAAACACTGACCAATATCCATAGGCACGCCGTAGAGGTGAGGGGGCCCGGGACCCCCCTCTAGACCCTAGGTTGGCCCTTCCCAGAAAAATAAATGTTTCCAACAACAGACACTTAAGTTTTCGCTTCTGAAGTTTTTGTGTTTACAGCAAGAGTTGTGTAGTGCAGTAGTGTAAGCCTATACCAAAGCATACACACTACTTATAACATAGAGACTGTGCTATTTGCGGTATTAATTACGATGTTATGGGACTTATCTCGAGAAATGGTCGGCAATATTTAATTTCGACAAGTTATACGTGAAGAAAAAGACGAAAAGCGCTTCGACAATCATCCTTTTTTTATTAAGATTAGATGTTCATTCCTACTTGGCAATATACAGGTATTTGATGAAAACACTTTTATAAACTGAAGTTTTATGCAATCATGGTTTTCACAAAACATAGTCTGATTATTAAAATGGTAGGCAATAAGGTAATGAACGTAAAATACAATTTTCGAAGTCATTTGGAGAATAAAAATGGCATCCCTGCCACTTTTAAGCTATCTATGAGCTACTTGGTTCACACTCACGTTAAATTTGTGTGAATTTCATTATAATTTGATAACTGCATCGGAAGTTAAAAGGCCTAGCACTTCAATTTCACCGATCGTTTTTTCATAGTGACACAACTGCCACATGGTTTTTATCATATTCATTAAACTTTTGTCAGATCTGTATCTACTCAAGATCAGTATATCCTATGAATTTTATCCGGTCGCGAGATACCGTAAACGCAAGTCCCAGGTGCCAAAAATATAAATAATCCGGTACGATTTTTGTGCGATTGAGAATTTTACAGGCTTAGATTTAACTGTAAATTCATCAATCATTTGCATTTTATTTGAAAAGCCAAAACAATACTAGAGAGTCAATGGTGTGAAAGATTTATGTTTACGTACTTATGGTAGCGACAAGGTTGCCCAGACATTATTTACAAACGACAGAAACTTATTTTTTATGCCCATTGATGGGTCTTGTAAATTTCGTGATGATCTGATGACTCAATGTGAAGTTATCACAATGCGAAATTTTCCATATAATTTCCATTTTCGCCAAAAATACACCAAAATTTCAGCTCTGATATATATGTATTCTTTTGAAAATGAATTTAATTTAATCTGGAACTCTTACACATACATATGAACTTAACTTGCTGTAAAACTTCTGTATTAAAAACTAGTTCTGTAAATAATTTCTCACTAATACTTTTGAATTACAACATTTATAATTGTTACATTGTATATATGCTTAGAGTTTAATAAAGTTAGTTGCTGTATAACCGTCATTCCGTCGTGCTGTTTTTTGACCGCTAATAAATATTTAACAGTGGCGACGAGGAAAAAAGTATAGTTTAGAAGTAAAACCCAGAAAAGTGGTGAAACCTGAGTAAATCTAGTGAGAGATAGATAGTAAAAGCGTGCAAGTGTAAAGATTACTAGTGGAAATAAGGTAGGCGGAATGACCGAAGGGAAGTCAAAGGATATAGATTTCCTACAGCAACTCCTCAGGCAGCAACAAGAATTTGCGAAAACGATGCTGAAGCAGCAGCAAGAATGGATGGAGTCCATAATGGAAAGTAGATCGAGTGCAGTGATTGGAAACAATGCCGTTCCGACGTTTCGCCCATTTAATAGGGAGCTACAGCGGTGGAGTTGTTATTAAAAACAACTAAATCAACATTTTGAAGGCTATGGAGTCACGGATCCAGTTAAGCAAAAGTCGTTTTTCTTGTCGTGGGTCGGTATCGAGATTATTGAATTAACGAAAAAATTATTCGGAACGCAAGATTTGCAAATACAAAGCTTCAGTGAGATAACTGAGAAGTTAACGGATCATTTTGGAGAAGAAACTCATATTGTTGCCGCAAGGTACACTTTCCACAAGTGCACAATGAAACACAAGCAAACGTATAAAGAATGGGTAGCAGATTTGAGAGGATTAGCTCGACAATGTAATTTTGTGTGCGGTAACAATACATGCAAACATTCGTTTGTAGATGACATGATCAGAGAATTGATAATTTTGCATACACCACACGAAGTTGTTCATACCACTGCCTTGCAAAAATTGCAACCAACACTAGCCGATGTTCTATTGATTGCGGAATCATTCGAATCTGCGTCAAATGCTGTCCGTTCTCTCAAAGACGAGGTAGAAGAGAATGTACTAGTGAATGAAGCACATAATAAAATGTATAATGGTAAAAGTAATCGCCCTTTCGACAAATACAAAAGTAATACCAAACGCAATAGTTTTAACACATATAAATCCTGCATAAAATGCAATATTTCTCACGAACGCAAAGAATGTAAATACAGAAACGCACAATGTTACAGTTGCGGTCGAATTGGCCATATAGCAGGAGTGTGTTCTTCAAACGCAGAAAAGAATTGTAATGGAAAATTTAAGACTAATACAAAACGGCATGGGTATGGCGGCAAGAGAGATAAGGAACGAGTTGATACAGTTGAAACGGTGCTCAATATTACAGGAGAAATTAAACAAGAGAAAAATAAAACGTTCATCAATTTAAAAATAATGGAAAAAGTAATCCGATTACAAGTCGACTCGGGAGCATCAGTTTCTATTATCAATATGGAAACTTTTGAAAAATTAGGCAGACCAACTCTTCGCACTTGCTCTCGAAAGTTATTTGGGTTCGGTAAAGCCAAGATAAAAACTCTTGGTGAGTTTACTACGCAAATTGAATGTGGGGAAAAAGTAAAAAACAGTCGACTCGTAGTGGCATGTATTTATGGAGGTCATAACCTGTTTGGAGCTGATTTATTGCAAGCGTTTGGATTTCAAATTCAGCAAGTGTGTTGTGTTACTGAAACTGAGCTTAGAGACATTGACCATTTGTTGGGAAAATATAAGGAAGTGTTTGATCCTGCGTTAGGGACTATTAAAAACTTTGAAGCAAATATTTGTTTAAAAGCGGATTCTAAGCCGGAATTTTTTAAAAGTCGCCTGATTCCGTTTGCACAAATGTCCGAATTCAAAGCTGAAGTTGATAGACTAGTGAGCGCTGGTATATTAAAACCAATAAAGTTTAGTGACTGGGCTTCGCCTATTGTTTTAGTAAAAAAGCCTGACGGTTCAGTTTGAATTGGCGGTGAATTCAAAGTGTCAGTGAATAAACAAATTGAAGTTGAACAATTCCCTTTGCCAACACGAGAAAGTTTATTATATACTGTGCGGTTCGGTAAATATTTCTCTAAATTAGATCTCAAAGACGCATATTTACAAATGAAGCTTGATGAAGATGCAAAAAAAATCCTGGTCATAAACACTCTATTAGGGCTTTTTCAGTACCAACGCTTACCGTATGGCATTGCTAGTGCACCAGCAATTTTACAAAAATATGTGGAACAACTAATACAAGGTGTCGAAGGTTATGCAAATTATTTAGACGATATAATTATTTGTGGAGAATCAATAGAAGAGCATTTATATAGATTAGCAAAAGTTTTAAAACTATTACAAATGGCCGACATAAGGTGCAAAAGGGAAAAGTGTGAATTTTTGCAAAATTCAATAAACTATTTAGGACGTCAAATCAGTGAAAAAGGTATTCAGCCGGATAAATCTGGAGTTGAAGCTGTGAGCAAGTTACGCCAGCCAAAAAATGTGAAGGAGGTTGAAGCTTTCATTGGTAAAGTAAATTATTACCATAATTTTATTCCGAATTTCTCTGAAGTAGCAGCACCACTTAATTGGCTTCGCCGGAAAAACATTCCATTCAAGTGGGGACCTCAACAAGAGCATGCGTTCAAAAAGCTGAAAAGTTACATCGTTAAAGCAACAACATTAGCACATTTTCAAGAACATTTAACTGTCGTACTCGCTACCGATGCTTCATCATATGGTATTGGAGCAGTTATTACACATCTGGATTCTAGTGGAAGGGAAAGGTCAATTGCGTTCGCTTCAAAAACCCTTAGTCGTCATCAATTAAACTACAGTCAGATCGAGAAAGAAGGACTTGCAATTATATTTGGAGTTCAACGTTTTCACCAATATCTTTATGGTCGGAAGTTTATCTTAATAACCGATCACAAACCATTAGTCAGCATTTTCAGTCCAGTTAAACATTTACCAACAATGGCTACGCAGCGAATCCAAAGGTGGGCCATGATATTGATGGCTTACAACTTCGAAATTAAGTATCGACCTACAGCAGAGCACGGAAACGCTGATGCTTTATCTCGTTTGCCTTTGTCATCTGATAAACAATTTGATGAAGAAACCTGCTTAAATGTTGACATAGTCTGTACACCTATCAACGCCGATGTTAAAACAAATTTAAAATAGTTTAAAGAAAACATACAGCAGAGGATCGAATCCTTCAGAAAGTCATCCAGTTGGTTCAAAATGGATGGCCAGAAAAACTAAAGGTGCAGAATAAGCTAATTACCTCATATTTTAATCGCAGGCATTCTTTGGTGTATGAGGACGGATTATTGTGTTTGCAGGACGACACCACTCGCGTCGTTATTCCTGTCTCTCTCAGAGAGGATATCTTGAATCTTCTTCATGAAGGCCATTGGGGAATTGTAAAAATGAAGAAGCTAGCCCGTAATCATTGTTGGTGGGAAAATATTGACAGTGATATCGAAAAACTTGCCAATGAATGTGAAATATGTAAAGTGGTAGGTTCGAGGCCTGTACAAGAATTTCATATTTGGCCTGAAGTAAATAAACCTTGGGAAAGAGTTCACATTGACTTTGCGGGACCATTTTGTGATTATATGTGGCTCATATGTGTGGATGCTTACTCTAAATTTCCATTCATACAACAGTTGAAAAGTACAACAACCGAACATACTGTTGAAGCGTTATCCAGTTTATTCGCATTGGAAGGTCTACCAGAAACGCTGGTAAGTGACAACGAGCCGCAGTTAACATCACGAGTCTTTAAGGAATTTTGCAGCCAAAATCGAATCAAACATGTTACAACAGCCCCTTTTCATCTTGCTTCCAATGGGCTAGCAGAACGTTTTATACGTACATTCAAAGTATCCGTACAAAAAAACCTCGAAGAAGGTACAAGCCTTAAGTCAGCAGTCAATAAGTATATAACTACTTATCGCACAATACCCAACTCAAAGGGTATAACCCCTGCAGAATTATTTCATGGACGCCCTTTCAGAACTTTGTTGACACAGATTGCTCAAAGCGCAGAGAAGAAAACATTTTGTGGTAAGACAAAGTTTGTAACTAACCAGCCTGTGTACTTCCAAAATTATGCTCGTGGGCCTAAGTGGTTGAAAGGGAAAATCCATAAACGTCTGGGAAAAATTGTCTATATAGTGAAAAGCAGTATGGGTTATTTTAAGCGTCACCAAAATCAGCTTAAATTTCGAGCTAAGAGTGAGCTAGAACCATCATCAATTGGAGAAGGGTATATGT
The DNA here is from genome assembly GCA_963978885.1 of Nemotelus pantherinus. NCBI lineage: Eukaryota > Metazoa > Arthropoda > Insecta > Diptera > Stratiomyidae > Nemotelus > Nemotelus pantherinus. Next base: position 127,415,268 of record OZ022264.1, on the reverse strand, counting down.
CTCCAAAACTGATTATTCCAGTAAATCCATCACAAGAGCCTCAACTTGAATCTCAACGTAGAGCCAGCTTCAACAAGGCTCATGATCAGAAGTCAGCAGGGATCGAGCTCCGTAGAAGTAATCGAAGCCGTACACCTGTAGTCCGATTCCAGTCCGAGGATTTCCGAAATTAAAGGGTGGATAATGATATATATGTATTCTTTTGAAAATGAATTTAATTTAGTCTGGAACTCTTACACATACATATGAACTTAACTTGCTGTAAAACTTCGGTATTAAAAACTAGTTCTGTAAATAATTTCTCACTAATACTTTTGAATTACAACATTTATAATTGTTACATTGTATATATGCTTAGATATTAATAAAGTTAGTTGCTGTGTAACCGTCATTCCGTCGTGTTGTTTTTTGACCGCTAATAAATATTTAACAAGCTCGACCAAACTTCGCGACCCGGATAAATTATCCGGATTATAAAATTCATGCACAATGTGTTCAAGGGCATATTGCATACAATAATAGAAAAAATTTATAAAACTCTAATAGTACTTGGAAGACAGTAAGTGATATGGTGCTTGAACAGAACCGAAATTATTTAGAAAAGGCATCGACCTGAGTGCTTAGAGTAGCCAATGTGCATCTTCCCCAATTAAAACTTATTGCTTAAATAAGTGCTGAAATCGTTCGCCATTCTCGCCAGAATCCTTTTACCTACACTTTTCGAAGCCATCACAACACGAACTGTTGGAGCTGTTATAAGAGGCCGTTGGTCTAAATGCAAGGCGTGGAATGAGAAGTTTAAACTCTACTCGTTAGTCAATGAGATTTCACAATTGCAAACATGTGATCTATAGCTATGGGACTATGAAAGAGGCTTCAGAGAAAAAAATGAATGAGGGAAAATACAACAACTCAGTTCATTCATTTGGGATCTTTCATTCAATCAGTAATCCTAAGTTTGTAGCGAATCTTTTCATCTTTCACTATGTTCTTTCTATAACGAACATGTTAAGCACATATTTCCAAAATAAAAATGCAACTCTTAGGGATGGGATAGATATTGTGAATGGAACAGTTAAAACACTACTTAGTGAGTGGGAAAACTTGTATGTAGTTTGAGAAAATATTAAATCGTTCACAGAGAAGCACTGTCTGGATCTCACATTTCCCAAATGATCACGAAAACGAAAAACAGCAAAAAGCACTAGTTTCAAAGGTTTTGCTGTTTCATCCAGCTTTGGACACGCAGTTAGGGCTACAAAGATATCCCTGCAAACCAAATGGCCCGAAAACAGTAAGTTACAGCACTCTTCATCTTGGCAAATTATTATGCTTTTTCTAGGTTTTGTAGGTAACAAAAAAAATATCCAATACATTCCATAGGATGACGCACCTTACAATAAATTTCGTATTATCTTAAGTCCATAACCGGAAGAGTTGGAATATATACATGGACTATTTTTACATTTGTGTGCAAAGAACTTACTGCTCGGTATTCAAATCAGAATCACTTTCCTCGATTTCTGTTTTACTAAGTCCTTTTTCTCACAGGTTGACGTAATAGCACATAGAACAAAGACTTCACCATAGATCCCGAAAACCACCCACAACCCGGCTAATTTTAATTTCACTCGAAACAGAATTGTATCTATTATTCTCGCTCCCTGGGGAATATCTCGACCAGTTGTTGTCTTAGATGTCTTGTTGCCAAGGAAACGTAGGAAATCTGCGCTCCAACGATCGCAATCCGTTAGCTGGCTGTCCTAATTCCAGACTTGAAATTTCAAATTTTTATACGTAGCTTGCTTAACGTGAAAGACAATTGCTGGAGTCGTAGTTACCACTTTGCCGCCTTGCATTCGATACAGTATTGTTGCCTTGCCCGTTCCGTCTGCACTTAAACTTATATTCATATCTGGCGTTAAGCCAACAGAGCCTGGAAATAACTGAATCGCTAAAAAAACTAAATGCCTAAGTTCAGGAAGTTTTGGGCTGCGAGAGGCTTTGCGAAACATGTTTACTATCCGAAAGAAAATTAATCACAATTCACTCCGTCGTGTCAGGAATGGACCGATAGTTAAAGATGGATTACAAGATAAAAAGATCTTCATAGACAGAGACTGTAAAGTTGCAACATGAATCCGGGAAATCTGAACAGAATTACGTTATGTTGAACCTGCTTGTCACTAATATTATCGCGGAGAAGCCAATCATATGATCAACTAAACTTTTCACGTTAATCTATTGTAGTGGCGCCACTTAGGCTCTTAATGAAATCTACTAACAATTTCACTCACTGTTGACCACCAGTCACTGTTTTCTGGTTATTGTGGCACACAGATCGAGCTCATGGACTTTATGAGGCACTTGTGGAAATGTTGTGGTTAGCGACAAATGCATCTTTGTAAGAGCGACTGTGAGCGCAGAGGCCGTAGTAGCGCCCAAGAAAATTTGGGAGCAGGCGTCAACTTTAGGTCACGTGTCGGAATTTCAATTATCAATTCCACTGCAGATTCCACACCAGCTTGCACTATTTAGTCGAAAGCGATAAAAACCTTGTTTGTGGAGTTTCCGATGAGTAAATTGATTGTCCACCTCCTCCACGTTTTCGATTTCAACTCTCATGCGACTAGACTCGGCATTTTTTTGTTATTTTTTTCTCTTTCCCACATGCACTTTAGCTGAGAAACCGTTATCACAACATGACTATGGCTTTTGTTCTACATGGGGACACTTCTTCCCAGTTCACGCTAATGATTTATGATTTTCTTCCCATGTTCTAATTCGTAGAACAATTTCGCACATCCGAAATGGTTGTTAATTCAATTGGTTGATACTTAAAAGTACATTTGATATTTGATCAGTCCCCTATGGGTTAGTTTTTCACATCCATAGACCGGTTTCACTGAAGTTTATACCACCTTTGCACTCTTTACATTTACTATTTCACTTATAGCTGAAAAAACGGATACCAAATTAATTAATCGACATCCGAAAGATGCAATCATATAAAAATCAATTGCTTCACCCGTCGTCGCTACGACTTCAAAAGGCTCTCGCCCGACCGTCTGGCCTTCGCCACGATTCAAAAAGGAATCTCGTTGCTTTGATTGCCCAAAACCGACTGTCCCGAGTCTGGAGTTGCGATCCAAGACGAGCGCAAAACCAATAACGGTCAATTTCACTCGGCTCGCATATTGGACTAGGCAAAGTCAAATCGGGCTAACTGTAACTTGTTATTTTTCAAATCGAACAACAAGTCACAGTTAGTCCGTCTGAAAAATAATTGATTTTCAAGGGCACTACAGTGCGCTTTGAAATATGCCTTGCAGAAATTCCGGGTGGAAAAATTTCTGCATGTTACAACACAGGTCTTTCCACAAGGGCAAGTGCATTGAAAGAGCTGAAGGATGGATGTAGTAATCTGATGTGGCAATTACGTGAACTTGTGACCTTGCCTTTCTACTATCCAATTCCTTTACAAAAGAAACGTGAACTTACTAAACGGGGTAATTTCAAATAAAGAATAATAGGAAATCTAGTGAACAACGCGTACTAAAATGATTAATTGAAATATCTTGAAAGAAAATGTAGTGAACTAGGTGAACATGTTTCATGATACGGAGGGAGGATAAGAAAGAAGGAGTAGCTGGGGAATTGAGGTGCGTAAACTAGTGAACTAGATCACCTCGGGGCTTCTTCTCATGCTGCAACCTCCTCAAGAGCTCCTCAGTAGTCCAAAAGGTGTTTTCCACCCTTTGGAACTTATTCCACAGGCCAGGGAACTTCAACGGGAAAATGCCGAAGTTGTGGGAACTGCGGTGACGGGTTTAAGGAGGTTCATTGGAAAGTCCAAAAAGTGTTTTCCACCCTTTGGAACTTATTCCACAGGCCAGGGAACTTCAACGGGAAAATGCCGAAGTTGTGGGAACTGCGGTGACGGGTTTAAGGAGGTTCATTGGAAGGGATTGAGAGAATAGTGCTCCTCTGGAGCGGAATCTGCAGTCCCTTCAAAGCAGAGTTACGCGGGTTGGAACGACGTCCGTGTAGGACCTTCTTCCAGAAGAGGCGAAGGCGTAGGGTTGAGCGCTTCGGCTTTCGGGTGGTGGCCAGTAGGGGGTCGACGGTCCGGTTTCCCTTTCCGACGGCGGTATTGGGGCTTGTGTAGGTGGAAGCTCCATTCTCTGAACCGAGGGGTGAGTGGCAGCAGTGGGGTGGGCATAGATGCGATGCCATGGGTCCATCGGTGACATTTCATCTTCCACAGCCTCAAGCTCTGCAGCGCCATAGTCTCTGCGCTGGTGCATCTCCCGCTAATAATCCTCTTCCCGGATTAAGGCTTGCCGTACCAGCTGTGCCGATGGAAGTTTCAGGAAGAGGATGCGACGCTGCACCTTGAAGAACAGGTTGCGGCGAAGGATTTTTGCCAGCTCAGCCTCCTGAAATGGCTGGGCCATGCAGTCGACTAGTCTGAGCACCTCGGAATAGAAGGTGTCGAATTGCTCACCGAGTTGTTGGTAGCGAGTTGTAATATCTTCGTGGAGTTCGAGATCGCTGAGACGATCTCCAAACTGCTCCCTCAGAGCATCGCGTAAGTGAGGCCATTCGACACCTCCGTTAATCCGGTGATACCTCCAAAACCAATTGGCCGCAGGTCCAACAAATAGAAGGTGGGCGTGCTGGGCGCGAAGGGGTAAATCTCCATCAAGTGTCCAGCGCGTCAGAGACTCTACTCGGAACAAAAAAGATTCGAGGGGCAACGAATCCTCAAGGCCGGAAAATGAGATATCCCAGCTGTAGATCACGTCTGGGGCCCAATCTGCTATTGGTACTGTCCAATAAGACGAAGATCTGCTCGAAAATCTGTCATAACCCCTTCCTGAATATATGTTTGCCTTACATTTCCAGCGATAGAAACAGAGCTCAGTTTTAGATATTTTGTAGTACTTGAAAAAAATATGCGTTACTGCGTAGTAAAGAGGTAGTATGAAATGATATATAATTTGGAATGACTAAAAAATGGAATATATATATGGCTAATAGAATATGCTCATAAAAAATTGAATCTGAACCACTTACTCCAATATTACGATGTTGGACCCCTTATTGGGTTAGACCCGATCAGAACTTCCCATCAGGTCCGCTGGCTGGCTGGTTGATTCATTTAAAAATGAAATTTTACGGTATTTAATAAGTTTAACTTTATGAAACATATGAATTTAAGTTGGAAATAACATTTGAAAATATTTTAATGAGAATCGCTTTCCAAATGGAAACGCCTATTATGGAGGTCTGTCCGCCTCCTCTGAAATTCCCACAAAAAGAGCGGAGTTACGAAAAAGAAAAGTTGCAGTTGTCCAACACATGACAATCCTCCAAGTTCCGGTTGAACTGACAGGACGTGATAGGGGCAGCACGCCAACCACACGTATTACAAACATCAGCTCGAACCAGACCCGAAAAAATTGCCCTCTGAAAGACAACTCCAATTCACCGATGGCGTTGCTTCTAACACAAAAGTGGGGCAGGGGCCCTTCGGACAACTCGGACTGATGAATGGCGTAAAATGACCAGACCCAGTAAAATCCAAAATAGTCGTCCAGGTTGCACCCAGAGCCTAAAGCTCAAAAGAACAACACAACTGAAGCTAACACCAAAGGTATACTAATAAGGATTGATTCTAAAGGCATAGGAGGGGAAAGGTGGAGGAAAAGAGCGAGCTCTGCATGTCTTGTTTCAAGCCCTTTCAAGCCCTCTCTCAAACGAAGAAGAATTGAATCGCAAGGGAGGCGATTCTAAGACATGCTAGTGAGAATGGATAAATTGGGATAAAGACGTAAAGTCTAAGGAGAGTATGAGTCGAAACTCATAAACTATTTTCTCACTTTTGTGGGTTACCCAAAACAAGCTTCGGGCCCCACGGTGGGTGCCATTTGTAGCGAATATGTGTGTGTTGTGAGTGTGTGGCCTTTGCACAACCCAGAACCAGACCGAAGTCCAGAGTCAAGATGGCTAAGGTCCAACAAGAGTGGAACGGCTACTGCCATTCAAGAGGCAAATTCAAACAAAAAAGAATGGCCCCGAAAGCAGGGTCCCCTAGAAATGGTCGTGAAGGCTTCTCGTCCGCATAAGCAGAACACCTTTTAACCAACCCCGACGGATGTTGGGGTGCCGCTTTGCTTGCTCGCTGCGGCTGGGGTGGGTTCTTAAAAATGGAGTTGGTTTGCTCTCTAGAAAAACGGGGTGCTACGTATTATGCATTCATCATAATATTGTAGCCGCAAACTGGCATATAAAAATACCCATTAGACAAAAGGAGGCATAGTTCCGTTGAGGAAACCACCCGTGGCTCTGCAACATGGGCTGACTAAGCAGATCCAGTGCTCGTGTCGACGCACGGAGCCAAAAAATTTAAAATCTAGAAAGGAAGAGGGGGAAAAATACTGCCTCTCTTTTCAAAGGAATCCGGGTGAGGCAGACAGCCCCGGGCCCCGATGGTGGCGGAGCCCTCACTCCGATGGTCTGGGGTCCTCCACCCACTGATATTGACCATATGTTCAAAAATAAAAAAAAATCTAAAAAGTGAAGTCTAAAAAACACTGACCAATATCCATAGGCACGCCGTAGAGGTGAGGGGGCCCGGGACCCCTCTCTAGACCCTAGGTTGGCCCTTCCCAGAAAAATAAATGTTTCCAACAACAGACACTTAAGTTTTCGCTTCTTAAGTTTTTGTGTTTACAGCAAGAGTTGTGTAGTGCAGTAGTGTAAGCCTATACCAAAGCATACACGCTACTTATAACATAGAGACTGTGCTATTTGCGGTATTAATTACGATGTTATGGGACTTATCTCGAGAAATGGTCGGCAATATTTAATTTCGACAAGTTATACGTGAAGAAAAAGACGAAAAGCGCTTCGACAATCATCCTTTTTTTATTAAGATTAGATGTTCATTCCTACTTGGCAATATACAGGTATTTGATGAAAACACTTTTATAAACTGACGTTTTATGCAATCATGGTTTTCACAAAACATAGTCTGATTATTAAAATGGTAGGCAATAAGGTAATGAACGTAAAATACAATTTTCGAAGTCATTTGGAGAATAAAAATGGCATCCCTGCCACTTTTAAGCTATCTATGAGCTACTTGGTTCACACTCACGTTAAATTTGTGTGAATTTCATTATAATTTGATAACTGCATCGGAAGTTAAAAGGCCTAGCACTTCAATTTCACCGATCGTTTTTTCATAGTGACACAACTGCCACATGGTTTTTATCATATTCATTAAACTTTTGTCAGATCTGTATCTACTCAAGATCAGTATATCCTATGAATTTTATCCGGTCGCGAGATACCGTAAACGCAAGTCCCAGGTGCCAAAAATATAAATAATCCGGTACGATTTTTGTGCGATTGAGAATTTTACAGGATTAGATTTAACTGTAAATTCATCAATCATTTGCATTTTATTCGAAAAGCCGAAACAATACTAGAGAGTCAATGGTGTGAAAGATTTATGTTTACGTACTTATGGTAGCGACAAGGTTGCCCAGACATTATTTAAAAACGACAGAAACTTATTTTTTATGCCCAATGTTGAGTCTTGTAAATTTTGTGATGATCTGATGACTCAATGTAAAGTTATCACAATGCGAAATTTTCCATAGAATTTCCATTATCACCAAAAATACACCAAAATTTCAGCTCGACCAAACTTCGCGATCCGGATAAATTATCCGGATAGTAAAATTCATGCACAATGTGTTCAAGGGCATATTGCATACAATAATAAGAATAAAAACTCTAGCGCACCTGAACCGCTAGAAACACTAATGTTCGAAGAACAGTAGAAGAATCGTGCAGGTTTTGAGTGCATATTCCACCACATGAGCTGCTTATTACGGCCAAACTGCTTCAAACGCCACGTTCTACTTTGGTCTCAAGAATGCATTATAACTCATATGGTGGAAGGTTTCAGATATTACCACTGGCACGAATTTCAACGTTTATGAGAGCAAAACACGGGTTAATTATATTCGTTATCAGTTGCTTATTTCACAAAATTTCGAAAGCAGCATCTCATATAACATCAATGAAGAAAATGCTCAGTGCCTGCAGCACTGTAACCGAAGTTGGTGTTTGGGGCTGCGATCTGAAAAATTTGCAGAACTTTGGGAATTGAAACATCGGTTATTTATTTTCATTGTAAATGTTTCCGGTATGCATATTAACTTTAAGCATTTATTGATACAAAAGTAGCACAACCGACTCGTGCTGGCAACCTTTCGCCAGTATCAAAGCCAAAAATATATCACATCTGCTTCACGTTGTTATATTACATTCGAAGTTATAGGAGTATAAAGAAATTAAGGATTACCTGCAGCGAGTTTTTTCAAATAATGGAAAGCTTAATATTTGCTGTTTATTGTCACTACAATATCATTACCAATTGAAAATTCTACGATAAAACCGCTTAATAAAGATATTGCAAACAAACACAAAACCAACAATAGCTGGCAGCCCTATTGTGGCTTTTCAACCAAATTTGGCCTGAATAATGTTTATAGTAGGTTCCATTAATTGTATGAAATTCGTATTGATTTCATGACTACACTGGAAGTTATAGGGCAAAAAGTTTTATTTTCCTGAGCGAATTTTCAAATCCAAAGACACAAAAATTACCATAGCTGGCAGTACCAATCGAATTTTTCAACCAAATTTCTATCAAACAGAGTTTAGAGTAAGGTTCAGCTACTGTGTCAATTTCATGAAAATCTGGTAACTTATTCAAATTTCATAGGACAAAAAGCAGTTTTTTTTCTTTGTAATTTTTCAAGATGGCACCACTGGCACAGAGTTGCCCACAATTCAAAATCGCTTCTATCAGACCTGGTCCTACTTCAGTCCAATGCATTCTGTAAATTTCAATGGTATCTGATTATTGATTCGTGAGTTCCCGTGAACAGCAGTTTTTGATGCTAAAAATATAGGTTGACTGGGAAAGGGTTACCGTTCTTGTCCGACATGAAATTTCCAAAGTTTTACTTTGAACGTGTAGATAAAGCATAAGATTTGCATACAAATTGGTTTTATTGTTAGAAACGGACAGTTTTTGGAAATTCGATGGTTTAATGTTTTCACTTCCAAATTTTGATTTTTACTAATGTTCGAAGAAGAACATTAGTATTAAAATCACTTTGGCCAAAAATTCATATTTCTATATATATATATATATATATATATATATATATATATATATATATATATATATATATATCATGAAAAAATTTCAGTGAAAAAATCTCAGGAACGCGCCATCCGATTGAGCTGAAATTTTCAGGACACATTGGTGTATATGCAGAATAGTGCCAGGTCTCACAAAAAGTTAATAATCTTTAACCCTTTGGCGCCGGCGGCCATTTTAGTGATATTTTTAATATACCTATTATTCCGTACAAAAATAAATTTTGCAAAAATAAATTTGACGAAATAAATTTTGAACGTGTTTTACATGTGAATCGGATAATGTTTTGGAATTTTTTAACAACATGTGTGCGCTGGGTGCCTAAAAACAGAACGGGAAAACTTGAAAATTTTTAAATTGCGATAACTTTTGACAGGGTTATTTAATCATTACGAAATTTATAGGACATATTGGTATTACTAAGTTGTAGATTTGTGTAGCTTTTGATGAGCGTGTTGGCAACCCTGTAGCTAGGGCTGGCACTGAAAGTGAAAACCTTCAAATCATCGTCTCTCTTGAAAAACTGCCGTTTCTTCAAAAAAAAACCACTCATATGTAAATCTTGTGCTTTGTTTACACAGAAAAAAAATAAAATTTGATATGGTATAACGGGCACGCCTGGTAACCCTTGCCCAATTTACCTATATTTTTAGCATCAAAAACTTCTGTTCACGGAAACTCACGATCCAATGAGCAGAATTAATTGAAATTTGCAGAATGCATTGGTCCTATACAGGACCAGGTCTGATAGAAGTGATTTTGAAATGCGGGTGATTCTGTGCCAGTGGTACCATCTTGAAAAATCACTAAAAAAGATAACTGCTTTTAGCCCTATAAATTCTGATTGAATCGTTCGATTTTAACGAAATTCACACAGTAGCTGGACCTTACTTTAAACCACGTTTAACAGAAATTTGGTCGAAAAATTCGGTTGGAGCTGCCAGCTATGATAATTTTGGTGTCTTAAATTTGAAAAAATCAAAATTTGGAAGTGAAAACATTAAACCATCGAATTTCCAAAAACTGTCCGTTTCTAACAATAAAACCAATTTATATGCAAATCTTATGCTTTATCTACACGTTCAAAGTAAAACTTTGGAAATTTCATGTCGGACAAGAACGGTAACCCTTTCCCAGTCAACCTATATTTTTAGCATCAAAAACTGCTGTTCACGGGAACTCACGAATCAATAATCAGATACCATTGAAATTAACAGAATGCATTGGACTGAAGTAGGACCAGGTCTGATAGAAGCGATTTTGAATTGTGGGCAACTCTGTGCCAGTGGTGCCATCTTGAAAAATTACAAAGAAAAAAAACTGCTTTTTGTCCTATGAAATTTGAATAAGTTACCAGATTTTCATGAAATTGACACAGTAGCTGAACCTTACTCTAAACTCTGTTTGATAGAAATTTGGTTGAAAAATTCGATTGGTACTGCCAGCTATGGTAATTTTTGTGTCTTTGGATTTGAAAATTCGCTCAGGAAAATAAAACTTTTTGCCCTATAACTTCCAGTGCAGTCATGAAATCAATACGAATTTCATACAATTAATGGAACCTACTATAGACATTATTCAGGCCAAATTTGGTTGAAAAGCCACAATAGGGCTGCCAGCTATTGTTGGTTTTGTGTTTGATTGCAATATCTTTATTAAGCGGTTTTATCGTAGAATTTTCAATTGGTAATGATATTGTAGTGACAATAAACAGCAAATATTAAGCTTTCCATTATTTGAAAAAACTCGCTGCAGGTAATCCTAAATTTCTTTATACTCCTATAACTTCGAATGTAATATAACAACGTGAAGCAGATGTGATATATTTTTGGCTTTGATACTGGCGAAAGGTTGCCAGCACGAGTCGGTTGTGCTACTTTTGTATCAATAAATGCTTAAAGTTAATATGCATACCGGAAACATTTACAATGAAAATAAATAACCGATGTTTCAATTCCCAAAGTTCTGCAAATTTTTCAGATCGCAGCCCCAAACACCAACTTCGGTTACAGTGCTGCAAGCACTGAGCATTTTCTTCATTGATGTTATATGAGATGCTGCTTTCGAAATTTTGTGAAATAAGCAACTGATAACGAATATAATTAACCCGTGTTTTGCTCTCATAAACGTTGAAATTCGTGCCAGTGGTAATATCTGAAACCTTCCACCATATGAGTTATAATGCATTCTTGAGACCAAAGTAGAACGTGGCGTTTGAAGCAGTTTGGCCGTAATAAGCAGCTCATGTGGTAGAATATGCACTCAAAACCTGCACGATTCTTCTACTGTTCTTCGAACATTAGTGTTTCTAGCGGTTCAGGTGCGCTAGAGTTTTTCAAATTTAAGACACCAAAATTATCATAGCTGGCAGCTCCAACCGAATTTTTCAACCAAATTTCTACCAAACGTGGTTTAAAGTAAGGTCCAGCTACTGTGTGAATTTCGTTAAAATCGAACGATTCAATCAGAATTTATAGGGCTAAAAGCAGTTATCTTTTTTAGTGATTTTTCAAGATGGTACCACTGGCACAGAATCACCCGCATTTCAAAATCACTTCTATCAGACCTGGTCCTATATAGGACCAATACATTCTGCAAATTTCAATTAATTCTGCTCATTGGATCGTGAGTTTCCGTGAACAGAAGTTTTTTATGCTAAAAACATAGGTAAATTGGGCAAGGGTTACCAGGCGTGCCCGTTATACCATATCAAATTTTATTTTTTTTCTGTGTAAACAAAGCACAAGATTTACATATGAGTGGCTTTTTTTGAAGAAACGGCAGTTTTTCAAGAGAGACGATGATTTGAAGGTTTTCACTTTCAGTGCCAGCCCTAGCTACAGGGTTGCCAGCACGCTCATCAAAAGCAACACAAATCTACAACTTAATAATACCAATATGTCCTATAAATTTCGTAATGATTAAATAACCGTGTCAAAAGTTATCGCAATTTCAAAATTTTCCAGTTTTCCCGTTCTGTTTTTAGGCATCCAGCGCACACATGGGGTTAAAAAATTCCAAAACATTATCCGATTCACATGTTAAACACGTTCAAAATTTATTTCGTCAAATTTATTTTTGCAAAATTTATTTATGTACGGAATAATAGGTATATTAAAAATATCACTAAAATGGCCGCCGGCGCCAAAGGGTTAAAGATTATTAACTTTTTGTGAGACCTGGCACTATTCTGCATATACACCAATGTGTCCTGAAAATTTCAGCTCAATCGGATGGCGCGTTCCTGAGATTTTTTCACTGAAATTTATTGATGATATATATATATATATATATATATATAGAAATATGAATTTTTGGCCAAAGTGATTTTAATACTAATGTTCTTCTTCGAACATTAGTAAAAATAATAAAACTCTAATAGTACTTGGAAGACAGTAAGTGATATGGTGCTTGAACAGAACCGAAATTATTTAGAAAAGGCATCGACCTGAGTGCTTAGAGTTGCCAATGTGCCTCTCCCTGATCTTTCATTCAATCAGTAATCCTAAGTTTGTAGCGAATCTTTTCATCTTTCACTATGTTCTTTCTATAACGAACATGTTAAGCATATATTTCCAAAATAAAAATGCAACTCTTAGGGATGGGATAGATCTTGTGAATGGAACAGTTAAAACACTAATTAGTAAGTGGGAAAACTTGTATGTAGTTTGAGAAAATATTAAATCGTTCACAGAGAAGCACTGTCTGGATCTCACATTTCCCAAAGGATCACGAAAACGAAAAACAGCAAAAAGCACTAGTTTCAAAGGTTTTGCTGTTTCATCCAGCTTTGGACACGCAGTTAGGGCTACAAAGATATCACTGCAAACCAAATGGCCCGAAAACAGTAAGTTACAGCACTCTTCATCTTGGCAAATTATTATGCTTTTTCTAGGTTTTGTAGGTAACATAAAAAATATCCAATACATTCCGTAGGGTGACGCACTTTACAATAAATTTCGTATTATCTTAAGTCCATAACCGGAAGAGTTGGAATATATAGATGGACTATTTTTACATTTGTGTGCTATTTTTACTGCTCGGTATTCGAATCAGAATCACTTTCCTCGATTTCTGTTTTACTAAACCCGTTTTCTCACAGGTTGACATAATAGCGCATAGAACAAAGACTTCACTATAGATCCCCAAAACCACCCACAACGCGGCTAGTTTTAATTTCACTCGAAACAGTATTGAATCTATTATTCTCGCTCCCTGTACAGTTGTTGTGTTAGATGTCTTGTTGCCAAGTGACCAGTTGTTGCGTTAGATGTCTTGTTGCCAAGGAAACGTAGGAAACCCGCGCTCCAACGATCGCAATCCGTTAGCTGGCCGTCCAAATTCCAGACTTGAAATTTTAAATTTTTATACGTAGCTTGCTCGACGTGAAAGACAATTGCCGGAGTCGTAGTTACCACTTTGCCGCCTTGCATTCGATACAGTATTGTTGCCTTGCCCGTTTTGTCTGCACTTAAACTTCTATTTGCAAATTGGAATTGTTTTTGCGGGATAATTAAAATTGAACAACTTTTATTAACATTAAAAATTTTAATCTACATTGAAAATTATATTTTGGCAAAGTGGTTTCGAAAGTATGCACTGCTTCTCATCAGACACCAGCACACAGTGCATACTTGACTGGCGTGACCATTTGCAGGTGGAAATCATTACATTTTTATTTATGCTAGTTGTGACAAATTTTAACATCTCCGACTTATATCCATGGATATAATTTTACTTAGTAAAGGTAATTGAATTTGACCACGGTTCCCTTCTTGTCTATAAATCAGCAGAGACAACGTGTATCATTTCTACAGATTATCGAAGCCGAGCATATTGAAACAGGACACTCGATCGTTTTGCGGAATCAGCCTCCGCAAGCAGAATCAAATTGGAATTGTTTTTGCGGGATGATTAAAATCGAACAACTTTTTATTAACATTAAAAATTTTAATCTACATTGAAAATTCTATTTTGACAAAGTGGTTTCGAAAGTATGCACTGCTTCTCATCAGACACCAGCACACAGTGCATACTTGACTGGCGTGACCACTTGCAGGTGGAAATCATTACATTTTTATTTATGCTAGTTGTGACAAATTTTAACATCTCCGACTTATATCCATGGATATAATTTTACTTAGTAAAGGTAATTGAATTTGACCACGGTTCCCTTCTTGTCTATAAATCAGCATAGACAACGTATATCATTTCTACAGCTTATCGAAGCCGAGCATATTGAAACAGGAAACTCGATCGTTTTGCGGAAGCAGCCTCCGAAAGCAGAATCAAATTGGAATTGTTTTTGCGGGATGATTAAAATTGAACAACTTTTTATTAACATTAAAAATTTTAATCTACATTGAAAATTCTATTTTGACAAAGTGGTTTCGAAAGTATGCACTGCTTCTCATCAGACACCAGCACACAGTGCATACTTGACTGGCGTGACCACTTGCAGGTGGAAATCATTACATTTTTATTTATGCTAGTTGTGACAAATTTTAACATCTCCTACTTATATCCATGGATATAATTTTACTTAGTAAAGGTAATTGAATTTGATTACGGTTCCCTTCTTGTCTATAAATCAGCATAGACAACGTATATCATTTCTACAGCTTATCGAAGCCGAGCATATTGAAACAGGAAACTCGATCGTTTTGCGGAATCAGTCTCCGAAAGCAGAATCAAATTGGAATTGTTTTTGCGGGATGATTAAAATTGAACAACTTTTTATTAACATTAAAAATTTTAATCTACATTGAAAATTCTATTTTGACAAAGTGGTTTCGAAAGTATGCACTGCTTCTCATCAGACACCAGCACACAGTGCATACTTGACTGGCGTGACCACTTGCAGGTGGAAATCATTACATTTTTATTTATGCTAGTTGTGACAAATTTTAACATATCCGACTTATATCCATGGATATAATTTTACTTAGTAAAGGTAATTGAATTTGATTACGGTTCCCTTCTTGTCTATAAATCAGCATAGACAACGTATATCATTTCTACAGCTTATCGAAGCCGAGCATATTGAAACAGGAAACTCGATCGTTTTGCGGAATCAGTCTCCGAAAGCAGAATCAAATTGGAATTGTTTTTGCGGGATGATTAAAATTGAACAACTTTTTATTAACATTACATGTTATTAAATGTTATTATTAACATTAAATGCCTAAAATCAGGAAGTTTTGGGCTGCGGGAGGCTTTGCGAAACATGTTTACTATCCGAAAGAAAATTAATCATAATTCACTCCGTCGTGTCAGGAATGGACCGATAGTTAAAGATGGATTACAAGGTAAAAAAATCTTCATAGACAGAGACTGTAAAGTCGCAGCACAAATCCGGGAAATCTGAACAGAATTACGTTATGTTGAACCTGCTTTCACTAATATATCTATTTCACTAATATATATATAATAATCGCAGGGAAGCCAATCATATGATCAACTAAAATTTTCACGTTAATCTATTGTAGTGGCGCCACTTAGGCTCTTGACGAAATCTACTAACAATTGTCACCGTAACTCACCGCAACGTGCTCAAGAACCCTTTGCAAGGGCGGCAGTTTTCGGGCGGCTTTCGCTCGCGAAGTAAAAGTCGAAGAAAAGTCTACCGTCGCCCTGAAGCGAGAAGAGGATGACGGCCTTTTATGTACAACACCGATTCGCTATCGTTAATTACAAACCCCGCACAATTCACGATCACACACTTTATTGTTTTTAAATAATAATACTAGATTATCTTCTGACGCGTTACCATTCAATGGTAATCTTCTCAAAAATTCCTTCCTTCTTGTAAAACTCTACTAAATTTAAATCCACAATTTTAACTTACTAGCTATCTAACTTGCCGATTTCGGGTTTATTCTGGATCGCCGCGATGCATTTACTCCCGTGATGGGGCCCTTTTCGTAGATTGATCCTCGCAATCGAGTGGAAATTTAATTTCACAAACGTCCCTCGTAACTTGTCCTCCACGTTCGATTCGCACTTCGCAAAACAGCTATTTCGTCCACTGAAACTGAAATCTTCCCTCGCAGATTTTTCCAGTAACACAAACGTATAGTTATTACTAATGCTGCCGCTTCCAAATTCTCCAGATTACCGTCAGTGGTTATAATTTCTCCAAGTCCGCGTCCAAATATGCAAAAGCCAGAACAAAAGAAAACAATTTATCAAATTGATTCTGCACCTGCAGCTCAAGACCTCCATCCACTCACCCAATTCACGGCAAAAGAGACCCTCTTTCCTCAATCCTGCCCACAGGAAAATTTTCCTGGCGGCAGCGGGATTTTCAAAATCCGTTTGGTGCACTCACCCGAATTCGATTTCACTCATCTGAGTGTTGGGTTTCGAATTCACCACACATCCCCAACTTGGGACAGTCTGACTTGGAACATCTCCACTGAGATTTCTCCCAGTTGACGTTTCCGAATGTCAACATTCGTAATCTTGTGTATACTAAATTCGCTGTTGTGTATATTGAATTCGCGTGGTGCTCCAGGATTCCGGCATCTAATTCCAGGTAGGTGGCTAATTAGCTTTTCAAAACCCCTTATTCCGTAAGAAAACATGTGCGCGATCCTCCCGGTAACCTTTGATTTGTTCGTATTAGCTAATATTAGCTTACGACCGTGGATCCGTCCGCCGTGTCTTTCGTGCGATGATTTGTGCGTGTCGAAGTTTTCGGGTGTGCATATTTCTTGACGCGTACGCTAATGTCCTCCGGATCTCGGTTTCCTCCCGCGTATTACGACTACCCTCCGCATCTCGGGTCCATTATATTACCAACACAGCGTTTACTTTCATCGCCTTTCGATCTGAGGCTTTGATCTAGGTAATCGGCAATTCGGGCATCCACTCAGTATTCATCGTATGTAGGTCAATTGTTGGCCTAGGTCTAGTGTCGTCGACACTGATGGCTCGACCCATACGTTGCTCTGCCTTGACGGTTAATTTTTGTCGGAACAATCCAATTCGCGATATATATCATAGATATCGCTATCGGAATTTCATTGTTGATAATTATGGTGATGTTGTGCGTATCATTGTTTGTCGTGACTTCGTGTTGATTGTTTTCATGTTCTTCGCTACAGATTGTTCTCATGTTCCAGACTGTTTGTATGTATCCTCGGTAGATATCCATTTGAGTTCGTGTCGCTCGGTGATTACTCGTGTTGTCTTGTTGTAAATTCTTAGCTAAAACTAACATCTAACTTAACTATCATACGCCTAAAACTAACGACTAAACTAACAATCATAACTCGTAAATTGTGGTTGTTGCACAATCTCCATCGTTCTCTCTTTTAGAGGACGATGGAGATTTTTTTTTTCTTTATGTATATATTATGTTCCATGTTCAATCATGCTACCAAAATTTCTACAAACCGTGACACCCCCCTCGCTTCAGAGAATTTCATAGGAATTCTCGACCATGTCCGTTCGAATAACCGCGATATATAATTCTCATTTAACACGTCATACCCGAAAGCCGACTCAAATGTCCGTCCATCCCGCTCGATACTTGAATTCTGAATTTTTTTTTGACGCTATATCCCAACACCCATTCCCTTCTCGTCATGCAAGCACACTCTTTATATCCATGTCTCTATTACTCTAACCATAATTTTCCCTACATGTTAATATGTTGCATGTTTTTGATTTGCCTGGTGTCGGTACTTTTACCGTTATTATCTAAAATACTTATGCCCTTCGAACTCGTTTTTAGGACACGCTACTTCACCATACGAAGGTCATTCTCTATAACGAATCCCAAAGGGAAAGGACAAAAAAAACGAAAGTAATGTAAAAAGAAGCAACAAAAAGGAAAAAAAAATAAATGGCAAGGAGGAAACATTCACCACCACCAATCTATCGGTATTTCTTTAATATATTCTTTAATATTATATATAATTCTAATCCCCTGCTAATACCTATAAACTAACCCTAGAATATATCACTAAATATGAAACTAATATTAGGCTTACTTATAACTAACCCTTCACCGTATATCTTCACACCCCTTCTCTTAATCTACCACCAAAAAGACTTATTAATAGTAAATTCACCTCGCTGTGACCTAACGTTATTGTAGTTTAGTCCCTCCACCACTCATTAATACCTAAACTTCCCATAGCAAATTCGAGCTCCAGCTAATGATACCCATACGAATTCACCCAAATTTAAATCATGGCTCGTACCGCTTAAGGTCTTTAGCATGCCATGTACCTGCGCTCTTTCCCTTTTCGTCTAGTAATTCGTACGTCCAAGTCGACGTCTGTTTCAAAACCGTGAAGGGACTTACGAACGCGGAGGCTAGTTTAGCGGAAAAATACTTGGTCGCGTCGGATTGAGCATAATTCCTCCTCCATACGCAATCTCCTACCTGAAAGACTTCTGCTCGCCGACGGAGATCATAGTGACTTTTATTAGCTGTAGCCGCCTTCTGCATCCTCTTCACTACGTCTGCTAGTATTCCTTCTAGTGTCCGGGCTCTCGTCATCGGCGATAAATCCCTCCGCGCGTCAGACGGGAGTTCAACTCTTTCTCGATAGGTATCCATCTCCCTACCGAAATTCAGGAAGTAGGGAGAAAAACCAGTGACCTCGTGCTTATACGTACGTAACGCGCACGCGATTTTGGCCAAATGTTGGTCCCAAGAGCGATGATTATCTGCAGCGTAACATCTCAGCATGCATTTGATGTCTTGGTTTCGCCGTTCTGCCGGGTTAGCTTGAGGATGATACAAGGCAGTGTAACTCACCTCCACACCATATTCCTCCACTGCTTTGCTGAAATGTCTACCCCTAAACTGCACTCCATTGTCGCAAACTAGAACTCTCGGAACGCCGAAGACCAAGAAAACGTTTTCTTCCAATGAGCGAAAAATCGTTGACGCCGTCGCGGTTCGCACTGGAAGTATCACTGAGAATTTGGTGACATAGTCCACCACTGTCAAGATATAGTTATGGTCACGAGTCGACCTGGGTAATGGTCCCACCAGGTCTATACATACCATTTCCCATGGCTCTTTCCCCACCCCCGCTCTAGACGACATCAGACCCACCGGTGCCTTTCGCTCTACTTTACATGCCTGGCACACTTTACACCTTCTGACGTAATCTTTGATATCAGACCGCATTCCAGGCCAGTAGTGGTTTTGTGAAACACGCGCCAACGTCTGAGCGGCTCCCCTATGCCCCGCCTTTGGGTCGTCGTGACATCTATTAAGAATTTCGCACCTTTCTGTTTTCGGCACGACGCGCTTCCAGACAGCACTCGCCTCCCCTCTTCTCTCTTTACCGGAGGTTTGTTTCCAGAGCGTGTCATTTACGATTTTCCAATTTGAATACTTCCGCGGGCCATCCCGGACGATTTCTATCATTTTCATAAACCAGTTATCCGACATTTGAGGAGCCGATATGCTGTCTAACTCTACAATTGCCCGTGAAAGTGCGTCAGGAACTAAATGTTCTTTCCCCTTCCTATGCACTACTTCAAACTCAAATTGTTGGAGGCGCACCGCCCATCTCGCTAATCTGCCGGTTGGGTCCTTAAGTTTGTTCAGCCAAACCAGCGAGTGATGATCTGTTATTACTACGAAACGTGTCCCCTCGATGTATGGACGGAATTTTTCGACGGCCCAAAGCACTGCTAAACACTCCCGTTCAGTTGTAGAGTACCTTCTCTCCTGTGCCGATAGTGACCTGCTCAAATAACATACCACTTTTTCTCCCGTAGAGTGCGCCTGGCTCAACACCGCTCCTATACCCACATTTGAAGCGTCGGTTTTCACCTTAAAGGGCAGATCGAAGTCGGGACACGCTAACTCCGGTGCGGTGGACAACTTATGTTTACAGGCAATGAAAGCTCGTTCCCAATCACTGGACCAGTTGAACTTACGCCCTTTTTTTAAAAGATCGTTTAGTGGAGCCACCATAGTAGCATGATCCGGGATAAACCGACGGTACCATGATACCATCCCCAATAGCTGTCTGACTTGCTTCACTGATCCCGGCCGGGGATACTCACTTATGGCCTTCTCTTTCTCAGGATCGACATGCAGCCCTTTCTCGTCTACCACGTACCCCAAATACTTCAATTGTGCCCTGCAGAAATGGCACTTTTCTTTTGACACGCGTAAGCTTTCTTCTCTCAGACGCGTAAACACCTCTCGTAATATCTCCAAATGTCTATCAAAAGTGTCTGTAACCAGAATAATATCATCTAAGTATGTAAATACGAACGGTTCGAGAGCGGGTCCCAACACTGTATCTATTAAGCGTTGCCACGTAGCCCCAGAATTGTGGAGTCCAAAAGGCATTCGTAAAAAATGAAACAGGCCTCTTCCTGGTACAGTGAATGCAGTATATTGACGTGAATCCTCTGCCAAAGGTACTTGCCAGTACGCAGACTTCACGTCCAGCGTTGACAAGTACTTCGCGTTCCGTATTTTCTCCAGCGTCGTGGAGATATACGGCAGGGGATAGGTATCTTTCTCGGATACTGCATTCACCTTTCTAAAGTCCACACAGAAACGATAGGACCCGTCTTTCTTTCGGACTAAAAGAATTGGCGAAGACCAAGGACTCGACAACGGCTCAACTACCCCTAACTTTAGCAAATCATCCAGCTCTATATTTATTATGCGTTGTACCGCGGGTGAGACTGGATAATATCGGTCCTTAATTGGAGCCGCCGTCGTTTTGATCCCATGTTTCACAGACTTCGCTCAACCCAACCCATCGCCCATCAGACAAAATTGCTCACTCAACATTCCAGTTAGTTTTGCTGCCTCCTCTTCGGATAGGTGAGATTGACCGCGTAGCACCTTCCCCTACACCGTCTCTGCCACAGCAACGGATGTCCACTGTCGACCCTTCATGTCCAGTACTACTCCGAGGCCTTGCCAAAAGTTTACTCCCAATATAACTTCCTGAGGGATTGCCAAAATTACCAGTACTTCCAGTTCCCTCTTTCGACCATTCAGCGCGAAGTCCAGACGCACTACACCGTTCACCTTACACACCTCTCCGTTTGCAAGCCGCACTTCTTCAACTTCGCCATCGTTCAGCATTACTCCTCTACTGACCAAACGCGACCATCCTCTTTCTCCAAGAATCATACGACTCGCGCCCGAATCTAACAGACCTTCCATGACGACGCCCGCTATCTCCACCCGCAAGTGAGGGCGACTGTCCTGATCCCTGTCAGCCAACGCGTAGTCCACTTTCGACGACTTTCCAACTCGCTGCGACCTCCCTCTAGTGCCCGCTCGGTCGCTTAGTGAGCACGGCGATCGTTTCCCGACGCTTGCATTTCCGATCGCGCATGGGCCCCTGGCTCCGCTGTTCTAGCTCGACATGTTGGACACGCCGCACGGAAAACCCCTTGACGCCCGCAACCGAAACAACGCCGAGGCTCTGTACATTCTCTAGACACGTGGCCTTCCCTCCTACAGTTCCAGCACTGTACGCGGCTCTGTCCAGACAGCACGGCTACCTGCTCTGTAGGTTCAGCGCTCATGTAAGCCAGGTCCGGTTCCAAGCATCGCCTTGGACGAGTATTGGGCGGCACGAAAGCCGCCACCGATGCCCTTGTGGCATCCAGCGTTCGCCCCATCTTCACCAGATCCGCAATCGATGATATCGGCGTCACGCTCAAGTGTTGTTGATAGAAAGGCGAAATGTTTCTGCGCAAAGTCCTCAATTTCTCTTTCTCCGGACAGCTTTGTTTCAAACGCGAGAAAAGGCGCTCCATCACTGCCACATACACCCCCATCGATTCGTTCTCGCCTTGAGTACGCTTTTGAATTTCATCACGAAGGCGGTCCTCGTAGTCCGTTGGCAAGAACTCCGCCCTAAGTTCCTCCACGAGCTCATCCCAGGACGCCACTAACCCGCGGTTGGCTCTAAACCAAATCAGCGCTCGCGAGTCAAATAGGTCTACGGCTGCCCTGAAGAGCTGTGACTTCGCGAGACCTCTCGCCTGCCGTAACTCCTCGACCCGCTCAAGGAAAGCGTTTACAGACCCCGACGCATCGCCGCTGAGCTTAAGCCCCAATTTTGCCACTTCCGCCAGGGACGATGCCTTCGCCTCTTGCAGTGCAGCCCTCGTCCGGGAATCATCCTCAAACTCAGCCTCGACTCATTATCTCCCTCGGTTTTGTCCACTCAGTTACCCATGGCTACGATGAGTCGATTACGAATCTTACGTGCACATTCCAGCTGATCGAGTGTGGTTGCCTGCATATTACTTAGGCGGCGGAACCCGAATTCGATCTTACCTTAAGATAGTCCGTCGAAGTTTTATCTCCTGACACCTTTGAGATTAACTCTTCAACTTCCGACGCTTTCGCTGTCAATTCAGAAAAATTGGTTTCAAAATCGAATGGGTACGCCGCTTCTACGTAAGATGTATCCAGAGCTGACTCCGCCGTGTAGCCCTTAGTGTTTTACGCATATTTTCCACCGTGTCCGATGGAAAACCACGGATAGCGAGCTCATACATGAGCTCGTCCTTACTTAGACGATCCACTTAGATCTTCATTTTAACCTTCTCCAACGAATACCTACAGTAGGCTGAACAACCGGATCGGATTTTTGATCAGACAATATATATAAACAATGATATATAAACCGCGAAACAGCGAAATACCCTCACCAAAATCGCAACCTTCCGACGATCTCGCACTAAAACCTAATTCTTCAATATGTTTGACCCTAAAATTGCACTTCTCAGTCACTCTAAAACATTATCCCCCCCAAGAATTTAAATATAAGAGAACCTCATTAAGAGAACAATGTATCCAAAAATTCCACCTATAATCGATCCGAAAAAAAAAATGCTTCACAAAATATATATATTTTAAAGTGACAATCTATAAGATTATTAGTTTACACACGTTATCTTCAATATACTGAATCTTGAAAGGATTATGAAAGGAACGACCTTTTTTTCCTTTCTATGCGTACCGTTAACACCGTAATTAATGCCACTATCTACCTCAGCTTCTTTGTGGTTTTACCTGAAACTCTTCTATAGCACACTATCACACTTTCACACCTCCCGTACGCACAAATTGCAAAATTCACTATTTCTATTGCTTAATCTGAACTCTTGCTCAACCACCCTGTCACACACACAAAATCCAGAATTCAAATATATGATCATAAAATGATATCAATAAAAATATATGTATATATAGATATTATGAAATAGTACCATCCAACTTTAAAAATTCAAAAATATTCAAAATGAATTTCAAAATGAAGATAATATCACCGTTCACGCGTAAGATACTTTAAAATTCGCTTTTAAGATTGCTTTAAACATCAATTTACGCGCCTACATGCCTTCCCACTATTTGGGACTTGGCTCATCAAATTTTCACGAGTACAGTTGTTTACCGTTTTTATCGCTATTACCGTTATACGCCCCACGTTGGGCGCCAATTTGTCACCGTTACTCACCGCAACGCGCTCTAGTACCCTTTACAAGGGCGGCAGTTTTGGGGCGGCTTTCGCTCGCGAAGAAAAAGAGTCGCGGGTGGGCGCCACTCGCTTCTAACCCAAAACACTGCCTCGCTACCGTCGCCCTGAAGCGAGAAGAGGATGACGGCGTCTTATGTACAACACCGATTCGCTATCGATAATTACAAACCCCGCACAATTCACGATCACACACTTTATTGTATTTAAATAATAATACTACGTTATCTTCTGACGCGTTACCATTCAATGGTAATCTTCTCAAAAATTCCTTCCTTCTTGTAAAACTCTACTAAATTTAAATCCACAATTTTAACTTACTAGCTATCTAACCTGCCGATTTTGGGTTTATTCTGGATCGCCGCGATGCATTTACTCCCGCGATGGGGCCCTTTTCGTAGATTGATCCTCGCAATCGAGTGGAAATTTAATTTCACAAACGTCCCTCGTAACTTGTCCTCCACGTTCGATTTGCACTTCGCAAAACAGCTATTTCGTCCACTGAAACTGAAATCTTCCCGCGCAGATTTTTCCAGTACCACAAACGTATAGTTATTACTAATGCTGCCGCTTCCAAATTCTCCAGATTACCGTCAGTGGTTATAATTTCTCCAAGTCCGCGTCCAAATATGCAAAAGCCAGAACAAAAGAAAACAATTTATCAGATTGATTCTGCACCTGCACCTCAAGACCTCCGTCCACTCACCCAATTCACGGCAAAAGAGACCCTCTTTCCTCAATCCTGCCCACAGGAAAATTTTCCTGGCGGCAGCGGGATTTTCAAAATCCGTTTGGTGCACTCACCCGAATTCGATTCCACTCATCTGAGTGTTGGGTTTCGAATTCACCACACATCCCCAACTTGGGACATTTGGTTGTCGGGCTTATTGGCAATACCTGCCGAAATGGTTTTACCTGCCAGTCCACCTAAGGACGGCCTGTTCGACAGACGGCGTCGACAAAGCAACAAGGGCAAACCCTTGTTACCCGTGTCTGCCAGTTTGTGCTGGGGGACGGTCCCCAACTTGGGACAGTCTGACTTGGAACATTTAGGCTGACATTTCTCCCAGTTGACGTTTCCGAATGTCAACATTCGTAATCTTGTGTATACTAAATTCGCTGTTGTGTATATTGAATTCGGGTGGTGCTCCAGGATTCCGGCATCTAATTCCAGGTAGGTGGCTAATTAGCTTTTCAAAACCCCTTATTCCGTAAGAAAACATGTGCGCGATCCTCCCGGTAACCTTTGATTTGTTCGTATTAGCTAATATTAGCTTACGACCGTGGATCCGTCCGCCGTGTCTTTCGTGCGATGATTTGTGCGTGTCGAAGTTTTCGGGTGTGCATATTTCTTGACGCGTACGCCAATGTCCTGCGGATCTCGGTTTCCTTCCGCGTATTACGAGTACCCTCCGCATCTCGGGTCCAGTATATTACCAACACAGCGTTTACTTTCATCGCCTTTCGATCTGAGGCTTTGATCTAGGTAATTGGCAATTCGGGCATCCGCTCGGTATCCATCGTATGTAGGTCAATTGTTGGCCTAGGTCTGGTGTCGTTGATATTGACGGCTCGACCCATACGTTGCTCTGCCTTGACGGTTAATATGTGTCGGAACAATCCAATTCGCGATATATATCAGAGATATCGCTATGTTTTGGCAATGTCGCGATCGGAATTTCATTGTTGATAATTATGGTGATGTTGTGCGTATCATTGTTTGTCGTGACTTCGTGTTGATTGTTTTCATGTTCTTCGCTACAGATTGTTCTCATGTTCCAGACTGTTTGCATGTATCTTCGGTAGATATCCATTTGAGTTCGTGTCGCCCGGTGATTACTCGTGTTGTCTTGTTGTAACTTCTTAGCTAAAACTAACAGCTAACTTAACTATCATACGCCTAAAACTAACGACTAAACTAACAATCTTAACTCGTAAATTGTGGTTGTTGCACAATCTCCATTGTTCTCTCTTTTAGAGGACGATGGAGATTTTTTTTTTCCTTTATGTATATATTATGTTCCATGTTCAATCATGCTACCAAAGTTTCTACAAACCGTGACACAATTCCACTCACTGTTGACCACTAGTAACTGTTTTCTGGTTATTGGGGCACACAGATCGAGCTCACAGACTTTGAGGCACTTGCGGAAATGTTCTTGTTAGCGAAAAATGCATCTTTGTAAAGGCCACTGTGAGTGCAGAGGCCGTAGTAGCGCCCAAGAAAATTTGGGAGCAGGCGTCAACTTTAGGTCACGTGTCGGAATTTCAATTATTAATTCCACTTCAGATTCCACACCGGCTTGCACTATTTAGTCGAAAGCGATAAAAACCTTGTTTGTGGAGTTTCCGATGAGTAAATTGATTGTCCACCTCCTCCACGTTTTCGATTTCAACTCTCATGCGACTAGACTCGGCATTTTTACTAATGTTCGAAGAAGAACATTAGTATTAAAATCACTTTGGCCAAAAATTCATATTTCTATATATATATATATATATATATCATCAAAAATTTTCAGTGAAAAAATCTCAGGAACGCGCCATCCGATTGAAGTGAAATTTTCAGGACACATTGGTGTATATGCAGAATAGTGCCAGGTCTCAGAAAAAGTTAAAAATCTTTAACCCTTTGGCGCCGGCGGCCATTTTAGTGATATTTTTATTATACCTATTATTCCGTACACAAATAATTTTTGCAAAAATAAAGTTGACGACATAAATTTCGAACGTGTTTTACATGTGAATCGGATAATGCTTTGGAATTTTTTAACCCCATGTGTGCGCTGGGTGCCTAAAAAGAGAACGGAAAAATTTGAAAATTTTTAAATTGCGATAACTTTTGACAAAGCTATTCAATCATTACAAAACTTTCAGGACATATTGGTATTATTTAGTTGTAGATTTGTGTAGCTTTTGCTGAGCGTGCTGGCAACCCTGTAGCTAGGGCAGGTACTGAAAGTGAAAACCTCAAAATCATCGTTTCTCTTGAAAAAATGCCGCTTCTTCAAAAAAAAGCCACTCATATGTAAATCTCATGCTTTTTTTACATAGACAAAAAATAAAATTTGATATGGTATAACGGGTACGCCTGGTAACCCTTGACCAAGTTACCTATATTTTTAGCATCAAAAACTTCTGTTCACGGAAACTCACGATCCAATGAGCAGAATTAATTGAAATTTGCAGCATGTATTGGTCTTTAATAGGACCAGGTCTGATAGAAGTGATTTTGAAATGCGGGCGATTCTGTGCCAGTGGTGCCATCTTGAAAAATCATTAAAAAAGATAACTGCTTTTAGCCCTATAAATTCTAATTGAATCGTTCGATTTTGACGAAATTTACACAGTAGCTGGATCTTATTTTAAACCACGTTTGGTAGAAATTTGGTCGAAAAATTCGGTTGGAGCTGCCAGCTATGCTAATTTTGGTGTCTTAAATTTGAAAAAATCACAATTTGGAAGTGAAAACATTCAAACCATCGAATATCCTAAAAATGTCCGTTTCTTACAATAAAACCAGTCTGTATACAAATTTTATGCTTAATCTACACGTTCAAAGTAAAACTTTGGAAACTTCATGTCGGACAAGAACGGTAACCCTTTCCCAGTCAGCCTATATTTTTAGCATCAAAAACTTCTATTCACGGGAACTCACGAATCAATAATCAGATACCATTGAAATTTACAGAAAACATTGGACTTAAGTAGGACCAGGTCTGGACTTAAGTAGGACCAGGTCTGGCCAACTCTGTGCCAGTGGTGCCATCTTGAAAAATTACAAAGAAAAAAAAACTGCTTTTTGCCCTATGAAATGTGAATAAGTAACCAGATTTTCATGAAATTGACACAGTAGCTAAACCTAACTCTAAGCTCTGTTTGATAGAAATTTGGTTGAAAAATTCGATTGGTGCTGCCAGCTATGGTAATTTTTGTGTCTTTGGTTTTGAAAATTCTCTCAGGAAAATAAAACTTTTTGCCCTATAACTTCCAGTGCAGTCATGAAATCAATACGAATTTCATACAATTTATGGAACCTATTATAAACATTATTCAGGCCAAATTTGGTTGAAAAGCCACAATAGGGTTGCCAGCTATTGTTGGTTTTGTGTTTGTTTACAATATCTTTATAAAGCGGTTTAACCGTAGAATTGTCAATTGGTAATGATATTGTAGTGCCAATAAACAGCAAATATTAAGCTTTTGATTATTTGAAAAAACTCGCTGCAGGTAACCCTAAATTTCTTCATACTCCTATAACCTCGAATGTAATATAACAACGTGAAGCAGATGTGATATATTCTTGGCTTTGATACTGGCGAAAGGTTGCCAGCACGAGTTGGTTGTGCTACTTTTGAATCAATAAAATTATACCGGAAACATTTACAATGCAAATAAATAACCGATGTTTCAATTCCCAAAGTTCTGCAAATTTTTCGGATCGCAGCCCCAAACACCAACTTCAGTTACAGTGTCGCAGGCACTGAGCATTTTCTTCATTGATGTTATATGAGATGCTGCTTTCAAAATTTTGTGAAATAAGCAACTGATAACGAATATAATTAACCCGTGTTTTGCTCTCATAAACGTTGAAATTCATGCCAGTGGTAGTATCTGAAACCTTCTACCATATGAGTCATAATGCATTCTTGAGAACAAAGTAAAACGTGGCATTTGAAACAGTTTGGCCGTAATAAGCAGCTCATGTGGTGGAATATGCACTCAAAACCTGCACGATTCTTCTACTGTTCTTCGAACATTAGTGTTTCTAGCGGTTCAGGTGCGCTAGAGTTTTTGTTATTTTTTTCTCTTTCCCACATGCACTTTAGCTGAGAAACCGTTACCTTAACATGACTATGGCTTTTGTTCTACATGGGGACACTTCTTGCCGGTTCACGCTAATGATCTCCGATTTTCTTCCCATGCTTTAATTCGTAGAACAATTTCGCACATCCGACATGGTTGTTGATTCAATTGGTTGATACTTAAAAGTACATTCGATATTTGATCAGCCCCCTATGGGTTAGTTTTTCACGTCTATAGACCGGTTTCACTAAAGTTTATACCACCTCCGCATTCTTTACATTTACTACTTCACTCATAGCCGCAAAAAAACTGATACCAAATTAATTAATCGACATCCGAAAGATGCAATCATATCAAAATCAATTGCTTCACCCGTCGTCGCTACGACTTCAAAAGGCTCTCGCCCGACCGTCTGGCCTCCGCCACGATTCGAAAAGGAATGTCGTTGCTATGACTGCCCAAAACCGACTGTCCTGAGTCTTGAGTTGCGATCCGAGACGAGCGCAAAACCGATAACGGTCAATTTCGCTCACCTCGCATATTGCACTAGGCAAAGTCAAATCGGGCTAACTGTAACTTGTTATTTTTCAAATCGAACAACAAGTCACAGTTAGTCCGTCTGAAAAATAATTGATTTTCAAGGGCACTACAGTGCGCTTTGAAATATGCCTTGCAGAAATTTCGGGTGGAAAAATTTCTGCATGCTACAACACAGGTCTTTCCACAAGGGCAAGTGCTTGGAAAGAGCTGAAGGATGGATGTAGTAATCTGATGTGGCAATTACGTGAACTTGTGACCTTGCCTTTCTACTATCCAATTCCTTTACAAAAGAAACGTGAACTTACTGAACGGGGTAATTTCAAATAAAGAATAATAGGAAATCTAGTGAACCACGTGTACTAAAATGATTAATTGAAATATCTTGAAAGAAAATGTAGTGAACTAAGTGAACATGTTTCAAGATACGGAGGGAGGATAAGAAAGAAGGAGTAGTTGGGGAATTGAGGTGCGTAAACTAGTGAACTAGATCACCTTGGGGCTTCTTCTTATGCTGCAACCTCTTCAAGATCTCCTGAGGTGTTTTCCACCCTTTTTTGTTTTCCACCCTTTGGAACTTATTCCACAGGCCAGGGAACTTCAACGGGAAAATACCGAAGTGTTGGGAACTGCGGTGACGGGTTTGAGGAGGTTCATTGGAAGGGATTGAGAGAATAGTGCTCCTCTGGAGCAGAATCTGCAGTCCATTCAAAGCGGGTTGGGACGACGTCCGTGTAGGACCTTCTTCCAGAAGAGGCGAAGGCGTAGGGTTGAGCGCTTCGGTTTTCGGGTGTAGGCCAGTAAGGGGTCGACGGTCCGGTTTCCCTTTCCGACGGCGGTATTGGGGCTGGTGTAGGTGGAAGCTTCCTTCTCTGAACTTAGGGGTGAGTGGCAGCAGTGGGGTGGGCATAGTCGCGATGCTATGGGTCGATCGGTGACGTTTCATCTTCCACATCCTCAAGCTCTGCAGCGCCATAGTCTCCGCGCTGGTGCATCTCGCGCTAATAATCCTCTTCCCGGATTACGGCTTGCCGTAGCAGCTGTACCGATGGAAGTTCCAAGAAGAGGATGCGACGCTGCACCTTGAAGAACAGGTTGCGGCGAAGGATTTTTGCCAGCTCAGCCTCCTCCAATAGCTGGGCCATGCAGTCGACTAGTCTGTGCACCTCGGAATAGAAGGTGTCGAATTGCTCACCGGGTTGTTGGTAGCGAGTTGTAATTTCCTCGTGGAGTTCGAGATCGCTGAGACGATCTCCAAACTGCTCCCTCACAGCATCGCGTAAGTGAGGCCATTCGACACCTCCGTTAATCCGGTGATACCTCCAGAACCAATCGGCCGCAGGTCCAACAAATAGAAGGTGGGCGTCATGAGCGAGAAGGTGTAAATCTCCATCAAGTGTCCGGCGCGTCAGAGACTCTACTCGGAACAAAAAAGATTCGAGGGGCAACGAATCCTCAAGGCCGGAAAATGAGATATCCCAGCTGTAGATCACGCCTGGGGCCCAATCTGCTTTTGGTGCTGTCCAATAAGACGAAGAGCTGCTCGAAAATCTGTCATAACCCCTTCCTGAATATATGTTTGCCTTAAATTTCCAGCGATAGAAACAGAGCTCAGTTTTAGATATTTTATAGTACTTGAAAAGAATATGCGTTACTGCGTAGTAAAGGCTGGGAGGTAATATGAAATGATATATAGAGGTAATATAGAGGTAATATGAAATGATATATAATTTGGAATGACTAAGAAATGGAATATATATATGTCTAATAGAATATGCTCATAAAAAATTGAATCTGAACCAATTAATCCAATATTACGATGTTGGCCCCCTTAGTTGGCCGACCAGAACTTCCCATCAGGTCCGCTGGCTGGCTGGCTGATTCATTTAAAAATGAAATTTTACGGTTTTTATTAAGTTTAACTTTATTAAACTTATGAATTTAAATTGGAAATAACATGTGAAAATATTTTAATGAGGATCGCTTCCCAAATGGAAACGCCCATTATGGAGGTCTGTCCGCTTCATCCGAAATTCCCACAAAAAGAGCGGAGCTACGAAAAAGAAAAGTTGCAGTTGTCCAACACATGACAATCCTCCAAGTTCTGGTTGAACTGACGGGACGTGATAGGGGCAGCACGCCAACCACACGTATTACAAACTTCAGTTCGAACCAGACCCGAAAAATTGCCCTCTGAAAGACAGCTCCAATTCACCGATGGCGTTGCTTCTAACACAAAAGTGGGGCAGGGGCCCTTCGGACAACTCGGACTGATGAATGGCGTAAAATGACCAGACCCAGTAAAATCCAGAGTAGTCGTCCAGGTGGCACCCAGAGCCTAAAGCTCAAAAGAACAACACAACTGAAGCTAACACCAAAGGTATACTAATAAGGATTGATTCTAAAGGCATAGGAGGGGAAAGGTGGGGGAAAAGAGCGAGCTCTGCATGTCTTGTTTCAAGGGCTTGCTCTCTCAAACGACGAAAAATTGAATCGCAAGGGAGGCGATTCTAAGACATGCTAGTGAGAATGGATAAATTGGATCTATGTAAAGTCTAAGGGGAGTATGAGTCGAAACTCATAAACTATTTTCTCACTTTTGTGGGTTACCCAAAACAAGCTTCGGGCCCCACGTTGGGTGCCATTTGTAGCGAATATGTGTGTGTTGTGAGTGTGTGGCCTTTGCACAACCCAGAACCAGACCGAAGTCCAGAATCAAGATGGCTAAGGTCCAACAAGAGTGGAACGGCTACTGCCATTCAAGAGGCAAATTCAAACAAAAAAGAATGGCCCCGAAAGCAGGTTCCCCTAGAAATGGTCGTGAAGGCTTCTCGTCCGCATTAGCAGAACACCTTTTAACCAACTCCGACGGATGTTGGGGTGCCGCTTTGCTAGCTCGCTGCGGCTGGGGTGGGTTCTTGAAAATGGAGTTGGTTTGCTCTCTAGAAAAACGGGGTGCTACGTATTATGCATTCATCATAATATTGTAGCCGCAAACGGGTATATAAAAATACCCATTAGACAAAAGGGGGCAAAGTTCCGTTGAGGAAACCACCCGTGGCTCTGCAACATGGGCTGACTAAGCAGACCCAGTTGTAGCGAATTGGTTTAATTGCGAGGATCTAACTTTTCACTATTCCATGTCAGCTCCCCTCATCCTTACCGAGGTATGAATGAGAGACCGACAAGGAATAGCGAAGAGGGTGATGGCGAACCATCAGGGAGGCAAAAAAAAATAATTAATTGCCCCTGGAGCAGGGTGTCCTAGAACTGGCCGTAAAGGCCCCTAGTCCCCTTATAGCAGAGCACCCTTATATCCGACCCCAACGGATGCTGGTGTGCCGCTTTGCTAGCTCTACGCGGCTGGGGTGGGTCATTACAGAAATGGGGGGGATATGCTACAAGAAAGAAAAGACTGCTACTTGTATCTCATCCGTCATACAAAGTAGTAACCGCAAAGTGCAAATATACAAAAGGGATTTAAGGCCTCAGTTCGTAAAGAATCGATATACAAAACTCTCAGGCATGAGACTCAGCCGAGACGTGTCAACACACGTAAGGGAACCTGAAAAACGTAACGTTAAATTACGAGGGGGGCAAAAATTGCCTTAATCTTGTGCGGACCCGAAGCAAGGCACACAACCTCATTCCCCTGATATAATTGGGGCCTATACCCCTGATATAGGCGGGGTAACGCCACCCACTGAATTCGACATGAAAATTCGTCGAAATACCACTCCTTCTAAAATTTAGGCCAGCCGGACCATTACGCCATCAGAATTTACTAACAAGTTCCCATCTGGTCGTGGCCCAATAACAAGACTAAATGTTTAGGTTTAGAACATCATCTTTACTTTTATTGTTAATGTAAAAGAAATTTGTTTTATTATATATATATAATTTTTTTCTTAAATTTAAAGGCCTTTTACAAGTAAAGTTAAGGTTTTTGAAGATATGTTTAACCCGTGTGGAAATTTTCAATCAAATGGTTTAAATTAATTACACATACTACACTACAGTTTATATATTCAAATAGTTTTGAATTCAAATACGACGCAATTTTGTACGCTATGTTTGCAATCGCTGTATGTTCATGTCGAAAATCTTCTATACGTCGTCTTCAATACCAACCGTTATATTAATCCCCACTGTAACAGGGTGGGTGGATCTAATCGACCCTAATAAAAAACCAAGCCCGATTATAGGTACCAAGTTTGGATCACGTCCATACACATTTTGTTTTTTTTCGAACGCTCATATTTGAAATACAAATTCTTTTGTGATACACTTACAGAAAGTCTCTGCTTTATTTTTGTTTATTATAATTATTTTTCTATCTCCACGCTATCATTCTCAAAAATTATGCTACTATATACTCACTGTGTATGCCAGTCAAAACTCAAGCAGCTGCTTTCGTAGGGTCTTTATCATACATACCATAGTTCATATCTTTGAACGAACCGCAAAACTTAAAGACAAGATTCGATTTCTTTCAGTTCCAAATAGTAACACCAAATAACCAAGCGGGAATAAATGCAGCAAATAAATACCACCGCGTTTAAATTTACAGAAATAAACGCCGACCCAACATATATGCGAAGTATTTTATATGAGTGGAGTACTTCTAATGTTCTTCTTTGAAGCAAAGGCCCACGAAATGAAGGGTTTAGCACGCTATTATCTTTCATCGTATACTCCTTGAAATACGTTGAAACACCTGCCGGTCCATCGCCTTGAATTGTTGCAGGAATGTAAGCCGCTGTTGGGTTTTCACTATCGGAGTGGTTGCGTTGTACTGGATTCCACTTCAAGTTTACAATCATATTCGAATTCCACGTTAAAATACCAGAAATCCTTAACTAATTTTTCTCCTTCCCGACGCAAAAAAAACCCATCCTAATTAGTCACGAGTTTCTTATCGTTGAAATAATATCCAGCTAACGTATGATTCATCCAGTAGCTTTGAATTAGCTTAAAATAGGATCAATTAATTGTCAATCCGTTGATCAATCCTTAATTCCCCCGCATCAGAGTTACGCACCTCTAATCCGACTCACAAAACTGTATTAATTTGTACTCCATGCTTGTAGAATGGAGCTTCAGAGTGTTCACTTCTTCGAAGCGAAGCACTGAATTATCATAAAAAGGTCAAATGAAATTAGTTCAAGACTTCCTCAGCTTTTCAGACAGCTGTACAACATTTAGACGAAACGTAGTTTGTACCGAAGAAAATATATGGCTCGTGCAGAGTGCATAAGCGTTTGTTGCGTCAACAATTAGTCCAACTGCTTTTAATCGCGTCACTTGTTGGCCGATGTTGTCATCAAATTAGATTTTTCCATTTTTCTTTCGCTTTCCGTACCTCGAATATTTGCTACACAACGCACCAAGTCACCAAACTAAAATCATCAAAATTTCGATAAACCGCGTATTCCACCCAATATTGCAAAATTTACAATCGATATACATATTACAAAATTTTCAAGTTCTGATTATACTAGATCTGATCGTCCACCAAAACAAATCGAAATGCCCGAACCACGTCCACGACCACTCAATTGCAACTCCCTTCATCCAAGTCAAGCAATTCTCGGGTGATTTCATTTCGTCCGGGGTCCAAGAATTTTCTCGGAAACTTATTGCTTGATCATCCAATGCTCGGTCGCATGAACGTTTTCCCACGTTCAGCATTAGCGACATTCTTTGGTTGGGGTGCGAGCATTGGATCTATGGTTGTTGTTGGCGAATTTCCATGCCGGGCAATAACAAAGTAGTCGTCGTGAACATTTTGAGTCGCGGCGGTTCGAAATTTCCTCCAAATTCAACAACAACAATTTCGGGATTCCGAGCTCATGGCCAGTCATTAATATTAGCTGGGAATGAGCTCCGGAAATACCAAAACATTGTTGTTATTGGATTTGGAAAAATCCTCGAGCCGAAATTTCGTTTTGCATCGATTATGGTGAAAAATGGAATATTTAGGTTAAGGAGGCATATGCATGTTGAGATGCATATGCGAATTAGGGTATCTATGCATGTTGGATTTGCATATTAGGATATGGGTACATATGCATATGGAGATGTATATGTGAATTAAAGTATATATGCCTACTGGATTTGCATATGTGGAAAAGGGTACATATGCATGCTGAGAGGCATATGCGAATCGGGGTAGGTATGCATATTGCATTTGCACCGGTGCCTTAGGGTACCTCTGCACGTGGCCATGCACATACTGAGTACATGTCGCCGAGGGGATTCTGGTAAGCGAATGCTACAACACAGGTATTTTCACGAGGAAAACCGAGAGAAAAGAGCTGAAGGATTTCTGTTCCAAATTAACTCCCAAAGAGTATGAGTGTTATGTCTCTTAATTAAGAGTAAGGGATTTCGTTGGGGAATTATAGAGATGAATCCCTTGCTTATTTACTAATATTCTTGAAGTTAGCGAAGGAAAATCGTGAAAAGGCAGTGGGTTCAATCATTGCTCGATTGCTGCAGCGAAATCAAAGTTCCAATCAACAGCAATGTCGACGAATGGGAAGAAGAGTGCACGCAATATGAGTCGAGTGACAAATCAATTATGTGAGGCGGTTATGTTTCAAATAACGAACCGAAAGTGACCACCAAGCAACAGAACAGAGAAGAGACAGCCTGATTGTCAAGATGAATCGTCAGCGAACAACCATCGGAGATTACGCAGGAAAAGATGTGGAGTCCAAAAGGGGTGAATACTATGGCTACAGCGGAAATAACAGGAGGGATACGTGTGATTTAATCACCAGAAGGGGAGAATTCTCCTAGATGATCAGGTTTAATGAAGAATAGTGATCCGATTTTAATTCCAGATTTAAAGAAGCAATTAAACTAGCTGAATTCTACACATCAAAAGAGGTATACATGAAGCAGCAAAAAGAAGGCCACCGCCAATGTAGTAGGAATGTTAGTTCGCGCGAACAGCGCTATAAGGGGGAAAATTTCCTCCAAAATAAAGGTATACCCTAAAAGTGGTGAAAAACGGGTTTGCAAGCATTTGCAGAGAAAAGTGCTATCATTATTCCCTTAAATTATAAAGAGTTTTTTTATTGAATGTAATTAGTAATGCCCTGTGATGCATCACAACCCCTGGTCTGAAAATAGACAACCAGTGTAATGCCGCTATAAGCGAGATGACAGAGACGCTCAAAGAAATGGAATTAGTGGCGCCAGAAATAGATTCGACAACAGCGAAAATGATGGAAATCAGAACGTTCATAAGATAAATTTCAAAGCAACAGGCAATATTTGAGATGGTGATGACCAAAATAGTGGCCATACGGGAGAAAAGTAGATGATCACGAAAGATCAGACTGCAATGATAATGGCGATGCCACGTCAGATAAACACAAGGAAAAACCTCGGGAATTATATGTTCCAGAAGAAGCTACAGATATGGAAGATGAAATTTTCAACACTGACATCAGTAGTAAACTTCACAAAAGTGAAGAAAAATGCTGAAATCCCGGTGAATGGTCCCTGAGTGCTTCATTAACAAGATCATCAGTGGATGGACTGGGCTTTGCCAATTTGTGTGGGACAATGTAAAAAAAATCTGCGCCAAGGCAAGTGAGTGAATCAAAGTGATCAGAGAGATGAAATAAGCAATTAGAGTGAATAATGGAAGAACGCTATTCAGCGGTTAAAGTGCTTACAGAGATTAAAGTGATTAACTGAGTGAATGGTGGATCGAATTCTCTCGAAGAATGTATGTCCGAGAGCCTCAAAGTAAATAAAATTCGTGGGTTGTGGGGAGTGCCGGCCGTACTACATGGAGGACCGCACCCTACTTTTTCCCAGCATCAGGACCAACGTACCCTCCACACTCACACATCCGCATTTGGAAAAATCCTCGAGCCGAAATTTCGTTTTGCATCGATTATGGTGAAAAATGGAATATTTAGGTTAAGGAGGCATATGCATGTTGAGATGCATATGCGAATTAGGGTATCTATGCATGTTGGATTTGCATATTAGGATATGGGTACATATGCATATGGAGATGTATATGTGAATTAAAGTATATATGCCTACTGGATTTGCATATGTGGAAAAGGGTACATATGCATGCTGAGAGGCATATGCGAATCGGGGTAGGTATGCATATTGCATTTGCACCGGTGCCTTAGGGTACCTCTGCACGTGGCCATGCACATACTGAGTACATGTCGCCGAGGGGATTCTGGTAAGCGAATGCTACAACACAGGTATTTTCACGAGGAAAACCGAGAGAAAAGAGCTGAAGGATTTCTGTTCCAAATTAACTCCCAAAGAGTATGAGTGTTATGTCTCTTAATTAAGAGTAAGGGATTTCGTTGGGGAATTATAGAGATGAATCCCTTGCTTATTTACTAATATTCTTGAAGTTAGCGAAGGAAAATCGTGAAAAGGCAGTGGGTTCAATCATTGCTCGATTGCTGCAGCGAAATCAAAGTTCCAATCAACAGCAATGTCGACGAATGGGAAGAAGAGTGCACGCAATATGAGTCGAGTGACAAATCAATTATGTGAGGCGGTTATGTTTCAAATAACGAACCGAAAGTGACCACCAAGCAACAGAACAGAGAAGAGACAGCCTGATTGTCAAGATGAATCGTCAGCGAACAACCATCGGAGATTACGCAGGAAAAGATGTGGAGTCCAAAAGGGGTGAATACTATGGCTACAGCGGAAATAACAGGAGGGATACGTGTGATTTAATCACCAGAAGGGGAGAATTCTCCTAGATGATCAGGTTTAATGAAGAATAGTGATCCGATTTTAATTCCAGATTTAAAGAAGCAATTAAACTAGCTGAATTCTACACATCAAAAGAGGTATACATGAAGCAGCAAAAAGAAGGCCACCGCCAATGTAGTAGGAATGTTAGTTCGCGCGAACAGCGCTATAAGGGGGAAAATTTCCTCCAAAATAAAGGTATACCCTAAAAGTGGTGAAAAACGGGTTTGCAAGCATTTGCAGAGAAAAGTGCTATCATTATTCCCTTAAATTATAAAGAGTTTTTTTATTGAATGTAATTAGTAATGCCCTGTGATGCATCACAACCCCTGGTCTGAAAATAGACAACCAGTGTAATGCCGCTATAAGCGAGATGACAGAGACGCTCAAAGAAATGGAATTAGTGGCGCCAGAAATAGATTCGACAACAGCGAAAATGATGGAAATCAGAACGTTCATAAGATAAATTTCAAAGCAACAGGCAATATTTGAGATGGTGATGACCAAAATAGTGGCCATACGGGAGAAAAGTAGATGATCACGAAAGATCAGACTGCAATGATAATGGCGATGCCACGTCAGATAAACACAAGGAAAAACCTCGGGAATTATATGTTCCAGAAGAAGCTACAGATATGGAAGATGAAATTTTCAACACTGACATCAGTAGTAAACTTCACAAAAGTGAAGAAAAATGCTGAAATCCCGGTGAATGGTCCCTGAGTGCTTCATTAACAAGATCATCAGTGGATGGACTGGGCTTTGCCAATTTGTGTGGGACAATGTAAAAAAAATCTGCGCCAAGGCAAGTGAGTGAATCAAAGTGATCAGAGAGATGAAATAAGCAATTAGAGTGAATAATGGAAGAACGCTATTCAGCGGTTAAAGTGCTTACAGAGATTAAAGTGATTAACTGAGTGAATGGTGGATCGAATTCTCTCGAAGAATGTATGTCCGAGAGCCTCAAAGTAAATAAAATTCGTGGGTTGTGGGGAGTGCCGGCCGTACTACATGGAGGACCGCACCCTACTTTTTCCCAGCATCAGGACCAACGTACCCTCCACACTCACACATCCGCGTCCGAATGTACGCACATGCGTAAGTGCGTGCATACAACACCTTGTGAGATGCTACCCAGGGTACAGGACAGCAGGATTGCTCCTCCGCCCTGAATGAGGGGTGGGGACTACCCTTTCAGCCGGGGTCCGTAGTGAAAGCTCTTGGCTCCTCTATGTCTCCTCTGCACGCACCGCGGCTCCCATATCGGAAAGTAAGGGGCTGTAGCGTCTAAAGACGTATTAAAGAGAAGGGTGACGGAGGCAGAATCGAAAAAAAACTCGATTCACAGAAAAACAAAGAATTAACCCAGGGCATACATACATCTTCTAAAGTTAGCTATGTAATGAAAGAATGCATTCATCATGCTATTGCAATCGAATACATATGTGTGCCGAAGAATGAGTCCATTGTGTGACAAAACAAAATAGTATGTGCAAGTTCAATCAGAGTCAATGCGAAATTACAGACCCATATGAACATGTGAACTTGAATGAATGTGAATTTAAATAAATAAACAAGTGAATATACTCGTACTTGGTTAGAGTACTATAGATAAGGTAGGAAGAAGTCATCAAAGAATTGCGGCGTGACCTAGTAAGCTGAAATATCTCTGGGCTTCTTTCGATGATGTAACCTTTGAAGAATTTTCTCAATCGATCAAAATTAGCTTTCTACCTTTTGAAATTTATTCCCCAGATCAGGAAACTTCACTGGGAAAAGGTCAAAGTGTTTAGGCTTCGCTTGAAGCGATGCGGAAATTGCTTTTGAAGGTTTTTTGGAAATTTTCCTCTTCAGTAGCGTAATTTGCATCTCCTTCAGAGCAGCAATACGCTGTTTTGATTTTCGTCCGTGTAAGACTTTCTTCCGAAAGAGCCGAAGTCGAAGAGTCGAGCGTTTACGTCTGTGAGTGTCAGTAAGGGGAATCTTGAAAATTAGGTTGTCTGTCTCCTGCGATGATATTGATGCTGTTGCGGATGGGATGTGCAACTTTGGAGTAAAAAGATGTGAGTCAATAGCAGATACATCATGATGGAGACACGGTGTATCCCCAGCTGTCACCTCTCTAAACTGGCTCATCTCCAAATCAAAGTTTTCCTCTCGAAGAACAGCCTGCCTAAGCAACCATACTGAGGGAAGATCCAAAAATAGTAAACGTCGTCGCAGTTTGGGTTTCAAATTTCGTCGAAGGATGTCTGTCTGTTCGCTATCTCCTATCGGCTGGTCCAGGCGATCCACTAGCCGGAGCACCTCAGAGAAAAAAGTGTCAAACGTCTCGTCATCCTTTTGACGACGATCTTTAATCTTTTCTAGGAGTTCGAAGTTACTACAGCGATTCCCAAAACAATCCTGGAGGGCATTGCAAAGGTGTTGCCACTCGATTCCTCCGTTTCTCCGATGATAGGCCCAGAAACAGTCACTTGCTGGCCCAGTGAACAGAAGATGACCGTACTGACAGAGAAGATAAAAGTCTCCGTCAAGGGTCTGATGTGTAAGACCTCGTATGCGATATATAAAGAGCTCTATGGGAAGAGAATCGGATGGACTTGAAAATTTAAGATTCCAGCTGTGGATGATTTCTGCAACCCCATCAGCCGGTGATGTTGACAGTGAAGATGAAGTGCTGAATCTAGAAGATGCAGTTTCACATTCGAACTGACTGAAATTCCACATGGACTTCATAATCAATAAGAAAAGGTCAGAGTAGCTAAGAAGTTAGAATTGAATTATTAGTTTGAATTGAATTTTGAATTTTAACTTAACTTTAATTTTAATTATAATTGAAAATTATTTTTTATTTTAAGAGTTCTTGTAGAGAATGTTTGACGTGTGCGATCTTTTATTTAAGATATCGATTTTTGGTTTGAATTGAATTTCTATGTTCAATTGAATTTGTAATTTCTAAGACTCTTTATTAAGAAATGGTTTTACATGGGATATCTTTTATTTCAGATACCGATATTTAATTGATTTTTAGTTTTTTAATGAGATTTTGGTTTTAATAGAATTTTTGTTTTAAAGAAATTTTGGCCTTGCTACTGCCCTCGAACCCAATGAATACTCCTCGATCAAGTTCGCTAACTGGCTGGCCAGTAATTTGTGTGTTTCCAGAATAGAAACATTCGTTTAGAGGACTGTTTACCTCCCTCGAGTCCACTCAAAAATCAAGACAAAGGATTTAAATAACAAAGTGGCAGCCGTCCAGAACATAACAATCTTCCCAAAGTACTGGTCAAACTGACGGGACGTGATAGTGGCAAAACGCCAACCACACGTAATCCGAACATCAGCTCGCTCCAGACCCGAAAAGTCGCATATGCAGGACAACCCCAAGAAAAAGATGTTTCTCGCTCCAAACCTATCAATTCTCCAAAACTTGGTCAGACTGAAGGGACGTGGTGGTGGCAACACGCCTACCCCATGTAATCCAGCAACAGTCCGAATCAAACCCAGACAACCGACAGCTCCAGAACAGAAACAAGTACCGAGATGGAGTAGTTTCACACAAAGAGGGGCAGGGGCCCTTCGGGTGACTAGGACCAAGAATGGCGGTAAGCCACCAAACTCAGTAATCCATAGTAAGCCTCCAGGTTGCACCCAGAGCCAAAAAGCTCATAAAGACAAACACAATCGAAACTAGTACCAATGGTATACTAAAGGAATTTTACGTTAAAAGGATGTGATTGGATGGGATATAGCGGTTAGCGAGACAAAAAGCTATTTATTACATGTCCTAATGAGAGTTAATCTGTTCTATTGAACAGCAAAAGGGATGAATCATAAGAAAGATGATTCTGGGACATGTTAGTGGGAATGTAAATTGGAATAAGACGTTTAGTCAATGGAGTTATGAGACAAGGCTCATAAATTATTTTCCCACTTGGGTGGTGAGTACCAAAAACAAGTTTTTGGGCCCCACGTTGGGCGCCATTTGTAGCAAATTGGTTTAATTACGAGGATCTAACTTTTCACTATTCCATGTCAGCTCCCCTCATCCTTACCGAGGTATGAATAAGAGACCAACAAGGAATAGCGAAGAGGGTGATAGCGAACCATCAAGGAGGCAAAAAAAAAATAATCAATTGCCCCGGAGCAGGGTGTCCTAGAATTGGCCGTAAAGCCCCCTAGTCTGCGTATAGCAGAGCACCCTTATATCCGACCCCAACGGATGCTGGTGTACCGCTCTGCTAGCTCTATGCAGCTGGGGTGGTTCATTACAGAAATGAGGGGGATATGCTCCAAGAAAGAAAAGACAGCTCCCCTCATCCTTACCGAGGTATGAATAAGAGACCGACAAGGAATAGCGAAGAGGGTGATGGCGAACCATCAAGGAGGCAAAAAAAACTAATTAATTGCCCCTGGAGCAGGGTGTCCTAGAACTGGCCGTAAAGGCCCCTAGTCCCCTTATAGCAGAGCACCCTTATATCCGACCCCAACGGATGCTGGTGTGCCGCTTTGCTAGCTCTACGCGGCTGGGGTGGGTCATTACAGAAATGGGGGGGATATGCTACAAGAAAGAAAAGACTGCTACTTGTATCTCATCCGTCATACAAAGTAGTAACCGCAAAGTGCAAATATGCAAAAGGGATTTAAGGCCTCAGTTCGTAAAGAATCGATTTACAAAACTCTCAGGCATGAGACTCAGCCGAGACGTGTCAACACACGTAAGGGAACCTGAAAAACGTAACGTTAAATTACGAGGGGGGCAAAAATTGCCTTAATCTTGTGCGGACCCGAAGCAAGGCACACAACCTCAGGCCCCTGATATAATTGGGGCCTATACCCCTGATATAGGCGGGGTAACGCCACCCACTGAATTCGACATGTAAATTCGTCGAAATACCACTCCTTCTAAAATTTAGGCCAGCCGGACCATTACGCCATCAGAATTTACTAACAAGTTCCCATCTGGTCGTGGCCCAATAACAAGACTAAATGCTTAGGTTTAGAACATCATCTTTATTTTTATTGTTAATGTAAAAGAAATTTGTTTAATTATATATATAATTTTTTTCTTAAATCTAAAGGCCTTTTACAAGTTAAATTAAGATTTTTGAAGATTTTTTTGACCCGTATGGAAATTTTCAATCAGATGGTTTAAATTAATTACACATACTACACCGACCATAATTTATATATTCAAATAGTTTTGAATTAAAATACGATGCAATTTTGTACGCTATGTTTGCAATCGCTGTATGTTCATGTCGAAAATCTTCTATACGTCGTCTTCAATACCAACCATATTACTAATCCTCGCTGTAACAGGGTGGGTGGATCTAATCGACCCTAATAAAAAAACCAAGCCCGATTATAGGTACCTAGTGTGGATCACGTCCATACATATTATTTTTACTAATGTTCGAAGAACATTAGTATTAAAATTGATTCGGCCAAAAATTCATATTTCTATATATATATATATATATATATCATCAAAAAATTTCAGTGAGATAATCTCGGGAACGCGCCATCCGATTGAGCTGAAACTTTCAGGATACATTGGTGTATATGCAGAATAGGTCCAGGTCTCTTTAAATGTCAGTTATTGTTAACCTTTTGGCGCCGGCGGGCGTTTAAGTGATATTTTTAATATACCTATTATTTCGTGCACAAATGATTTTCGCAAAAATAAAGTTAACGAAATAAATTTCTAACGTGTTTTACATATGAATCGGATAATGCTTTGGAATTTTTTAACCCTATGTGTGCGCTGGGTGCCCAAAAAGAGGACGGGAAAATTTGAAAATTTTTAAATTTCGATAACTTTTGACAGAGCTATTCAATCATTACGAAATTTTCAGAACATATTGATATTATTTAGTTGTTGATTTGTGTAGCTTTTAATGAGCGTGCTGGCAACCCTGTAGCTAGGGCAGGCACTGAAAGTGAAAACCTCCAAATCATCGTCTCTCTTGAAAAAATGCCGTTTCTTCAAAAAAAAGCCTTTCATATGTAAATCTTGTGCTTTGTTTACATAACCAAAAAAAAAAAAAAGATATGGTATAACGGGCACGCCTGGTAACCCTTGCCCAATTTACCTATATTTTTAGCATCAAAAACTTCTGTTCACGGAAACTCACGATCCGATAAGC
Source organism: Nemotelus pantherinus (assembly GCA_963978885.1). NCBI lineage: Eukaryota > Metazoa > Arthropoda > Insecta > Diptera > Stratiomyidae > Nemotelus > Nemotelus pantherinus. The sequence continues at coordinate 127,371,268 of OZ022264.1, read as the reverse complement.
AGAATTATTTGAAATTCACAGCATGTATTGGCCTTAACCAGGACCAGGTCTGATAGAAGTGATTTTGAAATGCTGGTGATTCTGTGCCAGTGGTGCCATCTTGAAAAACCACTAAAAAAGATAATTGTTTTTAGCCCTATAAATTCTGATTGAATCGTTCGATTTTGACGAAACTTACACAATTGCTGGACCTGACTTTAAGCCACGTTTGGTAGAAATTTGATCGAAAAATTCAGTTGGAGCTGCCAGCTATGATAATTTTGGTGTCTTCATTTTGAAAAAAAAAATTTGGAAGTGAAAACATTCAAACCATCGAATATTCAAAAAAATGTCCGTTTCTTACAATAAAACCAATCTGTATATAAATCTTATGTTTTATCTACACGTTCAAAATAAAACTTTGGAAATTTCATGTCGGACAAGAACGGTAACCCTCTCCCAGTTAACCTATATTTTAAGCATCAAAAACTTCTGTTCACGGAAACTCACGAACCAATAATCAGATACAGCTAAAATTTACAGAATGCATTGGACTTAAGTAAGACCAGATTTAATAGAAGCGATTTTGAATTGTGGGCAACTCTGTGCCAGTGGTGCCATCTTGAAAAATTACAAAGAAAAAAAACTGCTTTTTGCCCTATGAAATGTGAATAAGTTACCAGATTTTCATTAAATTGACACAGTAGCTAAACCTAACTCTAGTCTCTGTTTGGTGGAAATTTGGTTGAAAAATTTGATTGGTGCTGCCAGCTATGGTAATTTTTGTGTCTTTGGTTTTGAAAATTCGCTCAGGAAAATAAAACTTTTTGCACTATAACTTCCAGTGCAGTCATTAAATCAATACGAATTTCATACAATTAATGAAACTTATTATAAACATTATTCAGGCCAAATTTGGTTGAAAAGCCACGATAGGGTTGCCAGCTATTGTTGGTTTTGTGTTTAATTGCAATATCTTTATTAAGCGGTTTTATCGTAGAATTTTCAAATGGTAATGATATTGTAGTGACAATAAACAGCAAATATTAAGCTTTCGATCATTTGAAAAAACTCGCTGCAGGTAACCCTAAATTTCTTTATACTCCTATGACTTCGAATGTAATTAAACAACGTGAAGCAGATTTGATATATTCTTGGCTTTGATACTGGCGAAAGGTTGCCAGCACGAGTCGGTTGTGCTACTTTTGTATCAATAAATGCTTACAGTTAGTATACATACTGGAAACATTTACAATGAAAATAAATAACCGATGTTACAATTCGCAAAGTTCTGCAAATTTTTCGGATCGCAGCCCCAAACACCAACTTCAGTTACAGTGCTGCAAGCACTGAGCATTTTCTTCATTGATGTTATATGAGATGCTGCTTTCAAAATTATGTGAAATAAGTAACTGATAACGAATATAATTAACCCGTGTTTTGCTCTCATAAACGTTGAAATTCATGCCAGTGGTAATATCTGAAACCTTCCACCATATGAGTTATAATGCATTCTTAAGACGAAAGTAAAACGTGGCATTTGAAACAGTTTGGCCGTAATAAGCAGCACATGTGGTGGAATATGCACTCAAAAGCTGCACGATTCTTCTACTGTTCTTCGAACATTAGTGTTTCTAGCGGTTCAGGTGCGCTAGAGTTTCGGCATTTTTTAAATATACAAGCAAAAAATTGTTTACTAGGCCTTAATTTCTTTTTACCTCTTTCAGCAATCTTTTTATTTAAATCTTACGGGGGCGATTCTTCCCGTAGATTAGTTTTTATTTTTATTGACCTTGTCAGTAATAAATTACAGCAAGGAGTCGAATTCTTCTAAAATTCCGCCTACGGGACAATGCTAGTCCTTGTTCTATTATTTATTCACTTTTTGATTTGAAATAGTTATTTTCACTTCACACACTTCGTAGATTCTTTAAAAAGGATACCGGTATTTTTTTTTGTTTTTTTTTCGAACGCTCATATTTGAAATACAAATTCTTTTGTTATACACTTACAGAAAGTCTCTGCTTTATTTTTGTTTATTATAATTATTTTTCTATCTCTACGCTATCATTCTCAAAAATTATGCTACTATATACTCACTGTGTATGCCAATCAAAACTCAAGCAGCTGCTTTCGTAGGATCTTTATTATACATACCATAGTTCATATCTTTGAACGAACCACAAAACTTAAAGACAAGATTCGATTTCTTTCAGTTCCAAATAGTAACACCAAATAACCAAGCGGGAATAAATGCAGCAAATAAATACCACCGCGTTTAAATTTACAGAAATAAACGCCGACCCAACATATATGCGAAGTATTTTATATGAAAGGAGTACTTCTAATGTACTTCCTTGAAGCAAAGGCCCACGAAATGAAGGGTTTAGCACGCCATTATCTTTCATCGTATACTCCTTGAAATACGTTGAAACACCTGCCGGTCCATCGCCTTGAATTGTTGCAGGAATGTAAGCCGCTGTTGGGTTTTCACTATCGGAGTGGTTGCGTTGTACTGGATTCCACTTCAAGTTTACAATCATATTCGAAATCCACGTTAAAATACCAGAAATCCTTAACTAATTTTTCTCCTTCCCGACGCAAAAAAAACCCATCCTAATTAGTCACGAGTTTCTCATCGTCGAAATAATATCCAGCTAACGTATAATTTATCCAGTAGCTTTGAATTAACTTAAATTAGGATCAATTAGTCGTCAATCCGTTGATCAATCCTCAATTCCCCCGCATCAGAGCTACGCACCTCTAATCCGACTCACAAAACTGTATTAATTTGTACTCCATGCTTGTAGAATGGAGCTTCAGAGTGTTCACTTCTTCGAAGCGAAGCACTGAATTATCATAAAAAGATCAAATGAAATTAGTCCAAGACTTCCTCAGCTTTACAGACAGCTGTACAACATTTAGACGAAACGTAGCTTGCACCGAAGAAAATATATAGCTCGTGCAGAGTGCAAAAGCGTTTGTTGCGTCAACAGTTAGTCCAACTGCTTTTAATCGCGTCACTTGTTGGCCGATGTTGTCAACAAACTAGTTTTTTCCGTTTTCTAATATGCTTTGCTAAGTTGCTAATATGCAGCGACATTCTTTGGTTGGAGTGCGAGCATTGGATCTATGGTTGTTGTTGGCGCATTTTCATGCCGGGCAATACCAAAAGGTCTGTTCCCGTACTACGATTAATTGCGATTAATCGTGATTAATTGCAATGAAGCTGTTCCCGCACTCCGTTTTACTGAAAACTGAAATTATCCCCTCTTTCGGTAAATTTCAGTAGGGTCTGAGCTACTGAAAAATACTGAAAAGTGTCAAACCCATGGTCAAACGGAGTAAATATTTTCAAATGTGCGCGGCAAGCAACATATTTTTTGCGTAATGTTGCTATAAAGGTCGAATATTTTTGTGGCGATAATTTATTACCGCTTAGGATGACTTTATAATCACTATTGTTCTCCCACAAACCGAAAACTGTCACTTTTGTTTGTCGATTTTCAGAAAAGGCAATGAGAGCGTTCTTGTGCTTTTCGTGAATTCCCCCACCACATTATTCAGTAAAATCCAGGAAAATTCAGTTACTGAAAGTGCGGGAACAGACCTAAAGTCGTCGTCGTGAACATTTTGAGTCGCGGCGGTTCGAAATTTCCTCCAAATTCAACAACAACAATTTCGGGGTTCCGAGCTCATGGCCAGTAATTAATATTAGCTGGGAATGAGCTCCGGAAATACCAAAACATTGCTGTTATTGGATTTGGAAAAATCCTCGAGCCGAAATTTCGCTTTGCATCGATTATGGTGAAAAATGGAATATTTACGGTTAAGGAGGCATATGCATGTTGAGACGCATATGCGAATTAGGGTATCTATGCATGTTGGATTTGCATATTAGGATATGGGTACATATGCATATGGAGATGTATATGTGAATTAAAGTATATATGCCTACTGGATTTGCATATGTTGAAAAGGGTACATATGCATGCTGAGAGGCATACGCGAATCGGGGTAAGTATGCATATTGCATTTGCACCGATGCCTAAGGGTACCTCTGCACGTGGCCATGCACATGCTGAGTACATGTCGCCGAGGGGATTCTGGTAAGCGAATGCTACAACACAGGTATTTTCACGAGGAAAACCGAGAGAAAAGAGCTGAAGGATTTCTGTCCCAAATTAACTCCCAAAGAGTATGAGTGTTAGGTTTGCTTTCCACAAACACGAGCACAAGGACATTTAAAACTTTTTTGTAATATAAATATATTTCTTGTAACTGAGATTACAGATCAGTAATTGATCAAATTCACTTATGTTAGTCCGGCGACGATTGAAAGGCAACTCCCCGAGATGTAAAGATGCACAACGGTCCATGAATCAAAAACCAGTCCCCTTGTGTAGTATTAGTGTGAGCCAAAAACCAGTTCGAATATGCCGCAGTAGAGTGACCCAACATTCCGGGCCCCATGATAGCTCGCTTAGTTTTCATTGACTGAAATTAGGAGATTAGGTTGTGTAAATCGCTCGGCATTTCCTCCATAAGCAACTTGTAAGGTGGATATACCGCCACGACTCGGTTCCTTGATTAACTGCATCTCTGGTGAGTTGATGTGGTGTATTTATAGATGACTTTGTGGCTTTGGGAAACTGATGACTTCGGATGAATGGAAGAAAATTCTTCAAAGAAAATAGAAAAGGAGAGAAAATCTATCTCTGGTTGGTTGAAGTTTATTTATTATCATTGGCATGGCCCTCACAGGTTTCGATCGGCAATCGGTAAACTTTAGTTACGAACCAACTCCGTGGTTTTTGTACGAAGAGTCACTACACGGGCTAGTTTATCTGGACCTTCTGTTAACTTGGTGACTCATCCTATAAACCAGTTGACTGGTGGCAGACGACCATCTTTAATTATGACAAGATCATTTACTTTCAAGTCATTAGTTACTTCGAGCCACTTTGGTCTTCATTGCAACTGACTCAAGTAATCAGTGCTCTATCGATGCCAGAAATTCTGATTCATTTCGTTAAACTGCTTCCATTTTGCTGGTAGTCCAATATGTTTTGTGGGTTCTGGAATCCCTCTTATTATATCGCCGTTGAGGAAGTGATTTGGTGTTATCGCCGTTAGGTTATCAGGATCTGCTGTAGCTGGGCACAAAGGACGACTATTTAACATCCCTTCGATCTCTGTTAAAATAGTTGTCCACTCCTCAAAGGTGTATGATCGTTCCCCGCAGATCCGCTTTAAATGATATTTAACGGATTCCAAGCCCGCCTCCCAAATGTCTCCAAAGTGGGGAGCAGCAGGTGGAATGCAATGCCATTGAATGAGCCGGTTGGTAAGATATGGCATGATATCCTTCTCAATTTGAGCTTTCCAAATTTTTCAAATGCTTTAAGTTGGTTAGTAGCTACAACAAATGTTGTCCCATTATCACTATAGATATGAGAGCACATAGTTCGGCGGGAAATAAAACGCTTTAAAGCAGCGAGAAATGTGAGTGTCGACATGTCACTGACTAACTCAATATGAATGGCGCGAACCGTCATACAAACGAAAATAGTCATATATCCTTTGTATGTAATGCGGCCTCTGCCTGTCGATGCCCTCACATTGATAGGTCCAGTGAAGTCGACTCCAGTCGAGCTGAATACGAATGATGGCTGCACTCTACATGATGGTAGAACACCCATGCGCTGCTTAGTTGCTTCCGCTTTAAAACGAAAGCATCTTACACACTTTTGAATCAGAAACCGAACAGTGTTGCGAGCATTTAGTATCCAAAATGTTGTCCGAATCATTCGCAGGACTATTTGAGGGCCTCCGTGTTTTGAGACTTCGTGGTAGTCCCAGATTAACAGCTTGGTAAAGTGACTTTTGGAGGGCAAGATGATTGGGAATTTTTCATGATAATTCAAAGAGGAATTTTCCAATCGACCACGTACTCGCATTATTTGTTGGTCGTCCAAAAATGAGTTTAAGTTAAGAATTTTTCTTCTCTTTGAAATCGGTTGATTGCTTAGTAGTGCACAGTAATCATCTGAGAATTCGCTTTTTTGGACTGTGCGAATCCAATAATCTCTTGCTGTTAGCAAATCGTTCACAGATATAGGATTATTGAACCTTTCGTGTCGCGCCTTTTTGGCAAGAGATTGAATTGTCGCTGTTGTTCGTACTAATCTATTATAGGAGGAGAATCGGTGTAACATGTCTAAAATGCTCGGGTCGACGACTTGATGAATGTGTATTCGACGTATTGCTAAGTTGTCAAAATGGTTGGGAGCAAACGTTGCTCGTGGCTACATCTCTTGTGAGCTTTGAAGGAATTCTGGTCCAGTCCACCAGAGTGGATGCGTAATAAGTTCACTTGATGTTGAACTACGACTTGCACAATCAGCCGGATTCAAATGTGTTGAAATATGCTGCCATTGAACCTCTACTAGTTTGTCTCTGATGCGACTTACCCGATTGGCAACGAATATTTCCCATCTATTCATGTTTCCAAAGAGCCAGTGTAGTAACGTTGTGGAGTCAGTCCATGCAAATACAACTGGCTTTATTGGGACTTGGAGATGACTGATAGCATTATTTACCAAGTCTGCCATTAATACGGCTCCCATCAGCTCCAGACGTGGGATAGAATGTGCCTTAATCAGTGCAATTTTTGTTTTTGACGTGAGGAGGCTGCAATTAAAGTTGATATTATTGTTTGACACTCGGACGTACACCACGGCAGCATAAGCATGCTCTGAGGCATCGCAGAATGCATGCAGCTCAAAAGTGGTTGGGTTCACTGTCATTCCGAGCCAGCGTGGAATCTTGATTTCGCGTAGTCCGCTTAAACTTCGGATGTAATCATTCCATAGGTCAAAGTATTTAGGCTTCGCTTGAAGCGATGCGGAAATTGGTGTTGAAGGTTTTTTGGAAATTTTCCTCTTCAGTAGCGTAATTTGCATCTCCTTCAGAGCAGCAATACGCTGTTTTGATTGTCGTCCGTGTAAGACTTTCTTCCGAAAGAGCCGAAGTCGAAGAGTCGAGCGTTTACGTCTGTGAGTGTCAGTAAGGGGAATCTTGAAACTTAGGTTGCCTGTCTCCTGCGATGGTATTGATGCTGTTGCGGATGGGATGTGCAACTTTGGAGTAAAAAGATGTGAGTCAATAACAGAGACATCATGATGGAGACACGGTGTATCCCCAGCTGTCACCTCTCTAAACTGGCTCATCTCCAAATCAAAGTTTTCCTCTCGAAGAACAGCCTGCCTAAGCAACCGTACTGAGGGAAGATCCAAAAATAGTAAACTTCGTCGCAATTCGGGTTTCGAATTTCGCCGAAGGATGTCTGTCTGTTCGCCATCTCCTATCGGCTGGTCCAGGCGATCCACTAGCCGAAGCACCTCAGAGAAAAAAGTGTCAAACGTCTCGTCATCTTTTTGACGACGATCTTTAATCTTTTCTAGGAGTTCGAAGTTACTACAGCGATTCCCAAAACAATCCTGGAGGGCATCGCAAAGGTGCACCCACTCGATTCCTCCGTTTCTCCGATGATAGGCCCAGAAATAGTAACTTGCTGGCCCAGTGAACAGAAGATGAGCGTACTGACAGAGAAGATAAAAGTCTCCGTCAAGGGTCTGATGTGGAAGACCTCGTATGCGATATATAAAGAGCTCTATGGGAAGAGAACCGGATGGACTTGAAAATTTAAGATTCCAGCTGTGGATGACTTCTGCAACCCCATCAGCCGGTGATGTTGACAGCGAAGATGAAGTGCTGAATCCAGAAGATGCAGCTTCACATTTGAACTGACTGAAATTCCACATGGACTTCATAATCAATAAGAAAAGGTCAGAGTAGATAAGAAGTTTGAATTGAATTTTTAGTTTGAATTGAATTTTGAATTTTAACTTAATTTTAATTGTAATTGAACGTTATTTTTTTTTAAGAGTTCTTGTAGAGAATGTTTGACTTATGCGATCTTTTATTTAAGATATCGATTTTGGTTTGAATTGAATTTCTATGTTCAATTGAATTTGTAATTTCTAAGAGTCTTTATTAAGAAATGGTTTTACATTGGGTATCTTTTATTTAAGATACCGATATTTAATTGATTTTTAGTTTTTTAATGAGATTTTGGTTTTAATAGAATTTTTGTTTTAAAGAAATTTTGGCCTTGCTACTGCCCTCGAACCCAATGAAAACTCCTCGATCAAGTTCGCTGGCTGGCTGGCCAGTAATTTGTGTGTTTCCAGAATAGAAACACTCGTTTAGAGGACTGTTTACCTCCCTCGAGTCCACTCAAAAATCAAGACAAAGGATTTAAATAACAAAGTGGCAGCCGTCCAGCACATAACAATCTTCCCAAAGTACTGTTCTAACTGACGGGACGTGATAGTGGCAAAACGCCAACCTCACGTAATCCGAACATCAGCTCGCTCCAGACCCGAAAAGTCGCATATGCAGGACAACCCCAAGAAAAAGATGTTTCTCACTCCAAACCTATCAATTCTCCAAAACTTGGTCAGACTGAAGGGACGTGGTGGTGGCAACACGCCTACCCCACGTAATCCAGTAACAGTCCGAATCAGACCCAGACAACCGACAGCTCCAGAACAGAAACAAGTACCGTGATGGAGTAGTTTCACACAAAGAGGGGCAGGGGCCCTTCGGGTGACTAGGACCAAGAATGGCGGTAAGCCACCAAACTCAGTAATCCATAGTAAGCCTCCAGGTTGCACCCAGAGCCAAAAAGCTCATAAAGACAAACACAATCGAAACTAGTACCAATGGTATACTAAAGGAATTTTACGTTAAAAGGATGTGATTGGATGGAATATAGCGGTTAGCGAGAGAAAAAGCTATTTATTACATGTCCTAATGAGAGTTAATCTGTTCTATTGAACAGCAAAAGGGATGAATCATAAGAAAGATGATTCTGGGACATGTTAGTGGGAATGTAAATTGGAATAAGACGTTTAGTCAATGGAGTTATGAGACAAGGCTCATAAATTATTTTCCCACTTGGGTGGTGAGTACCAAAAACAAGTTTTTGGGCCTCACGTTGGGCGCCATTTGTAGCAAATTGGTTTAATTGCGAGGATCTAACGTTTCACTATTCCATGTCAGCTCCCCTCATCCTTACCGAGGTGTGAATGAGAGACCGACAAGGAGTAGCGAAGAAGGTGATGGCGAACCATCAGGGAGGCAAAAAAAAAATAATCAATTGCCCCTGGAGCAGGGTGTCCTAGAATGGCCGTAGAAGAATTGGCCCTAGTCCGCGTATAGCAGAGGACCCTTTTATCCGACCCCAACGGATGCTGGTGTACCGCTTTGCTAGCTCTACGCGGCTGGGGTGGGTCATTACAGAAATGGGGTGGATATGCTCTAAGAAAGAAAAGACTGCTACTTGTATTTCATCCGTCATACAAAGTAGTAACCGCAAAGTGCAAATATGCAAAAGGGATTTAAGGCCTAAGTTCGTAAAGAACCGCCATACAAAATTCTCAGGCATAAGCTGATACCAGACTCAGCCGAGACGTGTCAACACACGTAAGTGAACCTGAAAAACGTTACGTTAAATTACGAGGGGGGAAAAATTGCCTTAATCTTGTGCGGACCCGAGGCAAGGCACACAACCTCAAGCCCCTGATATAATTGAGGCCTTAACCCCTGATATAGGCGGGGAAGCGCCACCCACTTAATTCGACATGAAAATTCGTCGAAATACCACTCCTTCTAAAATTTAGGCCAGCCAAACCATTACTCCATCAGAATCTACAAAAAGTTCCCATCGGGTCGAGGCCCAATAACAAGACCAAATGTTTAGGTTTAGAACATCATCTTTACTTTTATTGTTAATGTAAAAGAAATTTGTTTCAATATTTATATTTCTTTTTCTTAAATCTAAAGATCTTTTACAAGTTAAGTTAAGGTTTTTGAAGATATTTTTGACCCGTGTGGAAATTTTCAATCAGATGGTTTAAATTAATGACACATACTACACCGACCATAGTTTATATATTCAAATAGTTTTGAATTAAAATACGATGCAATTTTGTACGCTATGCTTGCAATCGCTGTATGTTCATGTCGAAAATCTTCTATACGTCGTCTTCAATACCAACCATATTACTAATCCCCGTTGTAACAGGGTGGGTGGATCTAATCGACCCCAATAAAAAAACCAAGCCCGATTGTAGATACCTAGTTTGGATCGCGTCCATACACATTTTTTACTAATGTTCGAAGAACAATATTATTAAACTCTTTTCGCCAAAAATTCATATTTCTTTATATATATATATATATATATATATATATATATATATATATATATATATATATATATATATATATATATATATATATATATATATATATATATATATATATATATATATATATATATATATATATATATATATATATATATATATATATATATATATATATATATATATGTATATATATATATATATAGATATATATATATATATAGATATATATATATATATATATATATATATATATATATATATATATATATATATATATATATATATATATATATATATATATATAGGTATGTTCCCGCACTACGATTAATTGCAATTAATTGCAATGAAGCGTACCAAAACAGAGTAAAAAACTCTGTTTTAGCAAAATGATTAAGGGAGATAATCTCTGAAGTGGCTGATCCGATTGAACTGAAATTTTCGGAGAACGTAGATGTATATAATAGGTAGGTCCCTGACTTTCTCAAATTCAGATATCCTAAACCTTTTGGCGGCGGCGAGCGTTTTAGTGAATTTTGAGGAACTCCTATATTTCCAAGCAGTGTAAATTTTTGTTAAAGAAAAGTATTGGCAATGAAAACTAATTATGTTCTTAGCTTGTTTATGATAAAGAATTGGAAATTTTGAGCCGTGTGTGGGTGCAGGGTGCCTAAAAGTAGGCAAGGGATTTTTTTCAAATTTTGATTTGTCATTACTTGTAAGAAAAACAATGGATCATCGTGAAAGTTACAGAGCGTATTGATGTTGACTAAAATTTGCATTTATAGATTTTCAGCATAAAGCGGGTTACCCTGTAGCTGTGGCAGGCTGCTGAAAAAAATCCTTCAAATCATTAACCTTCCTGAAAAATTTTTGATTATTGACAAAAATTTCAAATATTTGATAAATTTTATCCTTGGTCCTTCTTCTCAAGATAAAATTTTCAAAATTCCGATTTGCACAAGAACGGCAGCCCATCACCAAATTACCTCTATTTCACATCACCAAATTACCTCTATTTATCACTCGAAAGTTCTATTCACGAGAACTAACGACCGGATAATCTGATCATAATGAAATTTACAGGACATGTTGGTATTAGCTAGGACCAGGTCTGATAGAAGTGATTTTGAAATGCAGGGAACCCTGTGGCAGTGGTACCATCTTGAAAAACTACTGAGAAAAAAACATTTTTTTGGCCTATAACTTCCGATTTAGCCATGAGATTCTAATAAAATTTACACAATACTTGGATGTTACTTTATGTAACATTTGGTGAAAATTTGGTTGAAAAATTAGTATAGAGCTGGCAGCTGTGGTGATGTTTGTCTCATAAATCTTGCAAATTTGCTCAGTAAAATAAAGCTTTTTTCCCTATAACTTCCGGTCCAGTGTAGAAATCAAAACGAAGTTTATGCAGTAAATGGACCTTAATGTGAAGTAAATGACGTAGAAATTTCGTACAAAAATCAGGAAAGGGCTGCCAGATATGACCATTTTTGTAATTTTGAGAAATTTCTTTACTGAGCGATTATGTCATTAGATTTCCAATTGAGAATGATCCTGCAATGAAAATTAACAACAAATATTAACGTTTTAAAAATTTGAAAAGTTTTGAGGGTGGTAACCCTAAAATTCTTTTCACCCATATATCTTCCAGCGCAGTGATTCCATCGAAACCAAATTTACTGGTTGGGTTTAACTTAACGTGAAGCAGATTTGGTATGTATTTTGCTTTGCTGCTGACACAGGCTAACCAGCAATGTGCCATTTCCGTTAATATTGCACCAACAGATACTTCAAATTACGTTCTCATATGCAAAGCATTTGCAATAAAAATAAGGAATCAATTTTTAAATTTTCCGAGTTATGAACATTTTTCGGATGGCAGCCTCAAACAACGTTTAACCGCTGAAGCTTTCGATGAAATCCTGCGATGAGAACGAAATTCAAAGGATAAGTTGGTTTCGTTGGAAAGCGACAAAAGCGTTGAGACGTGTGTTTGGTCGATCTATCGAAAATAATATATTGGAGTGAATAATACAGTAGTTTAGTGCTATTTGTTGATTTTGAGTTGTAAACTAGTCTAAATTTTATTGAAATTGGAAGTGATACAGTGCACCCGAAATCAAACGTATATGATTCGGTGAAAATTTTCCTTAAAATTTTGATTTGAATTTAACTGTTTGCAATTCTGTGTGACTGTTAGACTGTTCAAGCTGAGTGGACTCTAAGTTACTTTTGCGGAGTGAGCTTTGTGGAACTTGTGTGCCTGTAGTGACTGGTATTGAACGTAGTGGGTAAAGCTTATTTCCCTGTGTGACTGGTAGACTGTTTTGCGCTGAGTGGATGCTAAGCTACGCTTTTCAGAGTGAGCTTGTGAAGCGCGTGTGCTTGTGATAGCATAGAGTGGAGTGGGTGTTAAGCTTGTTGTTTGAGAGTCATTGTTGAACTTAGTAAGCTGGTCGAAGAGCTTTGCACTTTGCCAGTGGTTTTGAGCTTAAGACTGATGCTGCCATTACGTTATCAAATATATAAAATTAAATTAAATTTCTCTATATTGATTTTATTTCCTTAATTTACTAAAAACATAGTTTTTTTGGTTATAAAATAATGTCTGAAGAGGGAAAATGTGGAAAATGTAAAAAACAAATAGCAGAAGAGCATCCTGCACTCACTTGCGAAGGTTTTTGTGGCGACAAGAATTATCACATTGGCTGTATTAACATTACTAAAGCAGAGTTTGATTTGATAAAAGAGCTTGGCAGTAAAGTTAAGTGGTTCTGTAAGAAATGCGAAACAGCACTGCGCAAAAGTCGTGAGGACAGAATTACGCTGCAGGTAGAAAAAAATCATGAGCTCCTAGAAACAATTAATTGTAAAATTGAGCAAATGACGAAAACAAGTGTCAAGCCTATCCCTAGTCCCTCATATGCAGATGTCACCAGGGCAAAGCCATTTAGTGCAATTAAAATGAAAAAATTTAACAAGGGCATCATCATTAAGCCAAAAAATGAGCAAGATGCTGCCAGTACGTTGAGTGACATTAAAACAAAAATAAACCCAGTAAAATTGAAAACACCTGTTGAATTTACAAAACCACTTAGAAGTGGGGGTATATTACTGAAATCCAACAACCAGCAAAATACTGAGGTTCTATTAAAAAACCTAGAAGAAAACTTAGGAGCGTCATATAAAATCGAATGTACCAAGGAAAAACTGCCTCGAATGATGATAAGAGGACTCCAACAAAAATACAGCACGCAAGAGCTGAAAGAAGAAATAATCAGTCTAAACCATAACATAGACATTAATGACAAATTTGAGGTGGTACATATGAGGCAGGCAAAAAAAAACAAATAAATGGATGGCTTTTGTAGAGGTTGGTGGGAAGCTATTTGAAAGAATGGTGAACCAATACATCAATATCAATTTCGGCTCCCATTACGTTGTTGAAGACCACAACGTAATGCGATGTTTTAAATGTCAAGGATTCGGCCATAAATCGCCAACATGCCAGGCAAAGGAAGTGTGTGCTAAATGTGCTGGGAATCATCTTACCCATGCATGTACAGTATCGTCTTTAAAATGCAATAATTGCATAATTAAAAATCATCTGCATACACAACATCGCGCAGACAGCTATGAGTGCCCGGAATTTAAGAGAATGATTGGAGCTAACCAAAAGCGAATCAACTATGGATACTAGATCAACAGCAAACGAAAAAAAATTGTCTTTTAAACATTTTCTACGCAAACTTGGAAGCATTCGTAATAAAATTGACGACATCAGTATTTACTTATGTTCCAACAAAAACATCGATGTTCTAGTTCTTAATGAGATATGGGTATATAGCAACGAACAGGAACTCTACACGCCAAGAGGATATACAGGCTATTTTTGCACAAGACAATCGGGCCGTGGAGGAGGCACAGCAATACTTGTGAAGTCAAACATTCGCTCAAAGCTTGTCAGCATGTCTGATAAATATAATACTATAGTAGTTGAGCTTGCACTTAATTCAGAAAAAATTAACATCGGCACCTTTTATACAGCACCAAATGAAGAAGACCATCTCTTTCTCAATCATATCGACGAATTCTATTCGACTATCAAGAAATTAATCACTGTAGCCGATACAAATATTGATATTTTAACATCTTTTGCCATATCCAGCGAATATCTCGATATAATTGCGTCAAATAATGGAGTTGTATTTAACAAGACAAAGCCAACACGCATCACTATGACGTCCGAAACACTACTCGATTATGTGATCATAAAACATCCAAATATGAATGAACGTATGTCTTACAATGATGACGACTAGCCCGGCTTAGACCATAAAGTAATCAACTTATCCATCAAAAATCTCGTCAAAGCTAAAATACAGCCTAAAAAAATATCGATGAGCAGAACCAATAATAAAGATTTCTTAAGGAACTTCATAGATAGTCTCCAAGGGTCTCCAACTTCCGACTTTGATGAGCTGATTGAGAAGATAACCGAAGCTAAGGTGAAAGCAACCACAACGAAACAAGTTCGTGTACGAGTGCAATCTTGGATCAATAGGAATGTAATTGATGCTGCAAATCGAAAACGAACTGCTTACAAAAAATACAAAGCAGATCCAAACTCCACGTCCAAGAAGCAGATCTATTTATCTATGAAGAAGGAATCGAATCGAGCTATCACGGAGGCCAAAAAACGTCTCTATAGAAATAAGTTTGAAGCTTCAGCCGGAAATACCTCCAGATATTGGCAACTAGTAAATGAGCTCTTGTCTTAACAACAAAACAAATCTTCAACGTGCATAGAAGCACTGTTGATATATGGAACATCCATTACAGACCCCGAAGAAGTAGCACAGCATTCAAACAACTTCTTCGCTACCATTGGAACACTAGTCACCAAACAACTGCAACTTTCATCACGCTCGAGTTTTCATATTGAGCCTAATATGTTCACTTCGATTCACTTACGTCCCACTGATCCTGTTGAAATATCTGAAATAATTGACAACCTGAAATCAAAGGTTTCTCCTGGTCTGGATAGTATAACATCAGAGGATATTAAATTGCTGAAAAACCATATTTTGGAGCTTCTAACTACAATAATAAATAAACATGTAGCAGCTGGCACATTCCCCGATTGCCTTAAACTAGCAAAAATCACTCCAATCTTCAAAGGTGGTGATCCAGCAGATCCATCAAATTATCGCCCAATAGCTGTCACAAGTGTCCTAAGTAAAATATTTGAAAGAGCCATTCAAAAACAATTGCTTCAATTTATTAAGACTAACTCAATTTAGACGCCAGTTCAATACCACTATACCACTGGCTTTCACAATACCACTGGCTTTCAAGAAAACAGTAGTATACTAGCAGCAACATTAGATGCAGTTCATTTCATCAACAGTAGATTGGATAAGGGCGACTATGTAGCGGCAATCTTCGTGGATCTGAAAAAGGCCTTTGACACCATTAACCACGACATCCTGCTTCAGAGGCTCGAAATATACGGAATCCATCACAACTTCAAGCTGTTGATAAAGAATTATCTCTTCAACAGGCGTATTATTACAGTTAACAATATGCCTAAAAGTCAGGAATGCACTGTTAACATCGGCGTTCCTCAAGGATCAATCCTTGGGCCATTACTGTTTTTTACTGTACATTAACAGCGTACAGGACATTTATCTGTTGGGAAAAATAGTTTTATTTGCTGATGACACACTACTGCTGTATTCCGGTAAAAATGAATTAATTCTCCAGCAAAATATAAATGATGACCTAGGAAAATATTGGAATTGGCTAGAACAAAGTAAATTAATAATAAACATCCAAAAGACTAAATATTTAGTATTCCAACAAAAAAACAAGCAGCAAATTAATCCATCAATACAAATCAATGGAATGCAATTGGAAAAAGTCAAGTCAATTAGATACTAAGGACTAACTTTAGATGAGAAAATGTCTTGGCTACAACATATAAATAACATCAGACTTAAAGTAGCGCCTATGATAGGAATCCTAAAAAAATATGATTTTTTATCTCACAACATCAAACTTGACATATTCAATGCTTTTATTTTGTCGAACATCTCTTATGGAGCAGTTTTGTGGAAGCAAACATCGAAACAAAACATTGATTTGATTGGAAGACTAATCACTAAGGCTATCAAGACTATATTCAAAATGCCAACTCTGACTCCAAGTTCACATGTGTATCGTGAAACAGGACTACTAAGCATACAACAAATAATGTGTCTTGAACAAGGGAAGCTAATATTTAAGATACTGAACAAAAAACTCAAATGGCCATATGTTATAAGAAATGTTGGAGAAATAACTCAGATAGCCACAAGATCGGCGAATAGCCTTGCGATTAAAAAAGCTAGGACAGATCGTTTGAAAATGGATCCAGTGCAACAGTCTTTGGCTTATTACAATACCTTACCTGAAGATATAAGAAAATCAGCGAATTTGGTTAAATTTAAGGAAAATCTACGATCATTCCTTTTACAAAGATAATAAAGACGCCAACCAGAGTTTTTTCTAAACTTTTCTCTGGGCATAAGTCTTAACGACAAGAAATAGGCGATATCATCTGTAGACGATATTTTAGAATGAAGTGCTTTCCCTTATACCAATATTTTATTGTCTGGGAAGTACGAAATTAACATATATTACATTGAGGAGAATTGATGCACACGGACCGTGCATTTTGATTGAGTGATGGAGAAAGTGGAAGGAAGGAGGTAAAAAAAAACTCTAGCGCACCTGAACCGCTAGAAACACTAATGTTCGAAGAACAGTAGAAGAATCGTGCAGGTTTTGAGTGCATATTTCACCACATGCGCTGCTTATTACTGCTTATTACGGCCAAATTGTTTCAAATGCCACGTTTTACTTTTGTCTCAAGAATGCATTTCAACGCATATGGTAGAAGGTTTCAGATATTACCACTGGCATGAATTTCAACGTTTATGAGAGCAAAACACGGGCTAATTATATTCGTTATCAGTTGCTTATATCACAAAATTTTGAAAGCAGCATCTCATATAATATCAATTAAGAAAATGCTCAGTGCTTCCAGTACTGTAACTGAAGTTGGAGTTTGGGGCTGCGATCCGAAAAATTTGCAGAACTTTGGGAATTGAAACATTGGTTATTTATTTTCATTGTAAATGTTTCCGGTATGAATACTAACTGTAAGCATTTATTGCTACAAAAGTAGCACAACCGACTCGTGCTGTCAACCTTTCGCCAGTATCAAAGCCAAGAATATATCACATCTGCTTTACGCTGTGATATAAAACTTTTGAAGTTATAGGAGTATAAAGAAATTTAGGGTTACCTGCAGCGAGTTTTTTCAAATAATCGAAAGCTTAATATTTGCTGTTTATTGTCACTACAATATCATAACAAATTGAAAATTCAACAATAGCTGGCAACCCTATCCTGGCTTTTCAACCAAATTTGGCTCGAATAATGTTTATAATAGGTTCCAGTAATTATATGAAATTCGTATTGATTTCATGACTGCACTGGAAGTTATAGGACAAAAAGTTTTATTTTCCTGAGCGAATTTTCAAAACCAAAGACACAAAAATTGCCATAGCTGGCAGCACCAATCGAATTTTTCATTCAAATTTCTATCAAACAGAGTTTAAAGTAGGGTGCAGCTACTGTGTCAATTTCATGAAAATCTGGTAACTTATTCACATTTCATAGGGCAAAAAGCATTTTTTTTTTCTTTGTAATTTTTCAAGATGGCACCACTGGAACAGAGTTGCCTACAATTCAAAATCGCTTCTATCAGACCTGGCCCTACTTAAGTCCAATGCATTCTGTAAATTTCAATTGTATCTGATTATTGATTCGTGAGTTCCCGTGAACAGAAGTTTTTGAAGCTAAAAATATAGGTTAACTGAGAAAGGGTTACCGTTCTTGTCCGACATGAAATTTCCAAAGTTTTACTTTGACTGTGTAGATTGAGCATAAGATTTGTATACAGATTGGTTTTATTGTAGAAACGGACATTTTTTAGGATATTCGACGGTTTGAATGTTTTCACTTCCAAATTTTTATTTTTTCAAATTTAAGACACCAAAATTATCATAGCTGGCAGCTCCAACCAAATTTTTCAACCAAATTTCTATCAAACGTGGTTTGGAAGTAAGGTGCAGCTACGGTGCA
This sequence comes from Nemotelus pantherinus, assembly GCA_963978885.1. Lineage (NCBI taxonomy): Eukaryota > Metazoa > Arthropoda > Insecta > Diptera > Stratiomyidae > Nemotelus > Nemotelus pantherinus. Next base: position 127,352,810 of record OZ022264.1, on the reverse strand, counting down.
AATTTCGTCAAAATCGAACGATTCAATCAGAACTTATAGGGCTAAAAGCAGTTATCTTTTTTAGTGATTTTTCAAGATGGCACCACTGGCACAGAATCACCCGCATTTCAAAATCACTTCTATCAGACTTGGTCCTATTTAAGACCAATACAATCTGCAAATTTCAATAAATTCTGTTCATCATATCATGAGTTTCCGTGAACAGAAGTTTTTGATGCTAAAAATATAGGTAACTTGGGCAAGGGTTACCAGGCGTGCCCGTTATACCATATCAAATTTTTTTCTTTGTTTATGTAAACAAAGCACAAAATTTACATATGAGTGGTTTTTTTTTTAAGAAACGACATTTTTTCAAGAGAGACGATGATTTGGAGGTTTTCACTTTCAGTGCCTGCCCTAGCTACAGGGTTGTCAGCACGCTCATTAAAACATACATTAGTCTACGGCTAAATAAAACAAATATGTTCTGAAAATTTCGTAATGATTGAATAGCTTTGTCAAAAGTTATCGCAATTTAAAAATTTTCAAATTTTCCCGTTCTCTTTTTAGGCACCCAGCGCACACATGGGGTTAAAAAATTCCAAAACGTTATCCGATTCACATGTAAAACTTGTTCGAAATTCATGTCGTCAACTTTATTTTTGCAAAAATTATTTGTGTACGGAATAATAGGTATATTAAAAAAATCACTAAAATGGCCGCCGGCACCAAAGGGTTAAAGATTATTATTTTTTTGTGAGACCTGGCACTATTCTGCATATACACCAATGTGTCCTGATAATTTCAGTTCAATCGAATGGCGCGTTCCTGAGATTTTTTCACTGAAAATTTTTGATGATATATATATATATATATATATATATATATATATATATATATATATATATATATATATATATTAGGGGGACCGGAAAGTAATGTCGTTTCTGCGCATGTCAAAACTTGATTGTCATCTGTCAGCTCATTGTGCATTTCAAAGTGGTGCTAAAGGCATTGTAAGGTTATAGTGACTTGTTTACTTATAAACAATGAAATTAATTTTGTTTTTTTGCGATCTTAGCTGAAATGGCCAGCCAAATACCAGAAGAGGTACACATCCGACATTGCATGCTTTTTGAGTTTCGCAAGGGTAGCAACGCAACGGTTGGGACCAAAAACATTTGCGATGTTTATCCAAATGCACTGGACGTTCGTAAATGCCAAAGGTAGTTTTCCAGATTCAAATCGGGTAATTTTGATCTTTCGGACTCGTATCGATCAGGAAGACCAACAACATTAGACAACGACATGTTAAGGGCGGAAGTGGAAGCAAATCCGCGTCAAACAATCGAAGAATTGTCAAATAGTCTTAACCGATTATGGTCCACCATCCAAGAACATTTGCAGCTGATTGGAAAAGTAAGCAAAGCAGGAGTCTGGATCCCGCACAATTTATCCGATCAGAACAAAGCTAACCGATCCACCACATGCAACATATTGCTTCAAAGATACAACACAGAATCATTTTTTGATCGCTTGATTACTGGAGATGAGAAATGGGTCCTTTATGATAATCCCAAACGCAAAAGGCAGTGGCTCTCTCCAAATGAATTGCCACGAAGCACTGCTAAGCCAGATTTACACCCTAAAAAAGCGCTTTTGTGTGTATGGTGGAGTATTCGCGGCGTTGTTCATTTTGAGTTGCTAAAACCTGGACAAACTGTTAATGCAGACCTTTACTGTGCACAATTGGAGCGAGTAAATCAATCTTTAATTGGAAAGTGGCCAGCGATTGTTAACCGCAAAGGCGTTATTTTGCAACACGATAATGCAAAGCCGCACAGTGCGAAGCGAACCCTGGAAAAAATTAATGAATTGGGGTGGGAAGTACTGCGTCACCCACCATACTCGCCTGATGTTGCACCATCTGATTTCCATTTATTCCGATCGCTGCAACACTTTCTAAGTGGCAAAAAATTCGCAAATTTGAATGACCTCCAAAATGCCCTCTCCGGATATTTTGCCGAAAAACCAATTGATTTTTATCGATCCGGCATTGAAAATTTACTCACTAGGTGGCAAAAGGTTGTCGATAATGATGGTGATTACATCATTGATTAAAAATAAAAATTAATTAAAAAATTATGTGTTTGAATTTTGTGTAAAAAAGCGACATTACTTTCTGGTCCCCCTAATATATATATATATATATATATATATATATATATATATATATATATATATATATATATATATATATATATATATATATATATATATATATATATATAGAAATATGAATTTTTGGCCAAAGTGATTTTAATACTAATGTTCTTCTTCGAACATTAGTAAAAAAGTTGATTTAAGTATGAGCTTGTTATGGTAAACTTATTGCTGCTTCGTTCGAAAAGTGTTACCAGCACTGAACATTTTCATCATTTGTGTTATAGTTTTGTTGCTTTGGATAAGGAATGGTTGATATGATTCTACAAAACAGTGTATTACGTCTTTCCACACTTTTTTGTCACTCAAAGACAATTTCTTCGAAAATTAGTTTTCTAGCGGTTCAGGTGCGCTAGAGTTTTTACTAATGTTCGAAGAACATTAGTATTAAAATCGATTCGGCCAAAAATTCATATTTCCATATATATATATATATATATATATATATATATATATATATATATATATATATATATATATATATATATATATATATATCATCAAAAAATTTCAGTGAGATAATCTCGGGAACGCGCCATCCGATTGAGTTGAAACTTTCAGGATACATTGGTGTATATGCAGAATAGGTCCAGGTCTGCTCAAATGTCAGTTATTGTTAACCTTTTGGCGCCGACGGCCATTTAAGTGATATTTTTAATATACCTATTATTTCGTGCACAAATAATTTTCGCAAAAATAAAGTTAACAAAATAAATTTCTAACGTGTTTTACATATGAATCGGATAATGTTTTGGAATTTTTTAACCCTATGTGTGCGCTGGGTGCCTAAAAAGAGGATGGGAAAATTTGAAAATTTTTAAAGTGCGATAACTTTTGACAGAGTTATTCAATCATTACGAAATTTTTAGGACATATTGATATTAGTTAGTTGTAGATTTGTGTAGCTTTTAATGAGCGTGCTGGCAACCCTGTAGCGAGGGCAGGCACTGAAAGTGAAAACCTCCAAATCATCGTCTCTCTTGAAAAAATGCCGTTTCTTCGAAAAAAGGCCACTCATCTGTAAATCTTGTGCTTTGCTTACATTTAAAAAAAAAAAACAAAGATATGGTATAACGGGCACGCCTGGTAACCCTTGCCCAATTTACCTATATTTTAAGCATCAAAAACTTCTGTTCACGGGAACTCACGATCCGATGAGCAGAATTAATTGAAATTTGCAGAATGTATTTGTCTTAAATAGGACCAGGTCTGATAGAAGTAATTTTGAAATACGGGTGATTCTGCGCCAGTGGTGCCTTCTTGAAAAACCACTAAAAAAGATAACTGTTTTTAGCAATATAAATTCTGATTGAATCGTTCGATTTTGACGAAACTCACACAACTGCTGGACCTTACCTTAAGCCACGTTTGGTAGAAATTTGGTCGAAAAATTCGGTTGGAGTTGCCAGCTATGATAATTTTGGTGTCTTCATTTTGAAAAAAAAATTTGGAAGTGAAAACATTCAAACCATCGCATATTCAAAAAAATGTCAGTTTCTTACAATAAAACCAATCTGTATATAAATCTTATGTTTTATCTACACGTTCAAAATAAAACTTTGAAATTTCATGTCGGACAAGAACGGTAACCCTCTCCCAGTTAACTTATATTTTTAGCATCAAAAACTTCTGTTCACGGAAACTCACGAACCAATAATCAGATACAGCTAAAATTTACAGAATGCATTGGACTTAAGTAAGACCAGATTTGATAGAAGCGATTTTGAATTGTGGGCAAGTCTGTGCCAGTGGTGCCATCTTGAAAAATTACAAAGAAAAAAAACTGCTTTTTGCCCTATGAAATGTGAATAAATTACCAGATTTTCATGAAATTGGCACAGTAGCTAAACCTAACTCTAATCTCTGTTTGATGGAAATTTGGTTGAAAAATTTGATTGGTGCTACCAGCTATGGCAATTTTTGTGTCTTTGGTTTTGAAAATTCGCTCAGGAAAATAAAACTTTTTGCACTATAACTTCCAGTGCAGTCATGAAATCAATACGAATTTCATACAATTAATGAAACCTGTCATAAACATTATTCAGGCCAAATTTGGTTGAAAAGCCAGGATAGAGTTGCCAGCTATTGTCAGTTTTGTGTTTAATTGCAATATCTTTATTAAGCGGTTTTATCGTAGAATTTTCAAATGGTAATGATATTGTAGTGACAATAAACAGCAAATATTAAGCTTTCGATTATTTGAAAAAACTCGCTGCAGGTAACTCTAAATTTCTTTATACTCCTTTAACTTCGAATGTTATATAACAACATGAAGCAGATGTGATATATTCTTGGCTTTGATACTGGCAGAAGGTTGCCAGCACGAGTCGGTTGTGCTACTTTTGTATCAATAAACGCTTACAGTTAGTATTCATACCGAAAATAATTACAATTAAAATAAATAATCAATGTTGCAATTCGCAAAGTTCTGCAAATTTTTCGGATCGCAGCCCCAAACACCAACTTCAGTTACAGTGCTGCAGGCACTGAGCATTTTCTTCATTGATGTTATATGAGATGCTGCTTTCCAAAATTATGTGAAATAAGCAACTGATAACGAATATAATTAACCCGTGTTTTGCTCTCATAAACGTTGAAATTCATGCCAGTGGTAATATCTGAAACCTTCCACTATATAAGTTATAATGCATTCTTGAGACCAAAGTAAAACGTGGCATTTGAAACAGTTTGGTCGTAATAAGCAGCACATGTGGTGGAATATGCACTCAAAACCTGCATGATTCTTCTACTGTTCTTCGAACATTAGTGTTTCTAGCGGTTCAGGTGCGCTACAGTTTTTTTTGTTTTTTTTCGAACGCTCATATTTGAAATACAAATTCTTTTGTGATACACTTACAGAAAGTCTCTGCTTTATTTTTGTTTATCATAATTATTTTTCTATCTCTACGTTATCATTCTCAAAAACTATGCTACTATATATGTTTGATTTCTTTATTAGCTACAATAGACATACTACATATATACAATAAAAAATTTCATTCTTATTAGCAATACTACATACATTATCACTGCATAGCCTGCCCAGCAAACAGTATGGGTCAATAACACTCTATTAAAAGTAATTTGATTGGCATTTTTTGTGTAACATTGAAATTTCATCAAGTCCATCAGATCGTTGACTTTTTTTCTACAACTGCACTTTCTACGTACATAAATTCTTGAATGCAGTCAATAATTTTCGTCAGCAATATTTCTCTTCATAAGTATTTTTGTCTTTTTGCACTTTTGTACAGCAAAACTTGTGGAACATCATATTGCATATGTAAACAAAAAGTCATCGATCTTGATTCACGTGCAATATAATGATATTAGCAGAAATTTATGTTTAGGCTAAGAATTTTGTAACCATATAAAATAGATATGCAGGAAATAAAAATTCATTCAGTTTCGTATACTTGAATCAAGCGTTTCATTCTTCAAAGTAGTATAGCTACTGCTGTTCGTGAAACACGAGTATCAACTGAACTTCCAACAAGTGCAATCGCTTGGTGGAATTCATATTCAATAGAAGGTTCTCTAAGTTTCAAGTGCTAAGTGAACCACTATTGAATCAATAAAAACGTTTGGCGACCGTGACAGGACTTGTAGTCTTTGGAATTTCTTTTTCAACAAGTGTAACCGCTTGGTGAAAAGTATAATCAATAGAAGGTTTTCTAAGTTCCAAGTGCTTAGTGAACCACTATTGATTCGTATTAAAACTGTGGGAGTTAATATCAAAGGAGTTGATATAACGTGATATTAAGAGCCACGGAGGCATCAAAATTGCTGTCAAGACAGCAAGAAATATGGAAATTAATCGAGAGCATGGCGATTAATTTCAAAAAAGATTCGCAATCGAGAAAAACGAGCGAATATTGCCAGAAACGCATCGTGTCACTTGTGGGCGGAGTTTTCAATAAATCACGATAGACTGCTGGAATTAGTAACAGCTCATGATGAAGAGCCATACTTCGTCAATAATTACCAAAGAGAGGTTGAAAATATTCAACAGCGCCTTAAATCGTGGTTGGCAGAAATCAGTGGGCCTGGCCAATGTCAACCTGAAACAGGCTCCGCACCAAGTCGACCTATCAGTGAGGTACCAGCATTGTCGGATAGCTTGAGCAGGCTAGTGAGAAAACAGAAAACATTGCGTCAAGCAATTGATTACTTCTTGGAAATTATCAGTAGAGTCACCCAGCATGATTGTAGCCAGCATTACTACAAGCTAAAGATCGATAGGCTCTTAGCATATGAAGAGGAGTTGAAACAGAATCAAAATCTGATATGGGAAGAATCGACCCCATTAGAACTCGACACTGACGAGTACTTCAAGTTACAGCATCAACTTCAAGATGCAATTGTTACATTACAGCAACAGTTGGACCTATTCCCAACAAGCAGTCATACATTAACCGGCCAATGTACAAATGCTAGAGTGAAGTTGCCTAAAATTACGTTACCTACGTTCAATGGCGATTACCTTCAGTGGAATCAGTTTTACGCCTTATATGTACAGCTTATACATTCTTAGCCTTTGAGCAATGCTGAGAAAATGTTTTACTTGACGAGCAACCTTACTGGTGAAGCAAAGGCGTTGATAAAGCACCTGTCACCTACCAACGAGAATTATGATACTGCATGGGATATTATCGTAAGCCGATACAGCAACACCAGGCTTTTAGGGACAGCGCTACTAAACAAGCTTTTAAATCAACCTACGTTATCATCAGAGTCTGCGACATCATTAAAGACTCTTCATGATACAACCAATGAATGTCTTCTTGGTTTGAAGAATCTCAGCATCGGAGTAATTCATTGGGACCCGATTTTGTTGCATATCTTGCTAGGAAAGTTGGACAAAACCACTCACACCCTGTATGAGCAAGGGCTCAGTAACAATAAAGAGTTTGGGTCCATCCAACAATTTTTGCAATTCTTAGAGGGCAGATTTCAAGCGCTTGAAGCTGTCCAGGGAGGACAATGGAAGAAGCCGAATCCATTACCTGTACAAAATAAAACCAAAAGTTTGTCCGCAGCAAGCTGCCACAATTGCCCTTGTGGTGCTCAGGAACGTCATCATTTGTTTAAGTGCCAACAGTTTCTTTCTTGGAATCCAAAAAAAAGAGCTCAGTTTCTCCTGCAAAACTCCCGATGTTACAACTGCATGAAAACTGGTCACTTTGCAAATCAATGCTCTTCTCGAGGATGCCTAAAGTGTGACAAAAAGCATAACACACTGATTCATTTAGCAGAATCAGCAGGAAGACCACCGTCATTAACCCCACAAGCCATATCTTCTACACAGGCATCATCATCGAAAACTATTAAGCCAGCGTCATTGGCAGCTCAGCTCGATAAGCAAAAATCAGGTTACGTGCTGCTTGGGACTGTTGCTGTTCGCCTTAGTACCGCAGATGGTAATCAAGTTATATGCAAGGCATTACTAGATTCTGGCTCACAGATCAATATTATTACAGAACGGGCAGCAAAGAAACGGGGCTTCAAATACAAACGATCAAATATGACAATCGAAGGTATTGGTCAATTAACCAGCCATGCCACCTACAGAGTCAACATCCTTGCAAGTGCTGAGAGCACCAACTTTTCCGTACGCATGGAAGCATTTGTGCTACCCAAGATAACAGGAACCCAGCCTGCAAAGTATTTGGACATCCAGTCGTGGCCTATCCTGGTAGACTTCCAACTAGCTGACCCCCATTTCAACCATCCCAGCCGCATCGATTTGCTCATTGAGGCAGAGCATTTTTATCAGTTATTGGAATCTGAGCAACATTCAATGGGTCCAGATTTAACACTTCTTCAAAAGTCTGTATTCGGGTGGATTGTTGCAGGAAAATTAGTGGATTCATCAACAAAAACCATATCATCCTGCAACATTGGGACAAGCAATGACGGAAATACCGATATCTCACAACAAATAGAGCGTTTTTGGAAGCTTGAAGAAAATAATTTAAAAAAGACATCTACTGCTGCTGAAGAAAAATGTGAGCTGCAATTCAAGCAAGGTACCACACGTGACCCTTGTGGGCGTTTCGTCGTCAGATTACCCTTTGAAAAACCAGTAACTAGTCTAGGTGAATCTATGGACATAGCCTTAAATTGGTTCCTAGCGCTTGAACGACGGCTGGCTGGAAAGGAAACCATAAAGCGGCAATATATAGAATTCATGGAGGAGTACATTTGCCTTGGACACATGAAAGAAATAAAAATCAATGAATCGAATCACCCACATTACTTTCTGCCACACCACTTCGTGTGCAAACCCGACAGCACGACAACAAAGTTGCGGGGTGTGTTCGACGCATCAGCGAAAACGTCGAATAATGTATCGTTAAATGATATTCTTGCCAAAAGATCTATAATACAGGATAAACTTTTCTCCATATTAGTACGATTCCGGTTGCCTCGGTATGTATTTACCGGCGACATAGAAAAAATGTACCGGCAAGTCGCTATACAAGAAGAAGATCAGAAGTTCCAACTGATCTTTTGGAGGAATGATCCACAAGCAGAAAGAAAGTATTATCAGTTAGCAATGGTAACCTTTGGCACTACCTCGGCACCATACCTGGCAACAAAATGTTTGCAAGTATTGGCAAAACAGCGCTCAAGGCAATATCCACTGGGATCAGAAACGTTACAGAGAGATTTCTACGTTGACGACGTCATGACAGGGTCTGACAGCATAACGGAAGCTATCCATATGCAAACAGAACTGATATCACTTCTTAAAGAAGGTGGCTTCCATCTAAGAAAGTGGTGCGCAAATCATCCTCGACTACTAGAGCGATTCCAACCACAAGACATGGAATTAACTCTAGATTTCAACAATGATTCTGACGATCACATCAAGACCTTGGGCTTAAGATGGTGTCCAACTAGGGACTTGTTTTCTGTGCAGCCATCAATACAAACTTGAAGCAAGATAACAAAGTGGACAGCATACTCAGATATAGCACACATCTTCGACCCGTTGGGAATACTAGCACCAATAGTAGTCACTGCAAAGATAATACTACAAAAGATGTGGTTGCTAAAGGCATATTGGGACGACGAGCTACCGTCACAATTAAAGGATGAATGGATAGACTTCAGAGAAGGACTTCAAGATTTGAAAGACTTCTCCATTGCCAGACATGTGTTTGACCATCATTTGCCAAAAAGCATTCAATTGCATGCCTTTGCGGATGCATCCAAAAAAGCATACGGTGCTGCTATTTACGTCAGAGCAATTAACAGAGACAATTGATTGATAGTAAGGCTACTTTGCGCCAAGTCAAGGGTAGCTCCTACAAAAAAAGAGACAATTCCAAAACTAGAATTGTGTGCAGCTAAATTTGCGGCTGAACTGTGCCATAGAGTAAAGACTGATCTGAACTTGAATGATGTGCAAGACTTTTACTGGACTGATTCTGAAATCGTTCTCGCGTGGGTGAATAAATCATCTTCGTCAAATCAACCGTTCGTTGTCAACAGAGCAGCCACCATACAGCAGCTAACAAGTGCACGCCAATGGGGACATGTTGGCTCGAAGGATAATCCAGCAGATATCCTTTCAAGAGGAACAAGTCCGAGAAAGCTCAAAGCTCTTTCACCCTGGTTCTATGGACCATTGTTCCTACATGCACCAGAGTCAGCATGGCCAGCAGAATTCATCACTGGAGGATCGACTGCACTGTCAGTAATAGTATCAGATGAGTTGATTCATATGGTAAAGAGCATCATGGAAATTCATTCAAAAAGCTTGAGAGAATCATGGGATACATGCTCCGATTTCCAAGAAGAACACGAAAAATCAGCAATCATCATGAACATCTCACGGCGGACGAACTCAATGATGCTCTGCGCGTCTTAGTAAGATGCGCTCAACAGGAAGACTTTTCACAAGACATACATCATTTAAATCAATACGGAGAGCTTCCGAACAATAGTTCGCTGCAAGAATTGACACCATTCATTGACGAACATGGCATTGTCCGAGTTGGAGGTAGATTGCGAGAAGCTAATATCTCATACGACGCAAAGCATCCAGTGCTGCTCCCATATTCAAATTTGCTCACAAAGCTGATAATGACCGACTTGCATATCAGCCACAAGCATGCGCCCCCACAAACACTTCTATCCCTCACCCGACAGAGATTCTGGCCTATCAAGGGAAAAATAATTGCCCGCTCGATTGTACACAAGTGCGTTTACTGCGCGAGAGCCGCACCAAAATTGCTCAATCAGCTCATGGGTAACCTCCCACCAGCTCGAATTCAACCAGCGAGACCATTCATAAACACTGGCGTTGACTACTCTAGACCATTTTGGACACACTTCAAGGTTCGAGGCAAGAAACCAGTTAAATCGTACGTGGCAATATTTTGCTGCTTCTCCACCAAAGCAGTACACCTGGAACTGGTCACCGACTTAAGCACTGACGCCTTCTTGGGTGCGTTACGAAGGTTCATCAGCCGTCGTGGACACTGCGCCAACATTTACTCTGACAACGCAACTAACTTTGTAGGAATCAACCAGGAATCAACTTCATGAGATCCACGACGCCATCTACTCAGATGATGCGAAAAATAAAAGAACGTCTATGTGCAGCAGCAAAGGCATAACGTTCCACTTCATACCGCCACGTGCTCCATATTTTGGTGGGTTATGGGAGGCGGCTGTAAAGTCCACCAAGCGACTCATGCAATTGCAAATCAGCTCAAGTTCTCTAACGTATGAAGAATTAGAGACTTTGGTAATCGAAATTGAGGCGATACTAAACTCAAGACCAATCACTCCACTGTCGTCAAATCCAAATGATCTTACTGCCTTGACTCCAGGACATTTCCTCATCGGAGAACCACTAACTAGTAATATTGATCCAGAAGCCAAACCATTAAACACCAGACTCGGAGCTCGATGGCAACTGGTACTTCGACTTAAAAAGGAATTCTGGGAGAAATGGACAACTGAATACTTGCACGAGGTTCAGAAACGTGTAAAATGGAAGTCTAGTCATCTCAATATTCAGCCGGGAACATTAGTTATGATAAAGGAAGACAAATCCCATCCTCTTCAATGGCCTTTTGGGAGAATAATAGAAACGATAAAAGGCAAAGATGACCGAGTGCGAGTTGTCAACATTAAAACGGCAACCCAAATAATACAGCGACCCATACACAAAATTGCTCCTCTACCAGTAGACATAACGGATGATGCTGATCATCTGAAGCCACAAACGTTCGAGCAGACAATCCAGTAACACAGAGATGGTCAGAGACGAAGTACTGTCTCAACCCCCTAAGCGACGGCGAAAATTAGGGTATATGCTTACAACAGTACTGATGGCATGCCTATTCGTGCCACTCATTCAAGGGTCTCCTATCCATATTCACAGCTTTAACACATCGAAACCAACAATTTACTTCGAGAATTTGGGAAAGACCAGCGTAGTTTCCAAAGAATGGCAGATGATTGTTTATTACAACATGACTGGTTATTGGCGCGAACATAAATGCCTGAATAACGCAACAAACCTTTTTTCGGCACTATGTAACAGCCTAGCAGACCCTAGTATATGTTCAGGGACGATACAATACATCCAACATCAACTCACAGAATTATCCGAAGTGGATTCAATGATGCTCCAAGTGTCTTCCAGAAGGAAAAGAGGTGCACTCAATGTTGTCGGAAACATTGCAAACAGTTTTTTCGGAATTCTTGATTCAGAATATGCTGAGAAGATGAGGGATATAATTGGAGACATTAACGATAACCAAGAGCGATTATTGAAACTGTTTAAAAATCAAACCTCATTACTCGATTCATCAATAAACGTTATCCGTGGAAACTATAAGCATATTGAAAGCCAATTTGAGCAGTTGACCTTGCTTGCCAATCGAGAAACAGAAAAATCAAACCGAATCGACAAGAAAGTACATCAAGATAGACTATCGGCTCTTTACATGGCTCATGCCCTTCAACTGCTTGTTGCTGTAAACAACCTTCAACAAACTCATAATGCTCTCATGGACATTCTAACCGATGCTCATCACGGGAGAATCAATTCACGCATTCTACCTCCGCAAAAACTTCAGCAGGAGATAAACAACATAAGAAAATACTTGCCAAAGACACTAACCTTACCACTGCCTATGAATGAGATTGCAGAATATTATAAACTAATGACAGTAAAGATCAAACCAAGTCTGCAGTATACAATCATTCAGTTAAAGCTGCCTCTCAGTACTAATGACGAGTTCGAGCTCTTCCGGACAGTTTCTGTTCCTGTTATTATTAATAAAGAAGCATGGGCTATCAAAGCTACAACGCCTTACATTATCGTCAACTTGCACAGAAACCAATATTATCCTCTGGGAGAGATGGAGAAACTTGGCTGCACATACACCGTTCACAATCACATTCTGTGCAATCAGCACCATCCTACATATAAGGCAGATTTTGGTCCAAGCATTTGTGAACTAAATCTTATAAACCAGCGGTTTAATCCCAATCAATGCCAAGTGCAGAAAGTTCCAAATCAACCACGGTGGATTCAACTCCACACTTCTAACCAATGGCTCTATTCCCTCGATGAAGGGATAATAATCAATGCTGTCTGTAACGGCGAAGTTACACAATTATCTCTTGAAGGATCCGGAATTCTCACGGTAGATGACAACTGCATCATACAACAACCTGGAGTAACAATACAGGCGCACAACATTTACCCCAGTACTATTCGACAATCTTATGCAGCCTCTCTATCAGTTCCGTTATCAGCTGAGCTCGAAACAACATCTGAAATCATACCTTCACGTATTTCGCCAACTATACCTGCAAATACATTGGATGACCTACAAACCAAGGTTCAACATCAATTGATAGAAGAAGAGAACTCCAACATCAACAAGCATCATGCGCATCACTACATAGTAGGCTACTCCACATTAACAGTAGTCTTAATAGTATCTGCGGTACTTTGTTGGAAGTTGTTTTACGGGAAACGTGCCTGAAGGACTACATCTTCCTCTACAACAGCAACTCATGATTTCACTATAGGATCCAAGGCACTTGATGAATCCTGAACAAATTTCCAACGGGGGGAGGATGTTTGATTTCTTTATTAGTTACAATAGACATACTACATATATACAATAAAAAATTTCATTCTTATTAGCAATACTACACACATTATCACTGCATAGCCTGGCCAGCAAACATTATGGGTCAATAACACTCTATTAAAAGTAATTTGATTGGCATTTTTTGTGTAACATTGAAATTTCATCAAGTCCATCAGATCGTTGACTTTTTTTCTACAACTGCACTTTCTACGTACATAAATTCTTGAACGCAGTCAATAATTTTCGTCAGCAATATTTCTCTTCAAAAGTATTTTTGTCTTTTTGCACTTTTGTACAGTAAAACTTGTAGAACATCATATTGCATATGTAAACAAAAAGTCATCGATCTTGATTCACGTGCAATATAATGATATTAGCAGAAATTTATGTTTAGGCTAAGAATTTTGTAACCATATAAAATAGATATGCAGGAAATAAAAATTCATTCAGTTTCGTATACTTGAATCAAGCATTTCATTCTTCAAAGTAGTATAGCTACTGCTGTTCGTGAAACACGAGTATCAACTTAACTTTCAACAAGTGCAATCGCTTGGTGGAATTCATATTGAATAGAAGGTTCTCTAAGTTTCAAGTGCTTAGTGAACCACTATTGAATCAATAAAAACAATATACTCACTGTGTATGCCAATCAAAACTCAAGCAGCTACTCTCGTAAGATCTTTACCATACATACCATAGTTCATATCTTTGAACGAACCACAAAACTTAAAGACAAGATTCGATTTCTTTCAGTTCCAAATAGTAACACCAAATAACCAAGCGGGAATAAATGCAGCAAATAAATACCACCGCGTTTAAATTTACAGAAATAAACGCTGACCCAACATATATGCAAAGTATTTTATATGAGTGGAGTACTTCTAATGTACTTCTTTGAAGCAAAGGCCCACGAAATGAAGGGTTTAGCACGCCATTATCTTTCATCGTATACTCCTTGAAATACGTTGAAACACCTGCCGGTCCATCGCCTTGAATTGTTGCAGGAATGTAAGCCGCTGTTTGGTTTTCACTATCAGAGTGGTTGCGTTGTACTGGATTCCACTTAGAGTTTACAATCATATTCGAAATCCACGTTAAAATACCAGAAATCCTGAACTAATTTTTCTCCTTCCCGACGCAAAAAAAACCCATCCCAATTAGTCACGAGTTTCTTGTCGTCGAAATAATATCCAGCTAACGTATAATTCATCCAGTAGCTTTGAATTAGCTTAAATTAGGGTCAATTAGTCGTCAATCCGTTGATCAATCCTCAATTCCCCCGCATCAGAGTTACGCACCTCTAATCCGACTCACAACACTGTATTAATTTGTACTCCATGCTTGTAGAATGGAGCTTCAGAGTGTTCACTTCTTCGAAGCAAAGCACTGAATTATCATAAAAAGATCACATGAAATTATTCCAAGACTTCCCAGCAAAAAATATGATCAGGCAAATCAGGCTAAGGCTTAAATAATGAATAGTTTAAGCCTTAGAGCCTAGACAGACAGCGCAGCCTAAATGATCATTTGCCGTTAATCATCATTTAAGTGCCGTGTGTCATATGGTAATTTGGACTAATCACCACTAAATATCAATCATTTAGCAAATAGCTAATGATCATCAGACTTTCGTAATTTAAGAGCCTAGACAGACAGCGCAGCCTTAATGATCATTTGCCGTTAATCATCATTTAAGTGCCGTGTGTCATATGGTAATTTGGACTAATCACCACTAAATGACCAAAATTTCAATCATTTAGCAAATCGCTAATGATCATCAAAGTTTCATCATTTGTTCTTAAATTATGTAGAGCTGCCCGATACAATACAAAAACCCCTTGCTCAAAGTGACTTTTTGTTATGGAAAAGAAGAAGAAGACAACGTTTAAGAAACGTCAAACAAAGATATAGAAGAATCATCCATATCTTTGACGTCAAATTAGCAATGTTCGCGTACCTGAATCTATTATAATATATTAAAATAGATTCTCAGCAAGTCGTCTTTGTACTTTTGCTGCAAGCCAAAAAGAAGCCAGCCGTCAAATTCTGTTACTGCTGCAGTTTGTTGAAGTTCGCTAACAGACCTAATGGAATCAAAAAAGAAATGGTCGAACTGGAGCGAGGCGGATGAATTGCAGCTCATCGATTTGTGGGCTGAACGAATTGGCGATTTGCGAAAGGGGCGGAGAAATTCCCACATATATGGAGAAATTGCGCATGCATTGGGAAACCACACGCCTGTGGAAGTCCATATCAAAATTAACAATTTTACTCAGCGCTACCGGTAACTATATTATTTTCAAGAATAATCACATGTTTAATTAGCATATTTTGTGATCTGCAGGAGCGAAAAAACGGAAAATAGGCCCGTCAGGCGGATCTCCATCAAATTGGAGGCATTATCAGGCAGTCCACGAAATATTAGGACGATTTAAATGCCACTCCGAATTGGCTGAAGAGTCGTTTGTGTTTGTAAGTTAACAAAATTTTTATTTTTTTAAAATAATTTCATTATGCACATATGTTTTCTTAGGATTCTGAAGCACATTCTTCTGCTGCCACAATGTATGATTTCGAAGTGGAAACGATGATGTTTCCAGACTTTTTTTCTACAACTGCACTTTCTACGTACATAAATTCTTGAACGCAGTCAATAATTTTCGTCAGCAATATTTCTCTTCAAAAGTATTTTTGTCTTTTTGCACTTTTGTACAGTAAAACTTGTAGAACATCATATTGCATATGTAAACAAAAAGTCATCGATCTTGATTCACGTGCAATATAATGATATTAGCAGAAATTTATGTTTAGGCTAAGAATTTTGTAACCATATAAAATAGATATGCAGGAAATAAAAATTCATTCAGTTTCGTATACTTGAATCAAGCATTTCATTCTTCAAAGTAGTATAGCTACTGCTGTTCGTGAAACACGAGTATCAACTTAACTTTCAACAAGTGCAATCGCTTGGTGGAATTCATATTGAATAGAAGGTTCTCTAAGTTTCAAGTGCTTAGTGAACCACTATTGAATCAATAAAAACAATATACTCACTGTGTATGCCAATCAAAACTCAAGCAGCTACTCTCGTAAGATCTTTACCATACATACCATAGTTCATATCTTTGAACGAACCACAAAACTTAAAGACAAGATTCGATTTCTTTCAGTTCCAAATAGTAACACCAAATAACCAAGCGGGAATAAATGCAGCAAATAAATACCACCGCGTTTAAATTTACAGAAATAAACGCTGACCCAACATATATGCAAAGTATTTTATATGAGTGGAGTACTTCTAATGTACTTCTTTGAAGCAAAGGCCCACGAAATGAAGGGTTTAGCACGCCATTATCTTTCATCGTATACTCCTTGAAATACGTTGAAACACCTGCCGGTCCATCGCCTTGAATTGTTGCAGGAATGTAAGCCGCTGTTTGGTTTTCACTATCAGAGTGGTTGCGTTGTACTGGATTCCACTTAGAGTTTACAATCATATTCGAAATCCACGTTAAAATACCAGAAATCCTGAACTAATTTTTCTCCTTCCCGACGCAAAAAAAACCCATCCCAATTAGTCACGAGTTTCTTGTCGTCGAAATAATATCCAGCTAACGTATAATTCATCCAGTAGCTTTGAATTAGCTTAAATTAGGATCAATTAGTCGTCAATCCGTTGATCAATCCTCAATTCCCCCGCATCAAAGTTACGCACCTCTAATCCGACTCACAACACTGTATTAATTTGTACTCCATGCTTGTAGAATGGAGCTTCAGAGTGTTCACTTCTTCGAAGCAAAGCACTGAATTATCATAAAAAGATCACATGAAATTATTCCAAGACTTCCCAGCAAAAAATATGATCAGGCAAATCAGGCTAAGGCTTAAATAATGAATAGTTTAAGCCTTAGAGCCTAGACAGACAGCGCAGCCTAAATGATCATTTGCCGTTAATCATCATTTAAGTGCCGTGTGTCATATGGTAATTTGGACTAATCACCACTAAATATCAATCATTTAGCAAATAGCTAATGATCATCAGACTTTCGTAATTTAAGAGCCTAGACAGACAGCGCAGCCTTAATGATCATTTGCCGTTAATCATCATTTAAGTGCCGTGTGTCATATGGTAATTTGGACTAATCACCACTAAATGACCAAAATTTCAATCATTTAGCAAATCGCTAATGATCATCAAAGTTTCATCATTTGTTCTTAAATTATGTAGAGCTGCCCGATACAATACAAAAACCCCTTGCTCAAAGTGACTTTTTGTTATGGAAAAGAAGAAGAAGACAACGTTTAAGAAACGTCAAACAAAGATATAGAAGAATCATCCATATCTTTGACGTCAAATTAGCAATGTTCGCGTACCTGAATCTATTATAATATATTAAAATAGATTCTCAGCAAGTCGTCTTTGTACTTTTGCTGCAAGCCAAAAAGAAGCCAGCCGTCAAATTCTGTTACTGCTGCAGTTTGTTGAAGTTCGCTAACAGACCTAATGGAATCAAAAAAGAAATGGTCGAACTGGAGCGAGGCGGATGAATTGCAGCTCATCGATTTGTGGGCTGAACGAATTGGCGATTTGCGAAAGGGGCGGAGAAATTCCCACATATATGGAGAAATTGCGCATGCATTGGGAAACCACACGCCTGTGGAAGTCCATATCAAAATTAACAATTTTACTCAGCGCTACCGGTAACTATATTATTTTCAAGAATAATCACATGTTTAATTAGCATATTTTGTGATCTGCAGGAGCGAAAAAACGGAAAATAGGCCCGTCAGGCGGATCTCCATCAAATTGGAGGCATTATCAGGCAGTCCACGAAATATTAGGACGATTTAAATGCCACTCCGAATTGGCTGAAGAGTCGTTTGTGTTTGTAAGTTAACAAAATTTTTATTTTTTTAAAATAATTTCATTATGCACATATGTTTTCTTAGGATTCTGAAGCACATTCTTCTGCTGCCACAATGTATGATTTCGAAGTGGAAACGATGATGTTTCCAGACTTTTTTTCTACAACTGCACTTTCTACGTACATAAATTCTTCAACGCAGTCAATAATTTTCGTCAGCAATATTTCTCTTCAAAAGTATTTTTGTCTTTTTGCACTTTTGTACAGTAAAACTTGTAGAACATCATATTGCATATGTAAACAAAAAGTCATCGATCTTGATTCACGTGCAATATAATGATATTAGCAGAAATTTATGTTTAGGCTAAGAATTTTGTAACCATATAAAATAGATATGCAGGAAATAAAAATTCATTCAGTTTCGTATACTTGAATCAAGCATTTCATTCTTCAAAGTAGTATAGCTACTGCTGTTCGTGAAACACGAGTATCAACTTAACTTTCAACAAGTGCAATCGCTTGGTGGAATTCATATTGAATAGAAGGTTCTCTAAGTTTCAAGTGCTTAGTGAACCACTATTGAATCAATAAAAACAATATACTCACTGTGTATGCCAATCAAAACTCAAGCAGCTACTCTCGTAAGATCTTTACCATACATACCATAGTTCATATCTTTGAACGAACCACAAAACTTAAAGACAAGATTCGATTTCTTTCAGTTCCAAATAGTAACACCAAATAACCAAGCGGGAATAAATGCAGCAAATAAATACCACCGCGTTTAAATTTACAGAAATAAACGCTGACCCAACATATATGCAAAGTATTTTATATGAGTGGAGTACTTCTAATGTACTTCTTTGAAGCAAAGGCCCACGAAATGAAGGGTTTAGCACGCCATTATCTTTCATCGTATACTCCTTGAAATACGTTGAAACACCTGCCGGTCCATCGCCTTGAATTGTTGCAGGAATGTAAGCCGCTGTTTGGTTTTCACTATCAGAGTGGTTGCGTTGTACTGGATTCCACTTAGAGTTTACAATCATATTCGAAATCCACGTTAAAATACCAGAAATCCTGAACTAATTTTTCTCCTTCCCGACGCAAAAAAAACCCATCCCAATTAGTCACGAGTTTCTTGTCGTCGAAATAATATCCAGCTAACGTATAATTCATCCAGTAGCTTTGAATTAGCTTAAATTAGGGTCAATTAGTCGTCAATCCGTTGATCAATCCTCAATTCCCCCGCATCAGAGTTACGCACCTCTAATCCGACTCACAACACTGTATTAATTTGTACTCCATGCTTGTAGAATGGAGCTTCAGAGTGTTCACTTCTTCGAAGCAAAGCACTGAATTATCATAAAAAGATCACATGAAATTATTCCAAGACTTCCCAGCAAAAAATATGATCAGGCAAATCAGGCTAAGGCTTAAATAATGAATAGTTTAAGCCTTAGAGCCTAGACAGACAGCGCAGCCTAAATGATCATTTGCCGTTAATCATCATTTAAGTGCCGTGTGTCATATGGTAATTTGGACTAATCACCACTAAATATCAATCATTTAGCAAATAGCTAATGATCATCAGACTTTCGTAATAAGAGCCTAGACAGACAGCGCAGCCTTAATGATCATTTGCCGTTAATCATCATTTAAGTGCCGTGTGTCATATGGTAATTTGGACTAATCACCACTAAATGACCAAAATTTCAATCATTTAGCAAATCGCTAATGATCATCAAAGTTTCATCATTTGTTCTTAAATTATGTAGAGCTGCCCGATACAATACAAAAACCCCTTGCTCAAAGTGACTTTTTGTTATGGAAAAGAAGAAGAAGACAACGTTTAAGAAACGTCAAACAAAGATATAGAAGAATCATCCATATCTTTGACGTCAAATTAGCAATGTTCGCGTACCTGAATCTATTATAATATATTGTAAAACTTAACAAATTCGCTTCATGGACAAATAATAACACGTCCGATCGACTTGACGGCTTCTTTATTAATCACCTTTCTCTCTATTCTAACAATTGTTCCTAGCTACTTACTTATCCTAACGCCATCTAGTGGCAAGCTAACTAAACACATGTTCTGAGTTTGAATTTGAATCTATGTACAATTATGATCTTACAGTTCGTCCAACCTGACAACTGGTCGACCACGACCAGCATCAGATCGGACATGTTCTAACAAAATCAATTGCCTCTAATTCTTGCATCTGGCAACGGTGACAGAGTAGCAGACATTCTACTATCGCAATATAGCAGCGTCGTCGGGGCAGCGGATATCAGCGGCATCTTCACATTATATGACGTCTGTACTGCGGGCATATAGGCGACGGACGTCTGGTCGGCGGGCATCTGGGCAGCGGACATCAGCGGAATCTTTGCATTGACCGGCATCTAAACAGTAGACATCTCGGCGGCGGACATCTCAGCAGCGGACCACATGACTTCATAGCAGCGGACAGCTGTGCAGCGGGCATTATTGACTCTCCGCCTCGATACGACAACGGAAATGCGTCGTATGGCGGTGCATCTGCATATCATGCATCAATGATGGCATCCTTGCGTTTATCAGCGGCATTCGGACATTACTCGGCGGCATCCTATCCATCGGCGCCATCCAATCCATCGGCGGCATCTCATCGCTATTTGGCGGCACCCGACTGCCACTCGGCGGCATTACATCATTCGGCGGCGTTTGAACATCTTTCGGCAGCGTCCTGTCATTCGGTGGTGTGTGAATGTCTTTCTGCGGCGTCTGAATTTCTTTCGGCGACATCCTATCATTCGGCGGCGTCTGAATTTCTTTCGGCGGCATCCTATCATTCGGCGGCGTCTGAATTTCTTTCGGCGGCGTCCTATCATTCGGCGACGTCTGAATTTCTTTCGGCGGCGTCCTATCATTCGGCAGCGTCGTACTATTATTCAGTGGCATCTGACTGTCATTCGGTGGCGTCTGAACACTGTTATGCGGCAACATCTCAACCACGCACGCGGTGGCGTCTCAGCAACGTACTATGGTAGCGTCTTAACAACGTATTGCGGTAACAGCTTAACGTACCGCGGTGGCGTTTCAACAACGTGCCGCGGTGTCGTCTGTCCTTTGTCTGGCGGTGGCGTCTCTTCCTTGTCTGGCGGCGGCGTCACATCAACTTCTGGTAAATGCGTATGGGAGACTCACGCTTATGGTATCTCATCAGCACCTGGCAGCGGAGTCTCATCGATATGCGGTGTCTCTAGCCAACATATTTCAATGGCGTCGGTGGCGTCTTAATGCTATTCGGCGGCGTCTGCTCACTGTTCAGCGGCGTCTCAACAACGTGCCGTGGCGGCGTCTGTTCTTTGTCTGGCGGTGGCGTCTCTTCATTGTCTGGCGGCGGCGTCACATCAACTTCTGGTAAATGCGTATGGGAGACTCACGCTGATGGTATCTCATCAGCACCTGGCAGCGGAGTCTCATCAACATGCGGAGGCTGCATTCGGGCACCACATGGCAGCGGACTTTATCCGACATATTTCAATGGTGCCTTTGCAGCAATGGCGTCTTGGCAGCAATCACTTCTTTCGCACACTAAACTTTGTCGTCAAGGCTCTTCATAGCGGCACTCTTTACCAAAAAGTACACTAACTCACATATTCTATCAGTTCGGACACCATCTTTGTTCACCCCACACCTGAATTGTAAAACTTAACAAATTCGCTTCATGGACAAATAATAACACGTCCGATCGACTTGACGGCTTCTTTATTAATCACCTTTCTCTCTATTCTAACAATTGTTCCTAGCTACTTACTTATCCTAACGCCATCTAGTGGCAAGCTAACTAAACACATGTTCTGAGTTTGAATTTGAATCTATGTACAATTATGATCTTACAATATTAAAATAGATTCTCAGCAAGTCGTCTTTGTACTTTTGCTGCAAGCCAAAAAGAAGCCAGCCGTCAAATTCTGTTACTGCTGCAGTTTGTTGAAGTTCGCTAACAAACCTAATGGAATCAAAAAAGAAATGGTCGAACTGGAGCGAGGCGGATGAATTGCAGCTCATCGATTTGTGGGCTGAACGAATTGGCGATTTGCGAAAGGGGCGGAGAAATTCCCACATATATGGAGAAATTGCGCATGCATTGGGAAACCACACGCCTGTGGAAGTCCATATCAAAATTAACAATTTTACTCAGCGCTACCGGTAACTATATTATTTTCAAGAATAATCACATGTTTAATTAGCATATTTTGTGATCTGCAGGAGCGAAAAAACGGAAAATAGGCCCGTCAGGCGGATCTCCATCAAATTGGAGGCATTATCAGGCAGTCCACGAAATATTAGGACGATTTAAATGCCACTCCGAATTGGCTGAAGAGTCGTTTGTGTTTGTAAGTTAACAAAATTTTTATTTTTTTAAAATAATTTCATTATGCACATATGTTTTCTTAGGATTCTGAAGCACATTCTTCTGCTGCCACAATGTATGATTTCGAAGTGGAAACGATGATGTTTCCAGGAGAAGATTCGTTTGCAGAAGAAAGTCTAGCTCCGTCAATTAATATGGACGAATCATCATCTCCGGACACAAGTTCCGCTGGAACGACAAGTTCGGAGTCGCCTGAAGTGGCATCATTATCCCGTCGACGCTCACGCCCTGCAAAAAAGAAAAACAGTGCTTTAGAAATGCAGCAAGAATCATTGCAAATTTCGAAAGAAACTCGGGAGTTGCTACAGGAGCAACTCCAATTCGACAAAGATATGGCGAACAAGCAATTGCAAATGCTCAATGACAATACGAAAAATTGTGAGGACTTCGCAAGTAAAATGATTAAAATTTCAGAGCAGCAGTTGAAATTGCAAGGTGATTTTTTAAATTTCATGAGAGATACGTTTGGGGCAAAATAAAACATTGTAATACTGACCCAAACATATTTCCAATAAATTTTAATGTGAGAAGTGTGATTTTTTTTAGATTTTAAGTAATGTTGAATAGTTTTGTTGTTTTTTCTTACTTAAATGTTCAAAACTGTTTGAAGTATCGAGTTGTTTCTTCATAAAAATTGTTCATAGTAAGTACTTGTTTAGAGTTTTACTTACCGAAATACGAAGCCAGTGCTATACGCATTGCTTTAGCGTCAATATTGGTTTCTCCGGCATTAGTGTTGTGTTGTGGTTGGCGATTCTGTTGAGAATATTCCATTTGCTGAAATTCTTCTAGCCAGCTGTTCCAAACGCTGTCTCCATCCTCATTTAAAAAGTTGTGCAAAATGCAACAAGCTTTTATGACCCTAGAACTATTTCTAGGGCGAATCTCTAAACCTTTTCCGATTTTCCTGAATCTCGCCTTCAGATGCCCAAATGCATTTTCTACTACTCTTCTACATTTAGACAGCTTGTAGTTGAAAATTTTTTGATTTACAGGCTGATTCGGAATGTACGGAAAAGGCTTGAGCAAACACTTCGAAAGTGCAAAAGCGGAATCTCCGATCAACACAATTGGAATTTGGACGTTTTCGATAACTTTAAAGTGCTCCATGAATGTGGAATTATTTTCATGGAATTTCTTTCAAGAAGAGCTTTCGAAAATGCTGGAATCATTGTTCCTTCCCGGGGTGCTGACACTAATATAAGTGAATCTGCATTTAAAAAATTGTTTATTAGAGAATTACTTATAAAAAAGGTATAGAATTTACCTGTAGTCAACAGATGCAAACAAAATCACGGAATACCACCCCTTATAATTGTAGTAGTCCGCAGCTTCATCTTTACTTGGACAAATTTCTATGTGACAACCATCTAACAATAATTGTTCCATATAATATTTATGAAAATATTTAAAGATAAAAATATTGTAGTTACCTATTGCACCAAAACACTGTGGGAAGCCAAGCTGTTCGAACCCAGCAACAATCTCACCGAATTTGGCTTCAGACGGTGGATACGCATTGAGGTATTCGCTCATAAGAGTTGCGATAATTGCATCGCAAACCTCCAAAACAATTTCTCCGACTGTTTTTCGGCCAACGCCAAACAAGTTTCCGACGGTTCGGTATTCGCTGGAGGAGCCAAGTGAATATAGAGCTATGCCTACTCGTTTTTCCAGTGGAATACACTTTCTTTTATTAGTGTCTTCGCTTCGCAAGAAGCTCAATTTCTCGCATAGCTTGAAAAATGAACATCGTTTAATGCGGAAATCTTGCTTAAATTTTTCGTCGCTGTACAGCGGTACTTCTATTTCCCAAAAAGAACTTGTACGCTCCTGAAAATTTAAAAACATTTCATTACAACAACATCAAAAACATTTTGCTAACTACTCACAATATGCCATATTCTTCTATTTTTCATCCGGCCACGAAAAGGCTCCAATGAACCAATTCTTGCCACCAGCACATTTCTACGCATTTTTCGCGAGCTAACTCCAAATTTGAATGCATTCAAATGTCGTTCTTGTTGTGTCTCTAAGAACTTACGCATATAGCACATTTTTTCCCGTTCTAAATGCATGTATTGCGACATAAAACACGCAAAATACGCTTTAAAAACTTCCAATGCATGCATTTTTTCAAACTAATGGCTTCGAATGACAGTTCGAAAGTCTAAATGTCAAATACAAACGTCATCTTCATCATTAGCGCAAGGGCTGTGTGTCAGGTACATTTAAATTACTAATTTAGGTATTAATGATCATTTGTAAATTAGTAATTTAAGTGCCTGTCTGTCTAGGCTCTAATCTTTAATGAAGTAGAGTTGCCCGATATAATACAAATTTCCCTTTTAAAAAGTCGCTTTTCCCATTGAAAAATAATAAGACAACTGTTTTGAAACGTCAGATTAAATACGGCCATACCACACTGGAACGACCGGTTCTCGTCAGATCACCGAAGCTAAGCAGTGTTTTGCGCGGTTAGTACTTAGATGGGGGATCGCTTGTCATTTTTGCTGTCGGATACCAAAAAACTAGTTGTCTAGGAAACACTATACAAAAAATTTCAAAATATTTACACAATTTTAATGTAGTTTTTGCCCGGTTTCTATTTCAACTTTATTAATTAGCACATAAGAGGGACAACATACATTTAAAACTCCTTCAATTTCTCCATTTTACAAAAACTTGTTTCTTTGAGTGACAGATAGTCAGTGACAGTATTCATCATTAACGCAAGGGCTGTGTGTCAGGTACTTTTAAATTACTAATATAGGTATAAATGATCATTATTAATTTAGTTTTAAAATTAGTAATTTAAGTGTTTAGTATTAAATTAGTAATTTAAGTGTCTGTGTGTCTAGGCTCTTAGTTAAGACTTAGTTTAATATTTAAATTGGCATTAGTATTTCTATGAAATTATGTTCTGCAGAATAATTCCGTCTGCATTGGCATTTCTATGAATAAACTTGCAAATTTCAGAAGTGATAGGATTCCTTTAAAAGTTATAGTTTAAAGTGATAAAAGTTAAAAGTGATAAGTGTGAAAAGTGAAAAGATTGATCGGAGTGTTTAATCTGTATAAGAGTGTTATTAATTATATAGATTAAATATGTACGATTTTTTTGATCAATGAAATAAAATTAACCATATCTAGTTAGCGTAAACATAAGGATTATCAATTAACAATAGTAAGCCTTAGAGTAAGGCTTAACCTAATCATTGTTTAAGCCTGATCATAAGGCACATCTAATGATAAAAACCGTATGCCTTACTACCAATGACATGGCACAAGTTAAAATAAGGGATAAAATAAGGTGAAATGTATGCAGATTGTTTTCCCATACAAAAGACAGGCCCTTTGCAGTAAGGAATAGATTACACCTAATTAAGCCTTATATAATGATTTAATTGTTTGCTGGGTTCCTCAGCTTTGCAGACAGCTCTACAACATTTAGACGAAACGTAGCTTGCACTGAAGAAAATATATGGCTCGTGCAGAGTGCATAAGCGTTTGTTGCGTCAACAATTAGTCCAACTGCTTTTAATCGCGTCACTTGTTGGCCGATGTTGTCAACAAATTAGATTTTTCCGTTTTCTAATATGCTTTGCTAAGTTGCTAATATGCAGCGACATTATTTGGTTGGAGTGCGAGCATTGGATCTATGGTTGTTGTTGGCGCATTTTTATGCCGGGCAATACCAAAAGGTCTGTTCCCGTACTACGATTAATTGCGATTAGTCGCGATTAATTGCAATGAAGCTGTTCCCGCACTCCGTTTTACTGAAAACTGAAATTGTCCCTTCTTTCAGTAAATTTCAGTAGGGTCTGAGCTACTGAAAGATACTGAAAAGTGTCAAACCCATGGTCAAACGGAGTAAATATATTCAAATGTGCGCGGCAAGCAACATATTTTTTGCGTAATGTTGCTATAAAGGTCGAATATTTTTGTGGCGATAATTTATTACCGCTTAGGATGACTTTATAATCACTATTGCTCTCCCACAAACCGAAAACTGTCACTTTTGTTTGTCGATTTTCAGGAAAGGCAATGAGAGCGTTCCCGTGCTTTTCGTGAATTCCCCCACCACATGATTCAGTAAAATCCAGGAAAATTCAGTTACTGAAAGTGCGGGAACAGACCTAAAGTCGTCGTCGTGAACATTTTAAGTCGCGGCGGTTCGAAATTTCCTCCAAATTCAAAAACAACAATTTCGGGGTTTCGAGCTCATGGCCAGTAATTAATATTAGCTGGGAATGAGCTCCGGAAATACCAAAACATTGTTGTTATTGGATTTGGAAGAATCCTCGAGCCGAAATTTCGTTTTGCATCGATTATGGTGAAAAATGGAATATTTACGGTTAAGGAGGCATATGCGTGTTGGGATGCATATGCGAATTAGGGTTTCTATGCATGTTGGATTTGCGTATTAGGATATGGGCACATATGCATATGGAGATGCATATGTGAATTAAAGTATATATGCCTATTGGATTTGCATGTGTGGAAAAGGGTACATATGCATGCTGAGAGGCATATACGGATCGGGGTAGGTATGCATATTGCATTTACACCGATGCCTAAGGGTACCTCTGCACGTGGCCATGCACATGCTGAGTACATGTTGCCGAGGGGATTCTGGTAAGCGAATGCTACACAGTGCTCGTGCTGACGCACGAAGCCAGAAAATTGAAAATCTAGAAAGGAAAAGGGGGGAAAATACTGCCTCTCTTTTCAAAGGAACCCGGGTGAGGCAGACAGCCCTGGGCCCCCGATTGTGGCCGAGCCCTGATTCCGATGGTCTGGGGTCCTCCACTCACTGATATTGGCCATATGTTTAAAAATTAAAAAAAAATCTAAAAAGTGAAGTCTAAAAAAACTAACCAATATCCATAGGCACGCCGTAGAGGTGAGAGGGCCCGGGAACCCCCCCTCCCCCCCAGACCTTAGGTTGGCCCCTCCCAGAAAAATAAATGTTTCCAACAACAGACACTTAAGTTTTCGCCTCTTAGGTTTTTGTGTTTACAGCAAGAGTTGTGTAGTGCAGTAGTGTAAGCCTATACCAAAGCATACACACTACTTATAACATAGAGGCTGTGCTATTTGTGGTATTTATTACGATGCTATGGAACTTATCTCGAGAAATGGATTTTTTTATAATACCTTTATTAAACTGTTTCAGTTAGTTTTAAAATCTTACATGCTAAAACAATTGATGTGCACTCCTCACAGTTGAAGACGTGAACATTTTGGACCCAAGTTACTTTGTTGACATAAAGTCACACAGCAGAGGGCAAAGCTATGATCTGTGTTATAGAATTACAGTGTTCAATGTTTGAAAGAGTTTGAAAAGCAAAGAAATAGGCTACGCAGGTTGTTTTTTCTACGTTAAAGATGGTAGGTCCTACGGGTCAGTTCTTTTCAATCGCTGAAATTTACGATGAGTTAGTATTTTTTTTGCCAGCTTGTTGGGGTGATGAGCGAGGGCTGCAATATATTTTCCACTACGGTTCTTAATTTCTTCTGATATCGTCTCGATTCGCAGGTCTTTATGGAGATTGGCGTTGCGGAGTACCACGGGGCTCCGGTGATAGATCGAAGTATTCTTGATTGGGTCCTCTGGATGATGTTGATGTTTGAAGGGCGAGATGCACCCCATATTTCTAAGCCATATGTCCAGATTGGCTTTAAGACAGACTTATAGACGAGCACTTTAGAGTCGAGGGAAAGTTTTGACATTTGAGGTTTATGAATTTGAGCTTCAGTTGTTGATTTTTAGCTTCAATGTGCCGTTTCCAGGTGAGCCTCCTATCAAGGTGCATTCCGAGATACTTTACTTCGTTAATTTGAGGTATAGGTACATTGTTTAGATATACTTGAGGACAAGTCAGTTTTAGCAATGTGAAGGTAACGTGTATGCATTTGGTTTCGTTCATTCTGATTCTTCATTTCGCTGGCCATTCTTCAAGAAGTGAGATGTGGCCTTGCAATGTACGGGATGCCGTAACTGGGTCTGAATCAGTGCATAGTATGGCAACGTCATCCGCAAAGGTAGCTGTCGTTGTTTTGTCGCATATTGGGAGATCAGATGTGAATATAGTGTAAAGTACCGGTCCCAAAACACTTCCTTGTGGTACACCAGCATGCACAAGATGTTTAGCGGTAGAATAGCTTTGTATCTCACCTGGAATGTGCGGTCGGTCAGGTAGGAGGAGAGTATTTTGTGGAAGCTTTTTGGAAGCATTGATTCAGGTTTGAAGATCAACCCTTCGTGCCAGACTTTATCGAAGGCTTGAGTTGCATCCGAAAAGATTGCTGAGCGGTACTTCTTGTCTTCGAATGCTATTTTAATGTCTGACGCGATTCGATGGACCTATTGAATGGTGCTGTGATGTCTTCGAAACCCAAATTGCTGTTCTGGAATTATTTTTGCATCTTCTAGTATCGGTAGTAGCTTTTTCAACAGAACTTTCTCGAAAACTTGGGAGACGCATGACAAAAGACTAATAGGTCTGTATGACTTTACTTGAGAAGAGTCCTTACCAGGCTTAGGAACCATTATGATCTCACCTGTTTTTCAAACTTCAGGAAAATATCCGATTTGAAAGATAGCATTAAATAAATTGGAAAGCCAAGAGAATACGATCGGTGGCATCTGTTTGAGCATAGCATTGGTGATGAGATAAATTTCCGGAGATTTTTTTGAGCATGTTTCCTGAATAATGATATCTTGCACTTCCTTAGACGAAGTCTTGATTGGTTCTGAGTCCTGAGCATTGACATTAGCTGGAAAGTCACATGTTGCCGTGGTAAAAGGCGTGAGAACCTGTTCTAGGTGAACTGCGAAGGCGTTTTTAGTGGGGCTTCTCTGATGGTAGGTTTGTTGATTTTTTTGACTGCTTTCCAGAATGAATAGTCAGCATTTTTAGTGGGACTGAGGCTCTCTAAGAATGAATGGAACTTTAACTCGTTGTCTTTCGCAAGTGCCAGTCTGAGCTCACTAGAAGTTTTGTTGAGTCGTGTTTTAGTTTGGGGAGACCGGGGCAGCTGCCAATTCCTTCATGCCAGTCTTTTTTTCTGTACTAAGATTTTTATTGATGAGGAGTATGTTGTTTTCCGAGTTGAGGGATGTAGTTCCATTTTAGGTGTCGCGGTGTCGAATGCCTCTAAGACATGCTCGTTGAAAAGGATAATAGCGGAATTGACATCATCCGGTGATTTGAGAAATGCACTAAGAGATGTTGAGCTGGTGAGGTGTCGCCTGAATGCACTCCAGTTGGTTTTTTGTGAATATCTACGCTTACAGCAAGCGAAGTGGGGTGACATATCCAGAGTAATGATGACAGGAGAATTATCTGAAAACAAATCAAAAACTACTTCTGATTTTGCGGAGTTTGGAGGTATTCCCTTCGAGATTGCGAAGTCTATGAGGTCCGGAATTTTGTTGATATCTGACGGCCAATATGTTGGCTGGCCGGTTGAGATATGACTCAAACCATAGTTTTGTAATGTATCGAAGAGTGCTTTGCCCCTAGGTGCTATGAGACGAGATCCCCAAAACGTGTGTTTCGCGTTAAAGTCACCAGCCACGATGAATTTGGTTCCCAGCGATGAGAAGAAGCTTTCGAATACTGCCTTTGAAATGTTGTGCCTCGGTGGACAGTAGATGGACGAAATTACAATTTCGCTCGACTGCTCACTTAGGCAAATGGATGTCGCTTGCATGTAATTTTCGCTGAGTTCTTCCAAAGGATGATGGAGCAGATGTTTTTTAATAAGTATTGCAGACCCACCTCTAGCCTTACCATCTGGGTGTTTGGTATCGTAGAAGATGTAGCCTGGGATGTCGAATTTATTATTTTTTTCTGTGAGGTGCGCTTCCGATAAGAGGAACACATCAATGTCGTGGGTTGATATAAAGCAGGTTATTTCCGCTTTATGCTGGACAATGTCATTCGCGTCCCAATGGGCGATCTTGAATGAGTTCATTTGCTGTTAATGAGAAATTGGAGCAACATGTTTTGATTTTTAAGTAATTCTTGCATCATGTTACTCATCGTCGTCATGAATCGATTCATGTTGTCTGAGAGCGTTGACAAAAACGAAGAGAGTTTGTAGCGATTATGTGGTTGAAATAGGCCTTAGCACAACTTAGAACCAGACCGAAGTCCAGAACCAAGAGTGCTAAGGTCAAAAAGTGGAATGGCTAATGCCATTCAAGAGGCAAAACAAAAAAAAGAATTGCCCCGAGAGCAGGGTGCCCTAGAAATGGCCGTGAAGGCCCCTCGTCCGCATTAGCGGAGCACCCTTTAACCAACCCCGGCGGATGCTGGTTTGCCGCTTTGCTAGCTCGCTGCGGCTGGGGTGGGTTCATGAAAAATGGGGATGGTTTGCTCTCAAAGAAACGGGATGCTACGTAATATTCATCCGTCATGAATTCGTAGCCGCAAACTGGTATATAAAATACCCAGGGACAAAAGGGGGCATAGTTCCGTAAAGGAAACCTCCCAGGCTCTGCAACATGGGCTGACGAAGCAGACCCAGTGCTCGTGACAAAACACGGAGCCAAAAATTGAAAATCTACAAAACTGGAAAGGGAAAACGCGCTACCTCTCTTT
Source organism: Nemotelus pantherinus (assembly GCA_963978885.1). Classification (NCBI taxonomy): domain Eukaryota; kingdom Metazoa; phylum Arthropoda; class Insecta; order Diptera; family Stratiomyidae; genus Nemotelus; species Nemotelus pantherinus. Next base: position 127,321,566 of record OZ022264.1, on the reverse strand, counting down.
TCAGAGGAACCCGGGTGAGGCAGAAAGCCCCGGGCCCCCGATGGTAGTGGAGCCCTGACCCCGATGGTCTGGGGTCCTCCACCCTCTGATACTGGCCATATGCATCAAAATTCAAAATTCAAGAATCTACATAAAAAACCACTGAAACTACTATGATGGCTAGTATCCCTCCCTTTAAAGATGCTGAAAAACGCCGAAAAAAATCACGAAAAACTATTTATCATTTTTAGGCCAGCCAGGCCAGGCGCGGACCCTGAAATAGAAGATAACTTTTCGGGCTTTCGCCCAATAAGAAGGCCTGAGGGTTTCAACTTAACAATGCATTTTTATTTGTTAACGACCAATCCGGTAACGAGATAAATACAATAATCCCAATCCTCAGTAAATTTCCAGATCCTTAGTAAACTTCCAAATACTTAGTAAATTTATAGTATCGAACATAATTATTATTATTTTTAATTCAAAAATATTAGGCGTTTTATTTCTAAACAAAATGGTTGTGGGCCCACAGCTATTTGTACCTAAATTAATATCATTCGATATTTCTTTCATTCTCGGCTTGCTACGATTATTATCAAGAATTCTGAAATTCACTTAGTTTGTTTAGTCGCTCTTTAAATTTTTATTTACTTATCTATATAGTTTTTTCTTTTTGTTTTTACATAACGCCCATATGAGTTATTTTTGTTTTGGAACAGTTGATTTTATGTCACAAATGATAAAGTAAAGTAAAAATAGGGCTATGACACCGATTTCAAATTCGAGCATAACAAACAACGAAAATTTTATAGGTTTCGGAAAGGTATGGAAATTGTGTGTATTTTATCACCTTAGCATTAAATTAAGTTCTTAATTGATAGACTTCTCATATTTATTTTTAGATTTCTGCTTCGTATCGATTATATAAGTATATCATAAAAAAACTAGTCCCGTAAATTCTAAAAGTTTTGATAGTCTCTGCTATTCGCAAGGATATAGTATGCTTTCCACAGTTAGAGCAATGGAAAAAATATTTTATTCATAAATGACAGAATGGGCTATTATGACAAAATGCATGCCTCGTTGCTTGCAATGAAAATATGTATGTATGTATGGAAGTATGACACACTCGTTGTCTTGTTTAGGGTTGAAGTCTCGACAATTTCATAAAAGTATGTTTTCGAACTGACAATATGAGTTTCTGGCCTTCGATTGGAAAGTGCATTCTATTCATAGGAATGCTTACCTACGCGTGTTTCTTGAGGAAATAATTTTCAATGGGCAATCATATTTTTCATGCATTACTTTGATATCACTTAATTTACTGAATGGACAAACGTATACTAGTAGTGATAGCAAATTTCTATGACAGCAAGCATTCCCACTTGATCCGACTTTTGAATGCAAATCGAATGCTATCCGTATGTACGAGTATGTATGTATGTATGTATGTCACTGACACATTGACGGGACTCAATAATTTACATTGAATCTGTTGTATATTCACTATGTTTCGATAATGATTTGCTTGGGTAGTGATTTGATTGGTCTTATTCGACGATATGGTTCCATACACTGGGGCCACGTCAAACGGCGCATCGCCCATCATCAATGCAGCTAACAGGATAAATGTGCGTACACGCCAAATATCGAACAGCCTCGTTGACGGAGAATTCAATCATGCAGATAATACCTTCGCGAGACTTCTTGCTACATCCATCGTGCGTAACACTTTCGATGCTAGAATAACTGATCTGCAGATCTGACGTAGTTGACACCCAGTTGATTTCAGTCGAAAAAATGAAACAGGTCGATTATTCCACATTCATCTTAGCACAAAGCAACAGTAGAAGAAAATCTGTGAAAAAGTTGTACTGTCAATTTAATGGGCAACGTCGAACTTTCGGTGACGGTTTTCCAGGTACAGGCTTGAAATTGTCCTTGACGTTCAGATGATCAATTCATTGTGTCAAAAAGTTTGAAAATATTCATCATGCATGTATGATTATTAAAAAGGCTATCAATTTGACGTATCTTAGATTCCTATCACTGGTCTTCCAGAACGACTGCCCGGATCGGATCACTCTTGCTGTTATCAACCTATTTACACACCAGCGTTACGGGCTGGGCATTATCCCGTTTCTTAGCGGTATCCGATTTCTATTACATATTTTATCATGGTACGAATAATTGACAATGCATTATGAGCTTACCATACTAGAACCGTACCTTCTTGGCCAGAGGGCAATAAAAGTTTTGCTATTTTTATTTAAAAATATCGTCACCAGAGATCCATATTTACCGGTTTGCACAGTGCGAACAACCAAACACATGCACAATGATTCAATTGTGAGAATCTATATTTTCATGCTACTGGGTGCCTTCGCAGTTGCGTTTCCTCCATCTTGTGACTGGGTAGAATGTATGGCTGATTGGTGGGACGTACAATCAACGAGTTGCCCACTAAGTGATGATGGCCACACGCATTCACAATTTGGATTTCGATTCAATCGCCTCATATGTTCTCACAACACGGCAAGATCACTGCCATGCCGCGGCAGTTATTGAGAGAAATGTTACATGTTGATGTTGATGATGTTAGATCTAACTCGAAACTTTCCATTTCATGTCACTCTCACTTTTAGCACAATTCTTCTTTATTTATTATTTTTTTTCTTTTTGAAAACTCGGCAAGGGGATCACTCGTACTTGTAAAGTAGCTAGCATGATTTTTTTTTTCAATAACAACGCCGTTAGTTGGCAGCGAGAACTAAGAAACCTCGTCGGGCGGAAAATTTCACTAAGAATGCAACCAAAATGGGCGTCACCAACACCGTCACACACTTCTCTGCACGGATTCTGATGTGCTTCGATTTCGTCGCGACGCCAAGGCCACACGTGAGGAACCCGTGGCCGAGAAGTAAGAAACGGATATGCAAAACCAGCGCCCGATCAACGCAAGATACTCAAAAATTTGGGGCTACCGCTCCACTTCGTGTCAATTTTTCAGCAAAATTAGTTACTTTCAATGTTCGAGGATTGAATAACTCGTTAGTTATTTCACTACTAAGGCCCGCCGACCAGACCACGTGGTTCTCCACGACCGATCTCCCTTCCGACTTGTCGTCGCCACAACGACCTGACAAAGACTGTCTCGAGATTACGCCTCCAGCTCGCAATGCACGCTTGCACAGCCAAAAGAAATCCCGTTAGGAATTTCGTTGCTGTGCGAAAACAATAATAAGGTCACCGGGGACTTGCGGGACTTTATTTTTGTGCAAATTGAAATACGTTTTCAATTGGAAAATGTTGTAGCGTCTCCGATCACATACAGTGTGGGTCGGAGGTATGTGTCCAGTAATTTTTGAATAAAAAGAAATAAAAAAAAACTACTGGATGCTACAAGTTCGTTGTTGGAGCTGCTTTGAGCAGTGGTTTCAGCAGAGCAATGTGCGTTTTGTTTGATTGCGTCGGAATATTTGATATCAGGAGTTACAAGTGATGAAGGTGCAAAAGTCTCCGGCATGAGGACTGGTCTATTAGTTACAATATTTAGAGCCTGTTGAGCGTGGTTCTGAGGCGGGGACAACTTTACTTTCAGAGATTGGAATACTGGGCAACCTCTGTAGTTTGCAGTATGGTTGTTACTACAATTGCTACATTTTTTTATTGCAGGATCTAGTTTACTCTTGTCACAGGACTTGGTAGCGTGAAACTCGCCACATGTAACACACACGCTAGAGAGTGAACAATAGGTTTTGGTGTGGCCATATTCTTTACAATTTGCACATTGCACGGGACCTTTACGTTTGATCGGCTCTTCGACGGTGATTCTGTGGTGCATAATATATAGCAGGCTATAAATTTTGTGAGTTTCACCTCTTTTGGGTTTGCTGGCTTCGGGCTCTAGTTCCACTTTGAACAGTGGCTGGGGCTGTTTGAATTTATTAAATATATTTGTAATAGATTTAACTGCAAAACCGAGGCTTTCGAGCTCCTGCTTTAACTCATCAGCATCAATATCAGGTTCTATGCCTTTAATTACCACCGACAATCCTTTGGAACTTTTTAGTTGGTAAGTATAATATTGACGACGCTGTGAATCAAACTCTTTTGTCACCTTCCTGAAGTTTTCTTCAGAACAAACTGGTATTTTTTTCTCAGAAACGTGGCCACGTTTTAGCGGTGCGACATGAAAGTTGTTTTTACCAGCAATTGATACCAACATGTTGACTAAGCTTTTGCTTGTTTTTTCTCTGAGGTATATTGGCGGTGGCTTAATTTGCTTTGGCAACGAAGGAATTTCGGAGTCGTTCTCGGTTGCAAGTAGTTGGTAGTAGTTCCTACTGGTAGAAGCTTGCTGATCATCGAGCTTAGACATTTTCTTCTCGTTTTCAATTTGAGACGAGTGGGAACTTCGCCGTCTTTTGACAATGTTGAAGTATCGGTCCAAACCCTTTTTCTTGTCCGCATTTGGAGGCCTCGCATCTACGTTAGCATTAGATGCTCCATTTTCATTAGATGTGTTCCCAACCATGTCATCCAGCTGCTTACGAGACGAGAGAGCTTCGTTTGTTTTTTATTGGATGCTCTGTAGGTAGCTGTCTTGGATTGAGTGAATATAAATTTGTTCTAAGCTACTGTAGAGAAATGGATGGCAATATTTAATTTCGACAAGTTTTACGTTAAGAAAAAGACGAAAAGCGCCTCGCCAATCATTCTTTTTTTATTAAGATTAGCTGTTCATTCCTACTTTGCAATATACAGGTATTTAGATGAAAACACTTTTATAAACTGACGTTTTATGCAATCATGGTTTTCACAAAACATAGTCTGATTATTAAAATGGTAGACAATAAGGTAATGAACGTAAAATACAATTTTCGAAGTCATTTGGAGAATAAAAATGGCATCCCTGCCACTTTTAAGCTATCTATGAGCTACTTGGTTTACACTCGCGTTAAATGTATGTGAATTTCATTATAATTTGATAACTGTATCGGAAGTCAAAAGGCCTAGCACTTCAAATTCACCGAGCGTTTTTTCATAGTGACACAACTGCCACATGGTTTTTATCATATTCAGTAAACTTTTGTCAGATCTGTATCTACTCAAGATCAGTATATCCTATGAATTTCATCCGATCGCAAGATACCGTAAACGCAAGTCCCAGGTGCTAAAAATAAAAATAATTCGGTGCGATTTTCGTGTGATTGAGAATTTTACAGGCTTAGATTTAACTGTAAATTCATCAATCATTTGCATTTTATTCGAAAAGCCGAAAAAATACTAGAGTCAATGGTGTGAAAGATTTATGTCGACGTACTTATGGTAGAGACAAGATTGCCCAGACATTATTTAAAAACGACAGAAACTTATTTTTTTATACCCATTGATGAGTCTTGTAAATTTCGTGATGATCTGATGACTCAATGTGAAGCTATCACAATGCGAAATTTTCCATAGAATTTCCATTGTAGCCAAAAATACACCAAAATTTCAGCTCGACCAAACTTCGCGATCCGGATAAATTATCCGGATAGTAAAATTCATGCACAATGTGTTCAAGGACATATTGCATACAATAATAAAAAAAATTATAAAACTCTAATAGTACTTGGAAGACAGTAAGTTATATGGTGCTTGAACAGAACCGAAATTATTTAGAAAAAGCATAGACCTGAGTGCTTAGAGTTGCAAATATGGGGACACTTCTTGCCGGTTCACGCTAATGATCCCCGATTTCTTCCCATGTTCTAGGTTAGGTTAGGTTGTACTGGCTGGCACATGGCCTTACATAGACCTACCGGTCCGTAGTGATACCAGATAAATGGACCTCGAGAAAGGAATTCAGTCCAGGCGGCCATCAAAGGCCCCGGACTTTTTCGCGAACTGAAAGATGTCCTTCAGCTTTTGCTCTGCCAGCTGCAGGATCCAGCTGGCAGGCGGATCTCTCTGCGAGAGATCCACCAGCCAGGGCTCACCGAAGTATCGCAGTATGGTTTTCCCCAGTGCCGGGCACTGACACAGGAGATGCTGGATAGTTTCTGACACCCCCGGCTCTTAACACCTTCTACAGGTGTCGCTCGTTAGGAGTCCCATTTTCATAGCATGTGCTGCTGCAAGACAATGACCAGTAATGATACCAACGAGTCGTTTGCAGTCAATCCGCGCTAACTCGAGGAGGTACTTGGTCGATGCGAGATTGTATGACCCCCACATGATTTTGGTTACCCTGCAGGTCTGAGTTGCACCCCATCTGCGCGTCGCTCCCTGTATCATTTTGGAGTCGATTGAGTACTTAAGCGTCTGGATAGGAGTAAGGATGTTAACCGCTTCCAAAAGGGGAAGACTAGCCCCGTACTTGGCTAACGCATCCGCCTTTTCATTTCCATCAATACCCTTATGACCGGGAACCCAGAAGATTCTGACTCTTCTACTGTTACCCAGCCTGTTCAGGGCCTGAATGCAATCGAATACACACTTTGATTTGTATGTGTGAGACAGCAGTGCTTTTACCGCCACTTGACTGTCCGTAAATATGTTTAGTACTTTGCTAGTAGTATCTTTGGCGTATATGAGGTCTGCGGCTTTACGTATCGCAAACACCTCCGCCTGGAAAATACTACTGTGATTCGGAAGCCTGAAAGCTGCTTCCATAGCTGCATCTGCAGAATATACTGCAGCACCCACTTCTGCAGCTGTTTTCGAGCCGTCAGTGTAGATGCTAAGAGCTGCAGGACACATTTGTCGATTCCATTCTTGCCCATCTCCCACAGTTGCTCGATATCCCCGCTCAAAGCACAGAGTGGGAACCAGGTAGTCAGTGCTTCCTGAGTAATCCCGTTCAATACTGCTGTGGCCAAAGGATCCTGGCTCGAAGTGCCTTGATTCCCTAAGCCTGACAGCAGCCTTTGCGGCAGTGCCTCTAATAAAGAGATCAAGCGGCGGGAGATGAAGCAGGAGGTTCAGAGCAGACGAAGGAGTCGAGGCTAAGGCACCTGTAGTGCAGAGGGCCGCCAACCGCTGAACTCTATTCGCCATGGTAGCAAAGGTGCTTTTATTCACTGCTGGCCACCAGACCAAGCATGCGTAAACAAGGATCGGCCTAGCTATCGCCAAGTAGATCCAGTGCTTTAAAGCAGGGCTTAGACCCCACGTTTTACCCAGCACTCTCTTGCTGGCATAAATCGCGTTGCTTGCCCGCTTGACTCTTTCCTCTAAATTCGCCTTCCATGTGAGTTTGCTATCCAGAATAAGACCTAAGTACTTAGTTTGTAACTTGAGACCTAACCTGGAGCCGCCCAACATGATATGGTCTAAATCCGGGGTTTTATACTTCCTAGTGAAGAGCACAATATCCGTCTTATTGGGGTTAATGCCATGACCCACGGTATTCGCCCACTCCTCAACCAGCCCTAGAGAGTACTCGATGAGCTGACCAAGGGTGTGTGGAAACTTACCCGAGACTAAAATTGCAATGTCGTCAGCGTAGGCCACAACCGTGAGTCCCTTGCTTTCCAAATTTTCCAGAATTGAGTTTGTTATAAGATTCCACAAGAGAAGAGATAGGACCCCTCCCTGCGGAGTGCCTCTGCAGACTTTACTTGTAATTTGCACACCCGACCACTCCGCTGATATGAGCCTGTGGTTAAGCATGTTGCCTATGAAGCTACAAATAGCGGGGTGAGTGTTGTGTGCGTGGAGGCTCTCCATAATAGCTGTTGTGTGCACATTATTGAAGGCGCCTTCAATATCTAGAAAGGCTCCCAAGGCGTATTCTTTGTAATGGAGTGCCCTTTCAATTTTGAGGACTACCCTATGGAGAGCCGTTTCAACAGAATTTCCTTTCATATACGCATTTTGCGCTCTCGCTAGAGTTTGCGAATCAAGTCTTTGTTTGATGTGAAGATCAAGTAATCTTTCGAAAACTTTAAGGAGGAAGGAAGTCAGTGGTCTGTAGTCCTTCGGATACGCATGGTTGACTTTACCTGCCTTGGGTATAAATACAACCTTAGCAGTTCTCCAGGCTGTAGGTACATGGCTTAGCACTAGGCAACCTTTGTAAATTTGTGTTAGCCAGGAAACAGCAAGCATACTTGTTTTTTGAAGCATGACCGGCAGAATTCCATCCGGACCTGGAGACTTGAAGGGCTTGAAGGTGTCAATTGCCCAGACAAGCCTCTGCCTGGTGACAACTTTGCCAATGCCTTCGATGTCATGCAGATCAGACGCCTGCACACGAGTTAAAGGCGTGGGGTCATCCAAACAGCCCGGAAAGTGAGTGTCTACGAGTATCTTCAGCGTTTCCGAGCTATTGCTCGTCCACTCCACATCAGACCTGCATAACAGGCTAGGTGTGACAGGGCGTTTAGCCAGCAAGCTCCTAAGTCTTGCCGTCTCCGAGGTGGATTCAATCCTACCGCACAGCTCTTTCCAGGAGCTCCATTTGGCTTTCCTAATTTCCGTGTTGTAGAGCCTAAGTATGTCCTTGTATTCGACCCAACATTCCCTACAGTCAGCTACTTTGGCCAACTTAAAGAGTTCTCGTACCTGTCTTCTGCGACAACCCAGGTCTCTGTTCCACCAGGGTGGCTTATGATTGCGCTTCGGACAGCATCGTTCAAAAGCTTTTACCAGTTTACCAGTAAGAGTGTTGACCGCAGATTCCAGGCCAGCTACAGAGCTTATCCTGGGAGGAGGGCCTAAGTCGTTGGTCACTTCCCGTTTGAAGTTCTGCCAGTTTGTTTTCCTGGGGTTGCGAAACGACCGAGAAATGCGAGTTAGGTTAAAATTTAAGCTGTAACTAATGTAACAGTGGTCAGAGAATGATGGACTTCCAAGAACCCTCCAATTCTCTATTAATTGCTCATAAGGATCATTGTGAAGAGTTATGTCTAGAACGTTAACACTTCCAGGTCCCCTATAAGTGGGGTTGTTTCCTCGATTTGCCACGACTAGATCATAATTAATAATAAAATTGAGTAAAGACTCACCTCTATCGTTAATATCGCTGCTGCCCCAGACAGTGTGATGCGCGTTGGCATCCGCTCCCACGAGTAGCAACTGGTGCTTTCTGAGTGCCTCCGCGGTGACTTTTCCGACCTCATCCGGCGGAGCGGGTCGATCGTGTGCCATGTAGGCGGATGCCAGGAGCACCTGCTCCTCCTCGTCCCCCTTACATGCCACCACCGTCAAATCGTCTGTGCTGAAATTAGACAGAAGATAAGCGTGAATATCCTTCCTCACCAGCATAGCCGTTCTTATTCTTGCTACTGCGGTGGGGAAGAACAGATTGAAATTCTGTGACGCCAGTCCCGCAACCCGATCCCTCACAGAGATCCAAGGTTCTTGAACCAGCGCCACATCAAACTTACCTTCGTCGAGTGTCTGCAGTAGTTCGGCCGAGGCCAACTTACTGCGGTGCAGATTGATCTGCAGCAGTTTGAGTGCTGGCCGCAGCATCCTCTTTGACCGGCGCCTCTTCTTTCTGGGGATCGGCCGTTGTACTTTGCAGGTCAACGGGGCCTAGATCCCTCTCAATCTCGCCAGCCTCCAGGGTGTCCTTATTTCCATCCTTCGAGTGGCGTTTTCTCAGGCGCAGGTAGACACTACCTACACCCCAAGCCATCTTACCAAAGTGCGGGTAAAGCAGGTCGTCAGCCTCCTTGTTTATTTGGAGGATGCACACCTGCCCTCCGTCCTAAACAGCCGGTTTCCTAACATCCAAGATTTTCCAATCCTGTGTTGGAATGTCCGGGTTTTGCCTTTGTAGCAACTTCAGGGCCACATCTGGTTCCACTACCCGCGGTATTGTTACCTTCGCTTTAGGTAGTGTCGGGATGCTCCCTCTGTCAACAATCGCCAGCTGAGCTCCTTCCCATTGCGTCGGTAAGTCCGGGACTACAGTCGTACACCAGCGCAGGGAGAGCTCATCGTTGCATTTTATGATCTTCACACCCTTGAACCAGCCCGCCCCGTCAAACGAAGGCATAGCCAGTTCAGGGTGCTTCTCCATTCGATCAATCATCGCGTTGAGCTGGCCTGACTCTACGATCTTCCACTTCTCAAGCGACAATTGACCCAACGGGTTGCTTCGATCTATCGAAGCCACGATGAGGTGCTGTTTAGCCACATCACTGGCCTTTATGACTTTCTTCGGCTTCAAGGTAGAGGGTTGTTGGACCCCTTGCCGACTGGTCTCGTTTTTAGGCCTCTTGGACGCCGGTTTTTCCTCCTCAGCGGACCTCTGCCTTTTATCTGCCAGCTTCTTTGAGAAGCTCTGCTCTACTTTGTTGTGGAAAAAAGAGTCCTTGAGAGCTAGCCTTTCTTTGCCAGCGAAGTACTCGCGGCCTTTTGCCACCGTCGTCCAAGCCCAGCACAACCAATCCTTCTCCTCCGCAGAGAGGGAAGGACTGTCGCCGAGCCTGTCGACAATGCGCAACGCCGCTTTATAATTCGCCAGCGCTTTCTTGCCCTCTTTGCTCGGCTTGGGCCTGTTCCTCTTCTGGGGACCAGGACCTTCGCCTCGTTCAGGCGATTTGAGGAGTTCCTACTCCGCTTCGGTCGAAACCATGCTCTCCGAGTCCGAGTCTGCGAGTACTCTGGCACCCGAAGGCATTAGCTTCGCGCGACTTGAATGGCATGTTCTAATTCGTAGAACAATTTCGCACATCCGAAATGGTTGTTAATTCAATCGGTTGATGCTTAAAAGTACATTCGATGTTTGATCAGTCCCCTATGGGTTAGTTTTTCACGTCATAGACCGGTTTCACTGAAGTTTATGCCACCGCCGCACTCCTTATTTTTAGTACTTCTTTCATAGCCGAAACAAAACTGATAAACAATTAATTAATCGACATCCGAAAGATGCAATCATATCAAAATCAATCACTTCACCCGTCGTCGCTATGACTTCAAAAGGCTCCTACCCGACCGTCTGGCCTCTGCCACGATTCGAAAAGGAATCTCGTCGCTATGACTGCCCAAAACTGACTATCTCGAGCTTTGATATTTGCTTCGCGACGAGCGCAAAACCGATCCCGCTAAATGTCGCTCGCCTCGCAATTAGAAACAAGCAAAGTCAAATCGGACTAACTGTAACGTGTTATTGTTCAAATCGAACAACAAGTAACAGTTATTTCGACTGAAAAATAAATACGTTTTCAAGGGCACTACAGTGCACGTTGAAATATTACTTGCAGAAATTTTGGAAGGAACATTTCTGCATGTTACACTGTCCGTACGTAAAGTGGTGACGAGATACGACTTGACATACGTTCGCTTATGCGCTGTAAGCACACTTATGTTCACTCATGTGGCCCGTACAGGCAGTTGCCATGTCCATTTCAACAACTGCAACCGATGGGGGCAACCACTGGCTCCAAGATCTGGTCATTGACCATCTCGGCAACGCTGTTGGTGACTGCCTCAGCCTTGTAAGCACGCTGTTTACGGGCCCCGAGAGCTGACCATCGTCCATCTCGGCACGGCTCGTACAGGCAGTCACCAAGGTTAACAAACCACGTTATTCCGCCTCCTTGACCTCAGCGTCATCCTGACACTTGGGGGGGGGGGGGAGTAGTGTGGGAATACATATATTACACATACACAATACACATCACTATACTAAACACCAAAATTATAAAACACAATAGGCTAAGTGAAGTGTAAAATTGACATATATTAAAAATTAAAGACAATATATATTTTCATAGAAACATTAAGAAGTGTGTTTCCATTTTAGTAATAAAATTTTATGGAAGTTACAGTCTTCCAAAGCAGCAAATTTTGAAAACTACTTTCACGTTAAATGCCACTGCGTTGGGAGCAAATAAGCGTTATTTTTTCCAATAAAACAATTATGTAATCAATTCAATAATTGTTTATATCAAATATATTTATTTTACACCCATACATTAGGCACGTTTTTTGCTCCCCGTATCCATAACAGAACAATGCTAACAAGTGCAGACGCATTGGAAACAATAGGTGCGTTTTTTTGCTCCCGTGCAAAGGAGAAAAGAACTATATCTCAAAAAGAAAATCTAGTACAAAATAGCTGATGCATTCGCTAAAGGTTGGTGAATTCGCTGTTTTTGCCAGAAGGTTGGTGCAAGTGAATGAATTTTAACTGTCAATGACGTCATACCAACGATTTTGAAAAGGATTTACTAGCAAGTTGGTTTTATCATATCATAATGGCCAATGGAGAAGAGCAGAATAAATTAAAATCAATTATAAAACAATGCCATTAGTATAGCAAGGAAATTTGAACATAATTGGCGAATTTGTAAATAATTTTCCATATGCACCGCATGCTAAAAATAATTAAATATGTGACTTTAAGTACCTGTATTGCCTTAAAAAGCTGTAAATATTTAAATTAATTCACACACGTGCAAATTCAAAGGATAAAATGCACTTTTCAGTTTAATCAGTGCAAATCCGATTTGAAAATAAACATTCGATGAATTTTGGTTTTTGGAAAATAGAAAACAGGTAAATACGAGTAAACTTGAACTATGCTTCAATATTTGCTTTCTTTTTAGACCTTATTAATTACACAGTACCTGGTATTGTATAAAATATAACATGCCATTAATTTCCCTTTTGAGAAACCATTAAAGAGCTAGTTATAATTTAACTATGTTTTAATTGCAATTTCCTTGTTAGTAATATTAACTACGCAATAGGTAGATGCATGCCATTAAGCCATGATTAAAGTGGGGTCAACAATTAGCAAGGTTAGTTATTATATTTGTATTTTAATTTGAGGGTAATTAAAGTCTAATTACTATTAACAAAAAAAGGATTTTATATTCGATATAAATAGGATACATATTTTGTAATCCGGCTCATACTGATTGATACTCAAAGAGAGTAAACACTACGATATATATTTCTATAGGAATAAAATAAAATAGAAAAAATTTAAAAATATGGGGAGTTTTGAAAATGTACAAGGTAAGTATTTGATTTTGTTTTCCCATTTATCTTACTTACAATTTATAATTTCAGGTTGCTCTGAAGAGGTAATGCTCAATGTGTTGGATTTGGTACAATCGAGCGATTCGGATAACGCACCAGACGAGTATCAACATTTATTTACCACACTAGCGGATTCGTCCTCCGATTCGTCTGAAGGCGAAAATGAAGCGCATGCTACTGTGGAGGATTTCCTAACGACAATAGGTAAATACAGTGATGCAGATTTTAAAAACCATTTTCGAGTGAATCGGACTACAGCTTATTATTTAATAGGTAAATAATAAAATGTTTTGTACAATTGCATGCCTATTTATATTTTTTATTTCAGATAGGTATTCCGGATCGCATTTTGTTCCAGATCATGGAAATGGTGGGCGATCAAGGATTGGCGCTCCAAAGGAAATATTTATATTTCTTTGGTACGTTAGCAACACCGCAACATTCCGCGAAATCGGCAATTTGTTT
>OZ022264.1:127300632-127303132 GCA_963978885.1 Nemotelus pantherinus | reverse complement strand
AAATCATATCTGCCTTACGTTGAAGTCAACCTGCTCTGCGAATTTCGTATTGATCCGATTACTGCATTGGAAGTTATAGGGATAAAAAGAAATTTAGGGCCACCATTCGCAAGAGCTTTCAAACTTTCTAGATCTTAGTATTTGGTGTGTATTTTCACTACAAGACTACTACGATTTGAAAACTTTATGATAAAATCGCTTACTAAAGCTATGTCAAAAAATACAAAAACAATCATAGCTGGCAGCCCTATCATTGTTTTTCAAACTAGATTTCTACTGAATATTGTCTACAATAATTTAAATTTGCCATATGAATTTCGTTACGATACTGTGACTGTACTGGAAGCTATAGGGCAAAGAGCTTTATTCAAATAAAATAACATTATATAAACAATTTGGTGCAGTTGCACCCTATCATTGTTTTTCAAACTAGATTTCTACTGAATATTGTCTACAATAATTTAAATTTGCCATATGAATTTCGTTATGATACCATGACTGTACTGGAGGCTATAGGGCAAAGAGCTTTAGTCAAATAAAATAACATTATATAAACAATTTGGTGCAGTTGCACCAATTTTTGACGATTCTAAAAGCATATAGATATATAACTTAGATGCTTTGCTTTTATATAATCTTTTAGTGCTTCTATATAATCGAAGTCGTTTGTCATAAATTATGCTTACCATAGAAAGGGGATGATGCAGATGAATAAGCTAATAAACTTGGTTATAGATTCAAGTAACAAACAATAAAATTTCCAAAACTCGGAACATTTAAATATCGGTTGCTTATTTTATTGTAAATGGTGTGCTTATGAATAGAAAATGTAGCATCTGCTGGTGCGATATTTACGAAATTGTCCGGTGCTGACAATCATGTGCTAGCACCATAGCTGCTTCACGTTGTGTTAAACCCTGAAGTGACGTCTTCTCGACGGAATGGCTTCGGTCTACCGTCCTGAAGATTTCAGCAGACCATCCAGGTTTGGACGTAGTGGAGGAGACATCCGTGCCTAAGCTGATTACAGCGAAGGTGGCGGTGCCCCACTCGAACGCTTCGGAGACTCTGTCTCTGTTAAAAAGACAGAACCCCGATCTGAAAGTTTCAGGCTGGAGATTATTCCAGGCTGTTAAACTAACAAACCAATCTGCGGAGCCTGATTTAACTGGTGCAGCAAAGATGGTGCTTGTGCTGGGAATTGATCGGGAGTCCGCGGATCAAGTACGGGCCAACAACGGGTTGATTCACTTTGGTCTGAAGAGGATCACCTTGAAAGTTGGAGCAGAGAAGGTGACTGAGGGAAGCCGAAGTGCGAGTGGTCCAAGCAAATCTGCACCACAGTAGAGGGGGCGACGGCCAACCTGCTTCGGCATCTCAGTCGGGGGCACGCTGACATCGCGCTGATACATGAGCCACTTCTGTACAAGAATGTGGCTTGTGGATTCGGCACCAGCCTCAGTGTGTTCCAACTAAAAGGAAGGGACAAGACAAGGACCTGTATTGTCGCTAAAAAAGAGGTGAAAGCAATCTTGATTCTGCAGCTTTGTGATGGGGATACAACCACAGTGTGTGTGGAGAGGGGGATCGCTGGTAGCGGCACGAAGCGCTGCCTGTTGTCGGCGGTCTATCTACCATACGACATGGATCCCATCACGCCCGGACTGAGAAGATTGGCAGAAGCGGCTATGACAACGGATGCTGTTATTGGCTGTGACGCAAATGCTCACCAGGAAATATGGGGAAGCACCAACATAAACGAGAGAGGTAGGTGTTTGCTAGAATTTCTAACGTCAACCAACCTCAACATCCTCAACATAGGTAACAAACCTACATTTATAACTAGGAACAGGGCTGAGGTAATTGATATTACCCTGGCAACTCCAAGCATAATGGAAAGTGTCCACAGCTGGCAGGTTTCTAACCTGCCATCGCTCTCGGACCACCAGTGGCTATGCTGGAATATCGGTTGCTCTGTTATCTCACCTAAAAAAGTACGGAACCCGAGAACAGCACAATGGGAAGTTTACTCAAGGAAAACAAATAGACACCTCAGGGCACTAGACGATCTGGATCTGACGAGTCCAGGACGGCCTAACGAGCAGGTGAACCGATTAACGGGAATCTTAGTGTCAGATTTCAAAGACGTGTGTCCGGAAAAGCCCGTAAGGAAGAACGCTACCTTATGGTGGAATGGCGAAGTCACAGAGGCTAGAGGTCGCACACGAAGGGCGTTTAATACCGCAAGGCGTTCCGGAAACGTGGCTGACTGAGATCGTTACAAGCAAGAGCTGTCGCTTTTCAAAAAGAAGATTAGACAAGCCAAGCGCGACTCATGGAGGGAATTCTGTGAGAACATTGAAGGAGGTACAGAGGCTGCCAGAATCAGGAAGGTCCTAAGCGTAACCCCCGGCGTACCTACGCTTTTGCGAAGGGAAAACGGGGATTGGGTGGAGGACCCGAAAGAGTGCCTGGACTTGCTACTGGAAATTCACTTTCC
>OZ022264.1:127293795-127300432 GCA_963978885.1 Nemotelus pantherinus | reverse complement strand
ATGAGCATAATACCGTTCTCCTCGAAGAAAGTGTCTCAAGGTTTACAAGGCTTAATCTGTAATTGAGTTCTTTAGTTGCAAAATGAGACTGAAAGGTTTTTTGAAACTTTTCAGAAACAGCAAAAAACTATATTTTCTTTCCTGGTCAATATATCAAACCCATTTTTTTTTAATAAATTGAAAATAAAAAACTACACAATATTACAAATTTTCATAAAGTATGGATTATGTTAAATATTAATTAATTAGCATTTACAGTTCATCAGGTCGCGTTTTGGAACAAAATCGCCTTCAGGTGTGGTTTTGGAACAAAACTTCATGTTGGAGTCGGGTTTTGGAACAAAACAAAAACAATTATATTTTTTCATTTTTGCAAAGTGAGCATTTTACTTCTAAATATTAATTTATACGAATCCTTCTAATTTCTCTTTCAAACATAATCAAATTAAAAAGTAATAAACACACAACGATAAAAAGATAAACAATCAATCAATCAGCATAGAAGCAAATAATGACACAACTTCAGTCAACGCACACATTTAATGTGTCGGCGCACGATTTCTAAGAACAAACATGTGAAGTCGCAATCAGTATGGCCAACTTTGAAATATTTCTTATCATTCTAGAAAAAGCCCGCTTAATTTAAAACAAGATTAATAATAAAAATAACCATTTAAAAATATGTGACGAACAGAAGTTTAGCCTTTTCTTAAAGTTACAACATTAGGTCGGTTTTTGGAAAAAATAACAAGAACCGTTTCCGACATTGCTAAGGTTTGAGTCGCTTTTTGGAACCAAACCGTTCAAAATATTAGACGCCATTTTGAAAGAAAAAATCTCTGTTCAGGTCGCGTTTTGGAAATAAGGCTGTTTTGCAAATCTTTTTTTAAGGCATTTAGACTGGGTTTGGGATAAAATAAAGTGCACAAATCGATTCCTGAGAAGATTTCCTATAAGAAATGGTGCTTAACTCAGTTTCGTAAAAAATCGCTTGAGTCTCATTTTGCAACTAAAGAACTCAATTATAAGATGGCAAACTTTCAAAATCGTGTGGGTTATATATATCTCTCAAAGCAAAGATAAAAAACTGCTTTTGGATGGATTCCAATCTATCGCTATGACAGTTGAAAATGGGATTCCAAACGATGCAACCATATTCCAATATTGGGCGAACTAAGGATACGTAAAGAAATTTTGTAACCCATAAGTTCTTAAATTCTTTCGCACGTCTCTTAATGAATCCTAATTGCTTGCTGGCTCTTGCTAGAACTCTGTCGTACTGAAGATTGAAACGCAGCTTTTTATCTAGAACGACTCCGAGATCTACAACACTATCCACTTTTTTCAGCAACTGATTACTAAGACGGTAATCAAAATTTAATGAGCATGACTTGCGGGAAAAGCTTATGGTATGGCATTTGTCTACGTTAAGAAAAAGTTTATTGCGGTCACACCATCGCTCCAACGATAAGAGTTTTGACTGAAGGAAGTTTGAATCGGATTCCGATTGAATAGTGTGGTATAATTTTAGATCGTCCGCATAAAAAAAGGTGTGAAATATCGGATAACACTTCCGAAAGATCCGAAATAAAAATATTGAACAGAAGTGGACCTAAGTGGCTGCCTTGAGGTACCCCAGAGGAGACAGTAATTATTTCTGAGAGAAAACCTTGGAATTTTACATTTTTGTGTTCGATTCCGAAGGTAGCAATACAACCATCCTAGTAAGTTTCCGGAAATACCTAGTTTTTGCAGTTTATATTTCAAAACATCATGGTCAACACGGTCAAAAGCTTTGCTGAAATCAGTATATATGGCATCGATCTGACACCCTTTCTCCATATTGCAAAGTACATCCGAGATAAATATCAAAAGGTTGGTGGTAGTTGACCTGCCCTTTCTGAAGCCATGTTGCTGTTCGTTAAGAAGAGGATCAATAGCTATAATGAGTTTATCACAAACAATTTTTTCAAATAGTTTAGGTATAGCTGACAAAATGGCAATACCTCTATAATTTTTAACCGAGCGCTTGTCACCACTTTTATGAATAGGCGTGAGATGAGAAGATTTCCAGAATTGAGGAAATCTACCACATGATAGTGATTTGGTGAAAATTATAAGCAGGGGTGAGATGATAGTTTCTGCACTGTTGATTATGAAGCTCGGAGGAGGTAGATCTGGTCCAGGGCCTTTTTTCATGTCAAGTTCGCTTATGGTTTTTACAATATCCTCTCTAGTTAAATATATTTCATCAGCGATAGCAAACTGAGGTGTTGAGACAAGCGACATGTTACATAATCCACCGGGTGGACAGAAAACTTCTTGAAAATGGTCGGCAAACATGTCACATATTTTTAGTGGGTCAGAAGAAAGTGAGTCATTTTTATACATTGCTGTGGGATAGCCTGAAGTTTTGCGCTTGGTGTTCACGAAGTCAAAAAATTTTTTGGGGTCCAAGATTATATTTTCCCCAACTATATTAGTATAACATTCATATGCTTCGCGAGACTTCCTTAAGAATTCTTTAGCTAGTTCATTGTATCTTCTCTTGATATCTTCGCTAGCATTGATGTCGGTTTTTATTATCTTATATAGTTTGTTTCTCTCATTTCGTAAACACCTCAGAGTTCTATCCAACCAAGGCTCAGATAGTTTATCTTTTTTCTTCATTTTCGGGACGAATTTTTCAACCGCATCAAAAATCAACTGGTAGAATAAAGACACAGCATCGTTCAATTCCAACGTTAATAGAGAACTATTCCAGTCAATATTATTCAAATGGTGGTTAATGCTCTCATAGTCAGCATTTCGAAAATCATATACAACTAAATTGTTGTATGATTTTGAGGTTGTCAAATCAGATATAGATAGCTCGACTGTAAAAGCAGAGTGGTGAAAAGTATTGGAAAAAAGATGCTCTGCATCTACTGTCAAATTAGCTACTACATCGTCGTAACTGTTGGTAAAAATTAGATCTAACCAATTGCCATTTTGGTTAGAAGTCGGGGCGATTTGCTGCAAATCATTGCTGTAAAATGTACTTACAAGATTTAAATCAGATGAATCAACGATATTGAACGGAAGGAGGTTGTTGTCGTTTTCATCTTCCATGAACTTTAAATTTGGACGGTTGAAATCTCCTAGTATTATAATCTTATCATTATCATTAAGTGATGAGACCAGAGAAGATATGGTTTCGCATATGTCATTGTAAACGGTATCGTCTGAATTAGGCGGGACGTAGAAAGTACCAATGTACAAGAAACCTTTGGACCAAGAAATTCGAATAAATTTGTGTTCAAATTGATATTGTGGTTCGGTCTCGACTATTTCACTTGAGAGGGAGTTATGAGCGGCAATGAGTACACCACCACCTCTGGTTTGTCCAGTATGGATATAATTACGGTCATTTCTGTATATGGTCCAGCAACCGTCGAGTATTTCCTCGTTTAAATGAGAGTGGTTTAACCAGGTTTCGGTAAAGGTAAGCACATTAAATTTGCAAGATTTGGCGTCAAGGAAGAGTTGATTTAGTTTGCCTCTCATACCACCGCAATTGTGGTAAAAAAGTTTGAGGCCATGTTTAGATTGTTTTCTGTTAGGATCGATACCTATTGAAATCTTCTCTTGCTTTCTGAAGCTGAGAAATATATTTTGAGGAGACATGTGAAGCATATAGTTTTAGGTCACTTTTGACTTGGTCTGCGGATACTCCAAGTTGTTCGTGGTACCGAGTAAAGATAAGATGAAGGGTATCAAAGTCGATTGGTAGACCCTCTTGCTGGATCATAATTTTCAAATGGGTTTTAGTTTTACCCTCAAAACATGCGCAGTCGCTGGCTTTTTGCATATAAGCCAGGAAAAGACGAACATTGTCGTATATTTTACCATCCCTTAGCCGAGAAAGTAGGTACCTATTTTCTAAATCAGCACTTGATGTAATGGTAGCTTTCACATGTGAAGGCACTAACGGGTCTAAAAAACTGGATGCAGGTTGTGATGGAAATTTTGTAGCTAAGGTGGTTGTGGATGGTATTTGGTCTTCACCACGGATGAAATTTGTATATGGAGAAGATGATAACTGGGCTGGAGTAGGATTTTCATGCAGAGAGTCTTTCCTAGCTTTATTGGTATTGGCCGCTATGTGCAGTTTCACAATTTTTATTGTTTTTAACCCCGACATTCTTTTTTCCCGAAATTTTCTTTTTCATTTCCTGAAAAAAATGTATGGAGAATTTGTTGCTGCGCTGGTGGGCATGCTAGGACGAACGGTTATTTGAGGACTGGTCAGAGAATTGATCGACTCCGCGCTGGACGACACTCATATCTGCCTGCACGGGGACCATTTGAATATGGTTGCTGGAAATAACTTCTTTTTGCGGCGCAGTTGTCAAGGTATCTAGCTTTGAGGGTTTGAATCCTAAATTCTTGGTAGCTCGTATTGGGGAATAAGGATGGGAATCGTTTTGGAAGGAGGCATTATTACATTTTTTATCTTTAAATTATATATATATATATATATATATATATATATATATATATATATATATATATATATATATATATATATATATATATATATAGATATATATATATATATATATATATATATATATATATATATATATATATATATATAGATATATATATATATATATATATATATATATAGATATATATATATATATATATATATATATATATATATATATATATATATAGATATATAGATATATATATATATATATATATATATATATATATATATATATATATATATAGATATATATATATATATATATATATATATATATATATATATATATATATATATATATATGTATATATATATATATATATATAGATATATATATATATATATATATATATATATATATATATATATAGATATATATATATATATATATATATATATATATATATATATGTATATATATATATATATATATATATATATATATATATAGATATATATATATATATATATATATATATATGTATATATATGTATATATATATATATATATATATATATATATATAGCATTTTCAGTTTAAATGAAACCTTTTTCAATTTAAATGAAACCTTTTCCAATTTAAATGAAACTTTATCCAATTGAAATGAAACCTTTTGCAATTGAAATGAAACCTTTTCCAATGGAAATGAAACTTTTTGCAATTGAAATGAAACCTTTTCCAATTGAAATGAAACTTCTTTTATTTGAAATGAAACCTTTTTCAAATTAAATGAAACTTTAATAAAAAAAAAAACAATTTTTAGAAAAATTTGTTTCGAAGTCAATATTCCAGTATGCTCAGTTCATGTCAGGTAGTTTTTATCACAAAATTTTTAACTGCGTTAATAACATGCCGTTAAATGAGCTGCAACCGCAACTAGTCGCGTGAAGTGCATTTAGTTGTTAACCTAGTAAATGGTAAACGTGAAGTGCATAAAGTTATTAATTCTATATAATAATCCGATATAAGTTATTCCAATTGTGAGGTGTATTAAGTTCTTAGTCGTCTTTAAAATAAAAATGAGCGGTGCAGAAGATTTTAGTTCAGGGAGCTCTGATTGTTGGCATCCTGGTCGGGAGTTAGGATCCTCTAGTGGAGTGACTTCTCGAAATATTGAAAATCGCGGAGAAAGCAGAGGTAGTGCTATCATCAATGGCGGACGGAGACGAATAGGGCGCTACCAAAAAATAACCGAAGACATGAAATTGCTGCTTATCAAACTGCACCAAGAAGGGAAAACGGTTTCCGAAGCAGCGCGAATTACATCAATGAATGTTAACTCTGCGAAAACAATTTTATCACGTTATAAGAAACATTCGGAAGTTTTAGTCCAATGTAAGCGTGGAGGAAACAGAATTAAAAAATTAACACCAGATATTTTGGGAAACATTGAGTGCTATGTTGAAAGTGATCCCACAATATCCCTTAAAAACATAAAAAAAAAAATTTATGAAGAAAAAGGCATAGCAGTGTCGATGAGCACTATTTTTAATGCTCTGCGGGAGCTGAAAATTACGCTGAAGCTTACTTCGGTTGAAGTTGACCGTATGAATTGCCAGCGAACTTTGCAATTGAGGCAAACTTACGCCAGAGAATTTTCGCAGTGGGCGCCACAACAAAGAGGAAAATTAATTTTTTTAGATGAGTGCGGCTTTAATTTGCACCTTCGGAGATCCCAAGGCCGTTCGAAAGTCGGTACACGAGCCCACATTGTTGTACCTACTGTAAGGGGACGTAATGTTACGCTTATTGCAGCCATGAATAACGGTGGTGTCGTTTATTCGAAAATAATATCAAACTCGACCGTAAATGCTGATAGATTTAAACTATTCTTACGAGAGCTGCTAGATAAAATTGATTCCATGCCAAACATGGATAATTCAGTTCTGATTTTGGATAATGCTCGAATCCACAAAACGCGAGAAGTTCAGGAGCTGGTTGCAGGTAGCGGATGTGCATTAAAATTTTTACCTCCTTACTCACCGATGCTGAACCCAATCGAAAAAGCATTTTCGAAAATAAAATTGCACGCTCGTTCCGTATTGAGCGACATAAGTACAGACCATAGCATTAGCAATGTTATTGAAGAAAGCGTGCTT
>OZ022264.1:127263795-127291295 GCA_963978885.1 Nemotelus pantherinus | reverse complement strand
AGCGGTACGTATGGCGTCCTTCGAACATGCAGCATCATCGAAAGTACACTTTGAAGACCGTTAAGCACGGCGGTGGAAGTGTGATGGTGTGGGCTGCCTTCTCGTGGTACGGCGTTGGCTCCATACATAAAATTGACACAAGAATGGATTAGCATGATTACAAAAATATCATTGTTAACACAATGATGCCATTTGCTGATGATAACATGCCCCTTAGATGGTGTTTTATGCATGACAATGACCAAAAACACACTTAGCGCACAGTGAAGGGATGCTTGGAAGACAACCGAATCGATGTTCTAAAGTTCCCAGCCCAATCAACTGATCTCAATCCCATTGAAAATTTGTGGAACGATGTCAAGGAGCATATTCACGTAGTAAAACCTCAGAATATGGCCGATTTGTGGACCGAAATTCAAAAAGCTTTATAACGTTTTAACGTTTTATGACCTTGGTCGAGAGCCTACCGAGGAGATGCACTGCTGTCATCAGAAATCAAGGATATCCGACAAAGTACTAAATTATTGCGTTTAAATTTGTTCTTTGTTATTTTTTTTGGCATTATAATAAACAGTTTACATTTTGTGCTAAATTCGTGTCCAGCTTTTTTTTCATCTTATTCACAACTAAACTCAAATAAAAAAAATCGGAAGACAATAACCACATGAAACCAACATGACATAGCCATCACATCGCGGGAAGAACTCAGGAAAAAAATTGGAATGAATAACATATAACAGTAGAAAATATTTGCAGTTGAAAGTTACAGATACCAAGTGTGCTAAATTCGTGGCCACCACTGTATATATATATAGATATATATATATATAGATATATATATATATATATATATATATAGATATATATATATATATATATATATATATATATATATATATATATATATATAGATATATATATATATATATATATATATATATATATATATATATATATATATATATATATATATATATATATATAGATATATATATATATATATATATATAGATATATATAGATATATATATATATATATATATATATATATATATATATATATATATATAGATATGTATATATATATATATATATATATATATATATATATATATATATATATATATATATATGTATATATATATATATATAGATATAGATATATATATATATATATATATATATATATATATATATATATATATATAGATATATATATCTATATATATATATATATATAGATATATATATATATATATATCTATATATATATATATATATATATATATATATATATATATATATATATATATATATATATATATATATATATATATATAGATATATATATATATATATATAGCATTTTCAGTTTAAATGAAACCTTTTTCAATTTAAATGAAACCTTTTCCAATTTAAATGAAACTTTATCCAATTGAAATGAAACCTTTTGCAATTGAAATGAAACCTTTTCCAATGGAAATGAAACTTTTTGCAATTGAAATGAAACCTTTTCCAATTGAAATGAAACTTCTTTTATTTGAAATGAAACCTTTTTCAAATTAAATGAAACTTTAATAAAAAAAAAAACAATTTTTAGAAAAATTTGTTTCGAAGTCAATATTCCAGTATGCTCAGTTCATGTCAGGTAGTTTTTATCACAAAATTTTTAACTGCGTTAATAACATGCCGTTAAATGAGCTGCAACCGCAACTAGTCGCGTGAAGTGCATTTAGTTGTTAACCTAGTAAATGGTAAACGTGAAGTGCATAAAGTTATTAATTCTATATAATAATCCGATATAAGTTATTCCAATTGTGAGGTGTATTAAGTTCTTAGTCGTCTTTAAAATAAAAATGAGCGGTGCAGAAGATTTTAGTTCAGGGAGCTCTGATTGTTGGCATCCTGGTCGGGAGTTAGGATCCTCTAGTGGAGTGACTTCTCGAAATATTGAAAATCGCGGAGAAAGCAGAGGTAGTGCTATCATCAATGGCGGACGGAGACGAATAGGGCGCTACCAAAAAATAACCGAAGACATGAAATTGCTGCTTATCAAACTGCACCAAGAAGGGAAAACGGTTTCCGAAGCAGCGCGAATTACATCAATGAATGTTAACTCTGCGAAAACAATTTTATCACGTTATAAGAAACATTCGGAAGTTTTAGTCCAATGTAAGCGTGGAGGAAACAGAATTAAAAAATTAACACCAGATATTTTGGGAAACATTGAGTGCTATGTTGAAAGTGATCCCACAATATCCCTTAAAAACATAAAAAAAAAAATTTATGAAGAAAAAGGCATAGCAGTGTCGATGAGCACTATTTTTAATGCTCTGCGGGAGCTGAAAATTACGCTGAAGCTTACTTCGGTTGAAGTTGACCGTATGAATTGCCAGCGAACTTTGCAATTGAGGCAAACTTACGCCAGAGAATTTTCGCAGTGGGCGCCACAACAAAGAGGAAAATTAATTTTTTTAGATGAGTGCGGCTTTAATTTGCACCTTCGGAGATCCCAAGGCCGTTCGAAAGTCGGTACACGAGCCCACATTGTTGTACCTACTGTAAGGGGACGTAATGTTACGCTTATTGCAGCCATGAATAACGGTGGTGTCGTTTATTCGAAAATAATATCAAACTCGACCGTAAATGCTGATAGATTTAAACTATTCTTACGAGAGCTAGATAAAATTGATTCCATGCCAAACATGGATAATTCAGTTCTGATTTTGGATAATGCTCGAATCCACAAAACGCGAGAAGTTCAGGAGCTGGTTGCAGGTAGCGGATGTGCATTAAAATTTTTACCTCCTTACTCACCGATGCTGAACCCAATCGAAAAAGCATTTTCGAAAATAAAATTGCACGCTCGTTCCGTATTGAGCGACATAAGTACAGACCATAGCATTAGCAATGTTATTGAAGAAAGCGTGCTTCAAATCACATCAGAAGATTGCTCTAACTATGTCCTAGATATGGTTTTGCAAATTCCAAAAGCTGCAGAAGGCCAACCATTACATTAAATTGTATTTTGTAATTACAATTTATATCTCGAAAATATCATATTCTATATTATTTTGGTTTTTTTCACATGTTTTTATTATTCTTCAAACACTTACATCAAATGTAAATTATCTTGAAACTATTTTTTATCGAAGTTTCATTTCATTTGAAAAAGGTTTCATTTCAAATGAAAGTAGTTTCATTTCAATTGGAAAAGGTTTCATTTCAATTGCAAAAGGTTTCATTTCAATTGGAAAAAGTTTCATTTCAATTGCAAAAGGTTTCATTTCAATTGGATAAAGTTTCATTTAAATTGGAAAAGGTTTCATTTAAATTGGAAAAGGTTTCATTTAAACTGAAAATGCTATATATATATATATATATATATATATATATATATATATATATATATATATATATATATATATATATATAGTTATATATATATATGTATATATATATATATATATATATATATATATATATATATATATATGTATATATATATATATATATATATCTATGTCTATATTTATATATATATATATTTATATATATATATATATATATATACATGTATATATATATATATATACATATATATATATATATATATATATATATATATATAGATATATATATATATATATATATATATATATATATATATATATATAAATATATATATATATATATATATATATATATATATATATATATATATATATATATATATATATATATATATATATATATATATATATATATATATATATATATATATATATATATATATATATATATATATATATATATAAATATATATATATATATATATATATATATATATATATATATATATATATATATATATATATATATATGTATATATATATAAATGAATATATATATGTATATATATATACATGAATATATATATATATATATATATATATATATATATATATATATATATATATATACATGTATATATATATATATACATGTATATATATATATATATATATATATATATATATATATATATATATATATATATATATATACATGTATATATATATATATATATATATATATATATATATATATACATGTATATATATATATATATATATATATATATATATATACATGTATATATATATATATATATATATATATATATATATATATATATAAATATAGATATATATATATATATATATATATATATATATATATATAAATATAGATATATATATATATATATATATATATATATATCGATTTATATATATATATAATATATATACATATATATATACAGCTGCGAGCAGTGAAATAGTAGTGGGGGCCTACATTTTACATTTCGTAAAATTACTAAGATATCAAAATAAATTCTAAATAAATTTTAATGTAAAATCAATGTACATATCATAAGCTAAATGTATGGATGAACAAGTTTATTTCACATGAATATTAAATAATATAATTCACTTTAAATGAGCTCTTATGAAAATTTCGGCGAGCAATAAAATAGTAGTGGATAAAAAAAAAACATAATTTTGGTAACATAAAACGGTATTTTGAAAAAAAATTTAAGTATTTAAAAGAAATGCTTAGTATTTGGTAGCATGACCGTTATTTTTAATTACTGCTGCACAACGGTTCCTCATCGAGTCTACGAGGCGCTCGCACCTTTCTCGTGGTATTGTCTCCCATGCACGCTGGGCCACAGCCCACAGTTCGTTATTGTTTTTGGGCTTGGCATCCCACACAGCTTTCTTGAGGTCAGCCCAGAGGTTTTCTATTGGATTGAGGTCAGGCGATTGAGCTGGCCAATCCATGACCTCAATTCCATTGTCCCGAAACCACAATTTTGCCAGCTTACTTGTATGCTTCGGGTCGTTGTCTTGTTGCAGTACCCACTTTAGAGGCATTTCATCCTCAGCGAACGGTAACATCACTTCCTGCATTATTTTCACATATGCATGTTGATCCATAATAGTCTTTATCCAATATAATGGTCCCACACCATTATACGAGAAACAGCCCCATACCATGATGCTTGATCCTCCATGTTTCAAGGTTTTTGTGGTGTACCGTGGATTGTACTCCGTGTTTGGAGGACGTCTCACATATTCGCGAGAACCTTTACCACCATATAAAACAATTTTGGACTCATCCGTCCACAAAATGTTCCTCCACTTTGGAATATGCCACTCCATATGTTGCTTGGCGAAATGAAGTCTGCGTACTACATGATTTTTTTTCAGAAGAGGTACTTTACGTGGACTTCGGGCATAGAGGTTATGTTCGCGCAGTCGTCTTCTTACGGTATGTACACCACAAGGTAATTTAAGCTGGTCCAAAATTTCAACAGCTGACATTGTTGGCCGAGATTTGGAACATTTTACGATTTGTCGTACGGTGGTTGCTGAAAGTTTCTTCTTACCACCCCTTTTTTCAACTTTTTTTTTTATATAATATTGCATTACGTATCATAGTCGGAGAACAACCAACAATCTCTTCCACTTCCTTATAAGTTTTACCTCTTTTTATAAGGTTTTGAATCATTTCTCGTTTTTCTTGAGTGCAATGCAAACCTCGTCCCACTAAAATTATAAAATTATATTTTTTTATTTATTTTGCCACCATAAATATTTAATAACACAATAAACTTACTTTTTATTAAAAAACTATAATCAATTTTAACGTAAAAAATATTTTGCCTTCCTATTTGCTCTGTGCTACTATTTCACTGCTCGCTCAAAATGCCACATGCAGCGAAGCCTACTGCTTTAAAAAAAAACTATAACGGTTAAAGTATTTACAATTTTCACAGATGTAGTTGATGAACTAGAGATGATAATTTAGAAAAAAAATCGACACAAAAACCGTCTAAGGTTGAAAAAAAGAGCAGTATTCATATTGCAAGTGTGCACTACTATTTTAGTGCTCGCAACTGTATATATATATATATGTATATATATATATATATATATATATATATATATATATATATATATATATATATATATATATATACATATATATATATATATATATATATATTTATATGCATATATATATATATATATCGATTTATATATATATATATATATATATATATATATATATATATATATATATATATATTTTATATATAAATCGATATACAGTGGTGGCCACGAGTTTAGCACACTCGTTATCTGTGACTTTCAAGTGCAAATATCTTCTACTGTTTTACGTTTTTCATTCAATTTCTTCTTCTTTTGTTTTGCCCACGATGTGATGATTATTTCACGTCAATTTCGTTTGTTTCCTGTGTTCCGTTTCGTCTCGATTCTCATTTAATTGCAAGTGGTACGGGATCTAAGCTGGACACGAGTTTAGCACAACTTGAAATATCCCTAATTACGGTGTTTAGTTTCTGGTAAATCGAATTGATTGGTAAGATTTGCAATTTTTTAGTTCATTCATGATTCCTGTTCACATAAAATGTATGTTTAGAAATGGCAAAAGGTACATGGTGCACAGAGGCTCAGCGGCAGGTAGCTCATCAAATGAAGAGCAGTGGAAACACCGTTATGCAAATTGCAAGTGCTTTAAGATGTTCCCGAAAGATGGTTTACAACGCATTAAACCATATGCAACAATATAGGAACTCCAAAAATTTAAAACAGCGACCGGGAGCTCTAAAAACCACAATTAACGAGGACTCTTTGATTTATAGAGCCGCAATCAAGAACCCTTTTAACAGTTCAACCGTTATAAAGAGGGATATTTCGTCGGAATTTGGCATTGACCTATCCTCAAGGACAATAAGACGACGGCTCAATGAAAAAAAATTGCGTGGATGCATAGCACAGCACAAGCCGCTTGTGTCAAAAAAAATCTAAAATCTCGAATTGCGTTTGCCCGTGACCACTTGCTAAAACCGTTGATTTTTTTTTGGAAAAATGTGCTTTGGAGTAACGAGTCAAAGTTTTGTCTGTTCGGATCTGACGGTAAGCGGTACGTATGGCGTCCTTCGAACATGCAGCATCATCGAAAGTACACTTTGAAGACCGTTAAGCACGGCGGTGGAAGTGTGATGGTGTGGGCTGCCTTCTCGTGGTACGGCGTTGGCTCCATACATAAAATTGACACAAGAATGGATTAGCATGATTACAAAAATATCATTGTTAACACAATGATGCCATTTGCTGATGATAACATGCCCCTTAGATGGTATTTTATGCATGACAATGACCAAAAACATACTTAGCGCACAGTGAAGGGATGCTTGGAAGACAACCGAATCGATGTTCTAAAGTGCCCAGCCCAATCAACTGATCTCAATCCCATTGAAAATTTGTGGAACGATGTCAAGGAGCATATTCACGTAGTAAAACCTCAGAATATGGCCGATTTGTGGACCGAAATTCAAAAAGCTTTATAACGTTTTAACGTTTTATGACCTTGGTCGAGAGCCTACCGAGGAGATGCACTGCTGTCATCAGAAATCAAGGATATCCGACAAAGTACTAAATTATTGCGTTTAAATTTGTTCTTTGTTATTTTTTTTGGCATTATAATAAACAGTTTACATTTTGTGCTAAATTCGTGTCCAGCTTTTTTTTCATCTTATTCACAACTAAACTCAAATAAAAAAAATCGGAAGACAATAACCACATGAAACCAACATGACATAGCCATCACATCGCGGGAAGAACTCAGGAAAAAAATTGGAATGAATAACATATAACAGTAGAAAATATTTGCAGTTGAAAGTTACAGATACCAAGTGTGCTAAATTCGTGGCCACCACTGTATATATATATATATAGATATATATATATATATAGATATATATATATATATATATATATATATATATATATATATATATATATATAGATATATATATATATATATATATATATATATATATATATATATATATAGATATATATATAGATATATATATATATATATATATATATATATATATATATATATATATAGATATGTATATATATATATATATATATATATATATATATATATATATATATATATAGATATATATATAGATATATATATATATATATATATATATATATATATATATATATATATATATATATAGATATGTATATATATATATATATATATATATATATATATATATATATATATAAATATATATATATATATATATATATATATATATATATATATATATATATATATATGTATATATATATATATATATATATAGATATAGATATATATATATATATATATATATATATATATAGATATATATATATATATATATATATATATATATATATATATATATATATATAGATATATATATATATATATATCTATATATATATATATATATATATATATATATATATATATATATATATATATATATATATATATATATCTATATATATATATATATATATATATATATATATATATAGATATATATATATATATATATAGCATTTTCAGTTTAAATGAAACCTTTTTCAATTTAAATGAAACCTTTTCCAATTGAAATGAAACCTTTTGCAATTGAAATGAAACCTTTTCCAATGGAAATGAAACTTTTTGCAATTGAAATGAAACCTTTTCCAATTGAAATGAAACTTCTTTTATTTGAAATGAAACCTTTTTCAAATTAAATGAAACTTTAATAAAAAAAAAAACAATTTTTAGAAAAATTTGTTTCGAAGTCAATATTCCAGTATGCTCAGTTCATGTCAGGTAGTTTTTATCACAAAATTTTTAACTGCGTTAATAACATGCCGTTAAATGAGCTGCAACCGCAACTAGTCGCGTGAAGTGCATTTAGTTGTTAACCTAGTAAATGGTAAACGTGAAGTGCATAAAGTTATTAATTCTATATAATAATCCGATATAAGTTATTCCAATTGTGAGGTGTATTAAGTTCTTAGTCGTCTTTAAAATAAAAATGAGCGGTGCAGAAGATTTTAGTTCAGGGAGCTCTGATTGTTGGCATCCTGGTCGGGAGTTAGGATCCTCTAGTGGAGTGACTTCTCGAAATATTGAAAATCGCGGAGAAAGCAGAGGTAGTGCTATCATCAATGGCGGACGGAGACGAATAGGGCGCTACCAAAAAATAACCGAAGACATGAAATTGCTGCTTATCAAACTGCACCAAGAAGGGAAAACGGTTTCCGAAGCAGCGCGAATTACATCAATGAATGTTAACTCTGCGAAAACAATTTTATCACGTTATAAGAAACATTCGGAAGTTTTAGTCCAATGTAAGCGTGGAGGAAACAGAATTAAAAAATTAACACCAGATATTTTGGGAAACATTGAGTGCTATGTTGAAAGTGATCCCACAATATCCCTTAAAAACATAAAAAAAAAATTTATGAAGAAAAAGGCATAGCAGTGTCGATGAGCACTATTTTTAATGCTCTGCGGGAGCTGAAAATTACGCTGAAGCTTACTTCGGTTGAAGTTGACCGTATGAATTGCCAGCGAACTTTGCAATTGAGGCAAACTTACGCCAGAGAATTTTCGCAGTGGGCGCCACAACAAAGAGGAAAATTAATTTTTTTAGATGAGTGCGGCTTTAATTTGCACCTTCGGAGATCCCAAGGCCGTTCGAAAGTCGGTACACGAGCCCACATTGTTGTACCTACTGTAAGGGGACGTAATGTTACGCTTATTGCAGCCATGAATAACGGTGGTGTCGTTTATTCGAAAATAATATCAAACTCGACCGTAAATGCTGATAGATTTAAACTATTCTTACGAGAGCTGCTAGATAAAATTGATTCCATGCCAAACATGGATAATTCAGTTCTGATTTTGGATAATGCTCGAATCCACAAAACGCGAGAAGTTCAGGAGCTGGTTGCAGGTAGCGGATGTGCATTAAAATTTTTACCTCCTTACTCACCGATGCTGAACCCAATCGAAAAAGCATTTTCGAAAATAAAATTGCACGCTCGTTCCGTATTGAGCGACATAAGTACAGACCATAGCATTAGCAATGTTATTGAAGAAAGCGTGCTTCAAATCACATCAGAAGATTGCTCTAACTATGTCCTAGATATGGTTTTGCAAATTCCAAAAGCTGCAGAAGGCCAACCATTACATTAAATTGTATTTTGTAATTACAATTTATATCTCGAAAATATCATATTCTATATTATTTTGGTTTTTTTCACATGTTTTTATTATTCTTCAAACACTTACATCAAATGTAAATTATCTTGAAACTATTTTTTATCGAAGTTTCATTTCATTTGAAAAAGGTTTCATTTCAAATGAAAGTAGTTTCATTTCAATTGGAAAAGGTTTCATTTCAATTGCAAAAGGTTTCATTTCAATTGGAAAAAGTTTCATTTCAATTGCAAAAGGTTTCATTTCAATTGGATAAAGTTTCATTTAAATTGGAAAAGGTTTCATTTAAATTGGAAAAGGTTTCATTTAAACTGAAAATGCTATATATAGATATTGTAAAATTTCGCAAATATCCATCCGAATTGGTCGCTGAGTCAACTAAGCCGTCACGTGTACATTCATTAAAGCAACTCAACTTTCAATATCTAGCCAATTAATATACCATGAAAAATTACTCATAAAAAATTTTAGATTTTCCAGCTTGTGTAAAATGCATTGTAATCAGATCCACATTAAATTGAAAATCAAGTCAAATATGGTTACTCGATTACGCCAGACTGTGTGCTCAGCATTTTTCTGTATCAAATATTGATTCCACCAAATGTGAAATATTTCCAAATCCAATTTTAGTATGTAAGCACTTTTGTAACTATAAAATAAGTAATGTTCTCGTAAATAAATCATTAGTATTTTTGAAAGCAATAAGCTAAGCCTTCTTTATTACTCTTGTTGAGGCTGACAAGAGATTGCGTTATCAACAAGAATCATAGTTGCACTGGTTTTGTACTAGGGCAACATTTCTCCATAAGATTGTATAGGTTTTTGTACCTAAGCAATCAGTCGCGGATTTCTTGTTACAACATATTCGCACAGTTGCACTGGTTTCTGCACCGGAGCAACGTTAAAGGGATTGTATTGGTATTGTACCTAAAAAAAAAAAAAAAAAAATAATAAATCGTTCGCGAGCGGTATTCATCGCTATAGAAAAAAACATTGGTGACCCCGACGTGATTACCTTGTAATCATTCAACGATTTTATTTGTAACGTTTGTAACTTGGCACAAACAATCGTCGGTTTTGCTCGATCATGGACACTGTAGAACTACTACACGAGCAAGACAGTGTTGGCAACAACTTGGAAAGGTTGCTAATCAACTTCAACAAGGACTCGATCCAACGTAAAACTGAAGAATACGTTTCGAAATGCCTTGAATTTGCAGAGAGCTACTGGTGCATCATCCAGGGAAATCACGCTAAGCTAGCTCCATTAGAGAACGAGCTATCTGACGAGCCGTATTTCCAAAACAAATACTTCGAAAAACTACAGACGGTGTATAACACTTTGAAGGGTCTACTGCTGCAGCAAAAGAACGAACTAAATCAGCAGTTAAAAGCATCCAAGCCTTCATCATCTGCTCTAGGTTCCGAAGTCACAGCACCAAACCCACGAGAAAACGACGATGATGGTCGAATGGTTTCAGTTACCAACCAGTCAACTGTGAGCGAAGATATTACTAAATTGATTCGCAAACAAAAGGCGCTAATGAGATTAACGACTCATCAGCTTGAAAGCATTGAATCTAAGTGGGAAGAACAACACCCGAAGTCCTATTACCTTCTGAAAATCGAAACGTTGCAAAAACATCGCGCAGAATTGCTGGAGAACGATCAACATATTTGGGAGCTTTCATCGGAAACAACACCCCTAAGCTACGAAGCCAATCTGTTCTACACTCTGGAATTGTGGGCTCAAGATGTAATCATCCAATTACGACAGCACATTGACGAAACGCAGAGCAGCGAAATAGCTCCAAGAGGTTCCGTGAAGCTACCGAAAATCACGGTTCCAATATTTGATGGAGACTATTTGCGATGGACACAGTTCCATGAATTGTTTCTTCAACTGGTGCACAATCAGCCAATAACAAACATCGAGAAGATGTTTTACTTAACTACGAACTTGACTGGAGAAGCTAAGGCTCTAGTACAGCACCTACAAGCGTCTGAAGAGAACTACCAAGATGCGTGGAACATTTTGAATGCTCGTTAAAACAATAAACGATTACTACAGCCTTACTCAACAAGCTGCTGTCACAGCCGACAATTCATGTCAAATCAGCACAAGCTGTAAAAAATCTACATGACACAACAAATGAATGTCTGTTTGTATTGAAAAATCTGGGATTGTCCATAGAAGCTTGGGACCCCCTCATAGTGCATCTAATGATCAAAAAGCTGGACAAGAATACTCACGTAATGTTCGAACAATCTCTCGAAAATCCAAGGGAGTTGTCAACAATGAAGCAGTTTCCAAAGTTCATGGAGAACCGCTTTCAATCATTAGAAGCTCTTGGAACTAAAAATGCGAACACTTCGAGAAACTTTGAGAAACCAGGCCAGCATAAAAAAACGTCGCTTGTCGCAGTTCCATCCAAAGGGAGCTGTGTACTTTGCAACAGAAATCATTCATTATATAATTGCAATGATTTCCGATCTCAAACTCTACAACAAAGACGAGAAGTACTTAAGAAACATCAACTTTGTTTCAATTGTATGAAAGGAGGGCATTTCTCTTCTCAATGTTCCGGACAAACTTGCAGAAGATGCCACGAAAAACACAACACGTTGGTGCATCTCGAAGACATTGAGAGAAAATCTGTGGATGATAACCATCCGAGTAAGCAACTGGACTCTAATAAACCAAGCACCAGCAAAAATAGCCCAAGTTTCAAAGATTCCACCATGGCTTCCTCCAGCCCGAAAGCTATAACGTTAGCAGCAGGTACAGAAAGGCCAGGAAATGAGCACGTATTGCTTAGCATTGTCCTCGTTAAATTGAAAAGCAGCAAAAGAATTGAGGCCGAGTGCCGAGCAGTGCTTGATTCAGGATCCCAGTTGAATTTCATTACTCAACAAATGGCCCGGCAGCTAAATTTATCAGAAACCTTTGATCCTTTGAATATTCAAGGCATTGGCCAAGCACCGCAGCGTACACAAAACCGGGTAAGCTTTGAGTTGATATCCAACACCCTGAACTGGTCAATTCAAGTTTAAGCCCATGTCTTGCCGCAAATAACAACGCTTCAGCCATCGCAGCCAGTAGACATCAAAGCCTGGTCCATACCTGATGGGATTCAACTGGCGGACCCCTCTTTCCATCGTCCAGGAAAGATTGACTTGCTCCTAGGAGCAGAGCATTTCTTTGCGCTACTCTCATCAGAACAGATTCAACTAGGAGATGGCGTGCCGGTGCTGCAAAATACCAAGTTGGGTTGGATTATCGGAGGAAAAAGCATAAAACCACCACCTACCTGCGGCATATGTTCAGAAAAAACGCGCAGCCTAGATGAGCAAGTAGAGAAATTCTGGAGACAAGAAGACCCTGATATTGTGAAACCATCCTTTTCGACATCAGAACTTAAATGCGAGTCGCATTTCCCAAAAAAACGTGAAAAGAGATAACACAGGCCGCTTCATAGTGAAACTCCCCTTTTCAAGCGATCAGACAACTCTCGGAGAGTCAAGGCACATTGCTCTCAGTCGATTCCATGCAGTGGAAAGGAAATTGATGAGAAATCCAGAACTAAAATCTCTATATGTTGAGTTCATGAACGAATACCTCAAGCTTGGACATATGGAGGAGGTTAATTTAGAAAAAAATGAGGCTCCATATTACATCCTGCCACATCATTGCGTCATTAAACCCGAAAGCACAACTACCAAGCTGCGTGTGGTTTTTGACGCATCCATGAAAACATCGTCAGAAGTATCGCTCAACGAAATTTTATATACTGAACCTACAATTCAAGACGAACTCTTCTCAATCTTGTTACGATTTCGATTGCCGAAATACGCTTTCACCGCGGATATTGAGAAGATGTACCGCCTGATAAAATTTGATCCTGGTGACAGAAAATATCAACTAATCTTCTGGCGAGATGAGCCATCTGCGGTACTTAAATGTTATCAACTCTCCACCGTCACCTACGGATTGAGAACGGCTCCATATCTAGCCACAAAGTGTTTGCAACGATTAGCAATTCAATCAAATGGGGAACGCCCGTTAGGAGCCGCTTCACTTAAAAGAGACTTTTATGTGGATGACGTCATCACTGGGAGTAACTACCTTCCAGAAGCCATGGAAATTCAGGCTCAGTTGATTCATATTCTTGAGTCCGGGGGATTCAAATAGCGGAAATGGTGCTCCAACCATCCTGCTCTACTGCAAAACATACCTACAGAAGACAGGGCACCAGAACTAGAATTTTCGGAAAACGAGGACTGTCATGTCAAAACTTTGGGTCGGAGATGGTTACCGCGATCCGACGAGCTCTCTTTCAAAACTCAGTGGAAGGAAAAACGACCGATAACTAAACGACGTGTATTGTCAGACATTGCTCATTTGTTCGATCCACTTGGGTTAATGGCTCCTATTATAGTCAAGGCTAAAATTTTCCTGCAAGAGCTATGGGCGCAGCACTTTGACTGGGATGACGAGTTACCAGAAGAATACACGACCAAATGGATTGCTTTCTTGCAGAATCTCAGCAAACTGACAAGCATAAAAATTCAACGACATGTGAATGCTGGTCACATTCCGCAGTCGATGCAGCTGCATACCTTTTCGGATGCTTCAGAGCAGGCTTTAGGCGCCGCTATCTATGTGAAGTCTATGTTCCCGGATGGACGTATCATAGTGAGATTACTGTGCGCTAAGTCCAAAACTGTCCCGAAGAAGAACGTCACAATGCCAAGATTAGAGCTATGTGCTGCCAAATTAGCAGCACTTCTAGCGGATCGTGTTAAGAAGGATCTAGCTTGGAAACACAGCTGCTTCTATTGGACGGATTCTCAAATTGTGTTGGCATGGCTACATGCCCCGTCCTCTTCGCGGTATACATTTGTCGCGAATCGAATAGCTGCAATACAAGAAGTAACTACGGCAGATCAATGGTTTCATGTCAGTTCGGTACACAATCCTGCAGATTTAGTGTCTAGAGGAACTACATCTGAACGATTAAAAGAATGTGCGTTATAGTGGTATGGACCACTTTTTCTTCATGGAGCTGAAAGAGCATGGCCACAAAAACCTGAAAATTTGACTACCGATTTAGAAGAACGACAACCAAAAACGATATTAGCCTCGACCACCACGAGTTCTGTACTGGACAGTATCAATCATCGCAATTCTTTTGATCACCTGCAAAGAACTGTCGCTTACATGCTGAGGTACATTAAAACAGTCGACTAAAACCAAGCGAGCGCGAAAGAAATCATCTAAATGTCAACGAGTTGAATAATGCTTTAATTGTCATCACAAGAGAAGTACAACAAGAAGGTTTCGCCGAAGAATTAGCACAACTCAAGAAACATGGACATGTCAACGCCAACAGTAACTTACTTACACTCACTCCATTTTTGGATAGAGACGGAATCATTCGAGTAGGCGGCAGACTGCAAGAATCTGAGTTAGCTTACGACGCCTGGCATCCGATTCTCTTACCATATAGCCATCAGATAACTAAGTTGATCATTACGCCTATTCATAATACAAACCTGCACATAGGCCCTCAAGCACTATTGGCCTTGACGCGGCAGAAATACTGGCCCATCAAAGGAAAAACCATAACCAGATCAATAGTTCAAAACTGTGTTCGCTGTGCCAGATTCAAGCCAAAGCTTTTAAAACAGCTCATGGGAAACCTGCCTCCTCCCAGAGTCCAAGAAGCTAAAGTATTCTATAATACCGGCATCGATTTTTGTGGGCCTTTTTGGATCCATTTCAATGCAAGAGGAAAGAGACCACAGAAAAGCTATGTGGCCATATTTTGTTGCTTTGCGACGAAGGCTGAGCACATAGAAATAGTGAGTGACCTTAGTACCGACTCCTTCATAGCAGCTTTAAAGCGGTTTATCAGTAGACGAGGCAGATGCCGCAACATTTATTGCGATAACGCAACGAACTTTGTCGGAGCTAGAAACCAATTAAAAGAAATCGAAGGAATAGTGTACAGCAAACACGCACAAGAAAAAATTATGCACTTCTTCACTAACAAGCATACAGACTTCCATTTTATTCCTCCTAGGTCTCCTCATTTCGGTGGGCTATGGGAGGCCGCCGTTAAATCAGCAAAGACCTTATTTCAAAAAGGTGTCGCAGCTGCGTCACTCACTTACGAGCAACTCCAAACAGTGATGGCAGAAATCGAAGCAATCCTCAACTCAAGGCCACTTACCCCAATGTTCGAGGATCCAAATGATCTTTCTGCATTGACGCCAGGCCACTTTCTGATCGGAGAGCCACTAACAAATATGGCAGACCCTCACGCCTATTCTACAAAAGGATCACTGAGTAAAAACTGGAAACAAGTATCCGAACTCCGAAGCCAGTTCTGGCAAAGGTGGTCAAGAGAATATCTATGTGAGTTACAACAACGTTTCAAGTGGAAACAGCATTGTGACAACGTGAAAGCCGGTACTATGGTTATCATGAAGGACGACAATCTTCCACCACTGAAATGGAACTTAGGACGCATAATCAAAACCATCAAAGGAAATGATGGTTTGGTACGCGTGGCAGATGTCCAAACTCGGTCCGGAGTGCTCAGGAGAGCAATACATACACTGGCACCGTGAACTGTTGACAGCTACAGCACCGATAACTCAGAGCTGCTTGATTCGATAAATACTGGTCCAAACCTTCAAAACGTGGAAAAAGTCTCAAACCACGACGGCGGAAAAAGAAAATCATCACACGACAAGGCACCTAAAAGAACACGACGAATCACTTCTCCAGTAAGTCTCCTTCTATTGGTAGGCTTAATATTACCAGCATTCGCCATGAACCCAGTTACTATTACCCCGTTCAAAACCGATCCAGGATTATACTTTGAAGGTTTAGGGACAACTCACCTTTCTCCTAACGATTGGAGTATAGTCGTTTATTATGAAATGGATTTCTATTGGAAGGAATTAATAAACATAAAAAACGGCATACAAATATTAAGCAAAATTTGCAACTCCACGAGGAAAAGTGAAAACTGTCAGCCAAGTATAACTCAGCTCTCCATCACGATGTCAGGACTTGAAAATAGCAATGAACTCCTTACACATGATTCTGAGCTAAGACTAAAACGATCACCCATGGACATTGTTGGAAACATCGCTCATTCCTTATTCGGAGTATTGGATTCATCCTATGCAGAAAAAATGTCTGACATCATAGGCGACCTGGAGAAAAATCAGCATCATTTGCAACATTTAATAGAAAATCAAACATCGATCGCTGATTCGACTATCAACCTGGTACAGAGATCCAGAGAAATGATGCAACAACAACTACAA
Source organism: Nemotelus pantherinus (assembly GCA_963978885.1). Lineage (NCBI taxonomy): Eukaryota > Metazoa > Arthropoda > Insecta > Diptera > Stratiomyidae > Nemotelus > Nemotelus pantherinus. The sequence goes on along the minus strand of OZ022264.1, from coordinate 127,273,781 downwards.
GGTTTTGAGCACTACTTAAATCAAACAATATTTCAACTGAATGAAATAACGAAGGAAGCTGAAGAGCAACGCGCTTTGGGACTGTTCAATTCATTGTCAATACGACTAACCTTAGCAATAGCCAACTTTCAACGAATACAATCAATTATACTGAGCACAATAATAGACACACATCATAGTCGAATTAACCCATTGCTACTAACACCAAGGCAGTTGCGACAGCAGCTAACACTCATCAAGAATAGTCTGCCATCGACACTGTGTCTACCAACTGGAGGGTCCAATCTTTTAGAACTATACAATCTGATGTCCATCGAAGTTCGAGTTACGAAGGCGCAGACAATATTCCGAATTAAGATTCCACTACTGTTGAACAAAAAATTCAATCTATTTCGAATCACTCCTGTTCCAGTTTTTGTGAACAGCTCGTTTCTGGAAATCGAACCTTCATCGAAGTTTTTATTAATCAGTTTGCATCACGAAAACTACTACTTCCTGTCTGAGCCAGAATTAGCCACATGCTCTCACGTAAGATCATCCAGCTACCTCTGCAAGCAACTTCATCCGTTATATCGAAGAGGGTCATCAGTCGGAAGCTGCGAAGTTGGATTCCTCACTAATTCTGTGTGGCTACCCACATGCAAAATTATTGAAAAACACAATACTTCTCGATGGATACAGCTCACTAACCCAAATCATTGGATATACGTTGCTAGAAATGAAACCTTAATACACGTGGAATGTGGAGATTTTATAGCCCAACACTCCCTAATAAGATCTGGAATACTCAACATCAGTGGAGACTGCCTCATTAAAGACGACTCAACAACGCTCTTGGCACGGTCTGTCTATTCATCCAAAACGCAAACATCTTACACACCTACAAGGGACTTGACTAATCTCGCAAAACCATTCAAGGCCACTGAAATCAAGTATAAGCCGCAGGAAATTCACCAGATTTCGCATGAAATCAAAGACCTGCAGGTCCAAGTGAACCAGCTACTTGCTACAGAAGCATCTTTCCCCATCAGCCATCACGACATCCATCAGTTCAGCATAGGTTACATAGGTCTACTCATCGGTCTCATACTCCTCATCTATCTTCTATGGAAGCGCCTCGCAACAAGACGCTTCAATCCTCCAATACCGGCTCCTCGACACAATAGCCAACCGCGAGTACAATTCACCGTAGCACCAGAAACAGAACGAATTGTTGAACTCAATGTTCAACGAGGGGGAGGATGTTAAATTTCGCAAATATCCATCCGAATTGGTCGCTGAGTCAACTAAGCCATCACGTGTACATTCATTAAAGCAACTCAACTTTCAATATCTAGCCAATTAATATACCATGAAAAATTACTCATAAAAAATTTTAGAGTTTCCAGCTTGTGTAAAATGCATTGTAATCAGATCCACATTAAATTGAAAATCAAGTCAAATATGGTTACTCGATTACGCCAGACTGTGTGCTCAGCATTTTTCTGTATCAAATATTGATTCCATCAAATGTGAAATATTTGCAAATTCAATTTTAGTATGTAAGCACTTTTGTAACTATAAAATAAGTAATGTTCTGGTAAATAAATCATTAGTATTTTTGAAAGCAATAAGCTAAGCCTTCTTTATTACTCTTGTAGAGGCTGACAAGAGATTGCGTTATCAACAAGAATCATAGTTGCACTGGTTTTGTACTAGGGCAACATTTCTCCATAAGATTGTATAGGTTTTTGTACCTAATCAATCAGTCGCGGATTTCTTGCTACAACCTATTCGCACAGTTGCACTGGTTTCTGCACCGGGGCAACGTTAAAGGGATTGTATAGGTATTGTACCTAAACAATCGTTCGCGAGCGGTATTCATCGCTATATATATATATATATATATATATATATATATATATATATATATATATATATATATATATATATATATATATATATATATATATATAAATATATATATATATATATATATATATATATATAAATATATATAAATATATATATATATATATATATATATATATATATATATATATATATATATATATATATATATATATATATATAATTATATATATAAGATTCATCCGTGAATTTTTCTGCAAATTTACCGTTAACAATCTCGACTGCGATTGGTTTTTAACATCTTTTCTTTTGCGCGCTTCACAGCCATAGATTGTGTTATTTCTTATACTTTTCGCGCCATTACGCAGTTTTTCCGAGTGCCGATGCAGTGCTTTCTCTGATAATCTTATTCTCAAGATTGTTTTTGTATACACCACTGCTAATTAACCGCTTTAAATCTATGCTGTGTTATCGACAGTGTCAAATTACTGGTTTGCGTATTAGCCTAAAGTCCTTTGACCGCTCTGAATATATGCTATGATAGTGATTGTGCCATAGATTGTGTTATTTCTTATACTTTTCGCGCCATTAAGCAGTTTTTCTGAGTGCCGATGCTGTGCTTTCTCTGATAATCTTATTCTAAAGATTGTTTTTGTATACAACACTGCTAATTGACCGCTTTAAATCTATGCTGTGTTATCGACAGAGTCAAATTACTGGTTCTTACTATGATAGTGGTTTGTGTATTAGACTAAACTCCTCCTAGTGCTCTGTGGAATTACTTTACGTAGTTTGGTGTGTAATTGTGACATTTACCTATTGTTGATTTGGTTCCGCTACACCCAAGCTCCTAACCATTAACTTGACATCTTGCGGTCGTAACTCGCATCTGGTGTATTTATATACCTGGTGTATCTTTACGCAGTTGTGCTCGCTTGATCATAAGCTTCAATTCATCTATTGTTCGGCGGTGCTATATAAAAACGCTACTGTTCTTTCATTCGAACCATGTCCCAGTGCAACGCGACGTCCTATGCCGCGAAATCAGACAGCTCCCCGTTCGTGTTATGCTCGGGTTTCTGCGGTAAAACATTTCACGGCGGATGTGTTGGCTTGACTGGGCGTATATGCGATTCCCTAGCTGACACTGCCGGCCTGTACTGGTTTTGCAGCCGCTGCCGCTCACTATCTATGGCTCACTACGTGACGAAAGTGCGTGCTGCTAAGCAGTGTCTTGAAGACGTGGCGAAAGCGCTTCTGTCTTCTAAAGAGAAGGTTAACGCCACGTTGGAAAGTCTGGAACCGATCTGCAACAACATACAGATTACTACTTTTCGAGCGACGACCGATGCTACGGATGTTGGCAAATCGCCGATTGGCGTAGTTACTCGTAATCGTGGCAAATTACGAGCTCCAGGTATTTCAACCACCCCTTTAGTTGTTGCAATCGATACACCTCAACCAACTCAAGGGATGTTATCTCCGAATTCTTTATAAGCCGGTACTATTGCAATCGATACATCTCAACCAACTCAAGGAATGGTATCTCCGAATTCTTTAAAAGCCGGTACTACTACGCCGTCAATGGAAACTGTGCAGTCTCATTTTTCGTTTACTGAAAGCCTACCTAGACCATCTGGTAAAACGTACATTAATCCCGGTGACCCAAAGCTTACCTCGATTAACTCGCCTCAACGGTCTTTTGCATCAAATTCCGAGCAGCTAACCTACGGAAGAACTGTTAACTCTATTAACCCTCCGTCTACCAGGGATACTGTTCGTGGTATCCCCCAACTGGAAGTGATTGTACCACCACTTAAAATTTTCATTTCTCGGTTCGCTTATAGAACCACAGCCGAACAAGTTGCTGAGTATGTACGAGCTAAACTCGGTTATAATCCTCGTATGTTGCTGTGTCGAAAGCTTACACGGGACAACCTAGATGATCAGCAAATATCTTCCTTTTGCATCACTATCACTCCTGGCGTTACCGATCTTCTGAAGAAGAACTTCTGGCCAACTGGAGTGTTTGTTAAGGAATTCGTCAGGACTCCCGCCAGAAATTTTCGTTCCAGACCATCGAACAAAAACAGAATATGAACCGTCCTCTGAAAATATATTATCAGAACGTTCGTGGTCTGAGGACCAAGGTTAATTATGTTAATATTTCTTCTGTAATTTCGTCTGATGATATTGTCTGCCTAACTGAAACCTGGTTGTCTGGGGATATATTTAACAATGAAATTTTGCCTCTTCACACTGTTTTTCGCAGGGACCGTAATCACTCTGTGAATAATCTTTCATAAGGAGGTGGTGTTTTAATTGGTATACTTAAAACTTTGAACGGTACGCTCTGCAGTGACTTCATCCCTTCCGCCCCGGTTGAATGTGTGATTGTTCGTATTTCTCCTTCACCAGCCTCAGTGTTGCTTGTTTCCTCAATCTACATCCCTTGTAGTAGCCCTGTCCTGGTATATGAACGTTTCTTTGCGGAACTCTCGTCCTACCTTAATCGCCGCTTCCCTTCTGCTTCCTTACTGTTATTAGGTGATTTTAATATGCCGTCGCTTGAATGGGATAATACTTTTTCTTGTATTTTGTCTTCAAACAATATTTCTATCGCTACTTCCTCCTTCTTGTCCCTATGTTCACTTTCACAATTCAACAACTTACCCAATACTAACAACAGGATTCTCGATCTTGTTCTGACTAACCTTCACCCTTCTTCACTCTGCCTGAGTCCTTCTCTGTCTCCGTATGTGCGCCCTGATCCTCATCACCCTCCTCTTTGTATAGAATTAACTATAAACCGTTCGTCTAAAGACAAGCATGCCTCTAGACTTCGTTTCAATTTTAAAAAAGCTAACTATTCTGCTTTGTCCAATGAAATAAATTGTACTAACTGGTATAATTTTTTCAGATCGCTAAGTGTGGATGATGCTATCTGCAAATTTTATTCCTTCTTGTCCAACTTAATTTCCTGTTACACTCCTTCCTTTCGCTGTAAAAGAAGTTCCGACCCTCCGTGGTTCACCGTTGATGTCGCGATTGCTCTTAGAGCCAAAGATGCAGCGCGTAGCAAATACAAAAGGTCTGGCTCACTTGATGACCTTTTGAATTTTAAAAGATTACGGGCTGCTGCTAAAAGTGCAGCCAACGATGCTATGCGTGCTTATTTAGAGCATGTCGAAACTTCTATTACTTCTGACAATCCTAAACCTTTTTGGTCCTATATTAAATCCCTTAAAACTTCCTCTGGCATTCCTTCTGCTTTGTATCTTCATGATAAGTCTGCGTCCTCACCTCAAGATTCTTGTGCGGTTTTTGCTCAATTTTTCTCTTCCTTCACCTCCCGTCATAGTTGCTCTTCGCCTTCTACCTTTTTTCCAGTTCCTGATTGTACCCTTTCTGCTTTTCTTACTAATTCATTAGAAGTAGAATTGTTAATGTTATCTCTTGATGCAAGCACTAGCTTCGGTGCTGACGGCATTCCAAATTTTTTCACCAAATCCCTTTCATCTTCCTTATGTGTTCCTCTGTCAATAATTTTTAACCTCCGCATTTCAACCGGAACCTTCCCTTCCCTTTGGAAATCCACCAACATATTTCCCATCCTTAAAGCTGGTGATATTTCTTCCATCTCTAATTACCGTCCCATATCCCTTTTACCTTGTTTTAGTAAGCTTCTCGAAAGAGTCGTTTACAATAGAGTGTACCCTTTCGTCCAGCCCTTGCTGGCCAGGGAACAGCATGGATTCATCAAAGGTAAGTCAACGGTTACAAACTTATTAACTTTGTCAAACACCGTTGCTTCCGCAATCAACCAGCAAAAGCAGGTAGATGTGATCTATACCGACTTTGCCAAGGCCTTCGATTCTGTGAACCATGCTGTTCTTCTATCAAAGCTAGCTGGGTTTGGTATCTCTGGTGCCCTTTTTACTAATGTTCGAAGAACATTAAAATTAAAATCGATTCGGCCAAAAATTCATATTTCCATATATATATATATATATATATATATATATATATATATATATATATATATATATATATATATATATATATATATATATATATATATATCATCAAAAAATTTCAGTGAGATAATCTCGGGAACGCGCCATCCGATTGAGCTGAAACTTTCAGGATACATTGGTGTATATGCAGAATAGGTCCAGGTCTCTTTAAATGTCAGTTATTGTTAACCTTTTGGCGCCGGCGGCTATTTAAGTGATATTTTTAATATACCTATTATTTCGTGCACAAATGATTTTCGCAAAAATAAAGTTGACGAAATAAATTTCTAACGTGTTTTACATATGAATCGGATAATGCTTTGGAATTTTTTAATCCTATGTATGCGCTGGGTGCCTAAAAAGAGGACGGGAAAATTTGAAAATTTTTAAATTTCGATAACTTTTGACAGAGCTATTCAATCAGTACGAAATTTTCAGGACATATTGATATTATTTAGTTGTAGATTTGTGTAGTTTTTAATGAGCGTGCTGGCAACCCTGTAGCTAGGGCAGGCACTGAAAGTGAAAACCTCCAAATCATCGTCTCTCTTGAAATAATGCCGTTTCTTCAAAAAAAAGCCACTCATATGTAAATCTTGTGCTTTGTTTACATAACCAAAAAAAAAAAGATATGGTATAACGGGCACGCCTGGTAACCCTTGCCCAATTTAACTATATTTTTAGCATCAAAAACTTCTATTCACGGAAACTCACGATCCGATGAGCAGAATTAATTGAAATTCATAGAATGTATTGGCCTTAAATAGGGCCAAGTCTGATAGAAGTGATTTTGAAATGCGGGCGATTCTGTGCCAGTGGTGCCATCTTGAAAAACCACTAAAAAAGATAACTGTTTTTAGCCCTATAAATTCTGATTGAATCGTTCGATTTTGACGAAACTCACACAATTGCTGGACCTTACTTTAAGCCACGTTTGGTAGAAATTTGGTTGAAAAATTCGGTTGGAGCTGCCAGCTATGATAATTTTGGTGTCTTCATTTAAAAAAAAAAAAAATTTGGAAGTGAAAACATTCAAACCATCGAATATTCAAAAAAATGTCCGTTTCTCACAATAAAACCAATCTGTATATAAATCTTATGTTTTATCTACACGTTCAAAATAAAACTTTGGAAATTTCATGTCGGACAAGAACGGTAACCCTCTCCCAGTTATCCTATATTTTTAGCATCAAAAACTTCTGTTCACGGAAACTCACGAACCAATAATCAGATACAGCTAAAATTTACAGAATGCATTGGACTTAAGTAAGACCAGATTTGATAGAAGCGATTTTGAATTGTGGGCAAGTCTGTGCCAGTGGTGCCATCTTGAATAATTACAAAGAAAAAAAAACTGCTTTTTGCCCCATGAAATGTGAATAAGTTACTAGATTTTCATGAAATTGACACAGTAGCTAAACCTAACTCTAATCTCTGTTTGGTGGAAATTTGATTGAAAAATTTGATTGGTGCTGCCAGCTATGGTAATTTTTGTGTCTTTGGTTTTGAAAATTCGCTCAGGAAAATAAAACTTTTTGCACTATAACTTCCAGTGCAGTCATGAAATCAATACGAAATTCATACGATTAATGAAACCTGTTACAAACATTATTCAGGCCAAATTTGGTTGAAGGGCCACGATAGGGTTGCCAGCTATTGTTGGTTTTGTGTTTAATTGCAAAATCTTTATTAAGCGGTTTTATCGTAGAATTTTCAAATGGTAATGATATTGTAGTGACAATAAACAGCAAATATTAAACTTTCGATTATTTGAAAAAACTCGCTGCAGGTAACCCTAAATTTCTTTATACTCCTATAACTTCGAATGTAATTAAACAACGTGAAGCAGATTTGATATATTCTTGGCTTTGATACTGGCGAAAGGTTGCCAGCACGAGTCGGTTGTGCTACTTTTGTATCAATAAATGCTTACAGTTAGTATACATACCGGAAACATTTACAATGAAAATAAATAACCGATGTTACAATTCCCAAAGTTCTGCAAATTTTTCGGATCGCAGCCCCAAACACCAACTTCAGTTACAGTGCTGCAGGCACTGAGCATTTTCTTCATTGATGTTATATGAGATGCTGCTTTCAAAATTATGTGAAATAAGCAACTGATAACGAATATAATTAACCCGTGTTTTGCTCTCATAAACGTTGAAATTCATGCCAGTGGTGATATCTGAAACCTTCCACCAAATGAGTTATAATGCATTCTTAAGACGAAAGTAAAACGTGGCATTTGAAACAGTTTGGCCGTAATAAGCAGCACATGTAGTGGAATATGCACTCCAAACCGGCACGATTCTTCTACTGTTCTTCGAACATTAGTGTTTCTAGCGGTTCAGGTGCGCTAGAGTTTTTTTTTTTTGGTTCTCTTCCTACGTTTGTGATCGTTCTTGTGTCGTTACTGTTAACTCTTGTTCTTCTACACCTTTTTTTTCCTACCTCAGGAGTTCCGCAAGGATCCATTCTTGGCCCTTTATTGTTCCTTTTGTTTATTAATGACCTTCCTTCCCTCTTTAATTCACCCTGCCTTTTGTACGCTGATGATCTTAAAATTTTCAGAGTGATTGAATCCGCTAGTGACTGTACCATATTGCAGTGCGATTTGGATACTTTGGCTAACTGGTGCACTGCTAATTCCCTCACTTTGAATGTTGCGAAGTGTCATCAAATGTCTTTCACCCACAAAATATCTCCTTTGCTCTTCTCCTATTGTGTCCTTGGCTCTCCTCGCAATGCTGTTTCTAATTTCAAAGACCTTGGCGTGATTTTTGACTCCAAATTAAAGTTCGACTTGCATATTCTTCACGTCACTGCCAAGGCTTCTCGTTTTTCCGGCTTCATCATCAGATCCTCTAAATGTTTTGTTAATCTCTCCACTTCTCTTTATCTGTTTTTTTCCTTTGTCCGTAGTGTTCTTGAATACTGTTGCTAAATTTGGTGTCCACATTATGGATACTTGATCGATGCGGTTGAATCCGTGCAACGCTGATTCACCTGCTCGTTGTTCTATAAGTACAGTATTCCATATTGTGATTACAGTATGCGCCTCTCCATCCTTCAAATTCCTTCCCTTGAGTCACGCAGAGTGTTCCTCGACGAGTGCCTCCTTTTTAAACTTTTTAAAGGCAGTATATTGGTTGACCCCAGCATTCAACTTTCAGTTAGGGAACCGGGCCGTCTTAATAGAACATTATTTGCCTTTAATGTTGCATTTGCCCGTACCGACACCTATTTCTTTTCCCCCCTCTTGCGTTTGCCTCGTCAACACAATAGCCTTAACCTTGGTTCTCTGCCACAAACGTTATCTGTGTTTAAAAATAATTTAAAAAATAACGTTATCTCCTATAATCGTAATATGTCCTAATTTTACTCATTTTGTTTGTTTCTTTTCCGATCGATTTGCTTTTTATTCTTTTTTGTATTATTACTTCATTCTGAATTTATTAATTTTCTTGGTTTCATGATATTTTCTTATTAATTTTCTTGGTTTTCCTATTATTTTCTTTTTCTTACATATTTTATATACTTGTATTTATTTTTATTTTTTCTTCTTGTCTAATCAATAATTGGATTTGTTCTGTGGATTTAGACAATAAATAAATATATATATATATATATATATATATATATATATATATATATATATATATATATATATATATATATATATGTATCTATATATATACATATAAATATATATCTATATATATATATATATATATATATATATACATATAAATATATATATATATATATATATATATATCTATATATATATATATATATATATATATATATATATATATATATATATATATGTATATATATATATATATATATATATATATATATATATATATATATACAGTGACACGCGAAACTGTTCACGATTTTCTATCATATGCACTCAGCTCAAATTTCTCTACGATACACTGTAAGTATCGCATTCAAACAATTTTTGACAAGAAGATACGACAGTCGAGTAAACATTGGCGTTTGTTTCTTGGAATTGTCTCCATGCATGTGTTTAAAACTAGTTTTCATTTCAATTCAGTATTGTGAACAGTTTTGCGTGTACGAAATTTGTTTTGATAGACAGCAATT
>OZ022264.1:127251295-127258795 GCA_963978885.1 Nemotelus pantherinus | reverse complement strand
CGTTGGCCAAGCGGATACGGCACTAGAATCATACAATACGCCGCTCAACTGGGAGCGTATTTCAAAGTGCCTCACCCTGCACTATGCAGATAAGCGTGATTTGGGTACCTTAGAGTACCAAATGACGTGTTTAGTGCAGGGAAACGATTCAATTCAAGAATTCTACCAAGTAGTTTACCAGCATTTATCTCTAATTCTTAATAAGATCTCGTGTATGGAATTTAGTAATGACACCATGGACGTCCTAGTCCGTTCCTATAGGGAAAAAGCACTTGACACTTTCATCCGGGGTCTGAAGGGTGATTTACCCAAACTTCTTTCAATGAGGGAGCCCGCCGATCTGCCTCAAGCGCTTCACTTATGCCTGAAGCTGGAAAATGTCAATTACCGGACACTACACGCAAACAATAGCGGTCATCCGCGTCGGCCACAACAAAGCTTACCACCTTTGATTCCTCCCAGGCAAAAGGTAGCAAATGTACCGCCTGTACCAGCGCCACGTCGCACCTTTTATCCTGAGTTGGCTCATTTTCCACAAAACCCACAAAGAGCAAATTACCGGTCGACCGCCCCATTTCCAGATCATTTCAGACCTTTTCCCTCGTACAACATGCAATCGTATCATGTGCCTCAAAATGGCCAACCCGCATATAACAAACTTCCGCCTAAACCCCAACCCAGGCCGGAGCCTATGGATGTAGACCAGTCAGTGCACTCGAGAGCAATAAATTATCAAAACAGACCTTCACGACCTTTCCCGCAGAAAAGATATCCACCGTCAGCCCAAGTGAACGCTCCTAACAAGCAACAAAGGACCTTCCATGCGCAATGCTCACAAAACCCCAACGAATCGGTCGAATACGAACAAATTGTGCTTCAAGAAGGCCCTATAAACGATTCAGATTGGGTCGATTATCCATGCACCGAAACTATAAATGAGACAGAATCACCTTCAAACTTTGATAATTTGCCTATAGAAAGCGAAGTAACCGAATCTGATTGTCAAGATGTGCATTTTTTAGATTCATGAGCTCTTCGCTACCGTATTTTGAATTTCGAGCGAAGGGCGGGAAAATTTTCAAATTTCTTATTGATACCGGCTCTAATAAGAACTACGTACAGCCAAACTGTGTAAAAAACCATATACCCAACGAACGTACATTTCCTGTGAACTCGGTTGGCGGAGACGTACAAATAACGCACCACGCGCTAATAAACCTCTTCGGCCCTTCGACCCCTAAATTAAAGTTTTTCATTTTACCAACCCTCACGTCATTCCACGGTCTTCTGGGAAATGATAGTTTGAAGGAACTAGAAGCGGTGATTCACACTGCCGGAAACTTCTTCACCATCAAAGGCCAAATAAAAATTCCTATAAAGCAACATATCTCCTGTTCCGTTAATAACCTTAATTTGCGTACTGGGCATTTGACCGTAAACCAAACAGAGAAACTCGTGTCCCTCTTAAAAAAATACAACACTTTATTTTCCGATCCCGATGAGCGACTCACATACACTACCAAAGTCAAAGGAGAAATTCGCACCAATAATTCCAGCCCAGTGTACTCAAAGTCATATCCGTACCCGATGGCTCTGAAAACAGTGGTCGAAGGAGAAATAGAAAAACTTCTTAAAGATGGTATCATCAGGCCATCTCGATCTCCATACAACGCTCCTGTGTGGATAGTAGCGAAAAAAATGGATGCATCTGGCGAGAAAAAATATAGACTTGTTATCGACTATAGGAAATTCAATTCCGTAACCATCCCAGATCGCTATCCAATTCCGGAGATCAATGAAGTACTCGCCAATTTAGGTAACTGCAGATACTTCTCGGTCGTAGACCTCAAGAGCGGCTTCCATCAAATCCCGCTCAAGGACACCGACATTGAGAAAACTGCATTCTCGGTCAACAATGGGAAGTATGAGTTTACTCGTCTTCCTTTTGGTTTAAAAAACGCCCCTTCCATCTTTCAGCGCACTCTAGACGACATTCTAAGAGAACATATAGGCGTCAGATGCTACGTGTACATCGATGACATAGTTATCTTTGGTACAACGGAAGATGAGCACCTAAAGAACATCGATCTAGTATTTGCCACCCTTGAACAGGCAAATATGAAGGTGCAAGTCGACAAGTGTGAGTTTCTTCAGCAGTCGGTCGAATTCTTAGGGTTTGTCATATGGGAAAGTGGGATAAGAACCAACCCACAGAAAGTGGAAGCAATAGCCAAGCACCCGCCACCAACAACGATAAAAGAGCTCAGATCGTTCCTGGGCATGGCCGGATATTACCGGAGGTTCATCCGAGACTACGCCAAGTTAGCAAGGCCCCTAACATCATTGCTCAGAGGTGAAGGAGGTCACGTATCCAAGAATGTTTCAAGTAAAATAAAAATTTCATTAAATAAAAACGCACTCGAGGCATTTCAAAAAATTAAGGACGCCCTCACATCGCAGGATGTAATGTTGTCTTACCCAGATTTCAGTAAACCGTTCGACCTTATCACAGATGCTTCTCAGTATGCGTTAGGCGCCGTCTTATCCCAAGAGGAGAGGCCAATTACTTTCCTTTCCCGCACTCTAGACAAAACCGAAGAGAATTATGCGGCTAACGAAAAGGAAATGTTGGCCATAATTTGGGCATTAAAGTCGTTACGAAACTTCTTGTATGGCTCCCGTAAGGTGAAAATTTACACGGATCACCAGCCGCTCACATATGCTCTTAGCCATAAGAACACAAATGTCAAAATGAAGCGCTGGAAAGCCATATTAGAAGAGTACAATTATGAGCTCCAGTACAAGCCCGGTAAGGCAAATGTCGTAGCTGATGCACTCTCGAGGCCTCCTCTACAAACGAACAATCACTCTTTAACGGCGAGAACGCATAGTGACGATAGTTCTTCGCATGGGCTTATACCATCAGTCGAAGCCCCAATAAACACTTTCAAAAATCAGCTCCTCCTTAAACTTGGGGAGACTACTGAATACCAATTTGAAAAACCCTTTCCTAACTATTACAAACACACCTTTTTCGAACCGGAATACACACGACAAAATTTGATCGGAATCTTCAAGAGGTACTTGATGCCGAATGTTATAAACGGTATCATGGCCGCAGAATCCACAATGGGTATCATTCAGGAGATCTACTCTCTTTACTTTCGGAACTATAAAATTAGATTCACACAGGTTGAAGTTGAGAATGTGCGAGACGAAACTGCACAAGATGAGATTATACTCAACACCCATAAAAGAGCGCATCGGAACGCTCATGAAAATAAACTCCAAATTCTGCAAAATTACTACTTTCCCAAAATGAACGCGAAAGTGAAACAAATTGTTAGCCAATGCAAGGTGTGTAAAGAGAACAAGTACGACCGCCATCCGAACCACCCATTCTTGAAAGCGACGCCAATGCCCGGGTATCCAGGCCACATCCTGCACATCGACATTTACTCTACGGAGAACCATTTAATCCTCACTGCTGTCGAGAAGTTCACTAAGTTCGCTCAGGCAAGAGCCCTCAAATCTAAGTCAATCGAGGATGTGCGCCAACCCTTGAGGGAGCTTCTTTTCTTTTACGGCATCCCAAAATTCGTCGTGACAGATGGCGAAAAATCACTCAACTCTGCCTCCATAACATTTATGATGGAAGATCAGCTGAACATTTCCCTGTATAGAACACCTGCACACAAAAGTGAAGTCAATGGCCAAGTGGAGAGATTCCATTCGACCTTGACAGAAATAATGAGGTGTATAAAGCGAGATAGTACTCATAGAACATTTAACGAACTACTCGAACGAGCTGTCTATGAATACAACCTCACCATTCATTCTTCAACTGGGAGGAAACCAATAGTGCTATTCTACGGACGAATCGTATCCACAAGTCCGGAACAGTTGGAGCAGTCACGCAAGGATAATTTCGAACAATTAAAAAAAAGACAAGAAAAAGATCTCCAAGCCCACAACAAAAGCCGGGAGCCCATTAAAAGCTATGAAATAGGCCAAGAAATTTTCGTTAAAACTAATAAACGCAAAGGCTCTAAACTATCCCCTAGGTACCGAAAAGAAATTGTCAAAGAAGACAAGCCAGCACTAGTTATCACCCAATCCGGCAAAAATATCCACAAAAGTGATATTCGAAATTGAATTTTTCAGATTCCTCATCATCGCCGCAAGGGCCGATGTTCAAATCATGGACTACTCTAACTCCCAGCTAGTGATACTGAGCACAGGAGTCGCACAGATTCAAAATGGCAACCTCAAACTGCTCCACATTATCGACATACGTCCGTTCCGAGAGTTTCTCAACAGCGTTTCATCTCAAGTCAGCCTTCACATCCCCAAAGGTAATCCTTCATACCCTCTGCTTCAACACGAAATTTCGCATGCCCAATCACTACTAAACAACCTTGAACTTCGAAGAACGAAACGATCACTCAATTTCATTGGCTCCGCTTTAAAATGGATAGCGGGAAATCCCGACCACTCCGACGCCGAATTATTCACCGAAAAAATTAATAAATTATCAGAAAATAGTAATAACCAAGTTTTGATTAACAAAAGCAATAATGATCGCATAAATGCCATAACAAATGTAACAAATATTATACTGAGAGAAATTAAAGAAAACGGTCCTTTCCTTAACACTTTACTATTGAATATCCAATACAAAATCAGAATTGTAAAAGAAGAAATTAAAACTGTATTAGAATCAATTCAACTGGCAAAATTAAATATTGTAAATTCAAATATACTTTCGAAATATGAGATATCAAAAATAGCTGAAAAGTTTAACAAAAGCCAATTGCCATACACTAACATCGAACAAGCCGTAGAGTTCTCCGATGTAAAAATTGCTCGGAATGCAACACACCTATTGTATGTAATTAATGTACCAATAATGGAAAATGTTGTCTATCAAAAACTGTTAATCAAACCTATCAAACGCCACAACGTTATCAAAAAAATTCCCTATGAATTTATTTTGAGAAATCTGTATATGGAATTGAAAAACCCTGTAAAACAGTGGCTAATTTGTCAATTTGCAAAATAGAAAATATTAAAAACATAAGTTCTTCAAACTGTATTCCAAACCTTCTAGATAATAAGAAAGCATTTTGTTACAAGACTAATAGCCATCATGTTCCATCAATGGAAGGAATATCGCCTGGAGTCATCCTACTTAACGATTTCACCGGCAACCTAACCGAAAACGGCAGGACGCGGCACCTGCAGGGTACTTTTATCATCAGATTCACGAACTCCTCTATTACCATCAACAACCAACATTTCATCGCCGAGGAAGCACCGAACATTCATATCCTACCTCCTCTGCTACAAATCGGGACCGATAACGACCAAATCGAAGAAATCCTGTCCTTGGAGATGCTGAAAGAGCTACACCTAAACAACACGAAAAAAATCGAACTTATGAAGACCGATAGCCTCACTCAGAATTGGCTAACCTACGGATGTTACGCGATTATCATCTTGACCACCCTTTGCACCTCATATTGCAAATTAAGAGGAAGCTCAACAGCCAATGAAATAAGGATTATTCCTACAGCCCAACCTGAAAACTTACCTACACAACCACCGAATGTTCCTAACACTGCAATCAGGGCTCAGCATTACGGTAGCCTTTACAGCATCCCATATTTCTAAAGGACGAGGACGTCCTTTTTTTAAGCGGGGAGGAGTTAACACAGCCAGACGCTACTTAACACCGCGCATAACATCAGCACATAACATCAGTGCCAGACGTCACCCTACACCATCATCCTCAGCTTGACCCATACCTGCCGTGGGAAAAGGTAAACGGTCGGCGATCACGCGGCTATCGCACGTTCCGCCGGATCAGCAGAATCATCAGGTGCCAACCGCGGATTACATGATTAAGTAAAACAGTTAGTCTTGCCTCGCTCTTAGACCTAAGCGGATCAACTTGTAATAAATCTTTTTAAAAAACTAAAAGTGGCTTATTGATATTAACTTATATATATATATATATATATATATATATATATATATATATATATATATATATATATATATATATACATGTATATATATATATATATATATATATATATATATATATATCTATATCTATATCTATATATATAAATATATATATATATATATATATATATATATATATATATATATATATATATATATATATATATCTATATATATATATATATATATATATATATATATATATATATATATATATATATATATATATATATATATATATATATATATATATATATCTATATATATATATCTATATATATATAAATATATATATATATATATATATATATATATATATATATATATATATATATATATATATATATATATATATATATATATATCTATATATATATTTATATATATATATATATATATATATATAGCTATATATATATATATATATATATATATATATATATATATATATATATATATATATATATATATATATATATATACAGTTAGTCTTGCCTCGCTCTTAGACCTAAGCGGATCAACTTGTAATAAATCTTTTTAAAAAACTAAAAGTGGCTTATTGATATTAACTTATATATATATATATATATATATATATATATATATATATATATATATATATATATATGTATGTATATATATATATATATATATATATATATATATGTATATATATATATATATATATATATATATATATATATATATATATATATATGTATGTATATATATATATATATATATATATATATATATATACATGTATATATATATATATATATATATATATATATATATATATATATATATATATATATATATATATATATATATCTATATCTATATATATAAATATATATATATATATATATATATATATATATCTATATATATATATATCTATATATATATCTATATATATATAAATATACATATATATATATATATATATATATATATATATATATATATATATATATCTATATATATATATATATATATATATCTATATATATATATATTTATATCTATATATATATATATATATATATAGATATATATATATATATATATATATATATATATAGCTATATATATATATATATATATATATATATATATATATATATATATATAGCTATATATATATATATATATATATATATATATATATATATATATAAATATATATATATATATATATATAAATATATCTATATATATATATATATAGATATATATATATATATAAATATATATATATAAATATATATATATATATACAGTGGTGGCCACGAATTTAGCACACTTGGTATCTGTAACTTTCAACTGCAAAGATTTTCTACTGTTATATGTTGTTCATTCCAATTTTTTTCCTGAGTTCTTCCCACGATGTGATGGCTATGTCATGTTGGTTTCATGTGGTTATTGTCTTCCGATTTTTTTTATTTGAGTTTAGTTGTGAATAAG
>OZ022264.1:127243795-127246295 GCA_963978885.1 Nemotelus pantherinus | reverse complement strand
GGCGAAGTCTGGGATAAATCGGCGGTAGTAATTCGCGAATGCAACGAATCTTCGGACTTCGTCTGCGTTTAAAGGTACTGGATAGTTTCTAATTGTATTAAATTTTGCAGGGTCTGTACGGACTCCGTCCTTTGTGATTAAGTGTCCCAAATACACTACTTCACTTCTTAAAAAGTTGCATTTTTCAGGGTTGAGTTTGAGGTTGTATTTTTCTAGCCTATCAAATATTTTTATTAGATTGCTATTATGGTGTGCAAGGCTGCAACCAAAGACAATTATGTCATCAACGTATAAAAAGGCTGCTGAGTCTAGACCACTCAGAGCTATTGTTAGCATGCGTTGGAAGCTATTGGATGAAATAGTTAGACCGAATGGTAATCGTTTGAATTGATAATGTCCTTTGTTTGTCGAAAAGGCTGTTAATGGTCTTGATTCTTATGTCAGTTCGATTTGGTGAAAGGAACTTGTCATGTCAAGAGTGGAGAAGTATTTCGCTCTCCCTAGCCTGTCTAAGACATCTTCTAATCTTGTTAATGGAAACTTATCATTAACAATTTTTTTGTTCAGTGCTCTGAAATCCACTACAAGTCTCCATTTTGTTTGGCCTGACTCACTTTTCTTTGGTGTCAAAAGTAATGGTGAGTTGTATGGGCTCGTGGAGTTTTCGATAATGTTATCATTTAGTAATTGATTTACTTGTTTATTTATTTCATCAATGTGTGTATGGGGCAGTCTATAGTTTTTGATATACGTTGGAGTGTTATCTGTGACGTGTATTTCTTGTTTATAAAAATTATTTGCTGTAAGAGGGTCGTGTTCTAGTTGAAAGATATGCTGATAATGTTGAATTATTTCTAGTATCGATTTTTTGTCTTCTGAGTTCAAGTGGTTTATGTTGATATGTTTTAGTAAATTTTTAAGTCTCTGCTTATCTCTTATGTCTTTATTCACTGAAGAAGTGTTTTTATGTGATTTGTATCTAGCTAATGGTTCTGTTTCTATTTTAAAGTTTTTAATTACAATGTCCTCTTCGTTAGTGTTAAGTAGTTTTATATGTTTAATGCCTTCTGCTGGTATTATTGTACTACCTATGTAGACTCCCGGTGTGATTTCTTTATTTACTATCACACTGTCTTCTTCAATGTCAAAGTCAACTGGACAAATAAATTCACATCGTGCGGGTATTGTTAATTTATATATTTTGGAATCTGTACTGATTGGTATTGTATAATCTTCACCGTCTATATTAATTGTTAACGTACATGTTTCGTAATCAATTTTTGCCAGTTTCTGTACCAGGAAATCTCTTCCTAGTATTCCATCCGTATGGATAGGGAAATCAGGTTCCACTATTTGGAAAGGGTAGACTATGGGTTTTTCACCAATGTTTAAGTTTAAATTGGCAATACCTATTGAGTATATTTCCTGGTCTGTTATGCCAGAGAATTTGCATCGTTTGTCTTTGTCTATGTTTTCATCTTCTGAAATTGCATTTATCTTGCAGATTGATATATCTGCTCCTGTATCTATTAATAGTTTCAAATATTTCCTGGATTTTTTACAATATAGAGTAATGTAATTCTTCAATTGTGTATTTAATAAGTATATCTTTTCTATCTGGATCCCGGGGTCAACTTTTATTCCTCGTTGTTGCTGGCCTCCGGGCCGATGGCGTTTCCCTGTATTATGTTTACTCTGTGTTGCCTGTTATTTTCGTAATTCCTATTTGTTCCCCTGTTGTTCCTATTATTTATGTTAGAGGAGTGATATGTGTTTCTGTGCCTTTGATTGGCTACTTCCTCATATCTGGGGTTGTAATTATTTCTATAATTATTTCTGTGATTGTTGTTTTGGTTTGTTGTATTATTTCTGGTATTATAATTGCTTCTATTGGTCCTGTTATTACCTCTGTTATTATTAACATAGTTTTGGCTATAGTTATTATTCCTATAAGTGTTATTATAATTATTTGATTTATTTCTATTATTATTCAATTGCTGATTTGTATTATTTCGTCTATTCACGTACATAACGTTTTCTGTTATATTGTTACTTGATTCAAACTCGGTTGCTATCTGAATTGCTTCAATAAATGTTTTGGGTTGAGCCGCAAAAATAGTCGGTTTAAGGGGTTCACTTAACCCATTTTTGAAAATGGTTAGTGCGTAGGAGTCATTTGACTTCTGTATTGCGCTTTTTTCTGCGGGAGATGGGTTCTGACCCAAACTACTAATCTGAATTTCGCTTAGTTCATTAATGAGCTCAGATAGTTTTTCGCCGAACTTTTCAACCGTTCCGCGTTGACTTAATTGCGCTAACTGAGTATGAAGTTGCTGTGGACTTTTTCTGTTTTTAAATCTATTTCTGAGTATTTTTTCTAATTCTTCATATGTTTTTATATCTAATGTTAAGATCTGAGTTTTAACTGCTGTTCCTAACTTCACATTTCTTGTAAAATTCAGCAAATTGTTTTTGCCCTCTTCATTAAGACTGTCGTTGA
>OZ022264.1:127231295-127233795 GCA_963978885.1 Nemotelus pantherinus | reverse complement strand
ATTACATGTGTTTTGAAGGGGTGCCAAATACTTTTGGGCAAGGCTGTATATTTATATATATATATATATATATATATATATATATATATATATATATATATATATATATATATATATATATATATATATATATATATATATATATATATATATCGATTTATATATATATATATATATATATATATATATTTATATATATAGATATATATATATATATATATATATATATATATATATATATATATATATATATCTATATATATATATATATCGATTTATATATATATAATATATATATATATATATATATATATATATATATATATATATATATATATATATATATATTTATATATATATATATATATATATATATATATATATATATATTGTTGAGACCCTATTCGCCTAAACTTACGTATCTCCGGCACTTCATTAACAGCAATTCCAGCTGGCAGAAAAACTCACGTTTCCCATTAAGATCTTGAAATAGGAGGTAGAAAAATTGCACAGCAACGGAGTCCAACTAAAACTCGACAGTACCGCGCTTCTGCGGTTATTATTAATCGCACGTTAAATGTAAACAAAAGCACCACGGCACTGTTGGTTAAAATTGTCTGGATCTTGTGGTGGCAGCTGGATACTGCACGAAAATTCAGCGAACCTTTTGGCTGATGTCTGCATCGTCGGTTTTGAATGATGCCACAATGGTGTGGGGAATTGAAGATATGGAAATTGGAAATAAACCGCTCTAGCGGTATAGTGAAAATTTTTCTGGACAAAGAAAAAGGGGATTCGATGGTGAGAAGTGGAAGAAAGCAGTTCAGCGGAATCTTTTGGTGGTGGCTATAAAATTAAAATAAAATTTGATTTGAACAGAAAAAAGGGAGATTTTGAGGGAAATTTTGGAAAAGAATCCAGTACAAAACTGTCTGAAGTAATAAAAAAATAGTTAAACTATTGTGCAATAGTGTAAAATTAATAAATTGTTTGAAAGTTTGAAAAAGTTTAGTAAAGTGGGTGAAATATTAGAAAATTAAAGTGACTGCTGGGAGAAAGAAGAAAGCAATCTTATCAGTGTGCTTACCAGAAGGCGGTGTCGTTGGCAGACGTTGTGGATTAATTTGGCCTGGACGAAAAATTCCTGTGATTCCTCGAGCGGGCTCATGGTATGGAAACCGTTAACGCACCTAAGCAGAAGCAAATTTCAAGGCTAACGTGTTCTTGGGGCGAGACACCAGCTTCCTTGGTGACGATTCTCATCATATCAGTTAACCTACGCGTAATTGCCAATATGTAATTGCCAAGTAACCTTTTAACTTTATACCTTAAGCTGTATTAAGCCGTAAAATTGATGAAAGGAGAAATTTTCAAGTTCAGAAGTGGAGATTAACGCTTTATGACTAGGAGTGTCGGAGAAGAATTGAATGCCGTTTTTGCCGCAAATCAAACAACTAATTATAAATAATTTCTTTTTTTCGTTAAGTAAATGAATCTGAAGTTTGAACTGAGAAAAAAGAAACTAAAGGTGTGGGGGAATGTAAAATTTCATTAAATTTCGCTTTTATTTTTCTTAACTTTTGCATGATTATATATTTAATTGGTTTATTTATTCGAATTAACATCTTTTTTCAGATCAATTATTTTGGTATTATAGTTTTTTGTATATTTTTTTTTGTTTTGTTGGTATTATTATTTTATCCCTACAATTGGATCACATTTTTATTTCAAAAAAAAAAAAAATGTATGATCAATGTGAACTCCACTCCGGCCGGGGTTGGGCATGAAAAAACCCCACCCAAATTAGACTTTAGTTGATTTAATTCGATTTCTTTGATTTTATTTGACCTATTTGCTTGAATTTAGTTAATTGGATTGTGGACTTTTGGTTTTTTTGAATTTTTTCTTCTTATATTATTTGTTTCTTTTTTTTTTGCTTGAGTTTTTTTGTAAATAATACAAATGGAATAAACATTTCGTTAATGATTCTTACGGATACTCTTTGTTTTCCTTTCTTCCTGATCCAAAACTGTGAAATGTGGTGAGTGTTGTATTGTCTGCGTGTCATAGCACGTATAGATCTTCCGCCCGCCAACTCACGCCAGGCTGAGCTAGTCGGCTGGGAAAAGGCACGCCGGGCAAGAGAAGGAAGATCTCTAAGTAAATATATGCTGCACTGACGACGGCTCGACAGAGTTTAGTCGGTCGCAACAAATGGCGCCCAAACTATTTTGCTAATCTGTCTGAATTTCTTTTGCTGGCATTAGAAACAGTATCTAGGGTAGCCGTAAAACTTTCGACGTGTCTTGTGATTTCGGTAAGATATATATATATATATATATATATATATATATATATATATATATATATATATATATATATATATAACTTCCCTCCCCTTTTCGTTTTCTTCCTTCCCCATTTTCTCAGTATTTTACTCTTCTGTCCCCCTTTTCTCTATATCTTTCTCTTCCCCCCTGTTCTATCTTTCTCTTTCCCC
>OZ022264.1:127229173-127231095 GCA_963978885.1 Nemotelus pantherinus | reverse complement strand
CACCCAAATATCGAGAGCCTTAAGCGATCTTTGACAGAAGCAGTAGCTAATTTTCCGCTAGAAACAGTGCGTACTGCTATCGATGACTGGCCCAACAGATTAAAGAGCTGTGTAAAGGCTAAAGGCGGCCACTTTGAATAATTTGTTGCTTATTTTACTTCCATTAGTATGCCAAAATAAAATATATTTTCCTTTGTCAAAAACTCTTTTTCATTTATACAAAAATTGCCCATATACGTGTGACAGAACTTATGGCACGACTATGTATATATATATATATATATATATATATATATATATATATATATATATATATATATATATATATATATATATATATATATGTATGTTTATATATATATATATATAAATATATATATATATATATAATATATATATATATATAATGTATGTATATATATAAATATATATATATATATATATATATATATATATATATATATATATATATATATATATATATATATGTATATATATATATATATATGTATATATATATATATATATATATATATATATATATATATATATATATATATATGTATATATATATATATATATATTTATATGTTATATATATATATATATATATATATATATATATATATATTATATACATATATATATATATATATATATATATATATATATATATATATATATATATATATATGATATACATATATATATATATATATATATATATATATATATATATATATATATATATATACATATATATATATATTCGGTGTACAACTTTGCTTCCGCCGTTTTTTTCCGAAATTCGAGGCTTTATTGTAAAAAACTGGTTATACATTTATGATTCAAAGTATTGTGCATCGCTGGCCACTACTTTCTTCCATCTTTCGGGCAGCATAGGAATCCCGCGTTGAAAAAACTGGTCATCTTTTGAATCGATCCACGAATCGATCCAATTTTTTACTTCTTCATAAGACCGGAAGTGCTGGTCAACCAGGCCGTGTGCCATTGATCGACACAAGTGATAGTCCGAAGGAGCAACGTCTGGAGAATACGGCGGATGGGGTAGGACTTCCCATTTCAAAGTTTCCAAGTATGTCTTCACCACTGTCGCAACACGGGGTCGATCATGGTCATGCTGTAAAATCACTTTATCATGTCTCTCGTTGTATTGCGGCCGTTTGTCTCTCAATGGTCGGCTCAAACGCATTAATTGCGTTCGATAACAATCGCCTGTAATTATTTCAGTCGATTTTAACAACTCATAATACACTACGCTGAGCTGGTCCCACCAAATACTGAGCATGACCTTGGAACCGTGAATATTATGTTTGGCTGTCGACGTGGAAGCATGGCCGGGATATCCCCATAATTTTCTGTGGTTAGGATTATCTTTATGAACCCATTGTTTGTCCCCAGTCACAATGCGATGCAGAAATCCCTTCCGTCTTTGCCTTGCAAGCAGCTGTTCACAAACACACAAACGCCGTTCAACATCTCTCGGCTTCAACTCGTACGGCACCCAATTCCCTTGTTTCTGAATCATTCCCATGACTTTCAGGCGTTTTAAAATGGCTTGTTGCGTCACTCCCAATGATCCTGCCAATTGTTGTTGCGTTTGACACGAGTCTTGATCAAGTAATGCCTCCAATTCTGCATCTTCGAAAACCTTCTCTCTTCCACCACCATGCTGGTCTTCGACGTTAAAATCGCCGTTCTTGAAGCGTTGAAACCACTCTCGGCACGTTCTTTCACTAATAGCGGCCTCACCATAGGTATTTGAGAGCATTCGATGAGCCTCAGCCGCAGATTTCTTCATATTAAAGAAGAAAATTAAAACCTCCCGCAAATGACAAGAAATTGGCTCTTAAGCTGACATGTTATATCGAGAATAACTTTATGATGCACACACAAATCGA